>CM039674.1:143098001-143698001 GCA_022496015.1 Hordeum marinum | reverse complement strand
AAAACATCCAAAACTCTCCCACCAAAGTGTGTTCTATACCTGACACTAAAAATCGGTGCAACCAACTTTCCCACTCCGGTGCCACCGATTCTAGAACCTAGACAGACTCAAGCCAAACCCTAGCCACTTCGGTGCATCCGATTCCAAACCGGTGCCACCGAGTTTAGGTTGCCAACTTTCTGTTACACAAATTCACATTTTCGGTCCCACCGAGAATGTTGGATCAGCATCACCGGATTGGAAATCTGACCGTTGGTCACCTTATCGGTGCAACCGGGTTTCCTATATTGGCTTTACCGAGATTCAAAAGTTGCCAGCTTTTGGTCACTTCGGTACCATTGAGATTAACACATCGGTGTCACCAAGTTGGTCATTTTGTGTGTAACGGTTGGATTTTTGGGGATGCCTATATATACCCCTTGCCCACCACTTACTCGAGAGAGACGTACTCAGAACTATTCCATACCTATTCTATCAGATTTGTTGAGAGAGAACCACCTACCCTTGTGTTGAGGTCAAGATCTTCCACTCCAATCATATGGATCTTGATTTCTAGCCTCCCAAGTAGCTTTCCACCAATCCCATCTCTTCCACCATGCCAAATCTGTGAGAGAGTGATTGGGTGCTGAGGTGTCTATCATCTTGAAGCACAAGAAAAGGAGTTCATCATCATTGCCGAGCCTATTAAATTTTGGAGGGTGGTGCCTCCTAGATTGGTTAGGTGTTGCTTGGGAGACTCCTACTTCGTGTTGTGGAGTGAACCAAGAAGTTTGTAAGGGCAAGGAGATCGCCTACTTCATTAAGATCTACCCATAGTGAGGCTAGTCCTTCCTGTACGTTAGCCGTTATGGAATAGTCAAGGTTGCTACTTCATGGACCCTTTTAGGTGGAGCCCTCCATGGACTCTCGCGACCGTTACCCTCCGTGGGTTGAAGACTCCATAAACGTGGATGTACGATAGCGCCACCTATTGAAACCACGGGAAAAATCATCGTGTCTACAATTGCGTTTGATCTTCCTACCCTGTCCCTTCTATACATGCTTGTTGTTACTTTCCGCTGCTATATACTCTTATACTTGCATGTGTAGGGTGTACTTGACTTGCCATGAAATGCTAAAACTATCAACCCTAAAACTTGGTATAGGCAAAACTTTTAATTGGTAAAGTAATCTAATCACCCCCCCCCCTCTAGACATACTTTCGGTCCTATAGAAGGAAGATGCACGCATCACTATTGAGCGACGCCAGGAAGCACACCGACAATCTGACAGGCGCAATGGTCCAGACGTCGGCGACCCCGCACCGAATGTTGGCGGGTACCTTCCTTACAATGTTAGTTGCCCTGCCTTCACTAGCGAGCTGCGACGGGCCCACTGGCCACCGCCCCGAGCTTTCAAGCCTGAGTTACCAGAGAAGTATGACGTGAAGTTGAACCCCGCGGAGTTCTTGAGCATTTACATGATAGTTGTTCAATGTCGGGGGGAATAGATGAGAAGGTTCTCCCCAATTACTTCCCTTTGGCACTAAAGCCGAACGTGAGGTCATGGCTGATGCACTTGTCAGAGAACTCCATTTCCTCTTGGGCTGATCTGAGCAATGAGTTCGTTGGCGCCTTCACCGGTGGCCATCAGGAACCAAGCCAGCCCAGCGACCTCCAAGTCCTCCCGCAAAAGGAGGGGAGACCTTGAGGAAGTATATCTAGAGATTCAGCCGGGTGCACCGCAACATTCGAGAGATCCATCCAGCAGCGGTGATTGTCAAGTTCCACTCGAACATACGCAACAGGAGGATGCGAGCCAAGATGAATGTCAAGCTCCCCAAGACTATCCACGAGCTTTACACCTTGGTGGATAAGTGTGCTCGAGCTGAAGAAGGGAGGCGAATCCTCGGGGAAGATGTGGCCGTCGAAATGGACTGTGATGATGAGGACGATGCCCCAAAACGGAAGGGAAGAAACAGGAAGCACAACAAGAAGCATAAGGGAAAAGTAGTGATGCCCATCGAGAGCTCCGGAGACCTCAGTACAGGCAAAAAGGCAAAAGCTGAAGCCCCCGGCAATGGAGCTGCCGCATGCGTTAATTGTTGGGAGGCTACTACCGCTGAGAAGGCCGTGAAGTCCGACGGTCCATACTACAAAATCCATTGTACTAAGGGGCATGATCTCAAAGAATGTCGACAGGTCTAGCAGCTTGTTGAGAAAAAGAGGGTCGAGTACGAGAAATGCGACAAAGAAAAAGGCCAGGACAGCGCTACCGGGAAAGGCCATGGCGGCAGAAGTTGTCGCTACCGAAAACCCCCTCAGTAAAAGGAAAATCCCGCCAGATGCTAAGAGCAGAAAGAAACAGATGATGTGAGTGAGGATGAGGATTGTGATGAGGATTCCAGTGACAGGGAGTTCCCGAAATCAACTATGTCATGTGCATCTATGAAGGCGCATCTTTGTACTCCTCTTGCCGCTAGCTCATGCAGTGGGCATGCGAGGTCAATGCTTTAGAACCGTCTACAGAATCTAGGAAGCCACTTAGATGGTCCCGCACACCTATCATCTTTGATGAAGAGGATTATCCTGACCTTACCACTACGGTTGGATGTTTGCCATTGTTGGTTTCCTCGACAATCCGCAACCTCAAGGTGTCGAAGATGTTAGTTGACGGCGGGGCCGGATTGAACTTGATCTCTCCTAAAGTGGCTAAGAAACTGCAGTTCCTTGATGAAGAGCTCGAAGCCATGAGTATGTTCCAAGGGATCAACCCCGGCAGGAGCCGACCGAAAGGAAAGATCACTTTTCCCGTGACATTTGGCAAGGAGTTGCACTTCCGAACAGAAAGGATAGTGTTTGACATCGCCGAGATCCCACTGCCTTACAACAGAATCCTCAGTCGCCTAGCTCTGGCAAAGTTCATGGCGGCATCCCACTATGCCTACAACACTTTGAAAATGCCAGGGCCCATTGGAGTCATTTCTATTCCCCCCGACAAGAAGAACTCAGTTATTTGCTAGGGCCCACTGAAGCCACATAAATCCTAGCTCCTACCAAGGATACAAAGAAAATGATGAAGGCTAGCGGGAACACCGGAAAGGACTCCAGGAAGTGCGCCTCTTCAGAGTGTGCTGCACCCCACAATGAACGCCAGCAGGAAGACCAAGTCCGCCCATCCTGAGACAAAGAAAGTCCCGACAAGGGAGGACGGCACTGGTAGTACCTTTACCATCAGTGCTACCCTTACTAACAAATAGGAAAGCACGCTCGTTACCTTCCCGCGTGAGAATGTCGATGTATTTGCCTGGTAACCATCTGACATCCCCGGTGTTCCCAGGGAGGTAGTTGAGCACCACCTTGCTGTCTTCCCTCACGCCCGACCCATCAAGCAAAAGGTTAGGAAACAAGACTTGGAGCGGCATCAGTTCATTGTCGAGGAAATTATGAATCTTGAAGTAGCTGGTTTGGTCAGAGGAATGCTGCATCCGACTTGGTTGGCAAACCCGGTGGTGATGCGGAAGGCAAATGGGAAGTGGAGGCTTTGCATAGACTTCACCGACTTGAACAAAGCTTGCCCAAAGGATCCTTTCCCCTTTCCACGCATAGATGAAAAATTGTTGATTTCACCTCCAGATGTGACTTGCTCTCCTTTTTGGGTCCTTACTCAGGCTACCAGCAGATATTTATGAACAAGGAAGATGAAGAGAAGACCACACTTATAACTCCCTCTGGAACGTATTGTTTCGTACGTATGCCCTTCATGTTAAAAGGTGATGGGTCAACTTTCGCTAGGGCTGTTCAAATCAGTTTCGGACCTCAGTTGCATAGAAATATGGAAGCCTATAGGGATGACATCGTGGTCAAAACCAAGGACGAATCCACTCTCATACAAGATTTAGAGGAAACTTTTGCAAACTTGCAAAAGATCAACCTGAAGCTCAACCCTAAAAAGTGTGTGTTTGGTGTCCCATTTGGCAAGCTGCTTGGGTTCTTCATATCTCAGCAAGGAATACAAGCCAATCCCGACAAGGTCAAGGCGATCGAGAAGATACAGGCACCGAAAACAATCAAGCATATCAGACGTCTGACCGGATGCATTGCCGCATTGAGTAGGTTCATATCCAAGTCAGCTAAGGGCGCCTTGTCGTTCTTCCAAATCTTGAAGAAGGCCGGTCCAATGAAGTGGACCCCAAAGGTAGATGCAGGACTACAAGATCTAAAGAAATACCTGTCCTCTACTCCCACCTTAGTCACTCCTAAGCTGCAAGAGCCATTGCTGCTATATTTAGCGGCAATGAATCAAGTGGTTAGTGCGGTGCTGGTGGCGTAGCGGGGCATGGGTGGGGTGGATGATGATTCAACGACTGCTACTGATGCTGCCGGGGGCGAGAAAGAAACATCCACGGCAGGACTCGACGCTGGTCTAGAGGGGTCTTATCAAGTGGTTGACCATGAATCCAGAGGAGTGGCAAAGAAAAAAATGGTGCGGCGACTCGTGTACTTTGTCAGTTCCCTACTGCATGGGGATAGGTCAAGGTACTCTAGGCATACAAAAACTGATCTTCGGCCTCGTCATGGCCTCAAGGAAGCCGCGCCACTACTTCCAAGCCCATGAGATAGCAGTTGTCACCCGTTTCCCGTTGCAATGCATACTGAGAAACCCTGAAGCCACTGGCAGGATAGTTGAGTGGGCACTGGAGTTGTCAAGCTTCGGATTAAAATATAAGAGCACTTACACTATTCAAAGCAGAGCCTTCGCAAAGTGCATTGCAGAATGGAGACCCACACCAGATGATGAAGCCCCAGAGACAGTCCACCCCGGCAAGGAAGCACCAAAGGATTGGATCATGTACTTTGAAGGTGCTTTCTCACTGCAGGGGGCTGGAGCAGGTGTGCTCCTCATTGCCCCGACCGGAGAGAACCTCAAGTATGTCATCCAGATGCACTTTCCAAGGGAGGAGGCCACCAACAACACTGCTGAGTACGAGGGACTCCTTGCGAGAGTCTGAATTGCAGTAGAGTTGGGGATAAAGAGGCTGACTGTCCGAGGGGATTCTCAACTTGTGGTAAAGCAAGTCAAGAAGGATTACCAAAGCCCGTTGATGGAAGCCCATGTGGAGGAAGTGAGGAAATTGGAGGAGCACTTCGATGGGTTGCGAGAGAACATGTGCCACGAGCAGAGAATAACATTGTTGATCACCTATCGAAGTGCGCTGCATAGAAGCTTCCTATGGAACTAGGGAATTTTTTTCTTCGCCTCACCCAACCATGAGTGTCCCTATCTACGATATCCAAGAAGAGAAGGAAGCTGAACTCCGACAAGCATCTCCTAGCAGAGCTTCCCGAAGCCGCTGGTAGAGAGGCTACCGGGGGAAATCTCGTTTGGATTGGCAAGCATATCCCTCCCACGAGACCTCAGGGTCTAGCGGTTGATGCAAGCGCTGCCGGAGACGAGGAGATGCCTTTAGTCCTTGTTGTCGAGCCGCAGGCTCCAACCTAGGCGCAACATATAGTCCATTTCCTACAAACATGAGAACTCCTCCAAGAGCAACAAGGAGCCAAGAGAGTACCCTCTCTGTCAAATATGTACCAGTTTGTCGATGAAACCTTATATAGAAGAGAACCGAATGGCATGAAATTGAGGTGTATCTGCCGGGAGGATGGACTAAAGCTGTTGGCGGAGATTCATGGAGGGGTATGTGGTTCCCACATTGGATCAAGGGCCCTTGCCGGTAAACCTTTCCGACAGGGTTTCTATTGTCCCATTGCCCTCCAGGATGCTACTGAGATGGTCACCAAGTGTGAATCCTACCAGTTCCATACGAAGAATATCCATCAACCAGCGCAAGCCCTGCAAACAATCCCTCTATCCTGGCCATTCCGGTCTGGGGGCTCGATATCTTGGGCCCCATCCCCGTGTTGTTGGGGCTTTGAGTTCTTTTTCGTGGCAACCGACAAGTTCACAAACTCACCAGAGGTGGAACCAGTGAGAAAGGTGACTGCACAAGCAGCTATCAAGTTCATGAAATGAGTGGTGTGCTGTTTTGAAGTACCTAATAGAGTGATCATCGACAACGGCACCTAGTTCACGAGACGCAACTTCACGCAGTATATCCAAAACCTTGGAAGCAAGGTCTCCTTCGCCTCTGTTGGTCACCCAAGGAGCAACGGGAAAGTCAACAGGATGAATGCAGAAGTGCTACGAGGGCTCAAGACAAGGACTTTTGTTATGTTGCAGAAAAGCGGCAGGCGTTGGATAGATGAGTTGCCCGTGGTTCTTTGGTCCCTCGGAAAGACACCTCGTGCTCAATTTAGTTACTTGTTACCTTGCTGTTTTTATATTTTTAGATTACAAAAACCTATATCTACCATCCATATTGCACTTGTATCACCATCTCCTCACCGAACTAGTGCACCTATACAATTTGTCATTGTGTTGGGTGTGTTGGGGACACAAGAGATTTCTTGTATTGGATTGCAGTGTTGTTTGAGAGAGATCATCTTCATCCTACACCTCCCATGGATTTATAAACCTTAGGTCATCCACTTGAGACAAAATTGCTACTGTCCTACAAAACACTACGCTTGGAGGCCCAACACGAGTCTACAAGAAGAAAGTTGTGTGGTAGACATCAGCAAGCACTCGAGCTGACCCGTATATTTGTTCCGTTGGGAGCACAGCTTCTGCCCCGTACACTAAGGCGAAGGGTATTGCAATTGTTAGAAACAAGGCCTAGGATTCATACCTTCACTAGTGCAATTTCTCTCAAGAATACTGACATACTTGAATCATATGTAAATACCTCTCGTGCAACAAAGAGTTCACTCCAAAATCACAAATAACGAAGAACTAACGAAGGAATTATTGTAGGGTACGAAACCACCTCAAAGTTATCTTTTCCGGTCAATCTTATGAGTTATCCCTATAAGTGTCACGATAAACCCTAGAGTTCGTACTAAAATAACACCTTAAGATACACATCAACCAAAACCCTAATGTCACCTAGATACTCCAATGTCACCACAAGTACCCATGGGCTTGATTATGCGATATGCATCACACAATTTCAGACTCATCATGTTCAATCCAACAAAAAGAACTTCAAAGAGTGCCCCAAAGTTTCTATCGGAGATTCCAGACGAAAACATGTGCCAACCACTGTGCATAGATTACCAAGGTCACGGAACCCGCAAGTTGATCACCAAAACATACATCAAGTGGATCAAAAGAACATCCCATTGTCACCACGGATATCCCGTCACAAGACATACATCAAGTGTTCTCAAATCCTTAAAGATTCAATTCGATAAAAAAACTTCAAGGGAAAACTCAATTCATCACAAGAAGATAGAGAGGGGAAAACTCCATACGATTCATGTATATCAATAAACCTTGCGGTACATCAAGATTGTGCCATCTCGAGAACACGAGAGAGAGAGAGATCGAACACATAGCTACTGGTACATACCCTCATCCCCGAGGGTGAACTACTCCCTCCTCATCATGGAGACCGCCGGGGATGAAGATGGCCTCCGGTGATTGTTTCCCCCACCGACAGGGTGCCGAAACGGGCTCCCGATTGGTTTGTCGTGGCTCTGGAGGCTTTTGGTGGTGGAACTCCCGATCTAGGTTTCTTTTTGGAGGTTTGGGTATTTATAAGAATTTTTCGCGTCAGTCTCACGTCAAGGGGGGGCATGAGGCGGTGACAAGCCTGGTAGGCGCGACCAAGGGGGGTGGCCGCGCCTGACAGACTTGTAACCTCCTCATGCCTCTTTTGGCCCAACTCCAATGCTTTGGGGGTCTCTTTTGGTCAAAAATTCATACTAAATTTTCAGCCCATTCTGAGAACTTTTATTTCTACACAAAAAACGACACCATGGAAATTCTGCTGAAAACAGTGTCAGTCCGGGTTAGTTCTAATAACATCATATTAAAATCATATAGAATTATTGTAAACATGGCATGAATACTTCATAAATTATAGATACGTTGGAGACGTATCAGCATCCCCAAGCTTAATTCTTGTTCGTCCTCGAGTAGGTAAATGATAAAAGAAATAATTTATTAAGTGTGAGTGCTAGCATAGTGCATAAATCTGATCACTGATAGTTCCAAACACTTTTTCTAGCATCATCATATATCATAAACAGTAGCTCATCTCATAAAACTTCCCATGATGAAATAACAAGCTATACACAATTTAAAGTATAGACTAACAAACTATGCTTTCAGTCAAGAAACAATTGCAATTCATCTTATTTTCAAGAAGGGTCTATGTAAGAGCTTCTGTTTAGCAAATTCCACATACTCAACTATAATATAGTCTTCCATGATTGCTAACACTCAAAGCATATTTTTTTGAACAAATAGCATTCATCGAACACACACAAAGATAGGGGCTTAAAGTTTCACATTCCAACTTATTTATCATATAGATGATTGTCAACATTAATAATCCATGATCAAATATATCTAAATGGCCATATATTCTTGAATCTTTCCCCAACACATGACGCTTGCAAACTAAAGAATAATTGAGGTTGAACTAAGAAGGAATACTAATGACTCTTGCATAAAAGTAAATACATGAAAGTAAAAGATAGGCCCTTCGCAGAGGGAAACAGGGATTTGCATATGTGCTAGAGCTCGAGCTTTTAAAACAGAGATGAATAATAATTTTGAGCAGTATGCTTTCATTGTCACCATAGCAACCGAGAGATATCGGTATCTTCCATGCTACATACATTACAGGCGGTTACCAAACAGAATGGTAAAGTTTTTACTCCCCCTCCACTAGTCAATCACACTCTAGCAAGCCGAATGCATGGGTACCGTCCATACCAACAACATTCCTGGGGGAGTTTTGTTTAATTATTTGCATTTTTCTTTCATTTTGGGAGTCGGAATCCCTATTACCAGCCACTTTCTCGTGAATGATAGCGAATCAGCACATATCGTGAGAATAACCCACCTAGCATGGAAGATACTAATAGCCCCTAGTTACTATATAAGCGATTTGTGCATACAAAAAAGAATATTATTTGAAGTATTAGAGTTTGGCACATGCAAATTTACTTGGAACGGCATGTAAAGACCGCATATAGGTAGGTATGGTGGACTAATATGGAACAACTTTGGGTTTGAGGGTGTTTAGATGCACAAGTAGTATTTCTACTTGGTGCGGAAGTTTTGGCTAATATGAGGTGGAAGCAAGCACAACATGTTGGAGGATCCATAACAATACAACTTCTATACAAATATACCCAAGCATAACTCATTAGGTTGTCTTCCTCGCCCCACTTCAACTAATTTGCTCAAGTTGAAAATAATTAATGTGTATTAACAATCATATAATATGTTTAAGATAGTATATTTATGTGCGGAATCTCTCTTCTTCAATATTCTTTCATGAATGGTTCAATTGACCAATGCGGTGTTTGCTAACTTTCAACAAATTTTACCCCCTATACTTCTTATATGTGGACTCATTAATACCCATGGGATAAGCATATAAAACATATATAATTTCAAATTTTTGATATTCAATTCATTCAACAATTTACTCATAGGATATAAGTGAAGCATGAGAGTAAATGACAAAACTACTCCAAAACATATAAGTGAAGATAAATGAGTAGTCAAAAATTAAGTAGCTATGTGAGGACTTTCTCTCTCTCTCTCTCAATAAATATTTTCAGATTTGAGTATTTTATTTAAACAAAAAGCAAAATAAAAATAGCATTCCAAGAATAACACGCATCATGTGAACGAAATAAAATTAAGGCTCAACATAGGCTAACCGATAATTGTTGATGAAGAGAGCTGGGATGCGTAGCATCCCCAAGCTTAGATGCTTGAGACTTCTTGAAATATTTACTTGGGGTGCCTTGGTCATACCCAAGATTGAGCTTTCGAATCTCGTTCAATCGTCCCATATCATGGTTTCACCTATTCTCAAAACTTCATCCACACAAAACTCAAAAAGGAACACGTGAGATAGGTTAGTACACATAAGAATAAATCAACACTTCATGTACTACCAATACAAGTTTCACAACAATTTTAAAACTTATGTACTTTATAATATCATTTCCACAATTTATATCTACCGAGATAGGCCATGGAAACTATACGATAAGTAGATAACAAAACTATGACAGCAATCTATCCAAACAGAACAGTCTGTAGAAATTTATGAAAACATTGTACTTATGTAACTAAAATTTAGTACATGCTATAAAATATATATGAAAACACTTTGTAAAAATTTCAGAAACTTTCCAAGGTCGAGTAAAATATGAAAATTCAAAGACTACAGCAGAAGTTTCGGTTTTTACCCAGCACATATCAAAACATGGAATGCAAGCATCGTAAAGGCAATTCTTGGATCCTTTTATTGAAAAACTAGATTATAAATAAAACCTAACATAGAACAAAAAATAAAATGATGATATAAGCAAAACTCATAATTTGTGATGAATAAAAATATAGCTCTAAGTAAGATATACCGATAGTGTTGAAGACAAAAGAGGGGATGCCTTCCGAGGCGTCCCCAAGCTTAGGCGCTTCAGTATTCATTGAATAGTACCTTGGGGGTGTCTTGGTAATCCCCAAGCTTAGGTTCTTGTCACTCCTTATTCTCCTCATATCGGTACCTCACCCAAAACATGAAAACTTCAATGACACAAAACTTAACGGAACTTTGTGAGAAGGGTTAGTGTAGTAAAGATAGAAGATTCACTTAGTTACTATAAAGACAAGATTCATAATTATTACCACATGATAAATAATGTATTACATAATTTACACAATTTATATTACTCAATATAAGCTATAGGAACACTTGAAACAAGTAAACTATGTATGCAAAACAGAATCTATCAAAAACAGAACAGTCTGTAAAGATCTTCATCATGACCATACTTCCTGAACTCTAAAAATTCTGAAAATTTAGGACAACTAAAGGACTTTACATATAAAATTTTTGTACAAATTTTGTAATTTTTTGACATTCCAGTACTGGATGCATTACTTTCTGTTTTTGCACAGCATCAAACAAGCAAGTATCCACACTATCCCAAAGGCTTTACTTGACACTTTATTGGAATAAAAGACACAAAACATGATTTATACAGTAGCTTCATCATGTGAAAACACAAAAATAGAAATTAAAAGTGTTGGGTTGTCTCCCAACAAGCATTTTTCTTTAATGCCTTTTAGCTAGCATGATGATTTCAATGATGCTCGTATAGGAATAATAATTGAAACATGCCAAAGAGGATCATGAATCTCATGACAAGCACATTTAAGTATAACCTAGTTCCAATGCATAGGGATTTTTGAGCAAACAATTTATGGGAGAAAGAATCAACTTGCATAGGAAGGCAAAACAAGCATTACTTCAAAACTTTGAACACATAGAGACGAAACATGATATTATTGCAATTCCTACAAGCATATGTTCCTCGTAATAATTTTCAGTAGCATCATGAAGGAATTCGAAAATATAACCAGAACATAAAACATTCTTTTCATGATCTACAATCATAGAAACTTTATCACTCTCCACATAAGCAAACTTCTTCTCATTCACAATTGTGGGAGCAAATTCAACAATATAACTATCATGTGACACTTGATCGACATAACCATTTTGAAAATTAAAATCATGATACTAGTTTTAATGGTTGTCATTACTCTTTATAGCGTACGTGTCATCACAATAATTATCATATATAGGAGGCCTACCATCATCATAATAGTTTTGCTCATCAAAACTTGGGGGGCTAAAAATATCATATTCATCAAACATAGCATCCCCAAGCTTGTGGCTTTCATATCAATTGCATCATGGATATTAAGAGAATTCATACTAACATCATTGCAATCATGCTCATCACTCCAATATTTAGTGCTGAACATTTAATAACTTCTTCTTCTAACACTTGAGCACAATTTTCCTTTCAATCATTTTCACAAAACACATATGAGGCAACCTCAATTCAAATTTATTGTCATTTGATTTTATGAAACTAAACTAGTGAAAAAAAAAACTAAAAGATTTAGTTGTAAGAACTAAAGATATACCTTCAAGCACACACCTCCCCGGCAACAGCGTCAAAAAAGAGCTTGATGTCTACTACTAAACCTTCTTCTGATAGACTCGTGTTGGGTCTCCAAGCGCAGAGTTCGGAAGGACAGTAGCAATTTTCCCTCAAGTGGATGGCCTAAGGTTTATCAATCCGTGGGAGGTGTAGGATGAAGATGGTCTCTCTCAAACAACACTGCAATCAAATACAAGAAATCTCTTATGTCCCCAACACACCCATTACATTGGCAAATTGTATAGGTGCACTAGTTCGGTGAAGAGATGGTGATACAAGTAAAATATGGATGGTAGATATAGGTTTTTGAAATCTGAAAATATAAAAACAGCAAGGTAACAAGTAACAAAAGTGAGCACAGACAGTATTCCAATGCTTAAAAACAAGGCCTAAGGTTCATACTTTCACTAGTGCAATTTCTCTCAACAATACGAACATAGTTGAATCATATATAAATACCTCTCATGCGACAAAGACTTCACTCCAAAGTCACAAATAGCGGAAAACTAACGAAGAAATTATTATAGGGTACGAAACCACCTCAAAGTTATCTTTTCCGATCAGTCTTATGAGCTATTCCTATAAGTGTCACGAACAACCCTAGAGTTCGTACTAAAATAACACCTTAAGATACACATCAACCAAAACCCTAATGTCACCTAGATACTCTAATGTCACTAGAAGTATCCATGGGCTTGATTATACGGTATGCATTAGACAATTTTTGATTCATCAAGTTCCTACCGGAGATTGAAGACGAAAACATGTGTGAACCCCTATGCATAGATTCCCAAGATCACGTAACCCGCAAGTTGATCACAATAACATACATCAAGTAGATCAATAGAACATCCCATTGTCACCACGGATGTCCCATCCCAAGACATACACCAAGTGTTCTCAAATCCTTAAAGATTCAATTCGACAAAAAAAACTTCAAGGGAAAACTCAATTCATCACAAGAAGATAGAGAGGGGAAACTCCATATGATTCATCTATATCAATAAAGCTCACGATACATCAAGATTGTGCCATCTCGAGAACACCAAAGAGAGATATCAAACACATAGCTACTGGTACATACCCTCAACCCTGAGGGTTAACTACTCCCTCCTCGTCATGGAGACCGCCGGGATGATATAAATGGCCTCCGATGATGGTTTCCCCCTCCAGCAGGGTGCCGGAACTGGCTCCCGATTTCTTTTTCATGGCTCTGGAGGCTTGCAGCGGAGGAACTCCTGATCTAAGTTTCTTTTCGAAGGTTTGGGTATTTATAGGAATTTTTGGCGTCGGTCTCACGTCAAGGGGGGCCACGAGGCGGTGACAAGCCTCCTAGGCGTGGCCAGGGGGTGGCCGCACCTGGCAGGCTTGTGACCTCCTCATGGCTCTTCTGGCCCAACTCCAATGCTTCGGGGGTCTCTTGTAGTTCAAAAAATCATACTAAATTTTCAGCCCATTCCGAGAACTTTTATTCCTGCACAAAAAACAACACCATGGTAGTTGTGTTGAAAACAACGTCAGTCTGGGTTAGTTCTAATAAAATCATACCAAAATCATATAATTATTATAAACATGGCATGAATAGTTCATAAATTATAGATACATTGGAGATGTGTCACTTGCCTATGACGAAGTATAGCAACAGCAGCTGAGGCATGACGATGCCACGCTCCTCGAGGAAGACCGTCTTCGAGCTGTTGTGCGTGTCGCACGTTACCAGCAAGCTTTGGTCCACTACCATAGCCTCAAAGTTCATGGTCGGAACCTTGAGGAAGGAGAACTTGTCCTTCAGTCTATTTAGTCTGCCAAGGGTACAAACAAGTTGACGCCAAAGTGGGAAGGCCCTTACTGGGTAGTACGAGTCACCAGACCTGGCGCAGTTCGTCTGGAGACTGAAGATGGCAGCAAGGTGCAGAACTCATGGAACATTGAGCATCTTCGTAAGTTCTAGCCGTAAGGCCCAGCTGTCGGGCTCAGTCCACAACAGCTAGCTTTTGTACAAGCCTTGCCGATGTTGCATGTAACCCTTTGTACAAAGCCAAGCGTAGATCATGTGCAATAGTAATAAAAATCTAGGCATTGCATCATATAGTCATCATTACATGCTCGTTACACATTTTCTTTCATGACTACGTTGTTAACGCCTTCTAGATATGATAGATTTCCTAGAATTGTAACAACTCGGGACTCGCGCTCTAGAAGATTCCCCTTTTATTCCATTGTCGTCGTGCGATTTGTTTTGTTGTCGCATTCATCATTTCATCATTCGCATCGTCTACATAGCATCATCATTCATTTTTGAAAACTTGCATCCATTCGTAGTTTACAGTTCTCTCTATTCGTGCCGATGCCCGTTTCAAGACCAACCACACACGCACACGCCTGCGGCATCGAAAGTTGGCGTGCTATCTTTTTATATTGTAGGTAGGCCGCCTGCCAAGTTTCATCGCAATTAGAGTTCGATTGATACCCCAACGGTCAACCATAGCAGCACCATCATCGATTATGTAGCGGACGTTTTGGTATTTCAAAAACATATGCCGGGCAGCAAACCTCCCTCTCATCTCATCCCAACCACCTCTACACAACCCACTTAGCCCTGCTAGCCCCCCTCCGCTTCCGGACCATCGGATCAAGATTCAAAGGTCTGAAAACGGAGCAAAAGCACCTAACCTAGCCCCCTTTTCCTACTTAAACACCCCTACCCTTCCCCTGGAGCCCCTCCTTGAAATCCAGGCCACCGCCAGGCTCCCACCACCCGGCCGCCGCCCCTGTCTCCCTCCTCCCGCTGCAGGCCCGCCCAGGCCCGGCGTAGACCCACTAGAGCCCATCAGAGCCCGTGTAGCCAGCCGCCCGTGTGCCCTAGCTCCTCCCATGGCGCGCCTCGCTGGAGCCGCCTAGCCCCGCGCCGCCCTAGCCGGCCATCGGAGCAGTGCTCGTTGGAACTCGCCTTCCGCCACATCGCTGCCGCAGTAGGCTAGTGCCCCGACACCTCCCCGTATTCTCTTTCTCTACCTCACCTCCTCGTGTGCCTTCCCTCGCAGCTCCCGCATGCCATGGACGTCGTCCGCCGCTCCAACTTCCAGATCTGGATGTCTTCGCATCGTCTTGGCCTGTTCCCGACTGGATCTGGCCTCTGTTGCTGTCCTCAGCCTCCTCGTGTCGTCGACCGGTGCCCAGCCGCCGGCACCGCCATGGCCTTCTCATGGTCAAACGGGAGCAAGGAGGAGGACAAGCGCCCGCTCACCCGTCGCCCCTATCACCCACATGGGCCAGCCAACCAGCACCTTCGGCCCGACCACTCCATCGCCTCATCCGGCCTGCCTCTCCTCCGTGTGGGCTGAACCCCATGGTGAGAGCACCCTAAGCCCCGCCTGAGGCACATTTTAATATCCAGCGCTTGGAGATTCAGCCCGTTGTGTTTTTTCCTATGAGCGAATTTAGTAATTATCTATTGCATTGCATAATTTCAATAAATGCCATTATTTTGCATTGAGAGTAATTAAATAACCGTGTATCACATCAACATGTTTTATTAATGTGTAATGTGTAGAATGATGTGTAGATTATTAATATTCCTTTTTCATGCATGAAAAATCCTTATTGTGACATTTGCATTCAATTCGCATAAAGGTCATGATTTTGCATTGCATATATTTATTTAACGTGTATTGGATTTAAGCAAATCATATATGAAAAATATGTAAATTTATTTTCACGCAATTTCATGTATGATAAAATTTTTGGGTGTGATGGTTGCATTTAAATTGCATGAATAACTTGCTAATAGGTTTATGCCATAAACTTGCATAATTAATTGTGACATATTTTCCTACATGAACCTATTCATATTATATATGATTTTAAGGTAGAAAAATCCATGGAATTTATCTGCGCAATTTGTTTTGTCATTTGAGTAAGTTTGCATGCAAGTTATTTTTGTTGTGATGCCCTTTTTTATTTTCATGTGATTAAATTCATGCATCATATGAATTATTTTTTAATATGAGATATGCTCTTTGACATGTGCACTAGCCACTGGTCATTTTGTTTGCCATGATAATCCATGTTTAGGTGGTTTTTTCTTGTTGCCAACATGCTATAAAAATGTTACTGTTTTTATATGGAATCTGTAACATTTTGTTGTTGTCTTGCCATGTGTTTTGCTAAAGATCTAAAACTCGTTTGTGGTTGGTGTAATGGAGTTAGTTGTAGTACATAATATCCTCTAGCATTTTGATAAGTTTCATGCCAATATTTGCCCTGTAGCATATAGTTTTCGTGCTGTCGAAATGCCTTCGTGATAATAACTACTCTCTTTAAAAATTGGGATTTTCACTAAGTCTTAAAACAGCTTAGTTCAATATGTCTTCTTATGAGCTCATTTCCTATTGGTACATGCTTCTAATCAACTTGTTGTTAATAGATGGATTGTTGAGCATCATGTAAGCTACAGCCCCATGTCTTGTTGTGCATTTTAAGATGGCTATAGCTAGTTGATTTGTGGGTTGCAATATGCTATATTGCTGTTTTTGGCAGATTATACCTAAACTTGTGTTGCTTGTTGTGATTGAACGTTAGCTCCGTTTTGGTCATGCCATATATGAAACTTGCTTACAATTTCATGAAGTATCATAATATCTTGATGCATTCATGATTTGAAATGTTTGTTGTTGTCATTTTCATGCATTTTGCATTCATGGCATATAATCTTGTGATTTTCATATCTTTTAGACCGTAGCTCTGTTTGAGATGTTCCATATATGTAAATCGACTAGAATGCCATGTAGAATTGCATGGTATACTTTATTCTGTTGTTTAACAAATATAAAATATGTTTAGTTCAGATATGGATCAAATTCATAATTTGCACATGAGATCGTTTCGGAAGTGCCATATGTTGTTTTAGACCTCATTTAAAATGGCTAGATGATGTAGTTGGTTGTGCTTCACATATTGGATGTTAAAACAACATTTATTGAGTACCTAAACGAGAGTGAACCAAATATTTCAACATGGAGTTCCGTCAATATCGAACTTCACTTAATGTGTAGTATTTGTTTGATGTGATTTGCCGTACCTTGCATATTAAAACCGGACATGCATCATATTTGTTTACGCATCATGTTATGCATATGTTGTGGTGTTTATTGTGTGTTGATAAATTTTTTTTGGATTGCTTCTTATCAATAGAGTTCTGAAAGCTTTCGGGTGTGAGGTTTCGTTCGTCTACTTCACAGATCGTCTTCTTCATGGATTCGGTCGTCTTCCAAGCGGGTGTTGGGCAACGTTGCATGGGAAACAAAAAATTTACTACGCACACGCAAGATCTATCCATCGTGATGAGAATCTATGAGAGGGAGAGTGGATCTACATACCCTTGTAGATCGTTAAGCGGAAAGCGTTAAGAAACGCGGTTGATGTAGTCGAACGTCTTCGCGATCCAAACCGCCGAGCGTCCCGTGATCCCATCATGATCCATCTCACGATCCAATCACAATCTGTCTCGCAATCTCATCACGATCCGTCCTGCGATCCAATCACGAATCGTCTCGCGATCTTGATCACGGTCCTTCCGATCTAGCGCCGAACGGACGGCACCTCCGTGTTCAGCACACGTACAGCTCAATGACAATCTCCGCTTTCTTGATCCCGCAAGAGGGAGCGAAGAGGCAGATGAGTTCTTCGGCAGCACGACGGCGTTGCAGCGATGATGGTGGAGCTATTCTAGCAGGGCTTTGCCTAAGCACCGCTGAAAACCGGTCTAGAGGAGAAACCGTGATCTAGAGGCGAGGTAGCACGTGGCTATTAGGGTTAGCTCTTCTCTCTAAATGCTCTAGTATATATAGCAGGGAGGGAGGGGAGGAGGCAGCCTCAAACCCTCAAGATCTGGTCGAAATTGGAGGTGGAGGAGTCCTACTGCAATCCTATTAGGAGTAGGATTCCTCCATTCCACTTGGAAACTCTTTCCACCTCTCCACCTTTGGATTTTTTTCCTTCTCAAACATCATGGGCTTTAGTGGAGGATTTGGCCAGCCCAACAGGGGCTGGTTTGTCTCCTCCCACAGCCCATAAGGCCCCTCGCGGCATGACACCCATCCCGATGGTCCTCCGATACCCTCCCGGCACTCTCGGTACACTACCGATGAGCCCGAAACTTTTCCGGCGACCAAAACAGCACGTCCTATATATCAATCTTTACGTCTGGACCATTCTGGAACTCCTCATGACATCCGGGATCTCCTTCGGGACTCCGAACAACATTCGATCACCACCATACATAACTCTATACTACAAAAACATCACCGAACCGAAAGGTGCAGACCCTACGGGTTCGAGAACTATGTAGACATGACTGAGACACCCCGACGGTCAATAACCAATAGCGGGACCTGGATGCCCATATTGACTCCTACATATTCTACGAAGATCTTTATCGATCGAACCTCTATGTCAAGGATTCAGTTAATCTCATATGATGTTCCCTTTGTTCTTCGGTATGTTACTTGCCCGAGATTCGATCGTCGGTATCTCCATACCTATTTCAACCTTGTTACCAGAAAGTCTCTTTACTCCTTTCGTAATAAGAGATCCCGTGGATAACACGTAGTCACATTACTTGCAAGGCTTATTGTGATGTTGTATTACCAAGTGGGCCCTGAGATACCTCTCCGTCACACGGAGTAACAAATCCCAGTCTTGATCCATGCCAACCCAGCAGACACCCTTAGAGATACCTGTAGAGGAACTTTATAGCCACCTAGTTACGTTGCGATGTTTGATACACACAAGGTACTACTCCGGTGTTAGTGTGTTGCATGATCTCATGGTCATAGGAACAGATACTTGACATGTAGAAAAAAATAGTAATAAACTGACACAATCATATGCTAAGTTTGTAGTTTGGGTCTTGTCCATCCCATCGTTCTCCTAATGATGTGATCCCGTTATCAAATGACATCTCATGTCAATGGCTAGGAAACCTTAGCCATCTTTGATCAACGAGCTAGTCTATTAGAGCATACTAGGGACATGGTGTTGTCTATGTATCCACACATGTATCTGAGTTTCCGATCAATACAATTATAGCATGGATAAAAAACGATTATCATGAACACAGAAATATGATAATAACCAATTTATTATTGCTTCTAGGGCATATTTCCAACAGTCTCCCACTTGCACTAGAGTCAATAATCTAGTTCACATCACCATGTGATTCGCATTGTTATGAATCTAACACCCAATGAGTTCTGGGGCTAGATCATGCTTTGCATGTGAGAGAGGTCTTTTAGTCAACGGGTATGCAACATTCATATCCGTGTGTACTTTGCAAGTCTCTATGTCATACTGTAGACACTAGTACCACACTCCACTTGGAGCTATTCCAAATGCCTGCTCCAATATACGTATCCGGGTTTCTACTAAGAGTCATCTGGATTGGTGTTAAAGCTTGCATCGATGTAACTCTTTGTGACGAACCCTTTATCACCTCCATAATCGAGAAACATTTCCTTAGTATTTTAGTTACTAAGGATAATCTTGACCACTGTCCTGTGATCCATTCCTAGATCACTCTTGTACCCCTTGACGGACTCATGGCAAGGCACACACAGGTGCGGTACACAGCATGACATACTATATAGAGCCTATGGCTAAAGCATAGGGGACGACCTTCGTCCTTTCTCTTTCTTTTGTTGTGGTCGAGATTTGAGTCTTACTCAACGTCACACCTTTCAAATCAGGCAAGAACTCTTTCTCTGACTAATCCATTTTGAACTCTTTCAAAATCTTGTCAAGGTATGTACTCATTGAAAGTCTCATCAAGCATCTTGATCTATCTCTATAGATCTTGATGCTCAACAATTAGGTAGCTTTATCCAGGTCTTCCTTTGAAAAACTCTTTAAAACAACCGTTTATGCTTTCTAGAAATTCTACATCGTTTTCGATCAATAATATGTCAACCACATATGCTTATCAAAAATTCTATAGTGCTCCCACTCACTTTATTGTAAATAAAAGTTTCTCATAAACTTTGTATAGACTCAAACACTTTGATCACCTCATCAAAGCGTATATTCCAACTCCGAGATACTTGCTCCAGTCCATAGAAGAATCACTGGAGCTTGCACACCTTTTAGCATCCTCAGGACTGACAAAACCTTCTAGTTTTATCTCATACAACCTTTCCTCGAGGAAGGAAACGATGTTTTGACATCCATCTGCCAGATTTCATAATTGAAAAACGCAGTAACTGCTAACATAAGTCCAACAGACTTTAGCATCGCTATGGGTGAGAAGGTCTCATCATAGTCAACTCCTTGAACTTGGTGGAAACTTATTTGCGACAAGTCGAGCTTTACAAATAGTGACATTCACCATCAGCGTATGTCTTCATCTTAAAGGTCCATTTGTACTCAATGACCTGCCATTCAACGGGCAAGTCTACCAAAGTCCATACTTGGGTTTTATACATGGATGCTTTCTCGGATTTCATGGCTCCTAGCCATTTTTCGGAATCTAGTCCCATCATCGCTTCTCCATAGCTCGTAGGCTCATCGTTGTCCAACAACATGAACTCTAAGACATGGTTACCATACCACTCAGGAGCAGTATGCGTCCTTGTCAACCTACGAGGTTCGATAGTAACTTGATCCGAAGCTTCATGACCATCATCATTAACTTCCTCTTCAACTAACGTAGGCTCCATAGAAACAACTTTCTGCGCTGCGCTACTCTCTGGTTGAAACAAGGGTTCAACAACCTCATCAAGTTCTATCTTCCTCCCACTCAATTCTTTCGAGAGAAACTCTTTCTCGAGAAAGGACCCGTTTTAGCAACAAACACTTTATGCTTGGATCTGAGATAGAATGTTTACCCAACTGTTCTTAGGGTATTCTATGAAGATGCATTTGTCTGCTTTGGGTTCGAGCTCATTAGGTAAAAACCTTTTTTTTCACATAAGCGTTGCAGCCCCAAACATTAAGAAATGACAACTTAGGTTTCTATCAAACCATAATTTATACGGTGTCATCTCAACGGATTTAGATGGTGCCCTATTTAAAGTGAATTTAGTTGTCTCTAATGCACAACCCGAAAACAATAGTGGCAGAACGATAAGAGGCATCATAGTATGCACCATATCCAATAGAGTACGACTATGAGGTTCGAACACACCATCACAATATGGTATTCCAGGTGGCGTGAGTTGTGAAACAACTTTCACATTGTCTAAAGTTATATATCAAACTCGTAACTCGGATATTCACCTCCACATCATATCGCAGACATTTTTATCTTCTTGTCACGATGATCTTAAACTTCACTCTGAATTTGCTTGAACTTTTCAAATTATTCAAACTTGTGTTTCATTAAGTAAATATACACTATTATCTACTCAAATCATCAGTGAAGGTAAGAAAATAACGATATCCACCACACGCTACAAGACTCATTGGATTGCATACATCAACATGTATCATTTCCAATAAATCACTAGCCCACTCCATCAAACTGGAAAACGGGGTCCTGAATCATCTTGCCCAAGATGCATGGTTCGCATGTCTCAACTGATTCGAAATCGAATGAGTCCAAAGATCCATCAGCATGGAGTTTCTTCATGCGATTTATACCAATATGACATTTAGTGGCAGTGCCACAAGTATGTGGTACTATCATTATTAACTTTGTATCTTTTGGCATCAAGGTTATAAACATGTGTATCACTACGATCAAGATTCAACAAACCATCCTCACTCGGTGCATGACCATTGAAGGTATTATTCATGTAAACAGAATAACCATTATTCTCTAACTTAAATGAATAACCGTGTTGCAATAAACACAATCTAATCATGTTCATAATTAACGCAAACACCAAATAACATTTAGGTTATCACTAATCGCAAAGGTAGAGAGAGCATGCGATGTTGATCACATCAACCTTTGGAAACATTTCCAACACACATAGTCACCTCACACTTAGCTAGTTTCCATTTATTCCGTAGATTTTACTTCGAGTTACTAACATTTAGCAACCGCCCAGGTGCTACTAGGAGTACTAGCAAGGTACACATCAATAACACGTAAATCAAATATACTTCTGTCGACGTTGCTAGCCTTCTTATCTACCAAGTATCTTGGGTTGTTCCGCTTCAGTGACCGCTCTCCTCATAATAGAAGCACTTAGTCTCAGGTTTGGGTTCAACTTTGGGTTGCTTCATTAGAGCAGCAACTGACTTGCCATCCATGAAGTTTTCCTCCTTGCCCTTGCCCTTCTCGAAACTAGTGGTTTTACTAACCATCAACACTTGATGCTCATTTTTCATTTCTACCTTCGCGGTGTCAAACATCGTGAACAGATCAGGGATCATTATTTCCATCCCTGGCATTTTATAGTTCATCACCAAGTTCTAGTAGCTTAGTGACAGTAACTTGGAGAACTATATCAATCACTATCTTATATGCAAGATCAACTCCCACTCGATTCAAGCGATTGTATCCCTCAGACAATCTGAGCACATGCTCAACAATTGAGCTATTCTCCTTCATCTTGCAGGCAAAGAATCTTGTTGGAGATCTAATATCTCACAACATGGGCACGAGCCTGAGATCCCAATTTAAGCTCTTAGATCATCTCATATGTTCCGTGACATTCAAAACATTTTGGAGCCTCAATTCTAAGCCGTAATGCATGACGCACTAAACTATCAAGTATTCATTGGAACGCGCTTGTCAGATGTTCACAACATCTACATACGACGCTAGAGGGGATCGCGCACCGAGCGGTGCAGTACGGACATAAGCCTTATGTGCAGCAATGAGGACAATCCTCGGATCACGGACCTAGTCCGCAATATTTCTACCATCATCTTTCAACTCTATATATCTAGGAACATATAAAAATTCAAGGGAGCTATAGCGTGAGCTATAACATAATTTGCAAAGACACTACTGACTATGTTCATGATAATGAGTACAACTAATCATATTACTTAAGAACTCCCACTTAAATTGACATCCCTCCGGTCTTTCGAGTGATACATGATCCAAATTCGCCAACTCAAGTCCGATCATCAGGTGAGTTGAGGTGGTTTCATTGGTGAACATCATCATGTTGATCATATCTACTATATGACTCATGTTTGACCTTTCGGTTTCTTGTGTTAGGAGGCCATGTCTGTACATGCTAGGCTCGTCAAGTTTAACCCGAGTGTTCCGCATGTGCAACACTGGCTTGCACCCGTTGTATGTGAACGTAGAGTCTATCACACCTGATTATCACGTGGTGTCTTGACACAACGAACTTTCGCAACGGTGCACACTCGAGGAGAGCACAATTTATCATGAAATTTAAGTGAGGGATCACCTTATAATGCTACCGTCATCCTAAGTGAAACAAGGTGCATAAAAGGATTAACATCACATGCAAATCATAAGTGACATGATATGGCCATGAACTTGTGCTTTTGATCTCCATCCTTAAAGCACCGGCATGGTCTCCATCTTCACTGGCATAACACCACTATCTCCATCATCATGATCTCCATCATTGTGTCGCCATCGGGGTTGTCACGCCCACCATGATCATACTACATAGCGCTTAATGATTGACACGCAGGTCATACAATAATTAAAGACAACCCTATGGCTCTTGCCGGTTGCCGTACTCATCGACATGAAAGTCGTGATATTCTATAAAACACATGATCATCTCATACATCACATATATCTCATCATGTAATTGGCCATATCACATCACAACATACCCTGCAAAAACAAGTTAGACGTCCTCTAGTTGTTGTTGCAAGTTTTACATGGCTCCTACGGGTATCTAGCAAGAACAATCTTCACCTACGCAAAACCACAACGGTGATACATAAATTGCTTTTCAACATTCTCAAGGACCGCCTTTGTCGAATCCGATCCAACTAAAGTAGGAGAAACAGACACCCGCCAGCCATCTTTGTGCAACGAAGTTACACGTCAGTCGATGGAACCGGTCTCTCATAAGCATACGAGTAAGGTTGGTCCGAGCCGCTTCATCCCACAATACCACTGAACCAAAACATGACCAAGGGAGGAAGCAATCTAAGCATCAATGCCCACAAACTCTTTTTATTCTACTTGAGATCACATCTACACATAGACCTATCTCATGATGCCACTTTTGGGGAACATTGCATGGGAAACAAAAATTTTCCTATGCACACGCAAGATCTATCCATGGTGATGAGCATCTACGAGAGGGAGAGTGGATATACATAACCTTGTAGATCGTTAAGCGGGAAGCGTTAAGAAACACGGTTGATGTAGTCAAACATCTTCGCGATCCAAACCGCCGAGCATCCCGCGATCCCATCACAATTCATCTCACGATCCAATCACGATTTGTGCCGCGATCTCAGCACGATCCGTCCCGCGATCCAATCACGATTCGTCTCGCGATTTTGATCACGGTCCTTCCGATCTAGCGCCGAACGGACGGCACCTCCGTGTTCAGCACACGTACAGCTCAATGACAATCTCCACCTTCTTGATCCAGCAAGAGGGAGTGGAGAGGCAGATGAGTTCTCTGGCATCACGACAGTGTTGCAGCGATGATGGTGGAGCCATTCCAGCAGGGCTTCGCCTAAGCACCGTTGAAAACCGATCTAGAGGAGAAACTGCGATCTAGAGGAGAGGTAGCACATGGCTATTAGGGTTAGCTCTTCCCTCTAAATCCTCTAGTATATATAGGAGGGAGGGAGGGGAGGAGGCAGCCACAAACCCTCAAGATCAGGCCGAAATTGGAGGTGAGGAGTCCTACTCCAATCCTATTAGGAGTAGGATTCCTTCTTTCCACTTGGAAACTATTTCCACCTCTCCACCTTTGGATTTTTTTTCCTTCTCAAACCTCATGGGATTTCGTGGAGGCTTCGGTCAGCCCAACAGGGGCTGGTTTGTCTCCTCCCACAGCCCATAAGGCCCCTCGGGGCGTGACACCCATCCCGATGGTCCTCCGGTACCCTCCCGGCACTCTCGATACACTACCGATGAGCCCGAAACTTTTCCACAGACCAACACAGGACTTCCTATATATTAATATTTACCTCCGGACCATTTCGGAGCTCCAGGTGACGTCAGGGATATCATCCGGGACTCTGAACAACCTTTGGTCACCACTATACATAACTCTATACTATCGAAACATCACCAAACCTAAAGTGTGCAGACCCTGCGGGTTCAAGAACTATGTAGACATGACCGAGACTCCTCTACGGTCGATAACCAATAGCGGGACCTGGATGGCCCATATTGATTCCTACATATTCTACGAAGAACTTTATTGGTCGAACCTCTATGTCAAGGATTCAGTTAATCCCGTATTTTGTTCCCTGTGTTCTTCTGTATGTTATTTGCCCGAGATTCGATCGTCGGTACCTCCATACCTAGTTCAACCTCATTACCGGCAAGTCTCTTTACTTGTTCCGTAATACATGATCCCGTGGCTAACACGTAGTCACATTGCTTGCAAGGCTTATTGTGATGTTGTATTACCGAGTGGGCCCTGAGTTACCTCTCCATCACACGGAGTAACAAATCCCAGTCTTGATCCATGCCAACCCAGCAGACACCCTCGGAGATACCTGTAGAGCAACTTTATAGCCACCCAGTTACATTGCGACGTTTGATACACACAAGGTACTCCTCCGGTGTCAGTGAGTTGCATGATCTCATGGTCATAGGAACTGATACTTGACATGTAGAAAACAGTACCAATAAACTGACACGATCATATGCTACGTTTGTAGTTTGGATCTTTTCCATCCCATCATTCTCCTAATGATGTGATCCCGTTATCAAATGACATCTCATGTCAATGGCTAGGAAACCTTAGCCATATTTGATCAACGAGCTAGTCTATTAGAGGCATACTAGGGACATGGTGTTGTCTATGTATCCACACATCTATCTGAGTTTCCGATCAATACAATTATAGCATGGATAATAAAAGATTATCATGAACAAGGAAATATGATAATAACCAATTTATTATTGCCTCTAGGGCATATTTCCAACAGCGGGACCTCAAGCAAGATGATCATTTCCCTGGATACCGCTACTATCATTACCATGCTACTTGTCTCGTTTTCTATAGCAATGTCACGCTACCCTCCACTTGTTTGACAAGACTCCCAAAAATGCCATGATAAGCCTCTAACCCCTCCGTGTCCCAGCAAACCTTTGTTTAGCTATGTTACCGCTTGCTCAGACCTTCTTATAGCGTTTCTAGATGTAGGTGCAATTGCTTCCATGTGACAACATGGACATTTTGGCATATCACAATACTATTGTTATTTAATTTAATGCACCTACATACATGGGAAAGGTGGAAGTCCTGGCCTTTTGCTTAGTGTTTATTCCATATTTTTTTCCCTAGTTACTTGTGTACAGGTGTTATATTCCATATTGAGCACTTCTGACATGCTCGGGGTTGTTATGGGGAGCCCCTTGCTTTTCGTTTTGGGATAAAACTTATTTGGCAAGGCCCAACATTGGTACTCCATTTGCCTAATAACTAATAAAATTGCATAGGGACCAGACGACTCCCGCAGATAGCTAATCAACAACCCGGGCCAGTGCTCCTCATGAGTATTCGTCTAAAACGGTCTGCCTGCGAGACCGCCTTGAGGAAACTCGGGGATTGGTTTTCCTCGTAGCCAGTCCCATCTGGTCATGTCCTGAGAACGAGATACGCGAGTCCTATCGGGTACGTCGAAACGTCAGGAGGCCTTGCTGGATTTATTTTACCTTTCTCGAGTGTCTTGTGTGAGGGATTCCGAGAATACTTCCGGCTATCTCGAGATTGTGGTTTTCCAATGGAATTGCCTAGGAAATCACGGGATTCGTGGTCAAGTTTATGCCCGCTGTGTGTTGTTAGTTTATGATGGATGAGTTGGAGAACCCCTGTAGGGTTAAATATTTTGGAAAGCCGCGTCCTCATTTACGTGGCAACTTGGAAATTTTATTTAACACCCAATCATAGCAGTTTAAAGTAAAGTCAAATAAAATACACTAACTATGTGCGTAACCGTGACTATCTCTTCTGGTGAGTCCTTATCCGAGAGAGAACACGGTGGGGTTATGTTTAGCGTAAGTAGGTGTTCAGCATCATTTATTGATCATTACTAGTTCACGTCCGTCATGTGTAGACCACCCACTTTACTTTCTGTATTCGTAAGTCAGCCACTCAATAGATGCTTAATCACTTACTGCAGCCTCACCACTTAACCATACCTTACCCATTAAGCTTTGATAGTCTTGATACCCTTGGAAATGAGATTGTTGAGTCCCCGTGGCTCACAGATTACTACAACAATAGTTACAAGTAAAAGTAATGTGATGCTTTTACGTGAGAGAGATGCTTGTTTGATTTGGAGTTCTTCTTCATCATCATCGATCTAGGATAGGTTCTAGGCGGCAACCTGGGATAGCAAGGATGTATGCCATTTTATCGTTTGATTTCGTTCATAGTCGGACCCTGCTCCTCTGTATGATGTTTGAATATGTTGTTGTATTGATGTGATCTTTATGTAGATTGTGGATTGTGAAAGCCAATTCCATATACTCATCTCTTCTGTACATGTACTCCTAATGATATCCATTCTTGTGAAACGATGAGATGCATTCCTATCCCTCCTGAGGCCCTACAGAAGTGGTATTAATGTGATCTTAATGTAGCTTGCGGATTGTGGAACCCATCCTAGATCGATGAATAAGAAGAAGAATAACTCCAAATCAAACAAGCATCACGCTCACGTAAAATCATCGCATTACCTGTACCTGCAACTATTGTTGTAGTCATCTGTGAGCCATAGGGACTCAGCAATCTCATTTCCAAGGGTATCAACACTATTACAGCTTAATGGGTGAGGTATGGTTAAGTGGTGAGGCTGTAGCAAGCAACTAAGAATTTGTTTGAGTGGCTAACTTAAGAATACAGAAAGTAATGTATGATGGTCTACGCATAATGGACGTGAACTAGTAATTATCACTAAGTGATCCTGAACACCTGCTTACGTCAAACATAAAACTGTTGGGGAACATTGCATGGGAAACAAAAAAATTCCTATGCACATGAAGATCTATCCATGGTGATGAGCATCTATGAGAGGGAGCGTGGATCTACATACCCTTGAAGATTGCTAAGCGGGAAGCGTTAAGAAACGCAGTTGGTGTAGTCAAACGTCTTCGCGATCCAAATCGCCGTGCGTCCCGCGATCCAATCACGATCCATCCTGCGATCCAATCACGATCCTTCCCGCGATCCGATCATGATCCGTCCCACGAACTTGATCACGATCCGTCTCACAAACTTGATCACGATCCTTCCGATCTAGCACCGAACGGACGACACCTCCGCGTTCAGCACACGTACAGCTTGATGACAATCTCCACCGTCTTGATCCTGCAAGAAGGAGTGGAGAGGAAGAAGAGTTCTCGGGAAGCCTGACGGTGCTCCAGAAATGGTGGTGGAGCAATTCCGGCAGTGCTTCGCCTAAGCACTGCAGAAAACCGATCTAGAGGAGAAACTATGCACTGGAGGAACGGGTAGCACGTGGGTGAAAATCTAGTGCAAAAACCCTCAATACCACTAGTATATATAGGAGGAGAGGAGGAGAGGAGGCAGCTTGGCCACCAAGCCAAGCTTGGTTCAGCCGAAGTGGGAGGTGGAGGAGGACTCTCCTCCTCCAATCGTGTAGGACTAGGATTGCTCCTTTTCTCCTTTTTTTCACCTTTTCCTAGTGGGTTTTTTATTCCAGCCACATGGGCCTTGTGTGGGAGTTTCCACCAGCCCACTAAGGGCTGATGTTCACTCTCCCACAGCCCATGAAGCCTCTTGGGTCGAAATACCCCTCCCGGAGGCCCCCCGGTACACTAGCGGCACTCCCGGTACACTACCGATGAGCCCAAAACTTTTCCGGCGACCAAAACAGGACTTCCTATATACAAATCTTTACCTCCGGACCATTCCGAAGCTCCTCGTGACTTCTGGGATCTCATCCAGGACTCTGAACAAACTTCGGTCACCACCATACATAACTCTATACTACCAAAACGTCACCAAACCTTAAGTGTCCAGACCCTGCGGATTCGAGAACTATGTAGACATGACCGAGACACCTCTATGGTCAATAACCAATGGCGGGACCTGGATATCCACATTGGTTCCTACATATTCTACGAAGATCTTTATCGGTCGAAGCTCTATGTCAAGGATTCAGTTAATCCCGTATGATGTTCACTTTGTTCTTCGGTATGTTACTTGCCCGAGATTCGATCGTAGGTATCTCCATACCTAGTTCAACCTCGTTACTGGCAAGTCTCTTTACTCGTTCCATAATACAAGATCCCGTGACCAACACTTAGTCACATTGCTTGCAAGGCTTATTGTGATGTTGTATTACCGAGTGGGCCCTGAGATACCTCTCCGTCACACGGAGTAACAAATTCTAGTCTTGATCCATGCCAACTCAACAGACACCCTATAGAGCAACTTTATAGTCACCCAGTTACGTTGCAACGTTTGATACACACAAGGTACTCCTCCGATATCTATGAGTTGCATGATCTCATGGTCATAGGAACATATACTTGACATGCAGAAAACAATAGAAATAAACTGACACGATCATAAGCTACGTTTGTAGTTTGGATATTTTTCATCACATCATTCTCCAAATGATGTGATCCCATTATCATATGACATCTCATGTCCATGGCTAGGAAACCTTAACCATCTTTCAATCAACGAGCTAGTTCACTAGAGGCATACTAGGGACATTGTGTTTGTCTATGTATCCACACATGTATCCATGTTTCCAATTAATACAATTATAGCATGGATAATAAACGATTATCATGAACAAGGAAATACAATAATAAACACTTTATTTATTGTCTCTAGGGCATATTTGCAACAGTCTCCCACTTGCACTAGAGTCAATAATCTAGTTCACATCACTATGTGATTTACATTGTAATGTATCGAACACCCATGCAGTTCTGGTGTTGATCATGTTTATCCCTTGGAAGAGGTTTAGTTAACGGTTCTACAACATTCAGATCTGTGTGCACTTTGCAATTATTTATGTCTTTCTCCAAGATGTAATCGCGGATGGAGTTGAAGCGTCGCTTTATGTGTCTGGTCCTCTAGTGAAACCTTGGTTCCTTGGCCAGAGCAATGGCACCAGTGTTGTCACAGAACAGGTTCATTGGATTCAGTGCATTGGCCACTACTCCAAGATCTGTCATGAACTGCTTCATCCAGACACCTTCCTTCGCCGCCTCCGAGGCTGCGATGTATTCCGCTTCGCACGTACAATCAGCTACCATGCTTTGCTTGGAACTGCACCAGCTTACCGCTCCCCCGTTGTCAAAGCTTGCATCGACGTAACCCTTTACGACGAGCTCTTCATCACCTCCATAAACGAGAAACATTTACTTAGTCCTTTTCAGGTACTTAAGGATATTCTTGAATGCTTGCCAGTTCTCCATTCCAGGATCACTTTGAAACCTTCCGGCCATACTTATGGCAAGGCTGACATCTGGTCTTGTGCACAGCATTGCATACATGATAGAGCCTATGGCTGAAGCATAGGGGATGACACTCATCTTTTCTCTATCTTCTGCAGTTACTGGGCATTGAGTCTCACTCAACTTCACACCTTCTAACACAGGCAAGAACCCCTTCTTGCACTGTTCCATTTTGAACTTCTTCAAAACTTTATCAAGGTATGTGCTCTGTGAAAGTGCTATTAAGCGTCTCGATCTATCTCTATAGATCTTAATGCCTAATATGAAAGCAGCTTCTCCTAGGTCCTTCATTGAAAAACTCTTGTTCAAATATTCCTTCAAGCTTTCCAGCATTTCTATATTGTTTCCAATCAGCAATATGTCATCCACATATAATACTAGAAACGCTATAGAGCTCCCACTCACTTTCTTGTAAATACAAGCTTCTCCGTAAACTTGTATAAACTCAAACGCTTTGATCACCTCATCAAAGCGCTTATTCCAACTCCAAGATGCTTGCACCAGTCCATAAATGGATCGCTGGAGTTTGCAAACTTTGTTAGCATTCTCTAGATCGACAAATCCTTCGGGTTGCATCATATACAACTCTTCCTCAAGGAAACTGTTGAGGAACGCTGTTTTTACATCCATCTGCCAAATTTCATAGTCGAAATAGGCAGCTATTGGTAACATGATTCGGACAGAATTAAGCATCGCTACGGGTGAGAAAGTCTCATCTTAGTCAACTCCTTGAACTTGTGAAAAACCCTTTGCCACAAGTCGAGCTTTATAGACGGTGACATTACCGTCCGCGTCTGTGTTCTTCTGAAAGATCCATTTGTTCTGAATGGCCTTTCGCCCTTCAGGTAATACTTCCAAAGTCCATACTTTGTTTTCATACATGGATCCCATCTCGGATTTCATGGACTCTAACCATTTCTTGGCATCCGGGCCCATCACTGCTCCTCCATAGCTCGTAGGTTCATTGTTGTCCAACAACATGACCTCCAAGACAGGGTTGTCGTACCACTCAGGGGTAGTACGCGGCCTTGTCGACCTACGAGGTTCAATAGCTGCTTGATCCGAAGCTTCATGACCATCGTAGGTTCCACAGAAACATCTTTCTGCGCTACGCTACTTTTTGGTTGAAGTAAAGGTTCAATAACCTCATCAAGCTCTATTTCCTCCCAGTCAATTCTTTCGAGAGGAACTCTTTCTCAAGATATGTTCCGTTTTTAGCAACAAACACTTTGCCTTCGGATCTGAGATAGAAGGTATACCCGACTGTCTCTTTCGGGTATCCTATGAAGACGCATTTCTCCGCTTTGGGTTCCAGCTTTTCAGGCTGAAGCTTTTTGACATAAGCATCACATCCCCAAACTTTAAGAAACGACAACTTTGGCTTCTTGCCAAACCATAGTTCATATGGTGTCGTCTCAACGGATTTTGATGGTGCCCTATTTAAAGTGAATGCAGCTGTCTCTAATGCATAACCCCAAAACGATAGTGGCAAATCAGCAAGACACATCATAGAACGCACCATATCTAATAAGGTTCGATTACAACGTTCGGACACACCATTACGCTGTGGTGTTCCGGGCGGTGTCAACTGTGAAGCAATTCCACACTGTCTTAAGTGACTGCCAAACTCATAACTCAGATATTCACCTCCTCGACCAGATCGCAGGAAGTTAATCCTCTTGTTATGATGATTCTCAACTTCACTCTAAAATTGCTTGAACTTTTCAAATGTTTCAGACTTGTGTTTCATTAAGTAAATATACCCATATCTACTTAAGTCATCAGTGAAGGTGAGAAAATAACGATATCCACCACGTGTTGTAACATTCATTGGACCGCACACATCAGTGTGTATGATTTCCAATAAGTCACTCGCCCATTCCATTGTCCCAGAGAACGGAGTTTTAGTTATCTTGCCCATGAGGCATGGTTCACATGTGTCAAGTGATTCAAAATCAAGTGACTTAAAAAATCCATTAGCATGGAGCTTCGTCATCAGTTTTACACCAATATGACCTAAACGGCAGTGCCACAAGAAAGTGGTACTATGATTATCAATTCTACATATTTTGGCATCAATGTTATGAACATGTGTGTCATCACTATCAAGATTCAATATGAATAAACCCCTAACATTGGGTGCATGACCATAAAAGATATTACTCATATAAATAGAACAACCTTTATTCTCTGATTTAAATGAGTAACCGTCTCGCGATAAACAAGATCCAGATATAATGTTCATGCTTAACGCAGGCACTAAATAACAATTATTCAGGTTCATCACTAATCCCGATGGTAATCGAAGAGAGAGCGTGCCGACGGCGATCACATCAACCTTGGAACCATTTCCCACGCGCATCGTCGCTTCGTCCTTTGCCAGCCTTCGTTTATTTCGTAGTTCCTGCTTTGAGTTGCAAATGTGAGCAACCGAACCGGTATCAAATACCCAGGCACTACTACGAGAGCTAGTAAGGTACACATCAATAACATGTATATCATATATACCTTGTATGTCGTTGGCCGCCTTCTTGTCAGCCAGGTACTTGGGGCAGTTCCGCTTCCAGTGACCAGTTCCTTTGCAATGAAAGCACTCAGTTTCTGGCTTGGGTCCATGCTTGGGCTTCTTTGCAAGAGTGGCAACTGCTTTTCCATCCTTCTTGGTTTTACCCTTCTTTCCCTTGCCCTTGACTTTGCCATTTTTCTTGAAACAGGTGGTTTTATTGACCATCAATACTTGATGTTCTTTCTGGATTTCAGACTCAGCGACTTTTAGCATCGCAAACAGCTCGGCGACTGACTTGTTCATCCCATGCATGTTATAGTTCATCACAAAGCTCTTGTAACTAGGTGGCAGTGATTGAAGAACTCTGTCAGTGATTGCCTCTGGCGGAAGGGCAATTCCCAATTCCGCTAGACGAGTTGAATACCGAGACATTCTGAGTATATGTTCAGTGATAGACCCGTTCTCCTCCATCTTGCAAGCATAGAACTTATCGAAGGTTTCATACCTCTCGATCCGGGCGTTCTTCTGAATGATAAACTTCAGCTCCTGGAACATCTCATATGCTCCATGACGTTCAAAACGTCTTTGAAGTCCCGATTCTAAGCCATACAATATTGCAAAGTGAACTATTGAGTAATCTCCAGTACGTGCCTCCCAAGCGTTCTTAACGTCTTTGGAGGTCATGTCTTCTGGTTGGTCACCAAGCGGTGCATCAAGGACATATGATTTCTGGGAAGCCGTGAGGATAATCCTCAGATTATGGGCACAGTCAACAAAGTTACTTCCATCATCTTTTAGTTTAGCTTTCTCTAGGAACGCATTAAAATTCAGGGGTGCTACTGCGCGAGCCATTGATCTACAACATAAATATGCAAAGTTCACTTAGACTATTTTCAAGATAATGAGTTTAGTTAATCAAATTACTAAAGCTCCCATTCAAATTGATATCCCTCGGGTCATCTGAGTGTCACATGATCCAAATCCACCAACTCAAGTCCGATCATCACGTGAGTTGAGGTGGCTTCAATGGTGAACATCATTATGTTGATCATGTCTACTATATGACTCATGTTCGACCTTTCGATCTCTTGTGTTCCGAGGCCATGTCTATACATGCTATGCTCGTCAAATTTAACCCAAGTGTTCTGCGCGTGCAACACTGGCTTGCACCCGTTGTATGTGAACATAGAGTCTATCACACCCGGTCATCACGTGGTGTCTCAACACGACGAACTTTCACAATGGTGCACACTCGGGGAGAGCACAATTTTATCTTGAAATTTAAGTGAGGGATCACCTTATAATGCTACCGTTGTACTAAGCATAACAAGGTGCATACAAGGATTAACATCACATGCAATTCATAATTGACATGATATGGCCATGAACTTCTGCTTTAGATCTCCATCTTGAAAGCACCGGCATGATCTCCATCGTCACCGGCACGACACCATGATCTCCATCATATTGATCTCCATCAACGTGTCGCCATCGAGGTTTTCATGCCCTGCATGCTTCTACTACTATTCCTACCGTTTAGCAATAAAGTAAAGCATTACAAAGCGCTTAATGATTGACACGCAGGTCATACAATAATTAATGACAACCTTATGGCTCCTGCCGATTGCCGTACTCATCGACATGCAAGTCGTGAAATTCTATACATCACATGATCATCTCATACATCACATATATCACACCATGTAATTGGCCATATCACATCACAACATACCCTGCAATAACAAGTTAGACGTCCTCTAATTGTTGTTGCAAGTTTTATGTGGCTGCTACGGGTTTCTAGCAAGAACGATTCTCGCCTATGCATAAACCACAATGGTGATACATAATTTTCTTTTCAACCTTCTCAAGGACCACCTTTGTCGAATCCGATCCAACTAAAGTGAGAGAAACTGCCACTCGCAAGCCATCTAGGCAACAAGTTGCGTCGAGGGAACCGGTCTCTTGTAAGCATACGAGTAATGTTGGTTCGGGCCGCTTGATCTCACAATACCGCTGATGTCAGGACACCGATCCTAAGTCATATGATTCCATACTGTAACAAGCCACATCACTTTGCGGCCTCACGCATGGTACTCCACGGCTGCAGCCTTACCTTGGCCGGGAACATTTGCGTCTTTTGGCTCACGTATGTGAACATGTCGCTGGCAATCACACAACAAAGAACCCGGGCCGACATGACTAGTCATAGAACCCAAGTGGCACATCCGTACGGAAACAGGCATACATAACCCAACAATGCAGGTGTCGGCCTCAAGCGTGTGTAGACGAGTCATAGCAAGCTACAAGGACTCCATTACGTCGCGAGACACGAATGTCATCACTACACGTAGACGAGTCGTAGCAGGCTACAGGGACTCCATTACACCGCGAGACATTTCCCCGAAGGGACAGACACAGCAGCAAAGAAGGATACATGCCGGTCAATCAATGTGTCCGGAGCAGTAGCAAGCTACCATGTCTCGGTGGAAGCACAAAGAGGCAGTTTCCCGTAAAGAGTACTACTAAAGGCACACGACTAGGTGTCGGATCCCATACATACCGTTGCATGTCACACGTACGCACGACATGCCCGATATGCATAGATACAACTATGGCATCACAACATAACCATACAACAACATGACTTTCATTTAACAGGCCCAGAAGAGCCTTGCATAATATGTTCTTATAGATAGGGGTCACATGACCCGGCACTCAAGTCATACAAACAAGTTCATACAAGCCAACGGAAACTTAGTACTATCCGAGTACGGACAGTGAAATGAAAAGAGGGCACATGGCCTAACTATCTACAGCACGCCACACGGCACAGGGTCGTAGCTGGGACACCAGCTATTCGGCATCGTCAACGTCTAGATAGAACCCACCTAATGGGTCCTGGCTCTCTTCTGCAACATTAATTAAGCAAGGATGAGTACAAAAGTACTCAGCAAGTCTTTATAACAGACCTAGTCTATTTACGCTCATGTATCAACAAAGGAGGTGGTGGAGTTCATGCAGAATGCCAGCTTTGACTCATGGCAAACCTACACTACTCAGTTTTAAACTTTTTGTTCCAATTTTAGTTAACGCACACGAGTCCACTATCTCCAACACAACACACCACCATGGATTCACCTTCCCCTTCCGGAATAGTGCCATCCACGATACTCACACTTATCTTGATATTTTTAGGAGTATCCATTTGATTATCTATGAACAGCATAAGATCTCCAAGTAGTCCATATCCGAGGACGCGGCTATTCAAATAGTTTCATACCCTGCAGAGGTGTACTTCTTCACACACGCTCTCGCCACTTATCGTTGTGTGCCATAAACCATGCACCTCGGCAACCTTCAAGCGGATGCCCAGCGAGGGAGTCGGCCATGACCGTCAATCACATAAGACCTCTAGTCCAGGCTATCCCCTATTTGAGACTGAACCCGCATAGAAGTCCGGCCGAAGTTTCCGCTACGGTCCCAAACGATGTGCGCAGGGTTCCCAAGCCCACCATTCGGGTGACCCTTGGTACACCGTGCCACTACCTACCGCGTCGTAATCCACCCCGAGGGTCAGCGCTACGCACGGCCTCCAACATTCTATAATCACCAGAAACTACTTGCAAGTCCTCGACTAAGGACTAAGCAACTAATAAGTCGAGAGGGGTCAAGTTACCGGAACCCAATGTGTGGTAGTAACTAGTTTTGGATCCAAACACGGAACCCAGTTCCTAAGAACGGTCCCAAGGAGACAACGCACTATGTACTCCTACATAGCCTCTCATCTCTACCTTTACCAAATCGTATTCATTATGAGCTCATCACATCGGACAACACTGTTCCACTCGGTTCATCACCTAGATGAATCCGACCTGACACAACTCTAAGCATAGCATCATGGCATGGAAGTAAGCTAAGCACATCAAGGCACAAGCATCTACCAGGTATGCTAGGTTGCAAGGTTTAGCTATTTACTGTGACAAGATCAGGTCATGCATAAGAATAGGATCATCTACCGTGTATGACTGACATGTGATCGTTTGTCCTAATGCAATAAACGAGAGCAGGAGCAAGGGAATGGGATGTTATCGGAATGATCAATGAGATTGCTTGCCTTGCTGAGTTGCAGAGGAGTTCTCTCCTTCGTCGGAAAACGGTGTAGTATCTTCCGGATTAGGGCCTACCGCAACGCAGATAAGACCATTCAATACAAGCAGATGCAACAATATGATGCATGATCATGGCATAGTAGTATGCATGGGTGAGCTAATGTAACTAGTGATCATGTCAATTTGAAATGAGTTTGAATATAGGTTCAAAGTTGTTCTCATTTCAAAATCCATATATTGACCTAATGTTAAAATGTCCATGTTTACCTATTTAGGTTGCTCTAACATGCATGAGAATAGCACCATTGGATTCATTGGATTTTTCTGATAAATTTTCATATATAAATTATTTCATCTGACTTATTTCTGGAATAATTTTTAAATAAGAAATTTCTGGAATGATTTTTCAAACTTTTAAATAATTTCTGGAATTATTTTTAAATAAGAAATTGAATTATGACATCAGCATGATGTCATGATGGCATCAGCTGGTCACCTGACCTGGCCCAGAGTCAAACCTGACATGCGGGGTCCACATGTCAGTGACTCATTCACTTAACTAATAAAATTAACACTAATCCTAACTAACTATCAGATCTGGGCCCACATGTGAGTGACTAATTACCTTAATTAATTAAGTTAATTAGCTTATTACTAATCTGTGATTAGCCAGAGGCTGGCCCCACCTGTCATTGACTCACAGAGTCAAGCCAGGGCCCACCTTTGGTCAAACCCACCGAAGTTGGCCGGCGGCTCGACGCCGGTGACCACCAGAGACGGCAGCATCCATCCGGTTTCTTCTACACGCGACCAATCGGTGCGCTGAAACCACCGACGTGTAGCCCGTGCACGACCGCTTCCATCCGAAGCCACAAGAGTTCACGGGGTCGCCGGAGCTCGCCGGAAACGAGCTCGTGGCGGCGGTCGGAGCTCTGGCTCGGATCAAAACTCGACACAGGGCATGGGGCGACGCTACAATGGGCTCTATGGGCTCCTGGGAACTCCAGGAGTTCAACTAGGACCGCGCACGTGAGCTTGGAGGGCTCTACGCACGACGGCGACCATCGACGGCGGCGGGAGCTTCTCGGGTCCGGCGACGCAGCTAGCTAGGGGATGCCAGAGAGAGGGGAAGCACTAGGGGAAGGAAGAGGGGCTCACGACAGTTCCAGGGAGCTAGTCAGCGGGCTCGGGGAGGCAGCGACGGCGACGAATCAACGTCCGGCGACGGCGGCATTCGGCAGGGGATTGGGAGAGAGAGCGGAGGAGAGAGGGAGGGGGAGAGTGAGCTCGGGGGAGAGAGCTCGCGTGTCTTCCAGGCGCAGGGAAGCAGGGGAGCAGCCTGCTCCATGGAAGCAGGAGGTGGAGGCCGCCGACGGCTCGGTCGCCACCTCGACGCCTACTGGCGCGAGGTGGAAGATGACCTTCCCACCCCTAGTGGGCTGGGCTGGGCCTTCCACTTCACAGGTAAGTCTCCTCTCTTTTCTTTTTATTTCTGTTTTCTGATTTCAACTAAAATTTGTTTATTTCTTTGCAGGTCCAAATACCCTTTCAAATAATTCCAAAACTTTTATATATTCATATTTGAATATTTCAAACTTGTATAAAAAGTTTCAGATTATTTTGAAAACAGTTATAATGATAATATTTTTATTTGTCATTTTCAGAGACATAAATCAGTAATTTAAATTATTTGAAATGCTCAAATAATTAGAATGGTCCCTGGTATATCCATGTCCTCAATTATCAGACATAGGGAACATTTTTTATGGGCATTTTGGATTTGTTGAAATTTCATTTATCTGGAATTTCTTTAATTCATTAAGTGCTTGGGGTTTCTTTTCTTTCTCCCCATTTCATATTGATGCGATGATGATGATGATGATGATGCAAACACATTGCTAGCCTAGGTCACTTGATAGGGTTGTGACAACTCACCCCCACTCAAAAGAATCTCGTCCCGAGATTTTGAAGTCGTCGGGAAGAGCGCGGGGTACTCTAGTCGAAGACGATCTTCTCTTTCCCATGTCGCCTCCTTTTCAGAATGATGCGACCATTGAACCTTAAGAAACTTGATGTTCCGACGCCGAGTGGTACGCTCAGCTTGATCAAGAATACGAATAGGGTATTCTCGGTATGTAAGGTTATCTTGTAGATCAAGCGCTTCGTGGTCTACATCGCGGACAGGGTCCGAAAAGCAACGCCTGAGTTGTGAGACGTGGAAGACATCATGAACCTTTGACAGATGCGGTGGAAGTTCCAATTGGTAGGCAACTTCTCCTCGTTTAGCAAGAATGCGAAAAGGTCCGATGTAACGAGGAGCCAACTTGCCTTTGATACCGAATCGATGGCTACCCTTCAGAGGTGTAACCCGAAGGTAAGCCTTCTCGTCAACCTCATAGGTCACAGACTTATGATGACGGTCATATTGACTCTTTTGACGGGATTGGGCTGTTTTCAACTTTTCACGAATAATGCGAACTTGCTCCTCTACATCCTGGATCATGTCCGGACGAAAGAGTTGCCTCTCTCCGGTTTCTGACCAGTTAAGAGGTGTTCAACATTTTCGTCCATAGAGAACTTCAAAAGGGGCTTTGCCCAAGCTTGATTGATAACTGTTTGTAGCGACCCGACCTGAAAGGTCGAATCTCCGGTGTTTTCGTACCATCCCAAGATCATGTTGGTACACACACGGTACATCAATGTATATATCAAAGGGAAATCACACAACATTATATTAATCGAAATCTCATATCAAGTCCTTTATTACAATAAAGATTACAATAAAGTGGCTGAAGGCCAACTCATGAGAATAACTAAATCTTGCGGAAGCATCGAAGGTAGATGAGTCCATCTGACTCCAAGGGCATCTCACCGAGCGTAGAGCATATCCTCACTCCTGGTCGGAAAAATACTCTGCAACATGATACGTTGCAGCCGTGTAGGTCAGCATATGGAATATGCCGGCAAAGTCACAAGAGGGGGTGAAAAAGATAATCATCTAATCTACATGCATATATGGCAAGTGGGGTAGTTTTTGCGTAAAGCCAAATGTTTCCTACATCAAGAGAGGGGCTAAGCAAAATTATTACTAAGTTGGTTGATTAATGAGATGGTTCCACCAACCAATTCTCATACCCAAGTTATTAATACCCACATCATCATATTAATTGTGTTGAGGGTTCCGGAAGTTTCAGTTCCTTTGGCTCAAGTCGTCCATGACCGTGGACACGGCTAATTGATTAGGTTTGAGTACTCTGCAGAGTTTTGCACACGTTCCCCACAAGATTTGGTCGCCTCCGTTTGATTTCTCGCACTTCATAGTGTTTGAGAAACGGATGACCAAAACCTGGTCTTCCAAAGGGTTTCCCGGCGACTCTATCGGTGCCCATCCCGTCCTACCATTCTTCTACATCTCGTAGCACCGCCTGTCCAGGGTCACCATGATATCCAACCAAGCCAGAGCCCATAATGACTTGTGGCTGTGCAGGTAAGCCTTGGGTCTTGAAGCGTCCATCCATCTCTTTGTGCCTGGGTGGACCTTTCCGCGTGAATACTGGCCATCTCCAGCAACACCTAGGCAAGTCCACTAGTTTCTCCAGGGTGCCGTTCAACCATCATCCACCCAGAGGTAAGTTGAAAACTCGGAGTCTTGAAGTCTTGATCATTATGTAGGTCTTGTAATTAATCTCACAATTCTCATGAATCACACAACCAACCCCGTCTAATAGTAGCATAGCAAAATGTAAAAAAACGTTTCCCGGGGCCAATGTGTCAAGGGTTGAGGGGGTACCTACCACATGATACTACAACAGTAACCAAGTTTCTAGTTACCTACTTTCCATGCAATTGGGGGGGATGGTAGAACTAATGCAATAAAAACATGGGTAAAGATGATCAAAGTGACTTGCCTGATTGATGGTCCTCGTACGTGAGTGACTCTAGGTAAGAAGCCTCGCACTCTGGATGATCTAAGGAATCAAACAAGTGCACTCAATAAGCATACAACAAAAATGTTATAACTCACAAAATCAGAAATGAACTAAAATCACTCAAGACAAAACAATGCACAAATCACAAGCAAGAAAACACAGAAAGTTTTGTTTTCAAAAAGGTGATGGGTAAACCACTACTAACACAGTTAAAACTACTTGTATGAACAAAAACAATAGTTGACAGGAAGGAAATAATAAAATATTTTATTAATAAACAGAATAAAATCCATTTAAAGTTTTGTTAAGAAAAATCTTAGTATGGTTTTGAAAGTTTTGATAAACACTACTATATGAGGTAACTATAGTTTTACTAACAAAGAGTAAAAAAAAACTTATTATTAATTAATAAACATTATATTAACAGAAGAAGAATTTACTAAAAACTCTTCTTAGAAAACAGAATTTAATTATATAAAACTTTATTAGAAGAAAACTATTACTAACGAGTTTGTTTTATAACAAATTATACCTAGTTGAAAATGAGTTGAGATTCCTATAACAATAAAGAAATAAAATAAGCAATTTTATATTTTTATTTACAGAAAGTAAAACACCTAAGGTTTAAGCAACATAACCTACTAAAACAAATTATAACAAATCTGATTTAAACTAACTAAAAACTAAATTAAGTAAACTACACTAACTACTAGGCAGAATCTGTTTATAGCTAGAACACTAAACAAATTCATCCTAAAAATCCTCAAACTAAGCATGATGATAGTCCTAACTAATACCAAGCAGTAGCAAAAAGATTCATATCAAAATCTATTTTTAAACTCTAGTTATTCAGATTTGAGTGATTTGAGAAAATTTGATTCAATTCAAATTCTAAGGTTCAAATTTAAAATCTAAAACTACAGGGTGAAACTACATGAAATTAGGAACCTAATGCAAAAATAATTAGCGCAAAAAACTAAACAGATTAAAAGATATAAGCAAAAAAAATTGAAAAGTTTCTGTTAACTAAACAAAATCAGAAAAGAAAACTAACAATCCATTGGCCAGGGGGTACGTGGCAACCTGTGAGTGGTTAAGGGGGGTGTGCGAGCGGACGCTACGGGCGGTCGACCGATCAAAAGAGGATACCGGTTCAGGACTTAACTCTTCTAATCTTAGCCGTAGGATCTAGCTCGGATGGATGGGGGGGCTCACGGTGCAAGTGGTCGCCGGCGAGGGGGTCTCCGGCGAGTCCGAAGCGGCGAGATCGTCGAGGAGGCGCTCCGGTGGTCGAGGGCGACGTCAGAAGACTCCAAATGATGGTGGAGGGGCTCCGGCGACGGGTGGTGGCGTCGGAGAGGCATGGGGTGGAGGGAGGGGACGGCCACGAGCAGCGGGACGTTCGGTGGGGGATCCGAACTCCGGCAAGGGTGTTTGCGGCGGTCTGGCGAGGGAGAGAGGGAGCTTTGGGGGGAATTGGGGCGCAGTGAGTGGCCGCTACTTATAGGGACGGTGAGGGGGTCGGGGAAGGTAGGAGGAGAGAGATCCGGAGAGGGGAGGGATCTCCGGCGAGTGCTCGGGCGTGAGGTAGGCGGTGACCGCGCGGCACCAACGTTTGGTCGGGGCGGGTCCCACTGTCAGTGAGAGGGGGGCGGTTTGCGGGCGTCGGTCGGCCGAATATTAGGCAAGTCGGGGACGGGCTTTAATGTAGATTGGGCCAACAGGGGGTTAAGGGCTTTAAAGCTTTCCTTTTTTCAATATAATAACGAAATCAAATGTTTTTAATGCAAATAATACAGTTCCAAATATAGGAGTATTATATATCAAAATTGATAGAATAATAAATGCCATTTATTGAACATTTTTATTCTGTCATTTGAATACTTTGAAAAAATATTATTTTTAGAAATTGCCTATTTGGTTTTAAAATCATTTTGCAAATATTCTTCAAAGACCCCCTGGTTCTTATTGTTCAAATATATCACCAAGATGACCCTGGTGTGGAGTGTCATGTTACTCCCCTCTTATTTTGAACTTTTTCCAAGGTTTTCAAATAGGTGAAAGCAACACATTTAAAATAGAAAGGACTTTGAGAAAGTCAGAAGAAGCATTTCAACTATTTCATACATTCAAGCAATGATGATGGTGATGCATAGCTATATTTCATAACATTGCAAATTGAAATTTCGGGATGTTACAAACCTACCCACCTTAAGATGAATCTCGCCCTCGAGATTCGGGTTGGCTAGAAAATAGGTGCGGGTGGTCTCTACGAAGATCTTCTTCGCGTTCCAAGGTGGCTTCTTCCTCGGTGTGGTGACTCCACAAAAGCTTACAGAACTTGATGATCCTACTGCGGGTAACTCTGTTGGCAGTCTGGAGGATTCTGACAGGCTTCTCCTCGTAGGTTAGATCACTACCAAGTTGTATGGCCTCTAGGGGCACTGTGTCTTTCAAAGGAATATCAGCCATCTCAGAATGGCATTTCTTTAACTGGGAAACATAGAAAACACCATGAACTCCGGATAATCCTTCCGGCAATTCTAGCTTGTATGCAACTTCGCCTCTATGTTCAAGAATTTTGTAGGGGCCTATGAATCTGGGTGCTAACTTTCCTTTAACACCAAACCTCATGATTCCTCAAAGTGGGGACACACGAAGATTGGCTCAGTCTCCCACTTTAGACGTTACTTCTTTGCGTTTGCTGTCAGCATAACTCTTCTATCGAGATTGAGCTATCTTGAGTCTGTCACGAATCAACTTGACTTTCTCTTCAGAATCTTGGAAAAGGTCGGGACCAAAAAGTTTTCGGTCTCCAACACCATCCCACATCAGTGGTGTTCTGCACCTCCTTCCGTATAAAGCTTCGAAAGGGGCCATCTTCAGACTGGTCTGATAACTGTTATTGTACGAGAATTCTGCGTAAGGCAAATTATCATCCCAACTAGACCCATAGTCTAGTGCACAAGCTCTCAACATGTCTTCTAGAATCTAGTTGACTCTCTCAGTCTGTCCATCGGTCTGCGGATGAAAAGCTGTACTGAACTCTAGCCTCCTACCCAAAGTTTCATGTAACTGAAGCCAAAACTTTGAGATAAATTGTGTTCCTCTATCTTACACGATACTCCTCGGAACTCCATGCAGACACACGATCCTGGTCATGTATATCTTGGCTAGCTTAGCACTGGTATAGGTGGTTTTCACTGGAATGAAATGAGCCACCTTGGTCAGACGATCGACCACTACCCAGATGGAATCATAACCTAAACGAGTCCTTGGTAGTCCTATGATGAAGTCCATACCAAGCTTTTACATTTCCACTCGGGTATCGGCAAAGGTTGGAGTAACCCTGCTGGTTTCTGATGTTCTGCTTTTACTCGCTGACAAACATCACATATTGCAACATGTTCTGCAATATTCTTCTTCATACTTGTCCACCAATAACTTTCGTTCAAATCCAGGTACATCTTGGTGTTGCCTGGGTGTATTGAGTAAGGGGAATCGTGGGCTTCTTGAAGTATCAACTTCCTGAGATCTGGGTCATTGGGCACATAGATTCGGTTCTTAAACCACAGAGTTCCTTGTTATCCTCACGAAAACCTTTAGCTTTATCATCTTTCATTCTCTGTTTAATCTCAGCTATCTCCTTGTCCGATTTCTGGGCTTCTCGAATTCTTTCGGTCAAGGTGGACTGGATTTCCAGTGTGGCAACATATCCGCTTGGAACTATCTCTAGCCTGAGCTCTCTAAAATCATCGGCTAACTCTTGGGGTAATCCTCCCGCTATGAGTGTGTTCACATAAGCTTTGCGACTCAAGGTATCTACTACCACATTTGCCTTACCTGGATGGTAGTGTAATCTCATGTCATAGTCCTTGATTAACTCTAACCATCTCCTCTGTCTGAGGTTCAACTCTTTCTGCGTGAAGATATATTTCAGGCTCTTAAGGTCGGTGTAAACATCACAACTATTTCCGACAAGGAAATGTCTCCAGGTCTTGAGTGCGTGCACTACAGCTGCTAGTTCCAAATCATGGGTGGCATAATTCAACTCATGAGGTCGTAGTTGTCCGGATGCATAAGCTACAACCTTTCCATCTTGCATGAGTACTCGTCCAAGTCCTTGACGTGAAGCATCACAATAAACCTGGAAGTCCTTCCGAATATTGGGCAAAATCAACACTGGGGCTGTGACCAAACGTTTCTTCAACTCCTGGAAACTGGCTTCACATTCCTCAGTCCAAATATACTTAGACTCTTTCTTCAACAACTCCGTCATGGGCTTGGCAATCTTTGAGAAATTCTCAATAAACCTCCGGTAATATCCGGCAAGTCCGAGGAAACTGCGGCTCTCCTTAACTGAGGTGGGTGACTTCCACTCAGTGACGGCTTCAACCTTAGCGGGGTCTACGGCTATTCCTTCTCTGGAAATAATATGTCCAAGGAATCCGACTTCTGTCAGCCAAAATTCTCATTTGCTGAACTTGGCATATAACTGATGCTCTCTCAGCTTCTCTAGAACTAAACGCAAATGTTCCTTGTGTTCTTCCTCGTTCTTGGAGAATATCAAAATGTCATCGATGAACACCACGACAAACTTGTCCAAATATTCCATAAACACTTTGTTCATCAAATTCATGAAGTAGGCAGGAGCATTAGTCAAACCAAAGGACATGACTGTATACTCGTATAAGCCATACCTGGTGGTGAAAGCTGTTTTGGGTATATCCTGTTCACGAATCTTCAGTTGGTGATAACCTGATCGAAGATCGATCTTGGAGAATACTTTGGCGCCTACTAGCTGATCAAACAAGTCATTAATCATCGGTAGAGGGTACTTTTTCTTGATAGTCACCTCGTTCAAGGCACGATAATCGACTACCATTCTCAAGGTTTTATCCTTCTTCTCCACCAAAAGAACTGTGGCTCCCCAAGGTGAAGAACTTGGGCGAATATACCCCTTGTACAATAACTCCTTAATTTGCTTCTTGATTTCCACTAGATCATTTGCGGGCATCCGATAGGGTCTCTTGGAAATTGGGGTTGTCCCTGGTTGTAGCTCTATTAGGAACTCAATCTCCCTATCCGGTGGCATGCCTGGTAATTCTTCCGGAAATACATCCGGAAAGTCTTTTACCACAGGTACTTCCTCCTGAACAACTCCTGTGAGGGAATTTAACCGAGCACTCATACGTGTGCGTCGGGATACATACTTAATCCTCTTGTTCTCCGAGGTGGTGAGTGAAACAGACTTGCTGGGACAATTAAGATTTCCTTCATACTTGGTCATCCAATCCATGCCTAGGATTACATCCAATCCCTGGGATTCTAAGACGATGAGGTCGGTGGGAAAAACATGGTTTCCTATGTGAAGTTTCAGGGCTTGGCATCCTATCCCTGCCCTCATCATACCTCCTGGGGAACTAACCTTAATGGGATGACTAAGGGTTTTGGTGGGTAAACCATATTTATCCACAACTACCCTTGATATGAATGAATGAGTTGCATCGGAATCAAAAAGTACTGTAACTGGACGGTGTTGGTTGTTGTTCCCATTCCGATTGCCAGTTTTGAAGTTGCCATGGTTGGGACGGGCATTCCCATTTCCTCCATGGTTGTGGCCTCCATGGTTGTGCACGGCATGAGTGTGCCTTCCAAACTTACCGGTCCCTGATCCGGTATTCCCTGAGTACGGGGAGTAGCGTGGCTTCTGATGAGCTCCAGAGTTAAACTTCCCCTGAGTATACTTCCTCTTGCGGTTCTCGACTTGTTGTTGTTTTCCCTCCAAGATGAGGGCCTTATCCACCAGTTCTTGGTAGTTGTTGAAAGTAGCCACTACCAGCTGCATGCTCAACTCATCGTTGAGCCTTCCAGAATCTTCTCTTGCTTGGCCGCATCATCGGCCACGTCTCCTGGTGCATAACGAGCCAATGTGCTGAAGTCGTCCACGTACTGGGCCACGGAGCGACTACCCTGGCGCAAGTTGCGAAACTCGCGCTTCTTCAGACTCATAGCTCCAGCTGAAACATGTGCGGTGCGGAAAGCTTGCTTGAACTGCTCCCAAGTTACATCAGCAATAGGATATGTGGTGGTGTAGTTCTCCCACCATGAAGCTACTGTTCCATCCAGTTGATGTGCGGCAAAGCGCACTTTCTCAGCATCAGTACATCCAGCGGTGACGAGTTCTCTCTCCATCTTACGGAGCCAGTCATCTGCCACAATGGGCTCAGTGCTGCTGGAGAAAGTTGGAGGGTTCAACCTCAGAAAACGGGTGAGATTGTCAGCCTGATGTGGATGGTGGTGGTTGTTGTTCTGGTTGTTGGTCTGATTCTGGATCAATAGCTGCATCAATGCATTCTGCTGCTGAAGGAGTTGCGTGAGTTCCGGCGGGAAGGTGAAGTCGGACTCACGTCATGGAGGCATCTTGCTGTTTTTCAGAGGGGTGAGAATTAGAATAGAACAAGGGCCTAAAAGGAGAAATTCACTACCCATATGCAACGCACAAACATGTCACACCAAACACTCATTCATTTATTCAATCAAGGTCAAACATCGAGATACAAATCTCCATCAAACTAAACATCGACCTATGCTTTAACGTTGAAAAATAAAAGGTACATGGGGGCATAACTAAAGTTTTCCTCAGAAGTACATGGTGACTGAGCCTCCTCCAGTGGTGCTCTCCTCATAGTCATCACCGTCGCTGATGAAAGGAGCCAAGTCTCCCTCAGGATGAAGATTTTCACCCATGTCCATCTGTTCCTCCAGAGTGGCGATGCGAGTGTTTAGCTTGTCGATCCTCTCTAAGAAATCCTTCACCTCATACTCATGCTCATACTCGGCTTCCCGTAAGTCAGCTTCGAGGTCAATCTCACGGTTCATCAGATTCTTGATTGTCTTCGTATCTACACGAACTCGAAGCTCCAGAGTCCTGATGTGAGTCTCCAGGGTCTGGATATAGGAAATAGTGGTGTCTGCAGCGGGAGTGGTTATGATGTTTCCATTGGCATCCCTGCGACAAACCACGCTGAGTCCTGGTGAAATGGTTCCACCTCTGTATTCCTCCTGAATACGTCCAAGTGCACGATGAATGGCCATGTCTCTCCCAAATATCCAGCTGGGTGCCACAAACTTGAAGTTGATGGGTTCCTTCCGATTCCCAAAGGTCTTCCCTGGAATGTGCACCTCGATCCTGTAGCGTCCATCTTGTGGAAAGGACATGATAGGAGTCCCGGTGATGCTCGGCAAAGCAATCCTTACGTCCTTGACGATCCTCATTAGCTCCTTACCAAAGGGCATCATTGCGTTAGGCTGGCAAAACTCCGTGATCAACACTCGGATGAAGGTGGCCATCTATAATTTTTGAAATAATCGGAGAGGAGTCAGAAACGAGTAGATGAGAGTGTAAGAATTTTAAAGACAAAGATAAATACGTCCTAAGGCTTTCCAATCCTAGAGGTTACGTCCTACGGTCAGCGTGTGCTCTGATAACATTTCTATAGCGACCCGACCTGAAAGGTCGAATCTCCAGTGTTTCCGTACCATCCCAAGATCATGCTGGTACACACATGGTACATCAATGTATATATCAAAGGGGAAATCACACAGCATTATATTAATCGAAATCTCATATCGAGTCCTTTATTACAATAAATATTACAATAAAGTGGCTGAAGGCCAACTCATGAGAATAACTAAATCTTGCGGAAGCATCGAAGGTAGATGAGTCCATCTGACTCCGAGGGCACCTCACCGAGCGTAGAGCATATCCTCACTCCTGGTCGGAAAAATACTCTGCAACCGTGTAGGTCAGCATATGGAATATGCCGGCAAAGTCACAAGAGGGGGTGAAAAAGATAATCATCTAATCCACATGCATATATGGTAGGTGGGGTAGTTTTTGCGTAAAGCCAAATTTTTCCTACATCAAGAGAGGGGCTAAGCAAAATTATTACTACGTTGGTTGATTAATGAGATGGTTCCACCAACCAATTCTCATACCCAAGTTATTAATACCCACATCATCATATTAATTGTGTTGACGGTTACGGAGGTTTAAGTTCCTTTGGCTCAAGTCGTCCATGACCGTGGACACGGCTAATTGATTAGGTTTGAGTACTCTGTAGAGTTTTGCACATGTTCCCCACAAGATTTGGTCGCCTCCGTTTGATTTCTCGCACTTCATAGTGTTTGAGAAACGGATGACCAAAACATGGTCTTCCGAAGGGTTTCCCTGCGACTCTGTCGGTGCCCATCCTTTCCTACCGTTCTTCTATATCTCGTAGCACCGCCTGTCCAGGGTCACCATGATATCCAACCAAGCCAGAGCCCATAATGACTTGTGGCTGTGCAGGTAAGCCTTGGGTCTTGAAGCGTCCATCCATCTCTTTGTGCCTGGGTGGACCTTTCCGCGTGAATACTGGCCATCTCCAGCAACACCTAGGCAAATCCACTGGTTTCTCCAGGGTGCCGTTCAACCATCATCCACCCAGAGGTAAGTTGAAAACTCGGTGTCTTGAAGTCTTGATCATTATGTAGGTCTTGTAATTAATCTCACAACTCTCATGAATCACACAACCAACCCCGTCTAATAGTAGCATAGCAAAATGTAAAACAACATTTCCCAGGGCCAATGTGTCAAGGGTTGAGGGGGTACCTACCACATGATACTACAATAGTAACCAAGTTTCCAATTACCTACTTTGCATGCAATGGGGGGGATGGTAGAACTAATGCAATAAAAACATGGGTAAAGATGATCAAAGTGACTTGTCGGATTGATGGTCTTCGTAGGTAAGTGACTCTAGGTAAAAAGCCTCTCACTCCGGATGATCTAACGAATCAAAAAAGTGCACTCAATAAGAATACAACAAAAAAGTTAAAACTCACAAAATCAGAAATGAACTAAAATCACTCAAGACAAAACAATGCACAAATCACAAGCAAGAAAACACACAAAGTTTTGTTTTCAAAAAGGTGATGGGTAAACCACTACTAATATAGTTAAAACTACTTGTATGAACAAAACCAATAGTTGACAGCAAGGAAATAATAAAATATTTTATTAATAAAAAGAATAAAATCCATTTAAAGTTTGGTTAAGAAAAATCTTAGTATGGTTTTGAAAGTTTTGATAAACACTACTATATGAGGTAACTATGGTTTGACTAACAAAGATTAAACAAAACTTACTATTAATTAATAAACATTATATTAACAGAAGAAGAATTTACTAAAAATTCTTCTTAGAAAACAGAATTTAATTATATAAAACTTTGTTAGAAGAAAACTATTACTAACTAGTTTGTTTTATAACAAATTATACCTAGCTGAAAATGAGTTGAGATTCCTATAACAATAAAGAAATAAACTAAGCAATTTTATATTTTTATTTACATAAAGTAAAACACCTAAGGTTTAAGCAACATAACCTACTAAAACAAATTATAACAAATCTGATTTAAACTAACTAAAAACTAAATTAAGTAAACTACACTAACAACTAGGCAAAATCTGTTTATAGCTAGAACACTAAACAAATTCATCCTAAAAATCCTCAAACTAAGCATGATGATAGTCCTAACTAATAGCAATTAGTAGCAAAAAGATTCATATCAAAATATATTTTTAAACTCTAGTTATTCAGATTTGAGTGATTTGGGAAAATTTGATTCAATTCAAATTCTAAGGCTCAAATTGAAAATCTAAAACTACAGGGTGAAACTACATGAAATTAGGAACCTAATGCAAAAAGAATTAGCTCAAAACACTAAACAGATTAAAAGATATAAGCAAAACAATGTTGAAAAGTTTCTGTTAACTAAACAAAATCAGAAAAGAAAACTAACAATCCATCGGCCAGGGGGGTACGTGGCAACCTGTGAGTGGCTAAGGGGGGGTGTGCGAGCGGGTGCTACGGGCGGTCGACCGATGAAAAGAAGATACCGATTCAGGACTTAAGTCTTCTAATCTTAGCCGTAGGATCTAGATCCGATGGATGGGGGGGCTCACCGTGCAAGTGGTCGCCGGCGAGGGGGTCTCCGGCGAGTCCGAAGCAGCGAGATCGTCGGGGAGGCACTCTGGTGGTCGAGGGCGACGTCAGAAGACTCCAAATGACGGCGGCGGGGTTCCAGCGACGGGTGGTGGCGTCGGAGAGGCGCGGGGTGGAGGGAGCCGATGGCCACGAGCAGCGGGACGTTCGATGGGGGATCCAAACTCCAGCAAGGGTGTTTGTGGCGGTCTGGCGAGGGAGAGAGGGGGCTTTGGGGGGGAAATGGGGCGTGGTGAGTGGTCGCTACTTATAGGCCCGGTGAGGGGGTCGGGGAAGGTAGGAGGAGAGAGATCCGTAGAGGGGAGGGATCTCCGGCAAGTGCTCGGGCGAGAGGTAGGCGGTGACCGCACGGCATCAACGTTCGGTCAGGGCGGGTCCCGCTGTCAGTGAGAGGGGGAGCGGTTTGCGAGCGTCAGTCGGCCGAATATTAGGCAAGTCGGGGACGGGCTTTAATGTAGATTGGGCCGACAGGGGGTTAAGGGCTTTAAAGCTTTCGTTTTTTCAATATAACACCGAAATCAAATGTTTTAAATGCAAATAATATAGTTCGAAATATAGGAGTATTATATATCAGAATTAACAGAATAATAAATGCCATTTATTGAACATTTTTATTCTGTCATTTGAATACTTTGAAAAAAATATTATTTTCAGAAATTGCCTATTTGGTTTTAAAATCATTTTGCAAATATTTTTCAAAGACCCCCTGGTTCTTATTGTTCAAATATATCACCAAGATGACCCTGGTGTGGAGTGTCATGTTACTCCCCTCTTATTTTGAACTTTTTCCAAGGTTTTCAAATAGGTGAAAGCAACACATTGAAAATAGAAAGGACTTTCAGAAAGTCAGAAGAAGCATTTCAACTATTTCATACATTCAAGCAATGATGATGGTGATGCATAGCTATATTTCATAACATTCCAAAATGAAATTTTGGGATGTTACACTGTTGTTATATGCAAATTCAGCAAATGGAAGGCAGTTCGCCCAATTCATACCGAAAGATATAACACAAGCTCGGAGCATGTCTTCGAGAATTTGATTGACTCACTCTACTTGACCACTTGATTGAGGGTGGAAAGCAGTGCTAAAGGATAGATGAGTCCCCATAGCGGTTTGAAAACTTTCCCAAGATCAAGAAGTAAAGATTCCTCCGCGGTCTGAGTTAATCTCCAAACGAACACCATGAAGAGAAACTATTCGGGGAACATATAACTCCGCTAGCTGACTAGCAGTAATGCTTTCACGAACAGGAAGAAAATGAGCCACTTTGGAGAGGCGATCAATGACTACGAATATAGCATTGTTCCCTCTCTTGGTCCTGGGAAAACCGGTGATGAAATCCATACCGACCTTATCCCATTTCCATTCAGGAATAGCTAAGGGTTGAAGGGTGCCAGCAGGCCTTTGATGTTTTGCTTTCACACGACGGCAAACTTCGTAGTTAGCAACATACTGAGCAATTTCTCTCTTCATCCTAGTCCACCAGAGCCTCTGGCATAGGTTCTGATACATTTTGGTACTACCTGGATGAATTTTGAGAGGAGAATCATGAGCCTCGTTAAGGATCAATTGTCGCAGATGTTGTTTCTTTGGGATCACCAAGCGATTCTCAAAGAAGACAACTCCCCGATCATCTTCCAAGAAGCATCTAACATTACCCTTCTTAATGTTTTTCTTGATCCGAGATATCCCGGCGTCATGCTTCTGGGCTTCTATGATTTGATCCAAAAGAGTAGGTTTCGCCACCAGGTTGGATAGGAATCCTTGAGGAACAATGTGAAGATTTAACTTCTGGAATTCCTCATAGAGAAGCGGTTGACCTTGTTGCAACATCAGAATGTTACAATATGACTTACGACTTAGTGCATCAGCCATGACATTGGCTTTTCCCGGGGTGTAATTTATCCCTAAGTCGTAATCTGCAATCGACTCTACCCACCGTCTTTGCCTGAGATTCAAATCCGGCTGGATGAAGATATATTTCAGACTTTGGTGATCAGTGTATATCTCGCAACGATTACTCAGAAGGTAATGTTGCCATGTCTTTAGCACATGGACTACGGCTGCAAGCTCAAGATCATGTGTTGGATAATTATCCTCATGTGGACGCAACTGTCGAGATGCGTATGCAATCACATGACGATCTTGCATGAGAATGCAACCTAATCCTTGTCGCGAGGCGTCGCAGTAGATAATAAAGTCCTTAGAGAAATCTGGTGGCACCAGAACGGGAGCAAAGGTCAGTCGTCTTTTCAACTCCTGAAAACTATGCTCGCATTGTGGGGTCCACTCGAACTTTTTATCTTTCTTGAGGAATTCAGTCAGAGGTTTCGCAACCTTGGAGAAGTTCTCAACAAAGCGGCGACAATAGCTCGCTAAGCCAAGGAAACTCCAAACTTGCTTAACCGATTCAGGTTGAGTCCAATCAAGGACGGCCTGAACTCTCTCGGGATTGACAGCAATACCTTTGCCAGAGATCACGTGGCCAAAATAGGTCACTTCCGGCAACCAGAATTCACACTTGGAGAATTTGGCATATAAGCGGTGCTCTCGAAGTTTCATCAATACCAGCCTTAGATGCTTGGCATGTTCTTCTTCATTCTTCAAGTAGATAAGTATGTCGTCGAGGTAAACCACGACGAATTTATCCAAATACTCCATGAAGATCAAATTCATCACACGAGAGAAGGTGGCTGGGGCATTGGTTAAACCGAAGGACATGACGGTGTACTCGTATTGGACATAACGAGTGACAAAAGCCGTTTTTGGAATGTCCCTGTTTCTAATTCTGATTTGATGGTATCCCAACCTCAAATCCATTTTGGAGAAGACAGAGGATCTAGCGAGTTGATCATACAAATCTTTGATCCTGGGGAGCGGATACTTGTTCTTGATGGTGACCAAATTCACTCGTTGGTAATCCACAGCCATCCGATCCGATCCATCCTTCTTAACAAAGAGGACGGGGAAAGCCCAAGGAGAAGAGCTAGGACGAATGAAACCTTTCTTCAAAGCTTCATCGAGTTGGGTTTTTAGCTCGGCTAGTTCAAGGGGTGCCATCTTATAGGGTCTTCTGGCTATTGGGATTGTCCCTGGAATAAGTTCTATCACGAACTCAACATCTCTGACAGGTGGAATACCTGGTAGTTCTTCTGGGAAGACGTCCGGAAAATCACGGACTACCAGAATATCTTCTAACTCTGGAAGAGGGCTAGCATTTAGGGAATAGAGTTGATGCTTGGTTGTTCGAGTGGAGACATTAACTATCTCACCCGAAGGATGTGTAAGTTGAACATTCCTAGAATGAGTATCAATCTTGGCATAGTGGGCTTTCATCCAATCCATACTTAGAATGATATTGATGTCCTAAGACTTAAGAGCTATCAAGGATGCTAGGAATACTAGTCTATCCACCAGAATTTCATTGTCATGACTCACTCTAGAAGTTTGCCATTTTGATCCAAGAGTCTGAACTACTAAAGGAGTGGGCATGTCACAGAAGGACATGTTATGCAACTGTGCATAACTTTCTGAGATGAAAGAATGAGATGCCCTAGTATCAAATAGAACAGATGCTGGATGGCTATTAACAAGAACCGTACCTAGAATAACATCAGGATCTTCAAGGGCTTCTTCAGCAGACACCTAATTCACCCGCCCATGGGCAGGAGTTGGCTTCACATAGAAGACTTTTCCTGGTTTTCCACGTCCAGCGGGCTTAGCATTGTTCTGGGGACACTCACGAGAATAGTGTCCCGGTTCTCCACATTTGTAGCATACCACTGTAGCACAAGGTGCAACATTTGTAGGCGGTCCTCCAAATGGTCTGGGTGGAGGGTTGGACTGAACTGGACGAGGTGCCTGGAAGGATGGCCTCGCGGTGTATCTTGGCAGCAAAGCTGCATTGGGCACCCAAACTCGGTGTTTGTCAGGGCCTGAACCCGATGCAGGGTTGAAGTCACGGTTATGCTTCCTTGTAGCCTCGTAGTCAGTTTGTCCGGACTCAGCATTGATGGCCTTATTGACAAAATCCTGGAAGGTGGTGCACTCGTGCAAGCGAAGATCTCGGCGAAGCTTAGCGTTAAGTCCCTTGCGGAACCTAGCCTACTTCTTAGCATCGGTTGAGACTTCCTCTGGAGCATAGCGAGCAAGATTACCAAACTCGCGACTGTATGCATCCACTAACAATTTGCCCTGGGTGAAGGCACATAATTCCTCTCTTTTGCGATCCATCAACCCTTCCGGGATGTGATGGAGACGGAATGCAGCGCTGAACTCTGCCCAGGTTAGTGCAGGTCCCTGGGGACGCATAGCCTCATAGCTTTCCCACCATAGGTTGGCAGGTCCCTCCAGAAAATAGGTGGCAAAGGACATCCTGTTGGCCTTGGGCACATTAGCAGCCCGTATCTTGCGGAACATACTCGTCAACCAATCATCCGCATCGAGGGGGTCGATCGAATGATGGTAATTGGGCGGACATAGCTTGATAAAGTCACCGAGTGATACTCCATCGTGGTGATCATTGCGGGGAGCACGAGTCGTGTTTTGTTCAATTCTTTCCAACAGCCTATTGGTCTCCCTCTTATTCCTTTCAGCCTCTAGCATCACCTCCACCAGGGATGGTGCATGTGGCAGCTCCTCTTGCCTTGACTGGCTACTCTCGCCCTGCTCAGGAGCAGGCACGGGATTGTTCCTAGTTGCCACCATCCTGGGGAAAACAATCCACAACTTAGACATAGAGAACATCAACTCAAGACATGAATTAGGGAATGTGCTGATCAACATGGCATGTAGGATAAACACCAATCAACATGGTAAGGCAACTACCATATGAACATTAGGTTTCATACACACCATGACTTAGTTCAGTACAAACCCAAGCTGAAAACAACTATGGAGAGATGACACAACTCATCGGAGGCATTACAAGCTTCCTATACATTATCTATCTACACCTCCGGAACTCAACTCTCAACCTTGGTCATATCCCACAAGACACACAGGACTGTGGCGATACGACTACTACCATACTAGGACTAACATCCACGCACTCAAACATCACCGTAGAATGCCTCGTACAGGTTATCCCCGTGACCTGGGAGCTGAACCTGGGGATCTGGAAACACTCTAGCCTGGGATCCCTGGAAACCATAAGGACACGGATGTGGCCTTGGTCCCCTTGTCGGCGGCAACAGCGGTCCTCAAAGAGGGGTGATGCCTCCAACATCAGGCCAGTCTACATGTGCTGGCAAATGAGTCCGCGATGGGGTCAGCATCTCCAAATCTCCATAGCCTATCTGCATGACAGGTGCCAACTGCGTCAAGGCTGTCCAAAGACGGGCACGGGTAGCATAGAGCTCCATGCGAAGAGCACGTGCATCACGATCCCTGTTCTCCAACATCTGAGGAGTCACCTGCAGCCTAGGATCCTCATGAGAATGATCAAAGTAGGATGTACTAAGATATCCATCCTCTCCTCCCATGGAAGCAGGGACATAGCAGAACTCCGTGTTCTGTAGCAGACCATGGTGAAACCTCATGATAGTCAGCATGGTGTATGCGGCTTCTTGAACTGCCATATCTATGGTAACTCCCAATCCATGAGTCTAGTGAAGCGGCTCTGTAGCTCCAGGATATGAAGGATATATCCTAACGGTACACAGATACTGACTCTGGTTGAAATCTCGATACTACTCCTCCACTGTGTACTCTGGGTACCAGCGGTATCCATCCTCCATCATAACTCTAACCAACATGGCCGTGTGACCCGGCACATCGATGCACCTGGTCAAACGGACCACCTGACGGAAAGGACGAGAGGGCATCTGAAACAGAGAATGATGCAAAGACATTAGAGATCCTAGCAGAAATTGGACAGCATAACGGCTGTAATTGCTCAAGAATTTTTTTGAGACAATTGAAAAAGATTGGAAAGGCATAACCACTCGACTATCTAGACTCAAATCTCTTCTCCATCTGTTTGTCACACCAACAATACTTGAATAACTGCACTCGATTACAAACAAGCTAGCTGTTGGTCCATGGCTAGTAACTCGTCATCCTTAGCAATAGATGAGAATCCTAGTTCCTATCCCCATAGAAGAGATGAGAATGACCCAGCATAGAATAACTTGGGAAGAGGAGTAAAAAGAGCCTTATGTTCCCTTCCACAATCAATTCCCCTACTTATCTATAGTGTTTCTAGACTCAACTTCGACTGGTTTGGCTTGGTAGTCCTACAGTCAGTCAGGCTCTGATACCAACGCTGTCGGGACCCCGATCCTAAGTCATATGATTCCATACTGTAACAAGCCACATCACTTTGCGGCCTCATGCAAGGTACTCCACGGTTGCAGCCTTACCTTGGCCGGGACCGTTTGCATCTTTTGGCTCACGTATGTGAACATGTCGCTGGCAATCACACAACAAAGAACCCGGGCCGACATGACTAGTCATAGAACCCAAGTGGCACATCCGTACGGAAACAAGCATACATAACCCAGCAATGCAGGTGTCGGCCTCAAGCGTGTGTAGACGAGTCATAGCAAGCTACAAGGACTCCATTACGTCGCGAGACACGAATGTCATCACTGCACGTAGACGAGTCGTAGCAGGCTACAGGGACTCCATTACACCACGAGACATTTCCCCGAAGGGACAGACACAGCAGCAAAGAAGGATACATGCCGGTCAATCAATGTGTCCGGAGCAGTAGCAAGCTACCATGTCTCGATGGAAGCACAAAGAGGCAGTTTCCCGTAAAGAGTACTACTAAAGGCACACGACTAGGTGTCGGATCCCATACATACCATTACACGTCACACGTACGCACGACATGCCCGATATGCATATATACAACTATGGCATCACAACATAACCATACAACAACATGACTTTTATTTAAAAGGCCTAGAAGAGCCTTGCATAATATGTTCTTACAGATAGGGGTCACATGACCCGGCACTCAAGTCATACAAACAAGTTCATACAAGCCAGCGGAAACTTAGTACTATCCAGTACGGACAGTGAAATGAAAAGAGGGCACATGGCCTGACTATCTACAGCACGCCACACGGCACAGGGTCGTAGCTGGGACACCAGCTATTCGGCATCGTCAACGTCTAGATAGAACCCACCTAATGGGTCCTGGCTCTCTTCTGCAACATTAATTAAGCAAGGATGAGTACAAACGTACTCAGCAAGTCTTTAAAACAGACCTAGTCTATTTATGCTCATGTATCAACAAAGGAGGTGGTGGAGTTCATGCAGAATGCCAGCTTTAATTCATGGCAAACCTACACTACTCAGTTTTAAACTTTTTGTTCCAATTTTAGTTAACGCACACGAGTCCACTATCTCCAACACAATACACCACCATGGATTCACCTTCCCCTTCTAGAATAGTGCCATCCACGGTACTCACACTTATCTTGATATTTTAGGAGTATCCATTTGATTATCTATGAACGGCATAAGATCTCCAAGTAGTCCATATCCGAGGACGCGGCTATTCGAATAGTTTCATACCCTGCAGAGGTGTACTTCTTCACACACGCTCTCGCCACTTATCGCTGTGTGCCATAAACCATGCACCTCGACAACCTTCAACCGGATGCCCAGCGAGGGAGTCGGCCACGACCGTCAATCACATAAGACCTCTAGTCCAGGCTATCGCCTATTTGAGACTAAACCCGCATGGAAGTCCGGCCCAAGTTTCCGCTACGGTCCCAAACGATGTGCGCAGGGTTCCCAAGCCCACCATTCGGGTGACCCTTGGTACACCGTGCCACTGCCTACCGCGTCGTAACCCACCCCGAGGGTCTGCGCTACGCACGGCCTCCAGCATGCTATAAACACCAGAAACTACTTGCAAGTCCTCGACTAAGGACTAAGCGACTGATAAGTCGAGAGGGGTCAAGTTACCGGAACCCAATGTGTGGTAGTAACTAGTCTTGGATCCAAACACGGAACCCAGTTCCTAAGAACGGTCCCAATGAGACAACCCACTATGTACTCCTACATAGCCTCTCATCGCTACCTTTACCAAATCGTATTCATTATGAGCTCATCACATCAGACAACACTGTTCCAATCGGTTCATCACCTAGATGAATCCGACCTGACACAACTCTAAGCATAGCATCATGGCATGGAAGTAAGCTAAGCACATCAAGGCACAAGCATCTACCAGGTATGCTAGGTTGCAAGGTTTAGCTATTTACTGTGACAAGATCAGGTCATGCATAAGAATAGGATCATCTACCGTGTATGACTGACATGTGATCGTTTGTCCTAATGCAATAAACGAGAGCAGGAGCAAGGGAATGGGATGTTATCAGAATGATCAATGAGGTTGCTTGCCTTGCTGAGTTGCGGAGGAGTTCTCTCCTTCGTCGGAAAACGGTGTAGTATCTTCCGGAATAGGGCCTACCGCAACGCAGATAAGAGCATTCAATACAAGCAGATGCAACAATATGATGCATGATCATGGCATAGTAGTATGCATGGGTGATCTAATGTAACTAGTGATCATGTCAATTTGAAATGAGTTTGAATATAGGTTCAAAGTTGTTCTCATTTCAAATTCCATATATTGACCTAATGTTAAAATGTCCATGTTTACCTATTTAGGTTGCTCTAACATGCGTGAGAATAGCACCATTGGATTCATTGGATTTTTCTGATAAATTTTCATATATAAATTATTTTCATCTGACTTACAGATTAATTTATATGATTTTTCAAAGTTTTAAATAATTTATCGAATTATTTTTAAATAAGAAATTGAATTATGACATCAGCATGATGTCATGATGGCATCAGCTGGTCAGCTGACCCGGCCCAGAGTCAAACCTGACATGCGGGGTCCACATGTTAGTGCCTCATTCACTTAAGTAATAAAATTAACACTAATCCTAACTAATTATCAGATCTGGGCCCACATGTGAATGACTAATTAGCTTAATTAATTAAGTTAATTAGCTTATTACTAATCTGTGATTAGCCAAAGGCTGGCCCCACCTGTCATTGACTCACAGAGTCAAGCCAGGCCCACCTTTGGTCAAACCCACCGGAGTTGGCCGGCGGCTCGACGCCGGTGACCACCAGAGATGGTAGCGTCCATCGGGTTTCTCCTACAGGCGACCAATCGGCGCGCTGAGACCACCGGCATGTAGCCTGTACACGAACGCTTCCATCCGAGGCCACAAGAGGTCATGGGGTCGCCGGAGCTCGCCGGAAACAAGCTCGTGGCGGCGGCCGGAGCTCGGGCTCGGATCAAAACTCGACACAGGGCACGGGGCGATGCTACAATGGGCTCTACGGGCTCCTGGGAACTCCAGGAGTTCAACCATGCACGCGCACGTGAGCTGGGAGGGCTCTACGCACGGCGGCGACCATCGACGGCGGCGGGAGGTTCTCGGGTCCGGCGACGCAGCTAGCTAGGGGACGCCAGAGAGAGGGGAAGCACAGGGAGAAGGAAGAGGGGCTCACGGCGGTTCCAGGGAGCTGGTCAGCGGGCTCGGGGAGGCAGCGACAGCGACGAATCGATGTCCGGCGACGGCGGCCTTCGGCAGGGGATCCGGAGAGAGAGCAGAGGAGAGAGTGAGGGGGAGAATGAGCTCGGGGGAGAGAGCTCGCGCGTCTTCCAGGCGCGGGGAAGCAGGGGAGCAGGAGGTGGAGGTCGCCGACGGCTCGGTCGCCACCTCGACGCCTACTAGCGCGAGGTGGAAGATGACCTTCCCACCCCTGGTGGGCTGGGCTGGGCCTTCCACTTCAGAGGTAAGTCTCCTCTCTTTTCTTTTTCTTTCTGTTTTTTGATTTCAACTAACATTTGTTTATTTCTTTACAGGTCCAAATACCCTTTCAAATAATTCCAAAACTTTTATATATTCAAATTTGAATATTTCAAACTTGTATAAAAAGTTTCAGATTATTTTGAAAACAATTATAATGATAATATTTTTATTTGTCATTTTTAGAGACTTAAATCAGTAATTTAAATTATTTGAAATGTTCAAATAATTAGAATGGTCCCTGGTATATCCATGTCCTCAATTATCAGACAGAGGGAACATTTTTGATGGGCATTTTGGATTTGTTGAAATGTCATTTATCTGGAATTTCTTTAATTCATTAAGTCCTTGGGGTTTCTTTTCTTTCTCCCCATTTCATATTGATGCGATGATGATGATGATGATGCAAACACATTGCTAGCCTAGGACACTTGCTAGGGTTGTGACAGCTGAACCAAAATCCGACCAAGGGAGGAAGCAACCTAAGCATCAACGCTCACAAACCTTTTGTGTTCTACTCGAGATCTCATCTACACATAGACCTAGCTCATGATGCCACTATTGGGGAACATTGCATGGGAAACAAAAAAATTCCTACGCACATGAAGATCTATCCATGGTGATGAGCATATACGAGATGGAGAGTGGATCTACATACCCTTGTAGATCGCTAAGCGGGAAGCGTTAAGAAACGCAGTTGGTGTAGTCGAACGTCTTCGCGATCCAAATCACCGTGCATCCCGCGATCCAATCACGATCCGTCCCGTGATCCAATCACGATCCGTCCCGCGATCCAATCATGATCCATCCCACGAACTTGATCACGATCCGTCTCACGAACTTGATCACGATCCTTCCGATCTAGCACCGAACGGACGGCACCTCCGCGTTCAGCACACGTACAGCTTGATGACGATCTCCACCGTCTTGATCCAGCAAGAAGGAGTGGAGAGGAAGAAGAGTTCTCCGTCATCCTGACGGCGCTCCAGAGATGGTGGTGGAGCAATTCCGGCAGGGCTTCGCCTAAGCACTGCAGAAAACCGATCTAGAGAAGAAACTATGCACTGGAGGAACGGGTAGCACGTGGCTGAAAATCTAGTGCAAAAACCCTCAATACCACTAGTATATATTGGAGGAGAGGAGGAGAGTAATAAGCTTGGCCACCAATCGAAGCTTGGTTCGGCCGAAGTGGGAGGTGGAGGAGGACTCTCCTCCTCCAATCCTAGTAGGACTAGGATTGCTCCTTTTTGCCTTTTTTTTCCACCTTTTCCTATTGGTTTTTTTCTTCCAGCCACATGGGCCTTGTGTGGGAGTTTCCACCAGCCCACTAAGGGCTGATGTTCACTCTCCCACAGCCCATGAAGCCTCTTGGGTCGAAATACCCCTCCCGGAGGCCTCCCGGTACACTACGGGCACTCCCCGTACACTACCGATGAGCCCGAAACTTTTCCGACGACCAAAACAGGACTTCCTATATATGAATCTTTACCGTCGGACCATTCCAGAGATCCTCCTGACATCTGGGATCTCATCCGGGACTCCTAACAAACTTCGGTCACCACCATACATAACTCTATACTACCGAAACGTCACCAAACCTTAAGTGTGCAGACCCTGCGGGTTCGAGAACTATGTAGACATGACCGAGACACCTCTACATTCAATAACCAATGGCGGGACCTGGATGTCCACATTGGTTCCTACATATTCTATGAAGATCTTTATCGGTCGAACCTCTATGTCAAGGATTCAGTTAATCCCGTATGATGTTCCGTTTGTTCTTCGGTATGTTACTTGCTCGAGATTCGATCGTCAGTATCTCCATACCTAGTTCAACCTTGTTACTGGCAAGTCTCTTTACTAGTTCCGTAATACAAGATACCGTGACCAACACTTAGTCACATTGCTTGCAAGGCTAATTGTGATGTTGTATTATCGAGTGGGCCCTGAGATACCTCTCCGTCACACGGAGTAACAAACCCCAGTCTTGATCCATGCCAACTCAATAGACACCCTCGGAGACACCTGTAGAGCACCTTTATAGTCACCCAGTTACGTTGCGACTTTTGATACACACAAGGTACTCCTCCGATATCTGTGAGTTGCATGATCACATGGTCATGGGAACATATAGTTGACATGCAGAAAATAGTAGCAATAAACTGACACGATCATAAGCTACGTTGGTAGTTTGGGTCTTGTCCATCACATCATTCTCCTAATGATGCGATTCCGTTATCAAATGACATCTCATGTCCATGGCAAGGAAACCTTAACCATCTTTCAATCAACGAGCTAGTTCACTAGATGCATACTAGGGACATTGTGTTTGTCTATGTATCCACACATGTATCCATGTTTCCAATTAATATAATTATATCATGGATAATAAACGATTATCATGAACAAGGAAATACAATAATAAACACTTTATTTATTACCTCTAGGGCATATTTCCAACAAACACCACCGTCTTCTCTCTCGGATAAGGACTCACGAGCAGAGACAGACTTGGTTGCGCACACCGTTGGTCTATTTTATTTGAGTTTGCTTCAAGTTTGGTATGACCGAGTATTAAACAAAGTTTCCAAGTTGCCACATAACAGAGGGCACGGCTTTTCGGATTTAACCCTGCAGGCTGCCCGGCTTACCGACAAAACCCGATAAGACTGGATGGGCAAGACGTCGCGTTGGCTAAGACCCCGGGTGACAAGGGGGCGCCGGACATCGCCTAGTGTGGACCAACACTCATGAGGAGCACTAGCCCGGGGGGTTGATTAATTATCCACGGGGTCCGGAAAGTCCCTATGCAATTTTATTAGTTATTAGTCAAATGTAGTACCAATGTTGGGCCTTGCCAGACAATTTTTATCCTAAAAATAAAATCAAGGGGGTCCCCATAACAACCCCGAGCATGTTAGGAGCGCTCAATATGAAACATAACACCGATACACAAGTAACTAGGGGCCGCAAAAGTGGAACAAAACACTGAGCAAAAGGCCAAGCCTTCCACCTTTTACCAAGTATATAAGTGTGTTAAATTAAATAGCAATAATATTCTGATAACAAAAGAATGTCCATGTTGAAGCAATTGCAGCTACATCTACAAACACTATAAGAAAGACTGAGAAAGCGGTAACATAGCCAAACAATGGTGTGCTGGGAGGTGGAGGGTTAGATGCTTATTATGGCAATGTTGGGAGGCTTGACAAACAAGTGGTAGGTAGTGAGACATAATGATAAAAGCAGGAAAACTAGTATAGCAATGATAGTAGTGGTATCTAGGGAAATGTATCATCTTGCCTGAGATCCCGCTTGGAAGAAGATTGAGTCCATGAAGAAGACGAGCCAACGTAGTCGAACAAATCCTCACACTCCGAACGCTTTCGGAACTCTATTGAGAAGAAGCAATCCGAAACAACAATCAACACACGGTACACCACAACATATTCATGACATGATGCACAAATAAATATGATGCATGTCCGGTTTAAATATGCAAGGCATGGCAAGCACAACAACCAAACACTACAAATTAAGTGAAGTTCAATATACAACGGGTTGCATATTTATGAAACTCCCCATTTGAATATTTAGTTCACTCTCGTTTAGGTACACGACAATATTAAATGTTTTTAAACATGTCAAGAGGTGAAGGATAAGTAAACTATCTACCTAGGCATCTTAAATTAGGTCGGAAACAACTTATAGCATTTCCAAAATGACCCCATATGTTAATTTCGAAATTGGTCCAGATCTGAACTAACCACATTTTAGAGTTGTTAAACAGCAAAATAAATGTCACCATGAGATTCTACACATTTTCTAGTCAAGTTACATATATAAAACATTTGCATCGGAGCTATGGTTTAAAAGTTATTAAACAATTCATTTTACATGGCATTTATGCAAATGGCATGAAAACAGCAAGTTAAACATTTTAAACATATGTGGGAGTGGGAAATTGTGAATCTACGCGAAATTCTAAGCACTTTGCATATATAAAGTTATTACATATGAAGCATGGTTTGAAAGTTATAAAATGTATGAACTAGGGGTTTTCTGCAATTTTTATAATTCACTGGATAATTAGCAAAATTCAGAGGATTTAAAAAAACATTCATGGGCCAAATCTGGACAGTGCACTAGGCGCGGGACAACAAAACATCGCTCATGGCGTCGAATAGCTGGGTTCGGCTGGGCTGGGCTCACCTAGCGGCCATGGGCCAGTCAGTGAGCAGGCGTAGCTAGGCCGACGGTGGGGCGCTGGGCCACGAGCGCAGGGGGTCTCGCTCGTCGTCTCTCTGCTCGCCCGAGTAGAGGACGTAGCGGAAGGCCCTGGCGATGAGAGCTGGGGAGGCAAGTTCGGCGAGGGGAGGCCAGGGCGGGGCAGATCCGGCCTTGGCATCTTGGGATCTGGTGACTCCTCGCTGTATCTGGAGCGGGGCAATGACGGGGTTTGAAGGGGCGCGACAGTGCTGGCTCCTGCTTGCTGGCACCATGGCGTGGCTCGGGCAGAGGCCACTAGCAGTGAGGGCGTGTGGCGGCGGGGTACCTAGCGGCGGTGCACGACGGCAAGGCGGCAAGGCTGGCGTGGGGGTCGCGGAGGTACGGCGGCGGGGATGATGGGTGGCTCAATGCCATGGGATGCGGAGCGAGCGGGAGGGAGCTCGAGACTCCTGGGCGGCGGCGGCGGTGCGATCCGGGCCCGAGTGGGCCTCGGATGGGCTTCGGCGGGTCAGTGCGAGAAGAGGGGGTTGGAGCGGCTGGAGGAGCGGGGGAGGCTGGTGGAGTGCGGATTTCGAGGGGAGGTTAGGGATTATGTATAGGGCAGGCTAGGGGTGCTTAAATAGGAACAGAGGGCTAGGTTAGGGGGGTTTGGATCGATTTCGACCGTCGAATCTCGATCGGGCGTTCTGGAAGCGAAGGGTGGAGGTAGGTGGGGCTAGTGGGCTGTGAATAGGTGGTTGGGCCATGGAGAGAGGGAGTTTTGTGGCCCGTGGCAGAGTTTTTTTATAAACGGAAAATGCCCGCTAATTAATAAATGACGGCGATGCTACAATTGAACGTTGGGGTATCAAACGACCTTTGATTGCGACAAAATTTGGCAGGCGGTCTACCTACACTATAACAAGAACGCATGCCAAGTTTTGACCCAATCCGAGAATATTTTATACGCACTTATGAAAACAATATTTTTATCGATGCCACGGGCACGTGCGTGTGTGGTTGGTCTCGAAATGGGCAACGGCAAGAATGGAGAGAACCGGTGACTATGAACAAATGCAAGTTTGAAAACTTGTGTTGACAAAATGTCATTGCTATGCAGATGATGCGAACGATGCAATGATGAATGCAACAACCAACGAAACACAAGACGAGAATGGAATAAAAGGGGAATCTTCTGGAGCATCGGTCTCGGGCTATTACAACTCTCCTCCACTACACGAGGATCTTGTCCCAAGATCTAGAATGAGAAGGGAAGAGAAAGAGCAAGAGGTAAAAAATAGTTGCTTATGTGACAAAGGAACGAGGAACAAGGAACAAGGAACAAGGAAATATGACACAAGGAACAAGGAAGAATTCACAAGAAATTTGGGCAACGCTTCAGTTGGAAAGAGTGGCAAAATTTGATATGATGGAAGGGAATTTAAAGAGAGACACCAAACTTCGGTTGGATTAGAATCTAAATTTCTTCAGATGGATGGATCATGAAAAGATTTCACAGCACTCCGGTTAAATGAATAAGCAAAGAAAGAACACAATCTTGACAAAGCAAGATGATAGATTGAAGAGGGAAACATCACAAGGCCTCCAGGCAAAATAATAGAAGCTAGATAATTGGAGAGAAGAGAAAGGAGAAGAACTGAAAACTTCTACCACAATTCAATTTGAGAAGCATAGGATGAACAGAGTTGTTGAAAACCAAACAACGAAAAGAATAAGCTTGTTGTTGGCTTATAGACAACATCTCAAAATAATGAGGTGATAACCAGCCACTAACAAAACAAGGATTGCTTGGAAGCAAAAGGAATGAAAATCTTCTTTCACCAAGAAGAGGAGGAGAAAACTTGGATCATTTATGACACCATGATAGCAACAATCCTTATGAAACGCTTTAGGTGAAATCCAAGCCGAGATAACTCCAAGAAGACATGATGGGTTTACTTATATCATTCTTGACAATTTTTCTTCGAGATTCCTCATAATCAAGAATTTAATAACACCATATCAAAAGACAATGGATTAGGCATTGAACTTAGAAATCTAAGATAAAAACACTTGAGCATCTCCAACAAGAATCTTGAAGAAAAATTCAGGAAGAATTAAATCCTTAACAAACCATCATGAAGAAGCATCGAGATGAACTCCAGAATGAAAGGATGATAGAAAATAATTGAAGGTTGCGAAACGAAAAGATTGACGCCTTTCTATGCTTTAGATGAAGCTTCGCGAAGAGATATTTGAGAAAAGCTTAATTTGCTATCATGAACAACCTCCAGAAGAAGGATTGAAATCACCTGATGAAACGAGAATAAGATTTATGTTATGCTTACCCTTCATCAAGTTATATTCATGACAAGCAACAGATTTCGCACACCACTTATTCTTATTGCAAACAATTGAAGAGAAAGCGAGAGATAGATCACAAACTTGAAGAAGTCTTGCATGAGAACACCGGTAAGAATTCACAACGAATAAGGACACTATGATTGAATGAAGATACATGGGAACGAAGAGATCACGATCCACCTAATTGAAAACTTCACAAGGCATAGGAATAATTGAGATACGAACGAAGGGACAAAAATTGAGAAGAATTTGAGAACGAAAGCTGAAAGCTAAGAACGAAGAAATCTTATGAAATGATGGCCTTCGGGAGGATCGAGAAATGAAAACAACTCTGAAATGCACCGGATAGATATGGGAGGAATTACTCATGATCGAAACAGTTGAGAGGATAGCAGGAAGCTGAAACCACACTCTTGAAAAGAACGTACAAGATTTAAGATAAACTCTGTTTCGGTCTTCGAAGATGAGAATGATGGCTAGAAACACCACCAAGAATTACTGCGCCACTCCGGAATAAGAATAAAGAAAAGGTTGAGCCAATGAAGAAAAAATAATTCAAAGTGATCTTGGAGTAGGAATATGACTGATGAAAATCATTCTTGCATCATATTTGAAAAGACCTTGACGACTTGTCCGGAAAGATTAGAAGAGTCAGGTAAGATCCTGGGGAAAAACATGTGGGTTATAGGCCCATTCAAAAGAAACCACCGTTGAGACAATTGCTTAGAAAGAGATATTGCACCCAAAAATTAAGAACTTGATGAGGTGAGAACCTCGAAATAATTTAAGAGCATATGAGTGGAAATGAAAGTCTTCTAAGATATATTCAAAACTCCGGATAGAATATAGAGAGAAGAAAAACAAGATATACTTGGATACAATTTCTGACATGGGGAAGCATTTAGCGATTGAAAAGGATATGAAGAACACTGAGATCTTGACTGGAATGCGCATAGAAGGAAAACACGAATAAAGAAATGATGAATTCTAATCACTTGAGGATCTTCACAATGAATCACTACAAATGATACAAAAGAAAAGACAGCGGAAGCATCGATGAAAAGAAAAGCATTTGGATGAGAATTTAATCACTGAAGAAAAAATGGCGGGAGGGTGGGAAAAACAAATAAAACTTGGGACCGATGAGATTAACTCCGGAAAAAAATAAGAGGATTGATCTTGCAAATTGAAGAGGATAGAATTATGTTTAAGAGAAGCACACTGGATAAAAAGAGTTGATATGACAACTTGATTGAGCAAAAAAATTAGCATTCCCACAGAAGTATGAGAACACCACTTCAGAAAGATATGAGATCACCAACTGACATCGAAGAAATTCAAATTACCATAGTCCAATAGAAAAAGGACAAGGCTTACGAAACAAGCCATAACAAATTCAAGACAGACATTCCGCTCGATATTTTCTTGGTAAGGTTCACATGGCTCGTTCGTACATTGGATTGTCATATTGAAACGTCGCTCGAATATGCTCCCTAGGCGTAGCGAACTACAACGCTTGACAAAGCATATCTGATGATATATATCAATACTATCCTCTGTAAGAAAGATCGTGAATAAACGAGTCCACTAGATGTCGAACCTTAACCTCACATCATGATCCGTTGGAAGATAGACTAGGTAACTACTTGAATTCCCACCTAAGAACTCCTGAAATATTCCAATTTTGCAATCGGGTGTTGGGGATATAGGGAGGAAAAATATCTCACACAACTAACAAGCCCTACACTCCAACTGCATCCCTCCGTCAACACATAACTAGAGGCTTCGGAATTCCATCTATCTCGGACCCTCAAAAACACAACGAAACCAAACATGGCAGTACCCCTGACGCCTCCCAAATACTGGGTGACTCCGACCTTATCTCGCCACGAGAAGTATTAAATGTTGGAAATATGCCCTAGAGGCAATAATAAATTGGATATTATCATATTTCCTTGTTCATGATAATCGTTTATTATCCATGCTATAATTGTATTGATTGGAAACTCAGTTACATGTGTGGATACATAGATAACACCATGTCCCTAGTATGCCTCTAATAGACTAGCTCGTTGGTCAAAGATGGCTAAGGTTTCCTAGCCATTAACATGAGATGTCATTTTATAAATGAATCACATCATTAGGAGAATGATGGGATGGACAAGACCCAAACTACAAACGTAGCATATGATCGTGTCAGTTTATTGCTACTGTTTTCTGCATGTCAAGTATCGGTTCCAATGACCATGAGATCATGCAACTCCCAGACACCGAAGGAGTACCTTGTGTGTATCAAACGTCGCAACGTAACTGGGTGACTACAAAGGTACTCTACAGGTATCTCCGAGGGTGTCTGCTGGGTTGGCATGGATCAAGACTGGGATTTGTTACTCTGTGTGACGGAGAGGTATCTCAGGGCCCACTTGGTAATACAACATCACAATAAGCCTTGCAAGCAATGTGACTAAGTTTTAGCCACAGGACCTTGTATTACGGAATGAGTAAAGAGACTTGCTGATAATGAGGTTGAACTAGGTATGGAGATACCGACGATCGAATCTCCGGCAAGTAACATACCGAAGAACAAAGGAAACATCATACGGGATTAACTCAATCCTTGACAGAGAGGTTCGACTGATAAAGATCTTCATAGAATATGTAAGAATCAATATAGGCATCTAGGTCCCGCTATTTGTTATTGATCATAGAGGTATCATGGTCATGTCTACATAGTTCTCGAACCCGCAGGGTCTCCACACTTTAGGTTCGGTGATGTTTCGGTAGTATAGAGTTGTGTATGGTGGTGACCGAAGATTGTTCGGAGTCGAGGATGAGATCTCGGACATCACGAGGATCTCCAGAATGGTTTGGAGGTAAAGATTGATATATAGGAAGTCCTGTTTTGGTCGCCGGAAAAGTTTCAGGCTCATCGGTAGTGTACCGAGAGTGCCGGGAGGGTACCGAAGGACCATCGGGAGAGGTGTCACGCCTCGAGGGGCCTCATGGTCTATGGGAGGAGACAAACCAGCCCCTGGTGGGCTAGCCGAAGCCTCCACTAAATCCCATGAGGTTTGAGAAGGAAAAAAATCCAAAGGTGGAGAGGTGGAAAGAGTTTCCAAGTGGAAAGGAGGAATCCTACTCCTAATAGGATTGGAGTAGGACTCCTCCACCTCTAATTTCAACAAGATCTTGAGGGTTTGAGGCTGCCTCCTCCCCTCCCTCCCTCCTATATATACTAGAGGACTTAGAGGGAAGAGCTAACCCTAATTGCCACGTGTTGCCCTCTTCTTCCTCTAGATCGTTTTCTCCTCTAGATGAGTTTTCAGCAGTGCTTAGGCAAAGCCCTGGTGGAATTACTCCACCACCATCGCTGCAACACCGTCACGTTGCTGGAAAACTCATCTACCTCTCCGCTCCCACTTGCTGGATCAAGAAGGCAGAGATCGTCATCGAGATTTATGTGTGCTGAACGCGGAGGTGTCGTCCGTTTGGCACCAGATCGGAAGGACCATGATCAAGATCGCGGGACGGATCGTGATGAGATCGCGGGACGGATCGTGATTGGATCACGGGTCGCTCGGCGATTTGGATCGCGAAGATGTTCGACTACATCAATCGCATTTCTTAACGATTCTCGCTTAGCGATCTACAAAGGTACATAGATGCAATCCCCCTCTCATAGATGCTCATCGCCATAGATAGATCTTGCATGTGCGTAGGAATTTTTTTGTGTCCCATGCAACGTTCCCCAATAGTGGTATCAGAGACAGGTATATGTGTAGATGAGATCTCGAGTAGAACACAAAGATTTTGTTGGCGTTGATGCTTGGATTGCTTCCTCCGTTTGTCGTGTTTTGGTTTAGCGGTATTGTGGGATGAAGCGGCCTGGACCAACCTTACTTGTACGCTGACGAGAGACTGGTTCCATCGACTGATGTGTAACTTCGTTGCACAAAGATGGCTGGCGGGTGTGTGTTTCTCCTACTTTAGTTGGATCGGATTAGACAAAGGCAGTCCTTCAGAAGGTTGAAAAGCAACTTAAGTATCACTGTTGTGGCTTTGCGTAGGTGAGAATTGTTATTGCTAGATACCCGTAGCAGCCACGTAAAACACGCAGCAACAATTAGAGAACGTCTAACTTGTTTTTGCAGGGTATGTTGTGATGTGATATGGCCAATTACATGATGAGATATATGTGATGTATGAGATGATCATGTGTTGTATAGAATATCATGACTTGCATGTCGATGAGTACGGCAACCAACATGAGCCATAGGGTTGTCTTTAATTATTGTATGACATGCGTGTCAATCATTAAGCGCTATGTAATGCTTTACTTTATTGATAAACGATAGCAATAGTAGTAGAAGCATGATGGGCGTGACAAGCCCGATGGAGACACGTTGATGGAGATCAAGATGATGGAGATCATGGTGTCGTGCCGGTGACAATGGAGATCATGCCGGTGCTTTCAAGATGGAGATCAAAAGCACAAGTTCATGGCCATATCATGTCACTTATGATTTGCATGTGATGTTAATCCTTTTGTGCACCTTGTTTTGCTTAGGACGATGGTAGCATTATAAGGTGATCCCTCACAAAAATTTCAAGATCAATTGTGTGCTCCCCGAGTGTGCACCGTTGCGAAAGTTCATCGTGTCGAGACACCACGTGATGATCGGGTGTGATAGACTCTATGTTCACATACAACGGGTGCAAGCCAATGTTGCACATGCAGAACACTCGGGTTAAACTTGACGAACCTAACATGTACATACATGGCCTCGGAACACAAGAGAACAAAAGGTCGAACATGAGTCATATAGTAGATATGATCAACATGATGATGTTCACCATTGAAACCACCTCAACTCACGTGATGATCAGACTTGAGTTGGTTAATTTGGATCATGTATCACTCGAATGACCGGAGGGATGTCAATTTGAGTGGGAGTTCTTAAGTTATATGATTAATTGAAATCATTATCATGAACATAGTCAGTAGTGTCTTTGCAAATTATGTTGTAGCTCATGTTGTAGCTCCCTTGAATTTTTATATGTTCCTAGAGAAATAGAGTTGAAAGATGATGGTAGCAATATTACGGACTAGGTCCGTGATCTAAGGTTTGTCCTCATTGCTGCACAGAAGGCTTATGTCCTTGATGCACCGCTCGGTGCCCCACCCCCTCTAGCATCGTTTGTAGATGTTGTGAACATCTGCCAGACACATTCCGATGACTACTTGATAGTTTAGTGTGTCATGCATTACGGCTTAAAATTGAAGCTCCAAAACGTTTTGAACGTCACGGAACATATGAGATGTTCTAAGAGCTGAAATTGGGATCTCAAGATCATGCCCGTGTTGTGAGATATTAGATCTCCAACAAGATTCTTTGCCTGCAAAATGAAGGAGAATAGCTCAATCGTTGAGCATGTGCTCAGATTGTCTGGGTGCTACAATTGCTTGAATCGAGTGGGAGTTGATCTTCCAGATAAGATAGTGATTGATATAGTTCTCAGAGTCGCTATCACTAAGCTACTAGAACTTCGTGATGAACTATAATTATGCTTGGGATGGAAATGATGATCCCTGAGCTGTTCACGATGTTTGACACCGCTAAGGTAGAAATCAAGAAGGAGCATCAAGTGTTGATGGTTAGTAAAACCAATAGTTTCGAGAAGGGAAAGGGCAAGGAGGAAAACTTCATGGATGGCAAGTCAATTGCTGCTCCAGTGAAGCAACCCAAAGTTGAACCCAAACCCGAGACTAAGTGCTTCTATTATGAGGAGAGCGGTCCCTGAAGCGGAACAACCCTAGATACTTGGTAGATAAGAAGGCTGGCAACGTCGACAGAAGTATATTTGATATACATGTTATTGATGTGTACCTTGCTAGTACTCCTAGTAGCACCTGGGTATTGGATACCGGTTCGGTTGCTAAATGTTAGTAACTCGAAGTGAAAGCTATGGAATAAACGGAGACTAGCTAAGTGTGAGGTGACGATGTGTGTTGGAAATGTTTCCAAAGGTTGATGTGATCAACATCGCACGCTCTCTCTACCTTCAGGATTAGTGACAAACCTAAATGTTATTTGGTGTTTGCGTTAAGCATGAACATGATTAGATCGTGTTTATTGGAACACGGTTATTCATTTAAGTTAGAGAATAATGGTTACTCTGTTTACATGAATAATACCTTCAATGGTCATGCACCCAGTGAGAATGTTTTGTTGAATCTTGATCGTAGTGATACACATGTTCATAACATTGATGCCAAAAGATACAAAGTTAATAATGATAGTACCACATACTTGTGGCACTGCCGCTAAATGTCATATTGGTATAAATCGCATGACGAAACTCCATGCTGATGGATCTTTGGACTCATTCGATTTAGAATCGCTTGAGACATGCAAACCATGCCTCTTGGGCAAGATGACTAAGGACCGCGTTTTCGGTTTGATGGAGTGGGCAAGTGATTTATTGGAAATGATACATGTTGATGTATGCAATCCAATGAGACTTGTAGCGTGTGGTGGATATCGTTATTTTCTTACCTTCACTAATTCTTTGAGTACATAATAGTGTATATTTACTTAATGAAACACAAGTCTGAATCAGTTGAAAAGTTCAAGAAAATTCAGAGTGAAGCTTCAGATCATCGTGACAAGAAGATAAAAATGTCTGCGATATGATCATGGAGGTGAATATTTGAGTTACGAGTTTGGCATACAACTTTAGACAATGTGACAGTTGTTTCACAACTCACGCCACCTGGAACACCATAGTGTGATGGTGTGTTCGAATTTCATAGTCGTACTCTATTGGATATGGTGCATACTATGATGCCTCTTATCATTCTGCCACTATCGTTTTGGGGTTATGCATTAGAGACAACTACATTCACTTTAAATAGGGCACCATCTAAATCCGTTGAGATGACACCATATTAATTATGGTTTGATAGAAACCTAAGCTGTCATTTCTTAATGTTTGGGGCTGCGACGCTTATGTGAAAAAAGGGTTTTTACCTAATGAGCTCGAACCCAAAGCGGACAAATGCATCTTCATAGAATACCCTAAGAACAGTTGGGTAAACCTTCTATCTCAGATCCAAGCCTAAAGTGTTTGTTGCTAAAACGGGTCCTTTCTCGAGAAAGAGTTTCTCTCGAAATAATTGAGTGGCAGGAAGATAGAACTTGATGAGGTTGTTGAACCCTTGTTTCAACCAGAGAGTAGCGCAACGCAGAAAGTTGTTTGTGTGGAGCCTACCTTAGTTGAAGAGGAAGTTAATGATGATGAACATGAAGCTTAGGATCAAGTTACTATCAAACCTCATAGGTCGATAAGGACGCATACTACTCCTGAGTGGTACGGTAACCCTATCTTAGAGGTCATGTTCTTGGACAACGATGAGCCTACGATCTATGGAGAAGCGATGATGGGCCCGGATTCCGACAAATGGCTAGGATCCATGAAATACGAGAAAGGATCCATGTATGAAAACCAAGTATGTACTTTGGTAGACTTGCCCGTTGAACGGTGGGTCGTTGAGTACAAATGGACCTTTAAGATGAAGACAGACGCTAATGGTGAATGTCATTATTTGTAAAGCTCGACTTGTCTCAAAGAAGTTTCCGCCAAGTTCAAGGAGTTGACTACGATGAGACCTTCACACCCGTAGCGATGCTAAAAGTCTGTTGGAATTATGTTAGCAGTTACTGCATTTTTCAATTATGAAATCTGGCAGATGGATGTCAAAACATCATTTCCTTCCTTGAAGAAAGGTTGTATGAGATACAACCCAACGGTTTTGTCTCGCCTGAGGACGCTAAAAGGTGTGCAAGCTCAAGTGATCCTTCTATGGACTGGAGCAAGCATTTTGGAGTTGGAGTATATGCTTGGATGAGGTGATCAAAGTTTTTGAGTCTATACAAAGTTTATGGGAAACTTTTATTTACAATAAAGTGAGTGGGAGCACTATAGAATTTTTGATAAGCATATGTGGTTGACATATTATTGATCGAAAATGATGTAGAATTTCTGGAATGCATAAATGGTTGTTTTAAGAGAGTTTCACAAAGCAAGACCTGGATAAAGCTACCTAATTGTTGAGCATCATGATCTATAGAGATAGATCAAGATGCTTGATGAGACTTTCAATGAGTACATAACTTGACAATATTTTGAAAGAGTTCAAAATGGATCAATCAGAGAAAGAGTTCTTGCTTGAGTTGTAAGATGTGACATTGAGTAAGACTCAAAGCTTGACCACGGCAGAAGAAAGAGAAAGGACGAAGGTCGTCCCCTATGCTTTAGCCATAGGCTCTATATAGTATGTCATGCTGTGTACCGCACCTGTGTGTGCCTTGCCATGAGTCCGTCAAGGGGTACAAGAGTGATCCAAGAATGGATCAGAGGACAGCGGTCAAGATTATCCTTAGTAACTAAAAGACTAAGGAATTTTTTTCTTGATTATGGAGGTGATAAAGAGTTTGTTGTAAAGAGTTACATCGATGCAAGCTTTAACACCAATCCGGATGAATCTTAGTAGCAATCCGGATACGTATAGTGGAGCAGCCATTTGGAATAGCTCCAAGTGGAGTGTGGTAGCAGTGTCTACAGTATGACATAGAGATTTGCAAAGTACACAAGGATCTGAATGTTGCATACCCATCGACTAAAAGACCTCTCTCACATGCAAAGTATGATCGAGCCCCAGAACTCATTGGGTGTTAGATTCATAACAAAGCGAATCACATGGTGATGTGAACTAGATTATTGACTCTAGTGCAAGTGGGAGACTGTTGGAAATATGCCCTAGAGGCAATAATAAATTGGTTATTATCATATTTCCTTGTTCATGATAATCGTTTATTATCCACGCTATAATTGTATTGATCGGAAACTCAGATAGACGCGTGGATACATAGACAACACCATGTCCCTAGTATGCCTCTAATAGACCATCTCGTTGATCAAAGATGGCTAAGATTTCCTAGCCATTGACATGAGATGTCATTTGATAATGGGATCACATCATTAGGAGAATGATGGGATGGACATGACCCAAACTACAAACGTAGCATATGATCGTGTCACTTTATTGCTATTGTTTTCTGCATGTCAAGTATCGGTTCCTATGACCATGAGATCATGCAACTCCCTGAAACCGGAGGAGTACCTTGTGTGTATCAAACGTCGCAATGTAACTGGGTGACTATAAAGGTGCTCTACAGGTATCTTCGAGGGTGTCTTCTGGGTTGGCATGGATCAAGACTTGGATTTGTTACTCCATGTCACGAAGAGGTATCTCAGGGCCCACTGGATAATACAACATTACAATAAGCCTTGCAAGCAATGTGACTAAGTGTTAGCCACAGGATCTTGTATTACGGAACGAGTAAAGAGACTTGCCGGTAATGAGGTTGAACTAGGTATGGAGATACCAACGGTCGAATCTCAAGCAAGTAACATACTGAAGAACAAAGGGAACATCATACGGGATTAACTGAATCCTTGACATAGAGGTTCGACCAATACAGATCTTCATAGAATATGTAGGAATCAATATGGGCATCCAGGTCCCGCTATTGGTTATTGACCATAGAGGTATCTCGGTCATGTTTACATAGTTCTCGAACCCGTAGGGTCTGCACACTTTAGGTTCGGTGATGTTTCGGCAGTATATAGTTATGGATGGTGGTGACCGAAGATTGTCTAGAGTCCCGTATGAGATCTCGGATGTCATGAGGAGCTCCGGAATGGTCCGGAGGTAAAGATTGATATATAGGACGTCCTGTTTTGGTCGCCAAAAAAGTTTCGGGCTCATCAGTAGTGTACCGAGAGTGCCGGGAGGGTACCGAAGGACCATCGGGAGGGGTGTCACGCCTCGAGGGGCCTCATGGGCTGTGAGAGGAGACAAACCATCCCCTGGTGGGCTGGCCGAAGCCTTCACTAAATCCAATGAGGTTTGAGAAGGAAAAAATCCAAAGGTGGAGAGCTGGAAAGAGTTTCCAAGTGGAAAGGAGGCATCCTATTCCTAATAGGATTGGAGTAGGACTCCTCCACCTCCAATTTCGGCCACATCTTGAGGGTTTGAGGCTGCCTCCTCCCTCCCTCCCTCCTATATATACTAGAGGATTAAGAGGGAACAACTAACCCTAATTGCCACGTGCTTCCCTCTTCTTCCTCTAGATCGTTTTCTCCTATAGATCAGTTTTCAGCGGTGCTTAGGCGAATCCTTGCTAGAATTACTCCACCACCATCACCGCAACACCATTGCGCTGGCGGAGATCGTCATCGAGCTGTACGTGTGCTGAATGCGGAGGTGTCGTCCGTTTGGCGCTAGATCGGAAGGACTGTGATCAAGATCACGGGACGGATCGTGATGATATCACGGGACGGATCATTATTGGATTGCAGGACACTCGATGATTTGTATCGCGAAGACGTTCGACTACATCAAATGTGTTTCTTAACGCTTCCCGCTTAGTGATCTACAAGGGTACGTAGATCCACTCTCCCTCTCGTAGATGCTCATCACCATAGATAGATCTTGCGTGTGCGTAGGAAATTTTTTGTTTCCCATGCAATGTTCCCCAACATTGAAGCAATTTCGAACATCCTCCATCCTAAGATACTAAGGAAACTGAATGAAAACAATGTGTCAAGAATCGCCTAGAGCTCTACTCCTCGGTAACAGGAGGCACCAAGTACAGAACTCCGTCACATCGGCATCAAGTAGATTCCAAAATATCCGTGTGATCCTAAAAATGTTTTGAGCAAGAAGAGGAGTAGAATTAAAATTCCTAAGTCGTAATTCCTCGCTAGAGTATAGACGACAAGTAAAAAATAATCCTACTCTCCGATATAACTAGACTCAAAATAGTTTTTCACTAGAATCGACTCGACCAAGGTTTGATCAATCAAGGGGGCTCCAAGGTCGGTACAGGCTATGATACCAACTTGTCATGCCCAAGATACGATCATATCCTTATTTTGGCATGACAGCCTCGATAGGGATAGAAGTGCATCTCGTCGTGTTGCAAGAATGGATATCATTACAAGTACATTTACAGAAGAGATGAGTATATTGAATTAGCTTACACTCGCTACAAGCTACATCAAGATCACATCAATAAAACAACATATTCAAACATCATATAGAAGAGCAGGGTCCGACTACGGATGAAATCAAACGATAAAATGACATCCATCCTTGCTATCCAAGGCTGCCGCCTGGAACCCATCCTAGATTGATGACGAAGAAGAAGAATAACTCCACATCAAAAGAGCATCGCGCTCACGTCAAATCATCGCATTACGTGTACCTGCAACTGTTGTTGTAGTAATCTGTGAGCCACAAGGACTCATCAATCTCAGTTCCGATGGTATCAAGACTATTAAAGCTTAATGAGTGAGGTATGGTTAAGTGGTGAGGCTACAGCAAGAAAATAAGCATTTGTTTGAGTGGCTAACTTACGAATACAGAAATTAATGTATGATGGTCTACGCATAATGGACGTGAACTAGTAATGATCACTAAGTGATCCTGAACACCTGCTTACGTCAAACATAACCCCACCGTGTTCTCTCTCGAATAAGGACTCATGATTAGAGACAGTCACGGTTATGCACACGGTTGGTTTATTTTATTTGAGTTTACTTCAAGTTTTCTATGACCGGGTGTTAAACGAAGTTTCCAAGTTGCCACATAACCATGGGCATGGCTTTCCCAAAGATTTAACCCTACAGGGGTGCTCCAACTCATCCATCACAAATTAACCATACTCCGCGCGGGAATTCCTCACCCGCGGAATCACCCATAGTATTTGCGGAATCCCGATGGAAAATCTCAACTTTGAGATAGCCCAAAGTATCATCAAAATCCCACATGCAAGACATTCGAGAAAGGTCAAAACAGATCTAGCAAGGTCGCCCGACGTATCGACAAAACCCGATAAGATCCGCGTATCTCATTCTCATGGTACAACCGGATGGGCAAGACGTCGGGTTGGCTGAGACCCCGGGTGACTAGGGGGCGCCGGACATCACCCAGTTTGGACCAACACTCATGAGGAGCACTGGCCTGGGGGTGATTAATTATCCACGGGGTCCGGAAAGTCCATATGCAATTTTATTAGTTATTAGGCAAATGTAGTACCAAAGTTGGGCCTTGCTAGACAATCTTTATCCTAAAAATAAAATCAAGGGGGTCACCATAACAACCCCGAGCAAGTTAGGAGTGCTCAATATGGAACATAACACCGGTACACAAGTAACTAGGGGCAGCAAAAGTGGAACAAAACACCGAGCAAAAGGCCAAGCCTTCCACCTTTTACCAAGTATATAAGTGCGTTAAACTAAATAGCAATAATATTGTGATAACAAAACAATGTCCATGTTGACACATGGAAGCAATTTCACCTACATCCACAAACTCTATAAGAAGGGCTGAGCAAGTAGTAACATAGCCAAACAATGGTTTGCCGAGAGGTGGAGGGCCAGAGGCTTATTATGGTAATGTTGGGAGGCTTGCCAAACAAGTGGTAGCTAGAGAGGCATAATGATAAAAGCGGGACAACTAGCATAGCAATGATAGTAGTGGTATCCAGGGAAATGTGTCATCTTGCCTGAGATCCCGCTTGGAAGAAGAACGAGTCCATGAAGAAGACGAGCCAACGTAGTCGAATGAATCCTCACACTCTGAACGCTTTTGGAACTCTATTGAGAAGAAGCAATCCAAAAACAACAATCAACACACGGTACACTACAACATATGCTTGACATGATGCACAAATAAATATGATGCATGTCCGATTTAAATATGCAAGGCATGGCAAGCTCAACAATCAAACACTACAAATTAAGTGAAGTTCAATATGCAACGGGTTGCATATTAACAAAACTCCACATTTGAATATTTAATTCACTCTCGTTTAGGTACACAACAATATTAAATGTTGTTAAACATGGAAAGAGGTGAAGCATAAGTAAACTATCTACCTAGGCATCTTAAATGAGGTCGGAAACAACTTATAGCATTTCCGAAATGACCCCATATGTTAATTTCGAAATTCGTCCAGATCTCAACTAACCATATTTTAGAGTTGTTAAATAGCAAAATAAATGTCACCATGAGATTCGACATATTTTTCTAGTCAAGTTACATATATAAAACATTTGCATCGGTGCTACGGTTTAAATGTTATTAAACAATTCATTTTACATGGCATTTACGCAAATTGCATGAAAACAGCAAGTTAAACATTTTAAACATATGTGAGAGTTGAAAATTGTAATTCTTCGTGAAATTCTAAGAACTTTGCAAATATAAAGTTTTTACATATGATGCACAGTTTGAAAGTAATAAAATGAATGAACTAGGGGGTTTTCTGCAATTTTCATAATTCACTCGATAATTAGCAAAATTCGCAGGATTCAAAAAAAACATTCATGGGCCAAATCTGGACAGTCCACTGGGCGCAGGACAACAAAACATCGCTCATGGCGTCGAATAGCTGGGCTAGGCTCACCTAGCGGCCATGGGTCGATAAGTTAGGAGGCGGAGCTGGGCCGACGGTGGGGCGCTAGGCCACGAGCGCAGGGGCGCTCACTCATCAACTCTCTGCTCGCCCGAGCAAAGGACAAAGTGGCAGGCCCTAGCGACGAGAGCTAGGGAGGCAAGTCCGGCAAGGAGAGGCCAAGGCGGGGCAGATCAGGCCTTGGCGGCTTGGGATCCGGCGGCTCGTCGTCGGATCTGGAGCGGGCGACGCCGGTGTTTGATGGGGCGTGGCGGGGCTGGATCCTGCTTGCTGCTAGCATGGTGGGGCTCAGGCAGGGGCCACTGGCGGCGAGGTCACTCGGAGGCGGGGTCCCTAGCGGCGGCGCGCGACGGCAAGGCGGCAAGCCAGGCACGGGGGTCGCGGAGGCGGGGTAGCGGGGCTCACGGGTGGCTCGGCGCCCTGGGACGCGGAGCAGGAGGGAGCTCGGGACTCCTGGGCGACCGGCGCGGCGCGATCCGGGCCAAGGCAGGCCTCAAACAGGCTTCGGCGGGCCAGCTCGGGAGGAGGGGGCTGCAGCGGCTAGAGGAGCGGGGGTGTCACGCCCAAGATGCACGCCTATCCATTTTGAGACACGAGGGGCCTCGCAAGGGATAGAGGTGCATGTTGCCGTTAGCAAGTATAGTTACATTGCATCATACATTACAGAAGAGATGAGTATACAAGTTGGCTTACACTCGCCACATGCTAAATTACAATCCACTCAGAGTTCAAATCATCAAGATGAAGACAGGGTCCGACAATGGACGAAATCAAACGATAACATAGATGCAAATGATACTATCTCACTCCAAAGATCACGACCATGGACCTCTACTCATCCGGATAAGTCACGTACATCCTGCCTCTTTCCTCATCATATTCCCACTGGAGCTAGGTAAGATCATCTTGCACGTACTCGTCTGTACCTGTACCTGGAGGGTGGTAATAATCTGTGAGCCACAAGGACTCAGCAATCAAGCGCCCGGGTACCAAGACTATTCAAGCTTAAAGGTTGGGATGGGGTAAGTGTTTAGTTTGCAGCAACACTAAGCATATATGGTGGCTAACTGACGCAACATGAAAATAAATATGAGTGGCCTACGATGAACGGATGAATCTAGTATGATCTCTATGAGATCCTGAACACCTACTTACGTCAATCATAACCCCACCGTTTTCTCTCTCGGATCATGTTCACGAGTAGAGACGATCACGGTTACTCACAAAGTTAGTGTATTTTATTTATAGTTTACTTCAAGTTGACTATAACCGGGTGTTAAACAAATATCCAAGTTGCGACATAACCGCGAGCACGGCTTCTCGAAAAGTTTTAACCCCACAGGGGTGCTCCAACTAGTCAATCACAAATAACCACACTCCGCGGGAATAGCCTCGACCACGAACCTCGTGGTCATCATAGGTAATTCCAAAGGAATTCCAACACCTCGAGAAAACCCAAAGAAAGTCACACTCCACACGCAAGACACTCGATAAAGGTAAAACAAATCCAGCAAGACCACCCGACGTGTCGACGAACCCGATAAGAGCCGTGTATTTCATTCTCAGGACATGATGGATAAGCTAGTGTACGGTGGCCTGATAGAAATCTCCCAAGTTGCCCTGGGTTGGCCCCGCACAGTGCTCTAGTTTGGACCAACACTCATGAGGAGCACTGGCCCGGGGGTTGATTAATTATCCACGGGTTTGCAAGACCCTATGCAATTTTATTAAGTTGTTAAGCAAATGTAGTACCAATGTTAGGTCTTGCCAGACAAGTTTTAATCTCAACCGAATAAACAAGGGGGTCCCCATAACAACCCCGAGCGTGTTAGGAGCACAAAATATGGAAACCATAACACCGGTAACAAGAACCTATGGCGGTAACAGTGGAACAACACACTTAGCAAAAGGCCAAGCCTTCCACCAATACCAAGATACATATGTGCATTAAATTAAATAACAGAAAATATTGTGATATCCAAATCCATGTTATCACATGGAACAACCTGCACCTGCAACTAAGAAAGCTTTTAGAGGGGCTGAGCAGTAGTAACTTAGCCAATCAAAGGTTTGCTAGGATGTGGACGGTTAGAGGCTGTCATGGAAATTTGGAGACTGATATGCAAGTGGTAGGTTGCAGAATTGTAACGATAAGAGCGAGAAACTAGCAAGCGAAAATAGTATCGGGATCCGGGTATGATCATCTTGCCTGTTGGTTCTTCAGTGGAACAAGTAGCGGGATCCTCGTAGTAGTACTCTCCTGGGTCCTCGTACTCAGTATCAACACTCGCGTCTACCCAAGAGAAATAGCAACAATAAACATCCAACCAAGGTGCAATGCACAACCAAGATGATGCATGATTCATTTATGAAGAATTTAACATGGCAACCCAAAACTAGTCATGTTTCACATGTACAGTTTGTTTATTAATGATTCTGGACAGAACCTCGTGTTAAGTTATTTAGACATGCATTAACATGGCAAATATGGATTCAGCATGCAAAATTGATAGAAATGAATATAAAGACTGCAAGGAATGGAGTTACGGTTCTCACGATACGCTCACGACAAGGTACGAAGGCAAAAACACAAGACAACTAAGCCATGGGCCAATTCTTGGCATTCCAAGATAGCCACTGATTATGTGATGAAACACCAATCACAATAGACTCAAATTTCAATCAATTCCATGAAGCATAGCTCCCACAAGTCACAAAACAATAAAACAAGCAATCTGCCACAAAGCAGCAACATAGCAACTTACACAGCTCACAACTTGAGCTATAGGAATCCTATAGCCACAAACAAGATATTGACAGAAACTACACTACATACTCATCAACTTATCCAACTACACCATCATCAAAGGAGGCACACAACAATAAGCATGAAGATAGCAAGTTGACATGCTGAAACAGTTTTCTGGGACTTTGTGAAAATTCCAGTTTTCTGGAATCTGAGTTAACAAAGTAGCAAGTTGACAGCAGTAGTTAAATATGCTAGAGATCACCTCTTGGCATGAAAATTAACAGGATGGTAATAGACAACATCTACCCCGAAACACTAGCACTGAGCATGCTCAAGTTCACAACACATTACAAGATACCATCCACTCTACATGGCATAAAAATAACAGCAGATTCTCACACTTAGTAGTTTTTAGCATGCTGAAACAGAAACATCAAGTAGGCAACTTAACAGCATGGTTCCCACTTATGTGGGTGATTCTCAGGTTAAAAAAATACTAGGGTATAATAGATGTAAAACACTAGCACTTCCTAGTTGGCACATGCCCCAAAGCAATCATGAATTAAATCATGCAAAAATGACAAAGTAGCATCACAGCTGAAAATGACAGTTTTATGAACTTGCTCAAAAGTGAATTCTGAAAGTTCCAATGGCTTCATTGGCTCTTTCTACCACAAATACATGTGTCATACTCATATGTTCATGTGAAACATCAAGGCACACTCATATAGCCAAACTACCATCTACTCTTCATAAGTGGAACATAGCTCTAATTAAACATGCATAAGTGATCATAAACAGGTTGTAACATAGCTAGAGATGGAAATGAGCCAACAAATACAAGCAAGAATATACAACAAAGGGGTTATCAAGTGGGCAAACCCACTAGTCCCCCCCCCACCACACACACATGGCCATATATTCATGAGCATATGGCACATACACACACAACACTCACAATGCACTAGGCACAAAATCCCCCCCCCACACACACACAAGCTCATGTGTGTGGGTGGTCATCCACACACATATGCACACATATATGCAGATTGCATATATGCACATGTATATGTGTATGGTAACACACACACATACACACTCCCACAACCAAACATACACCAATGCACTTGCATAGTGCAAACCACACACACACACCACACATGCATATATACACGTATGTATATACTCATACACACTCTCACACACACAAGCATGTGTGCATAGGCACACACACACACACCACATATACATACACACTAGCACTAGCATATGTGCTCCTCACATGCACATACACACACACTCCTATACACAAAACATACACATGCAGATATGCTCTCATGCATACACACATACAAGTGCACCACACACCCACATATATGTATGCCCACATGCACATATACACACACACTATGACATACATACACACTTGGAAGGGAAGAAAAATAAAAGAAACACATCCTGGAATTTACCTACGCACACATACATGTCAGCAGGTAATAAACAAAAAGAAAAGAAAAGAAAAGAAAAGAAAAGAAAAGAAAAGAAAACAGCAAAAAAGGGGGGAGCCTGGGCTCGAACCCATGACCTCTCGGTCACCTCCCCCGAACCCAACCACTCTACTACGCTGTCGAATGCTAATAGAGGAGGACCTCTGCACCACTAATACACACACCCACGTTCATATCCCTCTCTAATGAAACTGAAGATGCATGCTATAGTGACAGAGAAAACGGCGGCAAGCTACGGCTGACTCCAGTGACCAAACGCACGGCAGAGGCCCTGGCTGGACTCACTGCTACTGCGCGTGCACGCGCACACACTCACAAGTACCTAACACCGGCGAGAACTCCACCGACGATGACGACAAACCGACACAGCGGCGACTGCACACGGTACTCATGATGCCAACCTAGACACGAGATTGGACGGGGCGAAGCAAAAACGGAACCTCTGCGAGAGCAGGAACTCGCACGCCACGCTCGGATGCATCAGCTCGACAGTGCACTCGTCGGAGATGAGGTCCGACGGCGGCGGAATGCACCTAACGTAAACATGCACCTACACGGGGCTAGCAGGCTCGGGATCTGGTGAGGAGGGATGAGGAGCTCACCGGAAGCTGATCACGTAGTCAATCAAGCTCGAGGACGCGCGATGACGGGAAATTGACGCGGCGGAGGAGCTCGGCCGGAGCAGAGGAAGAAGAAGAAGGGCACGACCTTGGCATCCCTCGGGGATGCAGAGGACGACGAGGAAGAGGACGGCGATGGCAACACGATCCCGACGATCTCCGGCTCGAGGGGCTCGCCGGAGAAGCTCCTGCGGCGATGAGCACACCTCTGAACCTCAACGCACACACACTCTGAACCCTCTGAAACTTACCTTGCCAGGGACAGGAGAGGAGGAGAGGAGGGGGGCAGCGGGGCGAGGAGGGAGAGGAACCATAGGGGGGCGGCACGCACGCCGAGGGGGCTATATAGGCGATGGGACAGACGGCGACGGCGATGGAAAAGGAGACGGCGACGCGGCTCTCCTCTCTGAAGACTGATGGCAGAGGCGACGGGAGCAGGTGGCCGTCTGTTCACTGTGGGCTAGGCCATAGGAGAGACAAGGCCCACCTGCCTCTCTCTCTCAAACAAAATAGAAAAGGGTTTTCAATTTATAAAACCAGGCACACTAAATAAATCCCCAGAGCATGTTGAAAGGTTTTAGTGCAATACAAAAATACTTTTGAGGAGGTAAAAACATGCTCTAATTAATAAAAATGTCAGGTTGATTTATAGGACAAGTAATTTTATTACTTTTGAAAATAGCAGCCCCTGTTTTATTTAAACATAGATTCAAACATACCCCAAACAACAAAAGGAGCACTCTCTAAATTATTAAAATGAATAGGGCTACCTCTTGAACATTTTTTAAACAATTTTAGAAACAACTTAATTCTGATAATAAAATTAAAATAAGAGAAGGGGTATTAGAAAGGGGATGTTGAGAAGGAATTAGAGAGGGGAAGAAGAAGAGGTGCACACATGAACTCCACCCACACTCAAACATCATCACAACACAAGTCACACTCACATCCAATCACAACATGTCAAGACACATGAAAGCAAGCATGCAAGATGAATACTATGATGGATGATATGATGCATGAATGCAACCCAACACATGGGACAAGGTGCAACTCATACATTAAGCTCATTACACAAGGTTCATACATAGATTACATGCCATAAAAGGAAGTGAGAGCACTTCGGCTGTCACAGGGGGAGGATGGCAGCACGTGGATTTTGAGGGGGGTTAGGGATTCTGTTTAGGGCAGGTTAGGGTGCTTAAATTGGAAAGGAGGGCTAGGTTAGGAGTTTTTTCACCTATTTCGACCGTCGAATCTCGATCAGGCGATTTGGAAGCGAAGGGGGGATAGGTTGGGCTAGTGGGCTGTGAAGAGGTGGTTGGACCATGGAGAGAGGGAGGTTTGCGACCCGTGACAGAGTTTTTGATAAACCGAAAATGTCCGCTAATTAACAGATGACGGCGACGCTACAGTTAAACGTAGGGGTATCAAACGACCTTTGATTGAGACGAAATTTGGCAGGCGGTTTACCTACACTATAATAAGACCGCACGCCATCTTTAGACCCAATCCGAGAATATTTTATATGCACTTATTAAAACAATATTTTTATCGATGTCGCGGGCGCGTGCATGTGTGGTTGGTCTCGAAACAGGCAACGGCAAGAACGGAGAGAACCGACGACTATGAACAGATGCAAGTTTGAAAACTCGTGTTGACAAAATGTCATTGCTATGTAGATGATGCAAATGATGCAATGATGAATGCAACAACCAACAAAATACAAGCCGAGAATGGAATAAAAAGGGAATCTTCTAGAGCGTCGGGATGACCATCGAACCCTCAGGCAAAGACAAGGCCCCGGCAAGACCCGACAAGGCGAAGCCCCGGCAAGGCCCGCCAGCGGATGGGCCAGGTGTTGTTCCACCTGGGCACGTGCCGCGACATTGGCGCTCGAGGGGGCTAAGTGGTGCCGATGGGACGGGCTCCTGTCCCGTCCCGCAGATGGACAGAGATGCCTGACAGTGCATTAAATGCACATGTCCTACTCCGTTAGTGTTAGGTATGATAGAACTGTAGCTCTGTACACCCTGTATATGTACTATACACCACTGTTGGGATCCCCTTTAGAGTATAAAAGGAGGCCCAGGGCGATACGGTAGAGGACTTTTTTTATCGTTGGACCTTCTAGCTCACATGCGTGGTAGCTGCTCATAGCGCCCTTGTAGCAAGAACCCTAAGAACACTCTCAATACATCCAAGCGGGAGTAGGGTTTTACGCATCCTTGCGGACCAAACCTGGGTAAAATCCCCCACGTGTTTTTCATCAGACCTGCTCTTTGTGCGAGCATTCTCGCCCGCCGAACCGAAAGGGGTCCCTCCGATACCATAGGTGCTTGTTCCCAACGACGTTTTGGCGTGCCAAGTAGGGGGAAGAAGGTCGTGCGAACCTGTTCTGGTGATCAGCGTGTCAATTTCTTCTGACTCATTGTCGCCATGGCCCCAACGAAGAAGGGCCTGACAGCGGTTAGCCCATCCGCATCCGTTATCGCTATATCTACGCAGACAGGCGACGACGTAGACGCGGGTGGAGAAGAAGGAGGAAGAGGTTCAGAAATTCTACAATGCTCCGGTGATCAAGGCCAAGCAAGCGACAACGGCAACACCCGCGCCACTGGGTCCCAGGATGGAGCGATACCGCCCGCGGGTGGTACGGCGAACTTCGGGGCGGAAGGGTATCTTCCAGGGCACCCACGCCAGCGCCTATGCCGCAATCTTCCGAGGACGCTCGTGAGGAGCCGCACCATTGCACCCGCGGTTCTCAACGTCCCCACAGAAAATCTACTGCGCATCACTCCCAAGGTGCGCGGGACCAGCATGCTCGCCAACATGCTAGCGGGAGTGGTGTGCGGTCGCAGGACCGCGGTGGTGCTCCTTCTAACACAGTTAAAAGTCAGAGCACCTCGCGTTCCTCATGCCATTCGCTTCCGACCACATCGGAAGAAGCGATGGCACGAGCACAGCTACTCCTAAACTTCCCTCCTGCTGCGGAGAAGCTCGACGAATGGACAACCACCATTCAGAGCCTCATCAGCCTCGCGGATAAGTTCCGGTCCACTGAGCCAGTTCATGCCAGCGGTGAGAAGGCCGGAGGCGGTGCACCCTCAGTGGACTCTCCTCCACAACAATAACGCCAGTCACCGACTCAACGGACCAATGCTTATGATGGTTACTTGACGGCATCGTCCGACCCACAGACACACCGCCACAAGTGCTAAGTTCTTCGGGAATGGGTCAAGGAAGACGCTCGAACTGAAATCGAGCGGCAGCGAGAAGCGCGCCTTCAGTATGATAGGAGCGCGGGGCCCACTATAGACAAGTCTGCGCTAGGGTATCCTGTCAGCCTACTTTACGAGGTGGGTTGTCCAGCGTTTACCCGTGAGCTGCGGCAAGTCAAGTGGCCCAACTCTCGCACATTCAAGCCAGAAGTCCGAGAGAAGTATGACGGCAAGACTCATCCATCAGAGTTCTTGAGCATCCACCATTGTGGTGCATGCTGCCGGGGGTCGCGACAACTAGATACTTCCCAACTACTTCCCGTTGGTGCTCAAGCCGAATGTCTGGTCATGGTTGATGCACCTATCGGAGGATTCCATCGCCTCCTGGGCAAACCTGTGCCACAAGTTTGTTGGCGCCTTCACAGGAGGTCATCAAGCTCCTTGCCAGGAAAGTGACTTGCATATCATCCCTCCGAAGGAGGGCAAAACTTTGCGCAAGTACATCCAAAGGTTCAGCCATGTGCACCACAACATACCAGACATTCATCATTCCGCTGTTATCAGCGCGTTCCATCAGAACGTGCACAACCGCAGGATGCGGGAAGAGCTGTCGATGAACAGGGTCAGGGATGCTGCCGAGCTTTATGCTCTGGCAGAGAAATGAGCTCGGGCTGAAGAAGGAAGGAGACTCCCCGGCGAAGACGTTAGCGCAGGGGTCCACTCTGAAGATGAAGACACCGCCACCCCAACAATTAAGGGTCGGCGGTGGAACAAGAAATGTAAGGGCAAGGCGGTACTAGCCGTCGAAGGATCCGGCAACCCCGGCACTACCAAGAAGGGCAAGGTTGATGATCCTGACAACGATGTTGCCGGGTGCGCCTCCTGCCATGTCATGGCGGATGCCGACAAGCCAGAAGGCTCCGGCAAGCAGTATTACAAGATCCATCACACTGAAGGCCATGACCTCCAAGACTTTGGCAAGTTGATCAGCAGCTTGCCAAGAAGCAGAAGTCCGAATACGACAGGCGAGACAAGGAGAAAGGACAGGATGGTGCTGAGGGGTCCGGCAAGAAGCGCATCGATCGAGGAGGTCGCCACGGCAAGCCCAAGCGGCAAAAAGACCGGCCCGTTTGTGGCCACAACAAGCAAGAGGGAGATGATGATGACATCGAAGAGGATGACGAGTTACAGAGATGATGTGCATAGAGGGAGGTGCCTTGTCGCATTCCTCGCACTACCAACTTAAACAGTGGGCGCACGAGGTTAATGCGGTGGGGCCCCCTATCGGTGCACGGAGATCTCTAAAGTGGTCCAACACTCCTATCATCTTCGACGCCGAGGATCACCCTGATCGCATAACTGCGGTCGGGTGCCTGCCATTGTTGGTTTCACCAACGATTAGCAACCTCAAGGTGACGAAAATGCTAGTCGATAGTGAGGCCATCCAGAACCTGATCTCACCTGATGTCATCTAGAGGCTGCAAATTCGTAATGAAGATCTCGAGCCGACAGACGCTTTCCAAGGGGTCAATTCAGGAAGAACTCAGCCGAAGGGCAAGGTCACGCTGCCGGTGACATTTGGCAGTTATATCAATTTTAGAACAAAGAATATCATTTTTGACGTCGCCAAGATCTCGTTACCGTACAATGGCATCCTTGGTCGTCCAGCACTGGCCAAGTTCATGACGGCCACCCACTACGCTTCCAATGTGTTGAAGGTGCCCGGGCCGATGAGCGTCATCATGATCAACTCTGGCAAGAAAAGCGCACTTATCAACGCCGACCAACTCTATCGGGGGGTGGTTTCAGCACATGCCGCCAAGGAACTTGCTCCTTCCGGTGAAGCTCTTAGGGGGAAGAAGACCGACAAGGCCTTTGGCGCACATGCCGGCAACCGCACCTCCTCTGGGTGTTGCGCTTCCGCTGACGATGTGCCAGAGAGCTCCACTACCAAGAGCAAGAAGTCCAAGGCAGCTCCGCCAGAGACCAAGAAGGTGTCTTCCAAGGAGGATAGCACGGGCGGAACTTTCACCATAAGTTCCACCCTTGACAACAAATAGGAGAGCACGCTCATCGCATTCCTGCCGGCGAATATCATTGTGTTTGCATGGAAACCATCTTATATCCCCGGTTTTCCCAGGGAGGTGATTGAGCACCACCTTGCCTTCTGCCCACACGCGCGGTTCGTCAAGCAGATGGTCCGGAAGCAAGCTTTGGAGCGGCAACAGTTTATTGCTGAAGAGATCAAGGGACTAGAAGCGGCTGGCTTGATCGGAGGAGTACTTCATGCAACGTGGTTGGCCAATCCAGTCGTAGTGTGTAAGGCGAATGGGACATGGAGGCTGTGCATTGAATTCACAGACATCAACAAAGCCTACCCCAAAGATCCTTTTTCCTTGCCGCGCATCAACCAGATTGTGGACTCCACCGCCAATTACGACTTGTTGTCTTTCCTTGATGCCTATTCCGGTTATCATCAGATTTTCATGGCCAAGGAAGTCGAGGAGAAGACCGCATTTATCACCCCTTGTGGCACGTATTGATTTTTGCGTATGCCTTTCAGGTTGAAAAGTGTTGGTTCTACATTTGCTAGAGCAGTCAAGATTGGTTTTGAGCCCCAGCTACATAGAAATATGGAGGCTTATATGGATGACATAGTGGTCAAGACCAAGCACAAGGCTACGCTCCTATCAGACCTAGAAGAAACATTTGCAAATCTGCGCAAGATCAACACGAAGCTCAAGCTTGAGAACTGCGTGTTCGGCGTCCCATCCAGCAAGCTTCTTGGGTTCTTTGTATCTCATAGAGGAATTGAAGCAAATCCCGACAAGATCAAAGCGATTGAGCAAATCAAAGCACCTAGACGTGTCAAAGATGTGCGCCTCCTTGCCGGCTGTGTTGCTGCTCTGAGTAGGTTCATCTCAAAGTCTGCTGAGTGCGCCCTGCCATTTTTCAAAATTTTGAACAAGGTAGGCCCAACGAAATGGACTTCGAAAGCGGAGGCAGCGCTGCAGGATTTGAAGAAATACCTCTCCTCTCTGTCGGTCCTAGTAGCGCCAAAGCCAAAAGAGCCATTGCTTCTATATCTGGCGGCAACAAATCAAGTTGTGAGTCTTGCACTAGTGGCTAAAAGAGAGGTTGGTGAAGAAGCAGCGGCAACAGCAGGGCCGCCAAGCGATGAGCGAGTACATTCCCCGGCAGGGTCCGGTGCCGGCAAAGAAGGATCTGCGCGGTTGAATGAGACAACCTGGAAGAAGAAGATGGTGCAGCGCCCAGTATATTTTGTCAGCTCCCTGTTGCAGGGGGCTAGGTCAAGATATTCTGGCGTGCAAAAGTTTCTCTTCGGCCTTCTTATGGCCTCGAGGAAGTTGTGCCATTACTTCCAAGCACATGAGATCACCATTGTCCTTGCTTCTCGCTGCAGCGAATCTTGCAAAACCCAGAAGCTAGCGGCAGGATTGTAGAGTGAGCTTTGGAACTGTCAAGCTTTGGTCTCAAGTTTGAAAGCACTTTGACCATTTAGAGTAGAGCCTTGGCAGAGTTCATTGCAGAATGGACCCCAACACTCGATAAAGAAGTTCTAGAGTGAATTCTCCCCGACAAGGAAACCGATCAAGAGTGGATCATGTATTTTGATGGGGCTTTCTCACTACAAGGACACGGTGTTGGAGTGTTGCTTGTCTCACCCATAGGAGAGCACCTCAAATATGTGATTCAGATGCATTTTCCCCGGGAGATATCAATGAACAACACTACCGACTATGAAGGGCTGCTTACCGGTCTCAGGATCGCGACAGACCTGGGGATCAAGAAACTTGTTGTCAGGGGTGATTGTCAGCTTGTCGTCTGGCAAGTGAACAAATATTATTAGAGTCCATTGATGGAAGCTTATGTAGATGAAGTGAGGGAGTTGGAAGAACGTTTTGACGGCCTGCAAATGGAGCACTTTCCACGTGTAGAGAACAACGTTGCCGATGGCCTGTTAGAGTGTGCTGCCCTTAAGTTGCCTATGGAACCAGGAACTTTTGTGCTCCGACTGACTCAACCCTCCGTGATACCATCGACTAGACAAGAGAAAAGAAGGAAGTTCTGTTTCGGCAAGTATTTCCCGACAGAGCTCCCAGGAGCCGCCGGTGAGGAAGTTGCCAGAGACAACGCCACGCTTGCCGGTGAGCGTCGTGCTCCGGTGGAGCCTCAGGCCCTTGTCATAGAAGCACACGCTCCCGCCAGGCTTGCCGGGATGTAGCAGGCTCCGACGGGGCCCCAGACCCTTGTCGTCAAGACAAATGTTTCCCCGACAGAGCATATGCCTTTGGCCCTTGTTTTCAAGCCCCACGCTCCAGCATGGGCATAGCACATTGTCCATTTCCTTCAAACAAGAGAACTCCCTCATTAACAAGAGGAAGCAGAGAAACTAGCTCACCGGTCTCATATGTACCAGTTTGTAGACAACGTCCTATACAGAAAAAGATCGAACGGTGTGAAGCTCATGTGCATTTCTCGGGAGGGTGGACTCGAGCTGTTAGCAGAGATACATGGAGGCATATGTGGCTCCCACATAGGATCAAGAGCACTCGCCGGGAAGGCATTCTGGCAAGGTTTCTTTTGGCCCACTGTCCTCCAGGATGCAACTACATTAGTAACCAAGTGTGAAGCATGCCAGTTTCATTCAAACAAATTATATCAACCAACTCAAGCCCTTCAAACAATCCCTCTCTCCTACAAGTTTTCGGTCTGGGGGCTCGACATCTTGTGTAACAGCCCAAGACCGAGACCTCCATTTTATTTTATGTTATGGTCATGATTGCATTGTTCTGATGTATGTTTCTTCTATTTTGTTTTGCATCATGCATCCTATTCATCATTGCATTGTTTGTGGCGTATTAGATTTTGTTGTGATCTTGTGTAATCTCTATCTGCGTTTCACTTTGCATCTTAAACTTTTTCTCCAACACTATCTCTAGTTTCTTTCTTTCAAACTTTTCCAATCATTCAAGTGACATTTTCAGCCTCATAAAAATGTTCACTTATTTTTCTAGAACTCCTACTTCATGCCAAGACCCACTACTCCAATTTTCAACCCTGTTGGAACTGTTTTGGTTGGGCTTTGGATTTAGTCAAGTTGAAATAAATTCAAACTTGTTTAAACTTGAAGTCTCTAAAATGTCCAAAACTATTTTCTTATAAATTGTGCATATTTCAAGATCTCTAGAGATATTTTATGTATCTCAAACTCCCTTCCTAAGTCCCTCTTCCTTTTAATTCTGATATCTGTTTATTAGTAAACAGAGAATATAATAGAAACATAAGGAAGAGGACTAACCTGTAGCCCAATCGAGGCCCAACAGCAGCAACCCTTCGTGTGAGACAGCCCAACAAGCCCTCCAACGATAGAGCCTTCTTCCTCCTCCTGTACTGCGCACATCTAGAGAGCCGCGTCGACCAACTGGCGGGTTTGATGGCCGGAGCTTGCTCAGCGCTCATATATAAAGAGCCCTAGACCAACCCAATCCTCCCTGCACTCCATTTTCCACTTGTCCTCAGTCTCCCACCACCATGGTAAGTCTCTCCCCACCATAGTCGGCGCCATGAACAGGGAGAGCTCGGGCTCGAGCCCCATCTGTTCGACCGCACCTCGAGCCCTCTAGCAAAGTCTGAAGCACTGCCTCGACGTTCTCCTTCCTCCGCAATGCGAAAGGAATCTTCCGTGTGGGATCCTCCTCGCTCCTCGACATGATCTACCTCCCCGGCTTCTTCTGCTTCACGGAGATGGGAGCAACGACGCAACCAGTGCCTGTCTACGCCTCTCCATCATCTCGCCAGCCTCCTCGTCATATCCCTCGAGTCCCTGGTGAGCAGCCGATCCCCCCAGCCCCTCTTTAGTTTGATTTTGTCCTCATAGTCATAGAACCACGCTACCCGAGTTCATCCACCATGGACGACCTCAAGTTAGAGCTCGTGCTCGTGACGCTGCTCGCCTCGCTAACCCTACACATCACAGCCTCCGCAGATCGTGCCCCATGCTCGTGCAGCACACCCACGTCGTTGCATCTCCCAACATAGCCGTTGCATGGCTCGCCGTGATCGTCGCCATGACAGCGAGCTCAGGCTCCTGTTTTGTCTCCGCTTGCGTCACTTTTCTATGCATCCCTTCACCCACAAGAGTGCATGTACTCCCCGCTACACACACGCGCACCTTTCACAAGCGCACGGACCCGCACGCCCCGGCGTGGTCGTGGCCAAGCACCTCAGTTGCAAGACAGGCCATGTCCTCTGTTCTTGTTCTCTGTCAGTTCTGTCGCGTGTCTGAGTATTAGAGCCTTAATCTATAGTTTTAATAGAACACAGAGCAGTAGCACAGTGGATGTTCCTTATATTAGTCTTGCACCCTGTAGATCTAGGATCGATTCCCACATCGCCCCAATTCTTTTGCCAGGGCATTTTTGTTTCTCTTACTCCACATGGCACACACCAGATTCATTAGTCAAGCAGAGACCCCTTTGTATCCGAAACACTTGGTTGGCCTAGTTGGCAGCGGCAAATCTAAGGGGTGCTTCAACAGGCTGAAGCCCCCACCCTTCAAAAACTGAAACATATACATACTACTACTCAAACCAGTCTTATATCAAAATTTTGATCTTTTTTGAAGTAAGAAAACTAAGACTTAATGCATTTTTCTTCACATTGTTAGCTTTGACCCCCCCCTTCGTTTTCTTTCTAGATTCGCCACTGCTAGTTGGTAAGTGGGCTCACACAGCTCCTGAAGGTTTCTGGTTCGAGCCCCAGGAGGGCCCCATTTTTGCCTCCACATGCACAGTTCTCCTTTTATTTCAGTTTTGTTTCTCTGTTTCGAGCATCGATATGTTCCAACACCCTATTGTAGCAGAAACAAGTAGCTATCCGAGTTGGTTAGCAATGCATGCCCGCATTCTTGGGATCTGGGGTTGAAATCCCGACTATCCCATTTTTTCTTCTTCTTTTTGGGCAAATTCATATGGCATTTTTGTAAAATACATATAAATTCATCCGTGCATCATATGAGGACATGCTATATATGAATGTTGCTCAGTTTTCTGTCTACTTCCACAATATCCATCTTTTACACATGTTAAAATGTTTAAACTCGTTGTTTGATCATTTTGCGTGAATGACCTATTAAAACGGATTCATCTATAACTAATTAATCGTAGCTCCGTTGAAAATGTTTTACCGATGTAGCTTGCCTATAAAATATGTGTATAATATCATGATGACATTTATTTTGCTGTTTACCAATATAAAATATGCTCATTTCATATCTGAACCAATTCATACTATGCTTATGGGGACATTTCGGAAATGCTAAACGTTCCTTCCGTCCTCATTTAAGATACCTAAGTAGATAATTTGTCTGTGCTTCACCTCTTGCCGTGCTTATCAACATTTAACATTGATGTCTACCTAAACGGGAGGGAAATAAGTAATTCATATATGGAGTTTCGTCAATATGCAACTCGTTGCATATTGAGCTTCATTTAATGTGTAGGAGTTGTTTGATGTGCTTCGTCATGCCTTGCGTAATTAAATGGACATGCATCATATTGATTTGTGCATCAAGTCATCCATATGTTGTGGTGTATAGTGTGTTGATTGTTGTTTCGGATTCTTCCTTCTTGATAGTGTTCCGAAAGTGTTCGGAGTGTGAGGATTCGTTCGACTACGTTGGCTCATCTTCTTCATGGATTCGTTCTTCTTCCAAGTGGGATCTCAGGCAAGATAACACATTTCCCTCGATACCACTACTTCATTGCTATGATAGTTGTCCTGCTTTAAACGTTATGTCTCGCTACTTACCACTTGTTTGTGAAGCCTCCCGACATTGCCATGAAAAGCCTCTAACCCTCCACCTTCCCAGAAAACCTTTGTTTGGCTATGTTACATTTGCTCAGCCCTTCTTATAGCGTTTCTACCTGCAGGTGCAATTGCTTCCATGTGATAACATGGACATTCTTTTGTTATCACAATATTATTGCTATTTAATTTAATGCACTTATACACTTGGTAAAGGGTGGAAGGCTTGGCCTTTTGCTCGGTGTTTTGTTCCACTCTTGCCGCCCTAGTTAGTTGTGAGCCGATGTAATGTTCCATGATTGAGTGCTCCTATCATGCTCGGGGTTGTTATGGGGACCCCCTTGATTTTTGTTTTTGGATAAAGCTTGTCTGGCAAGACCCAACATTGGTATTACATTTGCCTAATTACTAATAAAATTGCATAGGGACTTTCCGGATCTTGAGGATCTTTAATCAACAACCCAGGCCAGTGCTCCTCATGAGTGTTGGTCCAAACTAGAGTCATGTGTGGGGCCACCCCGGGGCAACTCGTGTGATTTCTATCAGGCCACTGTACGCTGCGCTCATCTGGTGTGTCCTGAGAACGAGATACATGGCTCCTATCGGGGTCGTCGACATGTCGGGCGGCCTTGATGGACTTATTTTACCTTTCTCGAATGACTTGCGTGAGGAACTCTGATCTTCTACGGGCTATCTCGAGGTGTCGGATTTCCTGGAATTGCATAGGATGATCACGAGATCTGTGGTAGAGGCTATTCCCGCGGCGTGTGGCTAATTTGTGATGGATTAGTTGGAGCACCCCTGCAGGGTTAAATCTTTGGGAAAGCCGTGCCTACGGTTATGTGGCAAACATGGGAAACTTGTTTAACACCCAGTCATAGCAAACTTGAAGTAAACTCAAATAAAATACACCAATTGTGTGCGTAACCATTACTGTCTCTTCTCGTGAGTACTTATTCAAGAGAGAACACGGTGGGGTTATGTTTGACGTAAGTAGGTGTTCAGGATCAGTTAGTGATCATTACTAGTTCACGTTTCTTATGCGTACACCACCATACTTTACTTTCTGTATTCGTAAGTTAGCCACTCAAATAAATGCTTAGTCGCTTGTTGTAGCCTCACCACTTAACCATACCTCACCCATTAAGCTTTAATAGTCTTGATACCCTTGGAAATGAGATTGCTGAGTCCCTGTGGCTCATAGATTACTACAACAACAGTTGCAGGTACAGGTAATGCGATGATTTGACGTGAGCGTGATGCTTGTTTGATTTGGAGTTCTTCTTCTTCTTGTTCATCAATCTAGGATGGGTTCCAGGCAGCAACCTGGGATAGCAAGGATGGATGCCATTTTATCATTTGATTTCGTCCATAGTCGGACCCTGATCTTCTATATAATGTTTGAATATGTTTGTTGAATTGATGTGATCTTGATATAGCTTGTGGCGAGTCAAAGCCAATTCCATATACTCATCTCTTCTGTAAATGTACTTGTAATGATATCCATTCTTGCAACAGACGAGATGTGCTTCTATCCCTGTCGAGGCCCTCGTGCCAAAATAAGGATAGGATTGCATCTTGGGCATGACAAGTTGGTATCAGAGCCAGTACCAACCTAGGAGCCCCCTTGATTGATCGAACTTGGCCGAGTCATGTCTAGTGAAAAACCATTTTGAGGCTAGTTATATATCAGAGAGTAGGTTTCTTTTACTCCTCTTCTATACTCGGGTGAGGTATTCGACTTAGGAATTTTATTCTACTACTCTTCTCTTTTTCACTCAATTTTTTTTAGGATCATGCGGGTATTTTTGGAAACTATATGATGCCGATGTGAAGGAATTCTGTCTTGGTGCCTCCTGTTATCGAGGAGTAGATCTCCGAGGGATTTTTGCACATTGCTATCATTCAGTTTCCTTAGTATCTCAGGATGAAGGATGTTCGAAATTGCTTGAATACTTCTCGTGGCGAGATAAGGTCGGACTCACCCAGTACTAGGGAGGCATCTGGGGTACTGCCATGTTTAGTATCGTTGTGATTACGAGCGTCTGAGGTAGATGAGTTTGCGGAGTTTCTTTAATTATGGTGCGGAAGGTTGGGGGTGCAGTTGTAGCTGATTACCTAGGGTAGTTTCCTGGGTCCACAACCCGAATTGCATAAACAAGAAAGATTTCAGAAGTTCTTAGGTGGGAATTCAAGTAGTTACCTAGGTTATCTTCCAATAGATCATGATGTGAGGTTGGGGTTCGACATCTAGTGGATTTGTTTGTTCATGGTCTTTCTTACAGAGGACAGTCTCGATTTATGTCATCAGATATGCTTCGTCAAGCCTTGTAGTTCTCTATGCCTAGGAAGCATATTCGAGCGTCATTTCAATATGACAATCCAATGTACGTTCGAGCCCATGCGAACCTTACCACGAAAATATCGAGCAAAATCTCTGTCATGAATTTGTTCTGGCTTGTTTCGTAAGCCCCATCGTTTGTTTTGTTTTGTATATGGTAATTCGTGGTGCTTCCATGTCAACTGGTGATTTCATATCTTTTCTAAGTAATGTTCTCGTATTTTACGGGAATGTTATTCCTTTTGTTCAAACTGGAGTTGTCATGAAATTCTTTTCAACCGGTGCGCTCCTCGTCAAGATATTCAATGATCTCCAACATCTGCAAGATCAATCCTCTTATTCTTTTCTGGAGTTTAGTTCATCCGTCCCAAGTTGTCTTTGTTTTTCCCCACCCTCCCACCCTTTTTCTTCAATGATTAAATTCTTATCCAAGTGTCTTTTCTATTCATGTAATGCTTCCGTTATCTTTTCTTTTGTTTTGTTTCCGGTGATTCCTTGTGGATATTCTCAGGAGTTTCAGTTTCAAGATCTATCCTCTTATTCCTAGTTCTTGTTGTTATTCTTCTCCGATGGACTCAATTCGATCTCTCGATGTTCATCATATCCTTTCTCATTCGTTCAATGGTTTCCAGGTTGGAAATTCTTCTCCAAGCCCCTCTTGTTTATTAGTCTCTCTCTATTCTACCCGGAGTGCTGAAGATATCTTAGAAGATTCATTTTCTCATTCAATCCTTCCAGATTATTTCGAGGGCTCTCACCTCATCAAGTTCTTAATATTTCTTGTCCAATATCTCTTTCTAAGCAATTGTCTCAACAGTGGTTTCTTTTGAGTGGGCCCATAACCCATAGGTTTTTCCCCTGGATCTTACCTGGCTCTTCTAATCTTTCCGGAGATGTTCTCAAGTTCTCTTCTAATATGATGCAAGAATGATCTTCATCCGTCATATTCCTCTTCCAAGATCACTTAAAATCATTTTCATCGTTGGATCAACTTTTGATTATTCATTATTCCGGAGTGTCTCAATAATTCATGTTGTTGCTTCTTGTCATTATTCTCAGTTTTGAAGACTGAAGGAGAGTTTCTCTTAATCTTGGTCCATTCTCTTGAAGATTTTTCATCTCATCTTGATGCTTTCCTCTCAAATTCTTTCCATTCATGAGAAATTTCTCCCATATCTATTCGGTGCATTCAGAATTGTTTTCTTTTCTCGATCCTCCGAAGGCCATCATTTCACAAGATTTCTTTGTTCTCAGCTTTCAGCTTTCGTTCTTGAATTCTTCTCAATTGTTGTCCATTTGTTCATATCTCAATTATTCTGGTTCCTTGTGAAGTTTTCCATTAGGTGGATCATGATCTCTTTGTTCCTATGTATCTTCGTTCAATCATAGTATCCTCATTCATTTGTGAATTCTTACCACTATTCTCGTTCAAGACTTCTTCAAGTTTGTGATCTATCTCTCTCTCTTCATTACTTTTCAAGAAGAATAAGTGGTATGCTAAATCCGTTGCTTGTCATCAATTTACTTGATGAAGGATAAGCATAACATAATTCTTATTTTGTTTCATCAAGGTGATCTCAATTCTTTCTTGTGGAGTTGTTCATCATATCAAATTCTCAATGTCAAGCTTCATCTTTTCATTTTGGAGTTCATCCCGATGGTTTTTATGGTGGTTTGTTAAGGATGCAATTTTTCTCGAAGTGTTCTTCAAGATTCTTGTTGGGGTGCTCAAGTGTTCTTTATCTTGAATGTCCAAATTCAATTCCTTCTCCATTGTCTTTTGAGATGGTGTTACTAAATTCTTGATTATGAGGAGTCTCGAAGGAAAATTGTCAAGAATGAGATAAGTAAACCCATCATGTCTTCTCGGAGTTATCTTGGGTTGGATTTCACCTAAAGCATTTCCTAAGGATTGTTGCTATCATGGTGTCATAAATGAACCAAGTTTTGTCCTCATCTTCTTGGTGGAATAAGTTTTTCATCACTTGTTGCTCTCGAGCAATCAATTGTTTCTGTTGTGGCACGTTGTCACCTCATAATTTTGAGATGTTTTCCATAAGCCCATAACAAGCTATTCTTTTCATTGTTGATTCTACATTAACTCGGTTCAACCATGCTTTTCAAATTCAATGGTGGTAGTAGCTGTCATTTTGTTCTCCATTCTCTTCTCTCCAAAGATCTAGTTTCTATTCTTTTGTTCCGGAGGCATTGTGGTGTTGCTCTTTTCAACTCACATCTAGGTTGATTAAGATCATGTTCTTCCCTTGCTTGTCCTTTAACCGGAGTGGAGTGAAATCTTTTCATGATCCTTCCATCTTATAAATTTTGATTCTAATCCAACCGAAGTTTGGTGTCTCTCTTTCAATTTCTTTCCATCATATAAAATTTTTCCTCTCTTTTCTCATGAAGTGCTGCCCATATTTCTTGTGAATTCTTCCTTGTTCCCGGTGTCATCCTTCATCTCGTTGAAACCTTCAATGATCATTGGTTTCACTCGTTTATCACAGAAGCAACTAAGTTTACCTCTTGCTCTTTCTCTTCCCCTTCTCATTCTTAGATCTCGGGACGAGATCCTCATGTAGTGTGGAAGAGTTGTAACAGCCCAAGACCGAGACCTCCATTTTATTGTGTGTTATGGTCATGCTTGCATTGTTCTGATGTATGTTTCTTCTATTTTGTTTTGCATCATGTATCATATTCACCATTGCATTGTTTGTGGCATATTAGATTTTGTCGTGATCTTGTGTAATCTCTATCTCCGTTTCACTTTGCATCTTAAACTTTTTCTCCAACACCATCTCTAGTTTCTTTCTTTCAAACTTTACTAATCATTCAAGTGATATTTTCCCCCTCATAAAAATGTTCACTTATTTTTCTAGAACTCCTACTTCATGCCAAGACCCACTCCTCCAATTTTCAGCCATGTTGGAACTATTTTGGTTGGGCTTTGGATTTAATCAAGTTGAAATAAATTGAAAATTGTTTAAATTTGGAGTCTCTAAAATGTCCAAAACTATTTTCTTATAAACTATGCATATTTCAAGATTTCTAGAGATATTTTATTTATCTCAAACTCCCTTCCTAAGTCCCTCTTCCTTTTAATTCTGATATCTGTTTATTAGTAAACAGAGAATATAAAAGAAACATAAAGGAAGAGGACTAACCTGTAGCCCAACCGAGGCCCAATAGCAGCAAACCTTCGTGCGAGACAGCCCAAAAACCCTCCAGCGACAGAACCTTCTTCTTCCTCCTGTACGGCGCTATCTAGAGAGCCATGTCGACCAACTCGCGTATTTGACGGGCGGAGCTTGCTCAGCGCTCATATATAAAGAGCCCAAGACCAACCCTAGCCTCCCTCCACTCCATTTTCCATTTCTCCTCCCTCTCCCGCCGCCATGGTAAGTCTCTCCCCACCATAGTCAGTGCCATGAACAGGGAGAGCTCGGGCTCGAGCCCCACCTGATCCACCCCACCTCGATCCCTCCGACGAAGTCTGAAGCACCGTCTCGACGTCCTCCTTCCTCTGCAATGCGAAAGGCATCTTGCGCATCGGATCCTCCTACTCGACATGGTCTACCTCCCTGGCTTCTTCTGCTTCACGGAGATGGGAGTAACGACGCAAACACTGCCTGTACGCGCCTCTCCGTCAGCTCGCCAGCCTCCTCGTCGCATCCCTCGAGCCCCTCGTGAGTAGCCGCTCCCCCAACCCCTCTCCGGTTTGATTCTGTCCTCGTAGTCGTAGAACCACGCTGCCCGAGTTCATCCACCATGGACAACCTCGAGTTAGAGCTCGTGATCGTGACGCTGCTCGCCTCGCTGACCCCACACATCACAGCCTCCGCAGGTAGCGCCCCATGCTCGTGCAACACACGCACGTCGTTGCATCGCCCGTCATAGCCGTTGCATGGCTCGCCGTGCTCGTCGCCATGACAGCAAGCTCAAGCTCCTGTTTTTTTCTCCCCTTGCGTCACCTTTGCATGCATCCACTCATCCACAAGAGTGCATGCACTCCCCAATGCACACACGCGCACCTTCCGCACGCACACGGACTCGCACGCCCTGGCGTGGTCGTGGCCGAGCACCTCAGTTGCAAGACCGGTCACATCCTCTGTTCTCGTTCTCTATTAGTTCCATCGGGTGTCTGAGTATTAGAGCCTTAATCTGTAGTTTTAACACAACACATAGTAGTAGCGCAGTGGATGCTCCTTGGTCCTGCACCCTGGAGATCCAGGATCGATTCCCACATCACCCCAATTCTTTTGCTTGGGCCCCACGAGGGCTCCATTTTTTCCTTGTTTTCCACACACACAGATCTCCTTTTATTTTAGTGTTGTTTGTCTGTTCTGAGCATCAATGTGTTCCAGCGCTGTTGAAGATATAGCCCCGTGGTAAGACCCGCCCAGGTGGGATCGGGTCATACCTGGAGGCTCATAATCCAGACCAGAGAAGCGGGCTGAAAGACATAGGCCTGGTCATGTGACGGCTTACCAAGATGGAGGCCGAGACAGAAGATGGTATGAAGACCCGGGCGGTTAAGCTGTCCGGAGACAGTTTTCCCTAGATGGCAAGGCAACTTAGAGACAGGATTGTTTACGTTCTAAGAGTCGGTGTATGACTCGTGTAATCCAGGGCCTCGACCTCCTTTATAAAGGCGAGACCCCGGGGCGGCTTAGACAGGAACCAATCAATCGAGAACTAGGTCAAGCGAATCCTCTCCCTTGTAATCGATACTCCAATCAATACAACACAAGCAGGACGTAGGCTTTTACCTCTTCTTGAGGGGCTGAACCTGGGTAAACTTGTGTCCCTCGTCTAACCCAACCCCTTTGAGTCCATCACCTTAGCGATGGCCTCGAACTTAAGTCTTCGGACATCTGTCGTGACAAAACCAGAACAGCTGGCGCCCACCGTGGGGCTATCGCTCGATGGTGCTGAGTTCTCAAAGGGCTCTCTCCCAAGGATCGAGGGGTATGCTATTGGCAGGATGAACAAATGTCACCGCGGCTGGCTCCACATCGACGATGCCGGCTGGGGCCCCGAGGCCGACTCAATCGAGTATGGTTTTCAGATCCCCTTTGGCGGAATCCACGTCTTCATCAGCAAAATTGGCGGATCTGAACCCGGGCCAGACGTCTGCACCAACATTGTCGAGCCGGCCTGGTGTGCAATCCGCCCGATACGCGCAATCCGCCCATGGTGACCCAGCCAGGAAGCTTGTTTTCGTCTGCTTTACGCAGGGCATGGATCTTGAAAGTTCTAAGTCGCACGAAACTCTCATCTGCTCGGAGGATGGATCTTCGAGCGGAGAGACGAAATCAATTTACCAGCTCACAATGGCGGGCTCGGGGTCTACGTCGAGCCTTACCCCGAGTCAGAATATCATGAGCCAGAGTATTATGAGTCTCCGAGCCGTGCTGCCGTCTTCATGGCTCGATCAGCACTAGCCCCGAGCAGCATAGCCACCGGCTCAGGTTCTTCTAGATCTGATGAATGAGCTTACAACCCTTATGGACACGGAGGTCACAGCTGAAAATCAAGCGGCCCGGAACACGGAGATTGCGAGGCTAAAGGACCAGATGACTGAGGTTCAACAGGAGATCAATGCGATGAAGGATCAGATGGAGGCAGAGGCGGAGCGCCTTAGGGCGGATGCTTTTCGCCTAGAGCTGGAGCAGCAGTCTATAGCGGCGAGTCAACGAATGAGGCATCAGTCCCGCTTGTCGGATCAGTCCGAGGCCAGAAACCTTTTCAACACGCCGGGAATAGGACGGACCGCGGAAGTACCTGGAAGCCGGCCGGCGGTTCAGCTTAACCCGCCCGGCCAGAACCAGGCCTCACCAATGTCTTTCCCAATGCCGACGGGTAATTATTCCAACCCGGCGAGGAACATGGTTGCGGCAGCAACCCAGCTTGGTACAATCCCTATCCCGGACGAGGTACCTTTTGCAGAGGAGGTGCAGAACGCTATTGGATACCTACAGATGGCAATGCCCCAGCAGGAGAAGTACACTTACAGTTGGAGTCACGTGCACTCAACCCCTATCCCTAGCAGTAGCTACGGCCGGCATTATGAGTCACCGGCAGTTTCTAGCAGTTATCAACACCGGGACCCGCCGCGAGTTGATCGGGCGGCTCTAGATGCGCATGCGCTAGTGGATCGGGCGAGAGCACAGCGAGGGGCGACGGCTCTGTGTCAGCGGCGGTGGCTCATCAAGAACCCACAGATACACCTTCCATCTCGGAAGGAGCGGGAGTAACCTCCAGGGCTGTGGGGGTGCCGTGCTTAGTGCCGGCTTTGCGGAACGAGCGCCTGCCGAAGGATTTTAAGGTCCCACGCAAGGTCCCAAATTATACTGCTGACCTACCTCCGGAGGCTTCGATTGAAAGCTATGAGCTGACCATGGAGATGTTAGACATCAATGATGTAGTATGTGCCAAGTATTTCATCATGATGCTGGAAGGGCCGACTCGCACGTGGTTGAAGGGTCTGCCACACAACACCATTAATTCTTTGGCCGATGTCAAGGCAAAGTTCATCAAAAATTTCTGAGGAACATGCAAGCAGCCCATGACGATTGTGGATTTAGATCCCTGTGTTCAACAGGAGGACGAACCAGCTCATCATTGAGTACGGCGGGTCTCAACCATCATCCACTTGTCTGAGCAGATCACGACGGCTCAAGTGGTTTTAATTATGGAAAAGAATTGCCACTTTACGCCTCTAAAGCAGAAGCTTGGCCGGCTCAAGCGCTCGTATCAAGACATGGGGGAACTCATGGCGGCTCTCACCAAGTACGCCGACTCTGACAATACGAAAGACCCGGGCTCTGATGAAGAGAAGTCAGGTCAGGGTAAGAAGAATAACAATGGCAAGGGTGCGGCTGGCAGCGGCAGCCACAGCAAAAGGAAGAATCCGGACGGCGGGTCAGAATTAGTGGCAAACACCAGCATCGGGAACAATCGTGATAAGGGCAACGGGAACTTCAAATAGCCCTTTAATAAGGGTAAAACTCCATTCAACCTGGAGGAGATGCTTAACAAACCTTGTTTGGAGCACAACCGGCCCGATAGGCCGGCAGGCCATACATGGAGGAATTGCCACATCATGCGGCAGTTTTAGGATTACAGCTTGTGGCAGCATCATAACAATGGTGGTGGCCCGCCAGGCAGCTCAGGGCCAGGCGGGTCAGGAGCCGGTTTTGGCACTGGCGGCTCAGGATCCGGTTATCACGGCCAGGGAAATCAAGGAGGTCATCATCAGCAATCTGGTGGCGGTAATCAGCAGTAGAATAACCAATCTAGATATCAAAGTAATCCAAATCATCTTAGCACGGGTTACTATCATGTTTTCACAACCTTCCTTGACAAGCGAAACCAAAAGGTGTGCTAGCGGGCGATGAATGAAGTCACGCTGGCTCTCCCGCAATACTTGAAGTGGTCTAAGTACGACATCACTTGGACTAGAGAGGATCACCCGTTGCGTGTTGACAACCCAGGGCAGCTGCTTTGGTGGTTGCCCCCCAAGTGGGAGGCTATGTGTTTACCAAGGTACTAATGGATGGCGGCAACATCATTAATATCCTATATTATGACACTTTTTTAGGATGAAGTTTCTTGACAAGGACCTTAGGCCTTCTTCGTCAGTCTTTCACAACGTGGTACACGGAAAGTCGGCTTATCAAGTGGGTAAAATCTCCTTGGAGGTTGCCTTTGGCGACAAATATAACTACAGGGTGGAGTCCTTGTGGTTCGAGGTGGTCAAGATCAAAAGTCCATATCATGCCCTGTTTGGACGTCCGGCTTATCCAAGTTCATGGCTAGGCCTTGCTATGTCTACTTACAGCCCAAGATGCCCGGCTTAAATGGAACGACTCCCGTGCATGGTGATCGGAATATGGCAATTGAGTGTGAGGAAGGAGACACAGCTTACGCAGAGTCAAGTTGTGCTGAAGCAGAGCTCAAGTTCTATAAGGAAAATGTTGACCCGGAGGACATGACTCCGCTCAAAAGCCTACTACGGAATCTGAGCCGCCCCTCAAGTTTGCGGCGGATGATACCAAATTGGTGAATTTCACTCTGGGCGACTCATCACAACAGTTCACTATTGGGGCCAATATGGATCACAAATAGGAAAGCACGCTCATCAAATTCATCCGTGGGAATCGGGACATCTTTGCATGGAAACCTTCTGACATGCCGAGTGTATCGAGAGAGTTTGCTGAGCACCACCTTAATGTGGATCCTAAGTTTAAGACGGTTCAGCAGTTCCTCTAACGGTTCAATGAAGAACATTGCAAAGCTATTGGGGAAGAGGTGGCCTGGCCTCTGGCAAGAAGGTTCATCGTGGAAGTATTTCACCCAGAGTGGCTTGCTAACCCAGTGCTAGTGCTTAAGAAGAACGACACGTGGCGTATGTGCGTGGATTACACGGGTCTTAACAAGGCTTGTCTAGTTGACCCGTTTGCTCTCCCCCGTATCAACCATATTATTGATGCAACGGCGGGTTGTGAAGTTTATGCTTCCTGGACGCTTATTCCGGTTACCTCCAGATCAATATGGCAGTCAAGGACCAAGAGAAGACGACTTTCAGGACGCCTTTTGGTGCTTTTTGCTATGTGTCTATGCCTTTCGGGCTCAAGAGTGCCCAGGCGACTTACCAGCGTTGTGTGCAGAACTGTCTTCACAGCCAAATTGGACGCAATGTTCATGCAGGTGTGGATGATATTGTGGTCAAGTCAAGGAAGAGGGAGACTTTACTTGATAACTTGAAGGAAACTTTCGATAACTTACGGGTCTACAAGATGATGCTTAACCCGGCTAAGTGTGTTTTTGGAGATCCTGCAGGCAAGCTTTTGGGTTTCCTCGTCTCTGAACGAGGCATGGAAGCTAATCTAGATAAGATAAAGTCTATTACCACCCTGGCTAAGCCGGCATGCATCAATGATGTTCAGCGCCTGGCAGGTCGAATCGTTGCGTGAAGCCGGTTCATAAGCCGCCTCGGTGAGAAGGCCATTCCTTTATACCAGATGATGAAGAAGACAGACAACTTTGTCTGGAGTATGGCAGCGGGTGAAGCCTTTGAAGCACTCAAGAAGCAACTTACTAAGCCACCGGTCTTGGCTGCTCCGACTAAGAAGGAACCTTTTCTCCTATACGTGGCAGCTAATAACATGGCAGTTAGTGCCGCGATTGTTGTTGAGCGTAAGGAGGCAGGGAAAGAACATCCGATTCAGAGGCCGGTTTACTACATCAATGAAGTCCTGATAGAGTCCAAGCAGAGTTGCCCACATTGGCAGAAGCTGGTATATGGGATGTTCATGGGAAACAGTAAGCTTAAGCATTATTTCCTAGGGCACCAGGTCACAGTGGTTAGCTCTACCCCATTGGGGGACATAATTCAAAACAGAGAAGCCACCGGCCGGATTGCTAAGTAGGCATTGGAGCTTGGACCTCTTAATTTTAAGTACGTACCTCGCACGGTGGTCAAGTCTCTAGCCTTGCTGGATTTCATAAATGACTGGACAGAATGTCAAGCGCCTGAGGAGAAGCCGGATAACACATATTGGATGATTCACTTTGATGGATCCAGGTAACTAGAAAGATCAGGGGTTGGGGTTGTCTTAACCTCCCCTAAAGGTGACAAGGTCTTTACGTGTTAAGGTTGATGTTTCCTTGTACTAACAATGCAGCTGAGTATGAAGCCTTACTTCATGGCCTCCGGGTGGCTAAAGATATAAACTTGAGACGGGTCGATGTCTTGGCGACAGATCTCGTGGCCCAACAAGTTTCAAGCACGTGGGATTCCAAGGACCCGCGGATGGCGGTTTATCATCAGGCGGTGAATGAAATCGCTGGTCAATTCAAGGGGTATTAGGTGGATCATATTGATCATCGCAGAAACGAGGCGGTTGATGCATTGTCCAGGTTGGGCTCCCAGCAAAAGTCGGTGCCACCTAACGTATTCTTGGACGTGCTACATTACCCGTCAGTCAAGCTACCTTCAGAAGAAGACTTAGCTATACCTGACCCGAAGGGGCAGATGGTGGCTGCTCTACATGCTATCCCCAACTGGATGCTGCCTTATTTAGCATACTTGACATCCAGCGAGTTACCTGAGGAGGAGACCTTGGCAAGAGAGATCATCCGGCGATCTAAGTCTATGACAATCATCAACGGCGAGTTACATAAGTGCAGCGTTACCGGCTTTTTTCAACATTGTGGTTCACCTGAAGAAGGAAAAGAAATCTCGAATGAAATTCACGCTGGCGATTGTGGTCATTATGCCGGCTCAAAATCTCTGGTGGCCAAGGCCTTTCGACATGGTTTCTTCTGGTTGACGGCTCACAAGGATGCAGAAGACTTGGTTCTCAAGTGCGATGTCTGCCAGAAGTTCGGGCGATGTGCTCACGTACCGGCTCAGGAATTGTGAATGATTCCAGTTACCTGGCCGTTTGCGGTCTGGGGGCTTGATATGGTTGGGCCCTTCAAGAGATCCAAGGATAAGAAGACCGACCTCCTGGTGGCAGTGGACAAGTTTACTAAGTGGGTGGAGGCTGAGCCGGTCAGAAATTGTGACGTGGCTACGACGGTTCAGTTTGTCAAAAAGTTGATTTACCATTTTGGTTACCCTCATAGTATCATCATAGATAATGGTACGAACCTATCCAAGGGGGCTATGCAAGCATTCTGTGGAAGTGAGCACATCCGGATTGACGTTTCTGCGGTTGCTCATCCACAATCTAATGGTCAGGCAGAGCGTGCTAACTAGGAGATCTTGAGGGGTATCAAGTCCTGGCTTATGGTTCCTTTGCAGCGAATGCCGGGTTGTTGGGTAGAGGAGTTGCCATCAGTCTTATGGAGCTTCAGAACTACTCCCAACAGATCAACAGGCTATACGCCTTTCTTCATGGTTTATGGCGCAGAAGCCGTGTTGCCAAGCAATATACGTCATGACTCGCCATGAGTGGCGGCTTACGTTGAGGCGGATAATGAGACCTCACGTCAAGATGCGTTGGATGCTTTGGATGGAGAGCGCGATCTGGCGGCGGCTCGATCGGCGATTTATCTGCAAGACCTGCGTTGCTACCATAGACGCAGAGTTCAAACCCGGACATTTCAAGAAGGCGACTTGGTGTTGCGTTTGATTCAAGATCAGACAGATACGCACAACTTATCCCCTCCATGGGAAGGACCTTTTGTGGTCAGCAGAAATCTCAACAATGGGTCGTATTATCTCAGTGATGTACAAGACGAGTCAAGCACTTCTGGGCAGGAGACCCGCCGGCCGTGGAACATAGCTCATCTTCGGCCTTACTATACTTGAGTCATCAATACTCGACATTGTACACCATCATTGTACATATCCCATATATTTAATAAAGTTGGCATCCCTGCAAGCCAGGGCTTCTACCATTCCATACATCTCAGAGTGTGCAAAAGTTGACACCGTCAACAAGGTCATCTGGGGCTTTAAACCCACCGGGTTTAGCTTACACACCCTTTTGATCGGCTTTTAAGCCACAGTCAAGCAGGTTATATACCCAAAAGTTAACTCCGTCAACAAGGGTGTCTGGGGGCTTCCAACCCACCAGGTTTAGCTTACACACCCTCTTGATCGGCTTTTAAGCCACAGTCAGGCAGGTTATATACCCAAAAGTTGACTCCGTCAACAAGGTCATCTAGGGGCTTACAACCCACCGAGTTTAGCTTACACACCCTTTTGATCGGCTCTTAAGCCATAGTCAGGCGGGTTATATACCCAAAACTTGACTCCATCAACAAGGTCATTTGGGGGCTTCCAACCCACCGGGTTTAGCTTACATACCCTCTTGATCGACTCTTAAGCCACTGCACATTTGAGTTAAACCCGCCTGTATGTTGATGCTGCTCCGCTATGTGACCCGTCGAACTCTTACCAGTTAATCTCGATTAGAGACCCTGAGCTGTTCAAACATATTTGGCAGCCAATCTCGCTAGAGACCCTGTACTGGTCAAGGTTAAACCGTCGTGTCTTGTCACATGAGGGCCGGCTTACGGAAAGCGAGGACAAACTCACACATCTGCTGCCGACTCTTCGCTATGTGGCCCATTCGTACTCTTAAATAGTTAATCTTTTAAAGACCCTGCACTGTTAAGGTTCAAACAACGAATTTATGTCACGTGAGAGGTAGCTTATGGGCATTAAGGATACTCATACCCAGTTGCGTCTCTTTCTGGTTTGTTATGCTCTTAACAGTTTATCTTGCCTAGAGAACCTGAGCCGTTCAACAAAATTGACGGCCAATCTCGATAGAGACCCTGTACTGTTAAAGAGTTCTAGTAGCGAGTCCACCCAGAAGAACCGGCATATGAGTTTTTAGAAAGGCAAGATCAGGAAAGATTTGACATCCCCGGGTTGTGCTATTTTTAAGCCGCCCTCACAGAAAGGCAGAATATATTCTGTTGTTTGTTTTCACAGGTTTTGTCTCTTAAGATGAGACGCCATGAAAACTGATAACAAGATATGAGTGAAGAAAAACATAGCTAAAAGACATATCAAGTTGTGCACGTGCACGATGGCATGGTTCAGACAATAAAGGTTTTTCTAAGCCTATTACAAAGCTCTCCATAGAGCCCAAAACGCCAGACTTAAATTTTTTTACACTGCTCAAAATTCGGCGGGTCCTGGAGCCATGTTATCTCATGGCAGGATCAACCTGTTCAGCTTGACGGCGGGTCATCCCGCGGCAGGTCTTTGACCTCCTCCGTCTGAAGATTGTCCATGTCCTAGTTGCTTTTTGTTCAACCTTCAAACTTGGCCTCTTCAAAGAGGGGAGACAGGTCAATGTCACAGGCAAAGCGGTGCTTACGACATCCAAGAGTTAAATCCCTGTCCTCGAAGGTTGGGCAGCGCACTCGCTTGGTGTCAGCATTGTAAGCCGCCTAGTACGTTGATAGATCAACCTCCTCCTCCAGTACTGATGCAAGTATCCTGGAAGCCTTCATACAACAGGCATAATCAGCTTCGGTGAATTCCGAGCTGTCGTCCTTCTTGGAAGGGAAGCCATCCATCATCTCCTCAGTAGTCAGCTCTATGGCAAAGGCCAACGCCCGGCTTATCCCACCAATTGCTCCTTTCCAGGCGGCTAATCGTTTGAGCTCTTGGATTTGCTTTGGCAGGGTGGATAAGAGCTCTATGACTCCTTTCATGAAGTTGGGGATGCTCGCTTTATTCAGCATGGCTCAGATACTGCAAAGAGTCCCGCAGTATAACTGTTCTGACAAAGTGTAGATGGCTTTCAGTTGCAATAGGCTATCGGCGCCAAGTTGGCCGCTTCTTTGACCTGCAAAGACGGGTTTCGCGTTATAAGCCGCCTGCAATAGTTTTTAAGTAGTCATCTTTGAGATATGGCGCTTCAGAGTTTGCAACTCGTCTGATACGAGTTTGAGCTGCTGGTCAGCATCATATGCACGTTTGGCCAGGGCAGTTTGTTCCACATTAGCAGCCTTCTTGAAAGCTGCAAAGTCAGATTTAACCTTTGCAAGCTCTTCAATGGCAAGTCGGCACTTCTCCTCTGCTTCACCCCGAGCGGCTTGCTGGGAGCACAATTGCCCTTTAATCCGGTCAGATCAGACTCGCCATTGCTTGAAGCTTTCTGTGATATACAAAGCAAAGGGGGGGGGCAAGTCGCCAGGATAGAATATTACCAGATGATCGGCTAAGGGAATATAATGCAAGTCTCAAGCAGATTGCAAGCAATATACTCGACACTTGGGGGATAATGTTTGTTTGCTCTCCAAGACTACAAGTAAGGCCGACACTTGGGGGCTACATATGGCTCTTTATTCAAGTAAGTTCCGGCTCATCTTCTTAAAGTTAAGCCGACACTTGGGGGCTACATATGGTTCTTTATTCAAGTAAGTTTCGGCTCATCTTCTGAAAGTTAAACTGGCACTTGGGGGCTACATATGATTCTTTATTCAAGAAAGTTCCCGCCCATTATTTCTATACTAACCCAGACTTGGGGGCTACATTTGATCAACTCATCAACATCGAGTACCGGCTCAACATATACATGTTAAGCCGATACTTGGGGGCTACAGTGTAAGGAAAGGAAGAAGTACCTCATATTTTTGCTTCATTAAGCCGACAAGTTTGAGCTCCATGTTCCGGCTTGTAGACAGGCGGTTCAGCTAACCAGCATGTAATTCATCAGCAGATAACTTATCCAGCACGGGGAACTCAAAGGCCAGTTTGTCAGAAGCTTCAGCCTTCTCAGTGTGCTTTGTCAGTACATGGGGCTTAGGAGGCTCAAAGCCAGTACCAGTAATGTTGGCGTCCGAAAGAATTGGATCTTCGACGACTGTTGAAGGGCTGGGCGGCTTAGAACTGGTCCTTGGAGGACTATCAGTTGCCATCTCATGGGCCACCGTCTCGGAGGACCGACGAGCGTCTTCAGGCATATCCTTTGTGGCCATAGAGGGCTCACCATGTGCTGCAGGAGAGTCCGGCTTGGCAGTCTCCGGCTCTTGGGCAGTGGGGGCAGAAGTAGACCCATCGGTCTTCCTTCGTTTTGCTAGAGCCCTGGAAAGCAGAGAAGGTTATTATATAAAGTTCAAGGATGAGAAAGGATATGAAGCAGAAGTATACTCCGGGTTGATCTTCAGAGGCAGCAACTTAGTTGTTATAGAGTTGCCTGATGATGGGGGCGTTTCCTAAACACGGTTAAAGCAATATAAAGCAGAGTAAGGTTATAGTACAAAGTGGCTGAACTTAGTTAAATGATTACCTCAGCCGGGCGTTTCCTTTGAGCCTGAGAATTGGATAACCCGGCCACAAGATCTTCAGAGCCGGTGCTCCGGGTTTGGCGTCGGGAAGTGTGTTGTTACTTTTTCAAAAGAAAATCAAGATCTAAGTGAGCAAGAGGATGAGAAAGTGGGACTTTTTGGATGGCCCGCCGTATCTTCTTTGGTGGAAGGAGTTCTGAGTCAGATGAAATATAGGTTACCTCAGGACCGTTGGCATGGCTTGTCTCCGATTCTTCCTGTGAGTAATTATTGTCAGCAAGACGCATAAAAAGGCAGCCAAGAGAGTCAAGTTCTACCTTTGAGTCATCAACTTCATGCTGCGATGGAACACCACTTTTCTTCTTACGGGCGCCGGTCTTCTCCTCTCCGGGTTAACTATATATGTATGTAGTGACCATTAACCTCTTTTGGCTGTAACCCGACGGAGCGGCAAGCTTCTTGGGATTGACGGAGAAGTGCCTTGATGGCAAACACAATATTCTCTTCCATCAAGGTGGTATGATTGAAGCAGAGGGGGTCATTGGCGTCACCTGTATATTCACACATAAGCAGGTCCCGCCGGCTCAGAGGCATGACCTTCCAAGAGATCCAACAACGGGTCAGGTTGATTCCTGTCAGACCGTTGGCCAGGAGGGCTCTAATTTTGGCGAAGGCTGGAGCATACTTCGCTCGTGCAGAAGCTGACATCCGGTCTGGGAGCTCAGTTGTAGTGCGAAGCCGGGTAGGATGGTAGCCCGGTAGTGGATGTTCTCTCTCTGAAGACTTGGCCTTGCAGTAAAACCAAGTCTTATTCCAATCCTTGGGGTGACTTGGCATTCAAATGGCCGGGAAGGACATATCCCGTCTTCTTTGGATGGAGACTCCGCTAAGCTCTAAGCTTGGGCCAGCCGCCACTTCCGTCTGGCGGTTGACATAGAAGTACTCATGGAAGAGGTCAAACGATGGCTCTTCTTGTAAGTAAGCTTCGCAAAGGATTTCGAGGTTGTACATATTGGAGAAGGAGTTGGGGTGCAATGTCCTGAGGATGCAACTTGAAGAAATGGAGGACATCTCAGAAGAATTTATAACCAGGCGGGCTGAAACCATGCGCAAGGTGGTCAGCGAAGATGACTATGTCGCCCTCTTCAGGGATGGGTTTCTTCTCTTTGCCCGGAACCCGCCAATGAATAATATCTTTAGCCGGCAAGGTTCCTGCATCTACGAAATCTTGCACGAACTCCTTAGAGATAGCAGAGCCAGCCCAATTACAGGAAGAGGACCCCCAAGACATAATGGCGGTTTAAGGCTGTGAAAGGTAGCAGTACGCGGCGAGTTAGAAAGTGACAAACAACTAAGGGCGGCTGATGAATTTAAGCACTATGAAGCTAAGCCGCTGGTACAGTTTATTGCTAAGAGTCGGAAGCTTGGCGGCGGGTTAAGGTGGAGGAAATCGTGATGCAAAAATCGCTAATGACCTATAACAGGTTTCACGTAGTAAACTAAAGCTGCAAGATCTACGGGCAGAGAAAAAATCAAGTTTATTTTAGCCCTAGCAACGAACTGAGGGAGACTAACAACATTAAGCATAGTAAGGGGAAACAGATACAGATCCACACTGGGCCGTTGATGATTCTACACAACCTACCGCAACAAGAAGATGAACACTGCACGATCCATAGAACTGCTTATCGTTTGGCATTGTGGGAAGAACTTGCGCTCTAATGGGGCCGATGAACTCGACGGATTTGATGCACTAAGCTACGGATCTTGGGGAGGAAGAAATACATACCAGAAGAGACGGGGCGAACGCGGGCGAGATTCCGGTCCGTTCAGGTTGATGCAGCAGCCTGGGACGACGACGACGATGGAGCTTCACAACACGACAGAGCTCGGGGGCAATGGCGTCAAGGGGAGGAAGAAGAAGTGGGGGAGGCAGAGGAAATGATAAGGACCCTTCGCGGTCCTATTTAAGAGGCTGGAAGGCCAAACGGGCATGGGAATCAAGGCGGAAGAAACTGACCGACCGAGATAGACGCCTCGATTTTTGGGCCAACAGTTTAATGAAAAGATCTGTTGTGAAACATCATGGAATATTTTTGGCAGATCCGACGGGACGTCACGACGGGTTATATATTTTCTTTCAGGTGATGGAGTATGAGACTCGCCGCTAAGTGAGTTTCAAGATTGACCTTAGCAGGCTCAAATCAACCTGGGGCCTAATGTTTGGGATATAACCCCGTGGTAAGACCCGCCTAGGTGGGGTCGGGTCACACCTAGAGGCTCATAATCCAGACCAGAGAAGCGGGCTGAAAGACATAGGCATGGTCATGTGATGGCTTACCAAGATGGGCCAACATGGAGGCCGAGACAAAAGATGGTATGAAGACCCGGGCGTTTAAGCCGCCCGGATACAGTTTGCCATAGATGGCAAGGAAACTTAGAGATAGGATTGTCTACGTTGTAAGAGTCGGTGTATGACTGATGAAACCCAGGGCCTCGACCTCCATTCGAAAGGCGAGACCCCGGGGCGGCTTAGATAGGAACCAATCAATCGAGAACTAGGTCAAGCGAATCCGCTCCCTTGTAATCGATACTCCAATCAATACAACACAAGAAGGGCGTAGGCTTTTACCACTTCTTGAGGGGACGAACCTAGGTAAACTCGTGTCCCTCGTCTCAACCAACCCCTTTGAGTCCATCACCTTAGCGATGGCCTCGAACTTAAGTCTTCGGACATCTGTCGTGACAAAACCACGACAAGTGCCCTATTGTAGTAGAAACAAGTAGCAAGCCGAGTTGGTTAGCAATGCATGCCCACATTCACGAGATATGGGGTTCAAATCTCGGCTATCCCATTTCTTCTTCTTCTTCTTTTTGGGCAGATTCATATGGCATTTTTGTAAAATTCATATAAATTCAACCATGCATCATATGAGGACATGCTATATATGAATGTTTCTTAGTTTTCTGTCTAATTCCTCAAGATCCATCTTTTACACATGTTAAAAATGTTTAAACGTGTTGTTTGATCATTTTGCATGGATAACCTATTAAAACGGTTTCATCTATAACTAATTAACCGTAGCTCCGTTGAAAATGTTTTACCTATGTAACTTGCCTATAAAATATGTGTAGAATATCATGGTGACATTTATTTTGCTGTTTAACCAATATAAAATATGCTCATTTCAGATCTGAACCAATTCCTATTATGCTTATGGGGACATTTTGGAAATGCTAAATGTTGCTTCCATCCTCATTTAAGATGCCTAAGTAGATAGTTTGACTGTGCTTCACCTCTTGCCATGCTTACCAACATTTAACATTGATGTGTACCTAAACGGAAGTGAACTAAGTAATTCAAATATGGAGTTTCATCAATATGCAACTCGTTGCATATTGATCTTCATTTAATGTGTAGGAGTTGTTTGATGTGCTTCGTCATGCCTTGCATAATTAAATGGACATGCATCATATTGATCTGTGCATCAAGTTATGCATACATTGTGGTGTACCGTGTGTTGATTGTTGTTTCGGATTGTTCCTTCTCCATAGAGTTCTGAAAGCGTTTGGAGTGTGAGGATTCGTTCGACTACATTGGCTCGTCTTCTTCATGGATTCGTTCTTCTTCCAAGCAGGATCTCAGGCAAGATGACACATTTCCCTGGATACCACTAGTATCATTGCTATGCTAGTTGTCCCTCTTTTATCGTTATGTCTCGCTACCTACCACTTCTTTGTCAAGCATCCCAACATTTCCATTAAAAGCCTCTAACCCTGCACCTTCCCAGCAAACTTTTGTTTGGCTATGTTTCTACTTGCTCAGCCCTTCTTATAGCGTTTCTAGCTACAGGTGCAATTGCTTCCATGTGACAACATGGAAATTCTTTTGTTATCACCATATTATAGCTATTATATTTAATGATCTTATACACTTGGTAAAGGGTGAAAGGCTTGGCCTTTTGCTCGGTGTTTTGTTCCACTCTTGCCGCCCTAGTTACTTGTGAACCGGTGTTATGTTCCATAATTGAGCGCTCCTAACATGCTCGGGGTTGTTATGGAGACCCCCTTGATTTTCGTTTTATGATAAAGCTTGTCTGGTAAGGCCCAACATTGTTACTACATTTGCCTAATAACTAATAAAATTGCATAGGGACTTTCCGGACCCCGAGGATCTTTAATCAACAACCCGGGCCAGTGCTCCTCATGAGTGTTGGTCCAAACTAGAGTCGTGTGCGGGGCCACCCCGGGGCAACTCGGGTGATGTCTATCATGCCACTGTATGTTGCGCTCATCTGTTCGTGTCCTGAGAACGAGATACGCGGCTCCTATCGGGTTCGTCGACATGCCGGGCGGCCTTGCTGGACTTGTTTTACCTTTCTCGAATGTGCTGCATGAGGAATTCTGACCTTCTTCGGGCTATCTTGAGGTGTCGGATTTCCTTTGGAATTGCCTAGGATGATCACGAGATCCGTGGTCGAGGTTATTCCCATGGCGTGTGGTTAATTTGTGATGGATTAGATGGAGCACCCCTGTAGGGTTCAATCTTTCAGAAAGCCGTGCCCGCGATTTTGTGGCAAACTGGGGAAACTTGTTTAACACCCAATCATAGCAAACTTGAAGTAAAATCAAATAAAATACACCAACTCTGTGCGTAACCTTCACTGTCTCTTCTCGTGATTCCTTATCCAAGAGAGAACACGGTGGGGTTATGTTTGACGTAAGTAGGTGTTCATGATCAGTTAGTGATCTTTACTAGTTCATGTCCCTTATGCATAGACCACCATACTTTAATTGCTGTATTCGTAAGTTAGCCACTCAAATAAATGCTTAGTCGCTTGCTGCAGCCTCACCACTGAACCGTACCTCACCCATTGAGCTTCAATAGTCTTCATACCCTTGAAAATGAGATTGCCGAGTCCCCATGGATCACAGATTACTACAACAACAGTTGTAGGTACAGGTAATGCGATGATTTGACGTGAGCGCGATGCTTGTTTGATTTGGAGTTCTTCTTCTTCTTCTTCATAAATCTAGGATGGGTTCCAAGCGGCAGCCTGGGATAGCAAGGATGGATGTCATTTTACCATTTGATTCCGTCCGTAGTCGGACCCTGCTCTTCTGTATGATGTTTGAATATGTTGTTGAATTGATGTGATCTTGATGTAGCTTGTGGCGAGTGAAAGCCAATTCCATATACTGATCTCTTCTGTAAATGTACTTGTAATGATATCCATTCTTGCAACACGACGGGATGCGCTTTTATCCCTGTCAAGGCCCTCGTGCCAAAATAAGGATATGATCGCATCTTGGGCATGGCATCTTGGGCCCCTTTCCCCACGCTGCCGAGGGCTTTGAGTACTTGTACGTTGCAGTCGACAAGTTCACAAAGTGGTCGGAAGTGGAAGCGGTGAGAAGGGTAACAACACAGTCAGCCGTCAAGTTCTTAAAAGGACTAGTTTGTCGCTTTGGTGTTCCCAAGAGGATCATCATTGGCAATGGCACACAGTTCACAAGCCGCACCTTCATGCAGTATGTCCAAGACCTTGGCAACAAAATCTGTTTTGCTTCTGTTACCCACCCATGGAGAAACGGTCAAGTAGAAAGGGCTAATGCTGAAGTATTGTGAGGCCTCAAGACGAGAATTTTCGACAAGCTGCACAAGTGCAGAAGGCACTCGATTGATGAGTTGTCGGTGGTTCTTTGGTCAATCAAGACGACACCAAATCGAGCTACCAGCAAAATGCCCTTCTCCCTCGTCTATGGGGTAGAGGCAGTTCTCCCCATGGAACTCATATACGGGTCACCTTGAGTGCTCACTTATGATGAGGTAGAGCAAGAGCATTTGCGGCAAGATGACGCGACGCTCCTTGAGGAAGACCATCTTTAGGCTCCTGTGAGAGCTGCACGCTACCAACAAGCTTTGCGCCACTACCATAGCCGCAAAGTTAATGCCAGAAGTCTCGAGGAAGGCGACCTTGTTCTTCGGTGAGTTTAGTCCACCAAGAATTCCAACAAGTTGACGCCAAAGTGGGAAGGCCCTTATCGGGTGGTACGAGTCACCAGGCCTGGCACAGTCTGCCTAGAGACTGAAGATGGCATCCTAGTGAGCAACTCCTGGAATATCGAACATCTTCGCAAGTTCTCCGGTGTTTCCGTACCATCCCAAGATCATGCTGGTACACACATGGTACATCAATGTATATATCAAAGGGAAATCACACAACATTTATTAATCGTAAATCTCATATCTAGTCCTTTATTTCAATAAAGATTACAATAAAGTGGCTGAAGGCCAACTCATGAGAATATCTAAATCTTGCGGAAGCATCAAAGGTAGATGAGTCCATCTGACTCCAAGGGCATCTCACCGAGCGTAGAGCGTATCCTCACTCCTGGTCGGAAAAGTATTCTGCAACATGATACGTTGCAGCCGTGTAGGTCAGCATATTGAATATGCCGGCAAAGTCACAAGAGAGGGGGTAAAGTAATCATCTAGTCTATATGCAAATATGGCAGGTGGGGTAGTAAGTATTTGCATAAAGCCAAATTTTTCCTACAACAAGAGAGGGAAAGGGCATAACTACTACAATGTTGGTTGATTAATGAGATGGTTCCACAAACCAATTCTCATACCCAAGTTGACATTTATTACCCACATCACTATAATTAATTGTGTTGAGAGTTCCAGATAGTTTCAGTTCCTTTGGCTCAAACTGTCCATGACCGTGGACACGGCTAATCGATGAGGTTTGGGTACTCTACAGAGGTTTGCACACGTTCCCCACAAGATTTGGTCGCCTCCGTTTGGTTTCTCGCACTTCAAGGTGTTTGAGAAACGGATGACCAAAACATGGTCTTCCAAAGGGTTTCCCTGCGACTCTTTCGGTGCCCAGCCTTTCCGACCGTTCTTCTACATCTCGTAGCACCGCCTGTCCAGGGTCACCACGATATCCAACCAAGCCAGAGCCCATAATTTCTTGTGGCTGTGCAGGTAAGCCTTGGGTCTTGAAGCATCCATCCATCTCTTTGTGCTTGAGTGGACCTTTCCGCCTGAATACTGGCACATCTCCAGCATCATCTAGGCTAACCACTGGTTTCTCCAGGGTGCCGTTCAACCATCATCCACCCAGAGGTAAGTTGAAAACTTGAAGTCTTGAAGACTTGATCATCATGTAGGTCTTGAAATTATTAACTCTCTCAACTCTCATGAATCACACAACCAACCCCGTCTACTAATAGCATAACAAAATGTAAAACAACGTTTCCCGGGGCCAACTGTGTCAAAGGGTTGAGAGGGGGTACCTACCACATGATACTATAGCAAGTAACCAAGTTTCCAATTTACCTAGTTTACATGCAATTGGGGTGATGGAAGAACTAATGCAATAAAACATAGGTATACATGATCAAAGTGACTTGCCTGATTGAGGATCTTCGTACTCGAGGGACTCTAAGTGACAAGCTTCGCACTCCGGATGATCTAACGAATCAAACAAGAGCACTCAATAAGCATACAACAAAATGTTGCAACTCACAAAATCAGAAATAAACTAGTAATCACTCAAGACAAAACAAGGCACAATCAAAAGAAAAGAAGATCAACACATAGTTTGGGTTTTCTACAAGTTGATGGGTAAACAACTACTAATAACATTGAGTTATTGGTATTAAGCAAAAAATAGTTGACAGAAAAGAATAGTAGAAATATTTTATTAATAAACAGAATTAAATCCATTTAAAGTTTTGTTAAGAAAATCTTAGTAGGGTTTTAAAAGTTTTGATAAACACTACTACATGAAGTGGGCTAGGGTGTTCTAGCAAAAGAGTAAAACTAAACTTATTACTTTTATTAACAAAACATTATTTTAACAGAAAATAATTTACTAAAACTTTTCTTAGAAAAAAAAATCTTTTTATCTAAAACTTAGTTAAAGGAAACTATTACTAGCTAGTTTGTTTTTATCAAACTAAACCTAATTGAAAAAGAGTAGAGATTCCTATGATATTAAGTATAAAACTAAGGAAATATATATTATTATTATCAGCAAGTAAAACACCTAATGTTTAAACAACAGAAACTACTGAAAACAACATATAACAATTCTGATAAAACTAGCTAAAATCTAAATTAACTAAACTATACTAAACACTAGGCAGATTCTGTTTATAGTTAAAACACTAAACAAATACATCCTAAAAATCTCCAAACTAAGCATGATGACAGTCCTAACTAATACCAAGCAGTAGCAAAAAGATTCATATAAAATCTATTTTTACACTCTAGTTATTCAGAGTTGAGTAGTTTGAGCAAATTTGATTAAATTCAAAATTTTCGACTTCTAATTTAAAATCTAAGACTACAGGGTGAAACTACATGAAATATGTGAACTGATGCAAAAAGTATTAATCAAAAACAATAAATAGTTTAAAATATATAAGCAAAACAAAATCAGAAAACATTCTGTTAACAGAAAAGAAAACTTAAAGCTAACGGACGGCTATGGCTACGTGGCGGGTCGTGGTTGGCCGAGAGGGTGTGCGAGCAGGTGTTTGCGGGCGGGCGACCGAAGATTAGCACATGCCGGTTCGGGAAATAAAACGATCTAATCTGGCGCGTCCTCTTTAGATCCTACGGTCCAGAGGGGTTCCGGCGACTTACATGAGGGGGAAGGAGGTCTCCGGCGACTTACATGAGGGGGAAGGAGGTCTCCGGCGAGGATGGCTGCGGCCGGTGGTCGGAGGTGGTCAGGGAAGGCGCTCCGGTGGTCGAGTGAGGCGTCCGAGGGCTTCAATCGACAGCGGCGATGCTCTGGCATGTACTGGTGGCTTCGGACGGGCGAGGGGATAAGGGAGGCGATGGGCAGGTGTGGTGGAGGGTTTCGGCCGGCAGGAACTCCGGCGAGGATGCGTGGGTGTTCTGGCGTAGGGAGAGAGAGGTTCGAAGGGGGATGGAGCGCTGAGAGGGGCCGCTCTTATATACGGCCGTGGGTGAGGGTCCGGGAAGGAAGGAGAGGGAGATCCGGCGAGGGGAGAGATTGCCGGCTAGGGTTCGGGCGCGAGGTGAGTGATGACCGCGCGGGGTCAGTGGGCGGTCGGGGTGGGGCCTGCAGTCAGTGAGAGGGGAGGGGTTTGCGGGGCGTCGGTCGGCCGGTAATTAGGCAAGTCGGATCGGGCTTTAATAGCTGACTTGCCCGTCGGGCTTTAATAGCTTTAAAAACTTTCCTATTTTTCAAATAACAACGAGATAAATTGCCTTTAATGCATACAATATAATTCCACATGTAGGAGTATTATATATCAAAATTAACAGAATAATAAATTCCATTTATTGAACATTTTTGTTCTGTCATTTGAATAATTTGAAAAAATATTATTCTCAGAAATGGCCTATTTGTTTTTAAAACCTTTTGCAAATATTTTTCAAAAGACCCCCTGGTTCTTATTGTTCAAATATATCACCAAGATGACCCTGGTGTGGAGTGTCATGTTACTCCCCTCTTATTTTGAACTTTTTCCAAGGTTTTCAAATAGGTGAAAGCCTCATATTGAAAATAGAGAGGGACTTTCAGAAAGTCAGAAGAAGCATTTCAACTATTTCATACATTCAAGAAATGATGATGATGATGCATAGCTATATTTCATAACATTCCAAAATGGAAATTTTGGGATGTTACAGCAGCTTTGCCGGGGGGGATGGTGGTATGGATACCTACGAGCGACGTCCCAAAAAAATCTTGTCGGAAGGAGTACGACGACGAAAAGATAAGTTGCGAAACCCCGAGTGAATTTCTTGCTGTGGAGTTATTTTCCTTGGGCGATTTCGACTTCTGTATAGAAAACCTGCACATGAAGGAACCTTGTTGTGATTGGTTGCATCCCTATTCTGATTCGTGTTTGCTCTATAGTCTAGGTGGCTGCACTGAAAGCCCCAGGGTCTCTTGCCGGCGGCAACAACACCAGTAGGCCACTAAAGTCCCGCACCTAGCACTGGCGGCAGAGGAATGCACGCCGGCAAGTTTGGAATCAAGCGTAGGGCGAATATATACAGAGAGAAATCAAACAAGAAGGATAACATGGCAGTTGTTCAAAGCGTAACAGGCAATATTACATCGGTCTTGCCGAGATTCGAACATAAAATAAATTGTTCTTGGCATGTGCGGCAACGAGGAGTAAGGCAGCTAATCCCAGTGATGGCCTTAAACCCACTTAACTTGGCTTACCCTCTCAACGATGGGCGTGACGAGCTCCTCAAGCACCCTAATGTTTGCATCCCTCAATAAGCGGTCGAGGATGTTGGTGAGGTTTAGGCCGGGGTCCTTGTACGCCACCTTGATGAGCGCCTTGCGGAGAACGGCCTGGTCGAGATTGCGTGATTTGCTAGCCAAGTAGGCTGCCCGGTCGGAGTGAAGCTGCTCCAAGGCTCCAAGTAGGCTGTCGAAGAACATGGTCACCTTGGCGCTCGTGGACACCCTGTCGTCGGGAGAATACATGGGGCCTTCTAGGCCCATGGCGGACAGTTATTCAGTAAGCTTCTCCATGATGTCGACGAGCTTCTCGGTCCAGATTTCCACCCCATGTATGTAGTCGTTGTGGGCGGTAGCAGCGCTCTTGACCCGCTCCTTCTCATCATGGAGGTCCTTGGCCGGAGCCTTCTCTCAGGCCCTGGCGGTCTCGAGGGTCTCGGTCAGCGTGGCCAGCTTCAGATTCAGGTCACTGATGGACTCATTGGCCGAGGAGAGTTGCTTGGTCTTGTTGGAGATGGTGACCTGCATCTCCATCAGGCTGGCAGGGGCTTTGTCTCTTTCAGTCTTAAGCAACGAGACCTTCTTGTCGAGATTCTCAAGTTCGGCCTCCAGTTTCTTCACCCTCTCCTCCTGCAAGTTCTTGGCGCCTCTGCGGCTTCGGCAGCATCGACGACCTTGTTCAGCTTGCCAGCGTGGCCCACAGTTAGAGCCTTGAGCATCTCCTTGTGCTTTCGCTCCAGCTCCCTAGTCCGCCACGCGACGAGCTCCTCGAGCTCCACTTCCTTGTCACGAAGTTTGTCGGCAAGTGTCTTCTCGCGGGCGGCAAGGTCTTCCTCTTCGGCATCAAGCAAGATGCGGCGCTCCATCAAGCAAGCGTCCTATACAACAGCCCGTTGTTTGGCCTCCTCCCGTGCCTGCTCGGCGTCGGACTGCCACATGAAGAGTTGGCTCCAGCCCTGGCTCAGTTGCGTCTGGCTGGACTTCAGATCCTGGGAAGCTTTGGCAAACCAGGCCTGAGTCTCTTCAACGCGCTCCTGGATGTTGGCCTCAGTCGCTTCCATAACCATTGCCTTGGAGTCAAGTTTCTCCTTCCGGGCACGGTGAAGCGCTTGAAGCTTCCGGAAGCTGTCGCGTGGTCTGTAGGAGCTCCTCTTCTTGGTATTTGCTGCTGGCGCTTGGCTCATCAACGATATCGAGCCCGACAGCAGTGATGGCCTCCTCAATGAAAACTTCCCCTTCGGGCGGCACCCAGTGCTCGCTTTGCTGGGGTTACTGACGAACAAGTTGTCACCGACCTTGAAGTACCTTCTTGATGAAGGGACTTTGTACGTGGGCAGTTGGTCCTCGACGGCCGCCTCTCCAGCAGCTGGGGGCTCAGTGCTCGGCATAGCGCCTGGCACTCCTATGGCAGGAATGCTGTCAGTGCGACCACTAGCCTCCTCGCCGGCACTCTCGACATACTTCTTGGCAGCCTCCTCCTTCTGCGCAGCCTTGGCAGCCTTAGCACTAGCGGCCTCGGCGGCTACACTCTTGGCAGCCTCAATGGCAACACTCTTGATGTCCTCCTCGGCAGCAATCCTGTCGGCCTCAGCGGCAGCATCCCTGGCAGTCTCCTTGATGACGGTGTCGATGTCCATGCCCTCCATCAAGGGAATGTCTGAAATCCAAGAAAGAGAACCAAGCGAAGTTGAGGTGGAAGTTCAAGAAGACACAAAAAGGACGAACATAACAAAGAGTACCTGCACCGACGACGGTTGCCGGTGAAGTCTTGCCGGTGGCCGTGCTTGCCGACTCTCCCTCGTCGTGATAAAGCCCGTTCGAGGAAGTCCTTGTCGGGGATCCACCTCTAGGTGGCGTAGATGATCGAGATGGCGTATTAGGGACGACCGCTGATGGTTCTCCTTGCCGTCGACCTCCTTCTGCACGACCGGTGATGTCAGCAGTGAAGATGCACACCCCAGCACTTGCCAGCGGGAAGTGAGTAATGGGCTCACGCTGGGGGCTTCGCCAGGGGCTGAGTCGAGGGATGCGCTGCGGGCTAGCCTCTAGGTTGATGATGGTCGTCCTTGGCGCGCTTGAGGCATTTAGTGACGACTCCTCAACCGTCGAGGTCCTCGCCCTCTTCGCTACCCGTTGCACTAGTGTTTCTGCATCCCTGTGGAGGCAAACCAAGGCAAATCAAATGAGTAAAGTAAAAACCAGAAATCAGAAAAGTGAAAGATATGGCAAGATCCTTACTCCTCATCTTCTTCTCCCAAGATAAGGGCAAAAAGTTCAAAGGCGACCTCTGCCATGGTGCCTGTGGTAGGAGGTGGAGGGGCGCTCCTGGATCGCTTGGCTACAGGGGGCGCGGGTTGCTAATGAGCTTCTTGCTGCCGCGCAGCCTTGCCGGTCGCCCCCTTACCAGGGACGGCACTGCTCGAAGGAGCTCGACGGAGTGGAAGCCCAGAGGCGGCACGACGAAGGATGTGCCTCTTGCTTTGCACAAGGGACGGGGCCTCCTTGAGCAGCTCCTCAGCTGTGTCTTCGGCAGGGCAGCCCTTGGCGGATTTGCCGCCTTGCTCCTCAGCAGTCCCGCCCTGCCCGGCAAGATCTTCGTCCGACAGTGTTTCCCCTCCACTAGCTTCGTCTTCCAAGAACCCGGCGCTGTTGGCCTCCCCGGCAAGATCCAATTCCTCCGCCCTGCTGGCAATGTACGCCAGTTCCTCCTCAGTGGTGTCGCGGATGTGGCCCTCTTCCTCGCAGATGGCCCTCTCTGTCATGTTATCAAAGAATTGTTGCAACTACTCCGTAGGAGGCTCGATCCAAGTGACATCAAGGTTGTGGGCATCGAACACCGGCATCATGGCGATGATTCTACACAAGGCAGAATTGTTGCACAAGGGGACTATGCCTATGGGCAGCTCAGGTACCACAGCATTCCCAAACAGCCTCTGGCAGAGAGCCGTGTGCTACATAATGGCCAGGTTGTGGTTCAGCCCGGGGTACAGCCTCATGATGTCCACTGCGTTTCGGAAATCCCAAGCTGGCCTCTCCTTATTTTTCAAGGGAGCAATGCGCCGACGAAGAAAATCGGCGCCTATCATTTCTATGGTGAGGCCGGCATTTATGAGGCGGTGAATCCTACCGGTCGTGACAGCGAGCTTCCTGTCCTCAGGGTCAAGGGTGCTCCAGTCGTCGTCGCGCACCATCTTGGTCTGCCGCGGCAACAGAAAGGCTGGGGTTTCTCCTCTCGGATCCAACACCATTTGCCCCTCCACTTGTCCCACCTCTCGCAGTAGGCCCCATTTGGTTAGACCTCCTTGGTTCCTGACCGTGGAATCCAAGTGCCGGCACCAGAAAGGGCCCCGCCTTGTTGGATGCGGGGGTAAAGTAGTGGCGGAAAAGGGCGGTGCTAGGGACTACTCCGGCAAAGTTTTTGCAAAGATAAGCAAACTAAGATGGACGTAACGCCATTCGGCAAAAAATCCAAGAGGTGGATGCCATAGGCGAGCATGAGGTCGTTGAAGAAGTTCGAGAAAGGGGGACATGGCCAATAGTAAAAATAATCAGCAAAGAAAGGATATTTTCCTAGACAGATCCCGAAAGGGCGTGGACTCACGCGGGTGGCGGGTTGCACTGTCGTCCCCATCACCCACATCCACCAGTATTGCTTCTTTAGGACGTCCACGTCAAGCCTTGATGGTAAGACGATGTACTCCTTCTGCATCCTCACCAGCTTGTTCTCCGAGACGGCCTCTGCTTCCTTGCCCTTGCTAGCTTTGGGCGGCATGGTGACGATGAGGGCGGCGGCTGAAGACGGAGAGGGCGTGGGGGCGTGGGTGAATGGAAGGGGCTCTGTTTCGGGCTCGAGGAAGAAGACGATGGCGGTTCTTAGATTGGGAAAGACAAGACATAAATGAGCAGTGCCTCTATAATTTCATCTTTATGGGGAAGGTGCGGGGCGGCCTCTTTACTAAAATAATGTAGAAACGTTTCATGGGCGCATTGCTGTAACAGCCGTGCTACGCACGTATCCCACGTGCCGCATTCAATGGGCGTCATGGGAAAGCGCAACAAGCGCAATGATCGCAATCGCAAGCTCCTGCCACTCGTGCCCGTGCATTGTTTGGGCCTAGCCCAATAACGCCTCGCACCGTGTGTGGCCCAGGCCCGGGGGCTCCTGACGGTGCACTAGAGTTTAGGGCTTCCTAGTGCCCCTTTACTCGTGTACGGCAGTGGTAGCTACCCTGGCGACGAGGCCCAACAGGGACCTGCCAGGTAAAAGCACAGAAAAATCAAGATCACCGGCAAGACCTTGCCGGGATGACAATCGAGCCCTCAGGAAAAGACAAGGCCCATGAAAGGCAAAGCCCCGGCAAGTCCCCGCCAGCGCATGGGCCAGGTGTTGTTCCGCCTGGGCACGTGTCGCGGCATCGATGCTCGAGGGGCTAAGCGGTGCCGATGGGACGGGCTCCTGTCCCGTCCCGTAGACGGACAGAGATGCATGACGGTGCATTAACTGGACCTATCCTACTCTATCGGTGTTAGGTATGATAGCACTGTAGCTCTATACACCCCATGTACGCACTGTATGCCACTGTTGGGATCCCCTTCAGAGTATAAAAGGAGGCCCAGGGCGATACAGTATAGGAATTTTTTTATCTTTAGACCTTCTAGGTCACACGCGTGGCAGCTGCTCATAGCGCCCCTGTAGCAAGAACCCTAAGAACACTCTCAATACAGCCAAGCAGGAGTAGGGTTTTATGCATCCTTGCGGCCCGAACCTGGGTAAAATCCCCCGCGTGTTGTTCATCAGACCTGTTCTTTGTGTGAGCCTTCTCCCCCGTAGAACTGAAAGGGGTCCCTCCGATCCCATAGGTGCTCATTCCCAATGGCAGTGACCAGCAGAAGGACCCCGCTCGTAGGAATGGAGGACGAAGCCGACGGAGCGGACAAGGCCAACAAGGGGAAGGAAGACGGATAGTAGGTTCAGATGGTGGTTCTGTCGAGACCCGACTGGAGATGATGGTGCTGCCGGCAAGGGCGAGGCGTCGGTGCTATCACCCATGCTTCCGAAGCGACTAAAGGCGCTGACCACCACCATCTTCCTCTCTGCTGAGGGCTCCTTCGCCATCCAAGCCTTCGGCGGAGCTGCCGAGACAGACACCATGCTCTCCGGAAAATCCTATAGAGAGCATGGTCGTCCCCTATGGTCAAAGGCGGGGAATTCCTCCTCCCCTTAAGAAGAACACATGGACGAAAGGTTCCCGCCCTCATGTTGCGCACATAGCGCCACGTGAGGGGGCTTTGCCGCGATACGAGACGAGCCATTGCCGCAGCTTGTCGCGTTTGACTAGAGGCCGTACAAGCATCTTCTCTTCATCACCATAAGAAGGGAGCGCGAGGACTACAAGATGTGGCATTGCGCCTTGATCAAAAACCCAAGCATGGCGTCAACCACGCGGCATTCCGAAGACTGAGGTAGTGGGTGGCATAGCGGCAGGTATTCCACCACAATCGCTCCAAGCATGACCACCATGCCGCCCGCTCCCACATTTCGAGCCCTTTCCATCGCTATCCCACGACAAAGACTGGGCATGGGCTCGAGAAGAAGATTGTGCGATGATCTGCACGCCCACCAAACCATTCAACCTGGTCATCAGAGGAGGACAGGCGACCCGGGGACAAGAGGAGTAGGGCGAGCTCTATAAGCTTGAACTCGATGAGGAAGGAAGGTTGGATGAGCATTGCCTCCCGCAAACCTCCCACTTTATAGGGAGAGTGTGGGGCTGGCTCTCCTCCACTCCGAGGTTCGCTACCCATGTCAACCAATCCCATTGCCCAAGATCATTGGCGAATAGGTAACCGCCCCATTGCTCCAATCCATGGCGCTGCAGTTTCCTGCCATGATCAGGACTTTAAGTCACGTGCGCCCGTCACTAACTCCCCGCTATGCATGCGGCGCGCGTGGCAGAAATGACCTGAGGTAGTGGGTCAGTGCTGACCTATAAATTGGCAGTTACCCCCTCACATTGTGCACCTTTGCATGAAATTTGGGCCTGACCCAACGACACTTGGCGAGCACGTGTGGGCGAGTCCAGGGGGCTCCTGTCGGTGCACTAGTATAGGGGTACCCAGTGCCCCTGACTTATGCATAGGCGGTAGAAGCAAAGAACCCCACGAGCAATCAAGACGAGACTCTAGCAAGCTCAACGCAGCAGCCCAAGCACGCCCCTGACGCTTGTCGTGGGCCAAAGCGCACTCGCTTCCTAGAAGACCCGGCAGGACATTCCCCGGCAGGCATGAGCTAGCCAGCCACAGCTCCATCGCATCGCTACGCCTGTCACTTATCGATGCGGTGTCGATCCCTCAGGCAGCTAATCAGCTCTTGCTAAGCGCATGGTGACACATCGAAGGTAAGTTATGCTCAATTGACAACCGCCCTGCAGCGTGTCAAGTTCTTAAGCAATGACCAGCCAAGCGGTGGGCAGAGCTTGCCAGGGATGCACCCCAAGCGCCAACTAGGTAGGTAATCATGGTATTTTGTCCTAAATGCCAGGGTTAGGTATGATAGCTCCGCTTAGCTATATAATCAATAGATAATGTCCGTTTTGCCATTGTGGTGACCCCTTGGGCTATAAAAGGAGGCCCAAGGCAACCTAGCTGAAGGTTGGCATTCATACCCCCGAACACTTGTACTAACATAACCGCTCCTTCCCCGGCAACAGTCCTTGTCGGGCTAGGTGCCATGTGTTCTTCATGTTCCCCCAATCAATCCACCAACAAGCAGGAATAGGGTTCTACGCTTAGCAGTGGCCCGAACCTGGGTAAAATGCATGCACCCTCATCGTCGCGCCGTCTCATGATCTCTGCTCTTCATGCCACGTGACCCCATGTCGAACTACAAGGGATTCCTGATTCCATAGGTGATAGTGAGCATCCATGCCCCGATACTAAGGGAGAAGCACTACCCATATGCAAATGATAGCAGTAAAAATCCAAATCACTCCAATTCAATTTCAATCAAAAGAGTTCACACAAAACAAATATAAGGCGAGCCATGTCACAAGGTTTGACAAGGTCCCGAAAATAAATCAAATCAATTAATAATCGATTATCAAATCCTTTCTCTCATGGTGGTCTAAATCTACTCCTCATTGGAAGTCAGATCTATCTTGTTGATGTCGGCTCTTCCGGCATCACTCTGTGTCTCCTCATCGTTGCCCTCATAGTCCTTGTCCTCACTGACATAGGCCCCATAAGAGTGATCCTCTAGATATTCTCCCCATTGTGGAGCTTTTCCGTAGCTTCCTCTAGCTGAAGCTTCAAGTCTTCGAACATATCATGTAGTGCATCGAGCTCCTGCTCATGTTCTGCGTGAGCACTCTGGAGTTCTTCTACCAGCTCGGCCTTGAGGGTCATCAGGTTGTGGGTGGTGATGATGTTGAGTCTGATCTCTTCCTTTATCCTACTGATGAGCTCCTTTAGGTCCTTAATGTTTGAGGTGATGGTGCCATCCTCCCTGGTGCACACCACATCTCCATCCGAGTCACAACGCACGAACATGACATAGTTAGTCCTCCTGAGATCCTCGCGGTAGTCATGGCGGATGGGCCCAAGTGCAAAGGGGGCGGAGATCCCTTTGCCAATGCCCCATGAACCGACCTCCATGTAGAATTTGATCGGTTAGGTGGCATCTCGAAATGTTTGCCCCGGAATATGAACGTCAATCCTCCAGCGCATCTCCTTAGATAGAGTCGTCGTGAAGGTCCCGGTGAAGCTTGGCAGTGCAATGCGCACATGGCCTGTGACATTCACTAGTTGCCTTCCGAAGGGGATGGTCAGGTCGGGCTAAGAAAACTTAACGATGGGAGTTGACATCTACAGTTTGAAAGAGAGGAGAAATTAGTAAAGAAAGCAGGGAAAAGCATAACACCAAAACAGGAGGTATAAAAAGTTGTAAAATAGTTTTTTTTATCCTATGGCTTTCCATTTTCTAGGGCCGCGTCCTACATTCAAACGTGTGCTCTAATACCATCTTGTAGCGGCCTAATCTCAAAGGATTGGAGTCTTTTTGCTTAAGTGTCATCCCTGGATCAGTATGCTGACACACACCATACTCGAGGATTTATAACAGAGTTCAATCACATATTTTTATTACATCGAGAATCCTCAAAAGAGAATTTATTACAATAAAGTACCCTAAGTCCAAATAAAACAAAATAATGCGAAAGAAAATAAGTGTAATGAGTCCATCAACTCCACGAGCAAGCTGAGTGCAGAACAATGACCTATCGCACCTTATTCATCGTCAGATAAATCTGCAACATGATCAGTTGCACGTGTCGGCGTTCTGGGAATGGGGGTACCCAGACCTGCCTGCCTGCGGCCCAGGGCATGGCCTACTCCATCAACCAAATGGGACCAGGCATGGCCCCACTCAAGACAAGGCCCTCGCGAGGGCCCTAGCCTCGCGAGGAAAAACAACGACAAGACCCGCGAAGGATGGGCCTCCTTAGGACCCCTCCGGAGTGGCGGAGGTTTCTATTCAAGGCCCGGCCTCGGGTGTCAAGGGTGACGCAAGGAAGGACAGGCGAGCGTTAGTGAGCCAGGTGACACAGTTTCCTCTTTGGTGCAAAGGGAGCAAGGACTTATGCTGGTTCCCAAAGCACCCCCAAAGGTTTCCATTCCAGTGCAACAAGACCACAACCACCCGCTTTGTAGGGCGTATGTCATCGCTGATCCCATCCATGCATCGTCGACACCTACTTTGTAGGCGAAGACCTCCTTTGGGCAGGGCGAGCACATACTATTGTCCCCCTTCGAAATTGGCCATTGTGGGATCCCTTCCAGCCATTGGGATAATGGAAGAGGACCCGGGCCTTCACTATATATAGAGGATAGTTGCACCGTAGAGAGGGACCGAACCAACCATCCAATCCACCAGGGGAACCCATTTCACCACTCATCCACCGCAAAGCCACAGAGGGCCTCAAACACACCAAGAGAGCTCTCAGGAGGCTCAAGAACATTGTACTATTTCATCTGCATCACCTCCTCGAGAGGCAATCAAGCAAAGAAGGAGTAGGGTATTACATTTTGCAGCGGCCCGAACCTGGGTAAACTATCGTGTTCATCTTCTTCCTCTTCATCGTGCAAGTTCATTGTTGTGTCCATCGAGTAGCGAGCTAGGGCCACGAGGCTGCAAGGATCTTCACACACGCCCCTATGTTCGAATCTTAAGGGTTTTGCAGAGCCTGAAATCCGACATTTGGTGATCTAGGTAGGGGCGTGTCGAGGTCTTCTCCCAGCTCCCTTCTCCCAAAGCTTCGCCACTCGAATGGTCGGAACTCCACAAGCTCCTTCCCACCGCGGGGCCGTCCCCAGGTCGCTTCCATCCTTGGCGGATCGTAGGCATGATCGTCCGTCCGCCGCATCAAGCACTTCCTACGCCACGTAGGAGCGGCTCGACCGCAGCCTGAGCCCGCGCAGCATCGCGCATGCCTGGAGATCGACATCACTTTTGGCCCCGACAACCAACCCAAGACAACGGCGGCTGCTGAGACGCTTCCCATGGTGTGCACACCAACCATACACGGCGTTGCCATCTCCTGGACCCTCATGGGCAGTGGCGCCGGCCTCAACCTCATCTCTGTGAACGCCTTTGACGCGCTGCAACTACCCCGTGACCAGCTCGCGCCTTCAAGGCCCTTCTTCGGGGTGGCCAGCGGATCCATCGTCCCCGTGGTGCAGGAACGCCTCCCTGTCACCTTTGGCACTCGCTCCAACTTCCGCACCGAGCAGATCGATTTTGACATCGCCCACATCCACCTCCTATACAATGCGATACTTGGCTACCCTGCACTCGCTTAGTTCATGGCGGCAACACACCCGGGCTACAACATCGTCGAGATGCCCAGGAGCGGCGGCATCCTCACCATCATCGGAGACGTCAAGGAGGCATAACACGTGCTTAAGCTCTTCTACAAAGTCGCTGCCACAGCATGCACTAGTGCCGGGAGCACCGTGCAAGTCACAGAGGACCCTAGGGACGCCTTCCCCAATGTCGCACCCGTGAAGAAGAGGCAGCTGTTCTCCCAGAGTCGAGCGGAGATGAAGTAGGTGCCAGTGGACGATGGAGACCCTGACCCCAGCTTCACCATCAGCGCCAACTTACCCCAAGATCAAGAGGAGGCGTTGGTGGCCTTCCTTCGAGCGAACAAACATGCGTTCGCATGGAGCGCCTCCAACCTGGTGGGGGTCCCAAGGGACGTGATCGAGCACCATTGCGTGGTGTGCCCGAACGCACGTCCGGTGAAGCAGAAGGCAAGAAGACAAGCCCCGGAGAAGTAGGCATTCATTGCTCAGGAGGTCGGCAAGCTCAAGAAGGCGGGGGTCATCCGGTAGGTCCGCTACCCAAAGTGGGTGGCAAACCCAGTGGTCGTCCCGAAGAAGTGCGGGCAGGAGCGTATGTGCGTCGACTTCACGAGCCTCAACAAGGCCTGCCCTCAGGACCCATTCCCGCTGCCATGCATTAACCAGATCATGGACTCCACCACAGAGTGCAACCTCCTGTGCTTCCTGGTCGCCTTCTCGGGTTACCACCAGATCAAGATGGTGGTGGAGGACGTCGAGAAGTGGACCTTCCTTACTTCATGTGGGGTTTTCTGCTATACAAACATGCCCTTCGGGCTGCGGAAGACCGGGGCGACCTTGCAGTGGCTGATGCACATCGCCCTGGTGCCGCAGCTCGGGAGAAATGCGGAAGCTTATGTCGATGACATCATGGTCAAGTCCAGGGGGGCCAAGACCCTAGTCGAAGACTTGGAGGACACGTTCACCAGCCTAAGGGAAGTAAACTTGAAGCTCAACCCTGAGAAATTTTTCTTCGGGGTTCTATCAGGCAAACTGCTCGGTTTCCTAGTGTCACACCGGGGAATTGAGGCGAATCCGGAGAAGGTCAAGGCCATCTGCAAGATGAGCCCACCCGAGACTCTTAAGGAAATATAGAAACTAGCCAGATGTGTAACCTCCTTGGGACGTTTCATCTCCACGTTTGGCGAGCAGGCCTTGCTGTTCTTCAAGATCATGAAGAGGAAAGGCCCTTTCGAATGGACCCCAGAGGCGGACGCGGCCTTTGAAGAACTCAAGCGATACCTCACGAGCCTGCTGGTGATGGTAGCGCCTCGCCCTCGGGAGCCCTTGCTGTTGTACCAGGCTGTGAACCCCCATTGCGCCAACGTTGCACTGGTGGTGGTCAGGGAGGTGCGGGTCGTCACGTTCGCCAAGACCACAGGTGATGGCACCCCTAGCCATGGGGCCAGGGGGCTCGCAAGATCCTCAGGAGCCTGTTTCCCCCCGAAGACGAAGCACCGAAGCTCCAAGCTGTTCCGGTGGTCCCTGAAGCACCCTACCCACCGGAGCCCCAAGCTGCCCCAGCGGACCCTGAGGCACTCTACCCTCCCGAGGCCCAGGCTACACCAACGGTCTCCTAGTATACTAAGTTAGCGCAGTGTTGCGGGACACACTCTCACATTACCCCATGCAGCAGAAGCTCCTCCTAGCACTCCTCGTCGCTTCGAGGAAAGTACACCATTACTTCCAGGGCAGCCCATCAAGGTCGTCTCTTCTTACCCCTTGGACAAAATCATGCATAACCCCAACGCGGCGAGAAGAGTCGCTGAATGGAACATCGAACTACAGGCCTTCAACATCGAGTTCAGCACGACCAGGGTCATCAAAGGGGCAGCCCTAGCAGATTTTCTGGCGGAATGGATAGATGCCACGGATAGGGGGCTTGACGGGAGCCAGTCCCTCGTCCTTTGCAGCGAGGCACCAGGAGGATGGATCATGCATTTTGAGGGGCCTTCAAGCGCAAAGGGCCTGGAGCTGGGGTCATGCTCACTTCCCCGACGGGAGACAAGCTTAGTTACACTGTGCAGCTCTGCTTCAAGCATGGCGAAAAGGTCTCCAACAACATCGTAGAGTACAAGGGCCTCATCATCGGCCTCAAGGCGGCGACGACTCTGGGGATTCGGTGCCTCACCGTCATGGGCGACTCCTAACTCCTCATCAACTTCTCCAACAAGGAATATACGCCCAAGGACGAGCACATGGAGGCATATTAAAAAGAGGTGCGTAATATCGAAAATGTTTTAAGGGCTTGGAGTTGCAGCACATCCCGAGCAGCACGAGCCAGGAAGCCGAGGATATTGCCAAGAGGGCCTCACGCCACGAGCCCTAGAAGCCAGGCGTCTTCGAGGAGCATCTTTTCAAGCCCTCCACGACACCGCATGCTAAGAACCTAGCGCCCTAAGGAGAGGAGCTCCCCCCAACATGGACCTTGAGGGCTCCAAACTGTGGTCAGGCCTCAGGAGCCCGACTACTCCTGGCCCTTGAACCTCAGGATGACAACTGGATGCAGGAGCTCATGGCATATCTACTTCATGGCATGTTGTTGGAGAAGGAGGAAGACACGGAGCGTGTGGCCCGACAGGCCACGGCATAATGCCTCCGAGACGGCGACTTGTACCGTAGGCGCCCTAACGACGTCGCGCTGTGGTGCATCTCCAAGGAGCAAGGGCGCAAGCTACTGGTCGACATTCACGAGGGAGACTGTGGGCATCACTCCTCTTTGCGCACGCTTGCAGGGAAGGCGTTTCGGTCGGGCTTCTACTGGCCCTCAGCGCTTGACAACGCCATCGAACTGGTCTGGTCTTGTGAGGCCTCCCAGTTTCATGCCAAGAAGATTCACCAACCCGTGCAGGGCATCCAGACCATTTCGCTCTCCTGGCCCTTCGTGGTCTGGGGGTTGGACATCCTGGGGCCTTTCCCACGGGCAGAGGGCGGATACCGCTACCTCTACATCGTCATCGACAAGTTCACCAAATGGGCGGAGATGGAGCCCGTTCGCACCATCCTGGCCGAGTCGGCCGTGAAGTTCATCAAGGGCCTCGTGAGCCGCTTCAGCGTCCCCAACCGCATCATCACCGACAAAGGTTCACAGTTCACAAGTAACATCTTCAAGACCTATTGTGCTAACCTTGGTATGCAGATATGTTACGCCTTAGTGGCCCACCCAAGGAGCAATGACCAGGTGGAGCGCACCAACGCGAAAGTGAAAGCACATTTGCTCCCTTGGTGGTTTTGGTAATTAATAACAACATATAAGTCATTGAACTAATGTTTCCACCAAGTATATTTTAGGAAATGTTCAATGACAGGATTGGCAAAAGGAGATTGTGGAGATACCCCAAGATGTAAGGAAATAGGTTGGCCAAGCTTCAAGCAAGAGGACTCTACATTTTATATTTGTGAAAAATCACTTTGAGTCCATAGGAAAGGCAATACTAATAAGAGGGGGTAAGGTTTTTTTGGTGAACAATATGCTCAAACGTGCACAAGTGATAGTCGCCAAAAACATCCACAAACTCTCCAACCAAAGTCTGTTCTATACCTAACACTCAAAATCGGTGCAACCAACTTTACCATATAGGTGCCACCGATTCCAGAACCTAGACATACTCAGCCAAACCCTAGCCACTTCGGTGTAAAGATTCCATACCGGTGCCACCGAGTTTAGGTTGCCAACTTTCTGTTACGCAAATTCACATTATCAGTACCACCGAGAATGTTGGATTGGCATCACCGAGATTGGAAATCTGACCGTTGGTCACCTTATTGGTGCAAACGAGTTTCCTATATCGGTCTCACCGATATTCAAAAGTTGCCACCTTTTGGTCACTTTGGTACCACCGAGATTAACACATTGGTGTCACCGAGTTGGTCATTTTGTGTGTAACGGTTGGATTTTTGGGGATGCCTATATATAACCCTTCACCACCACCTACTCGAAAGAGAAGCACTCAGAACAATTTCACACTTGCCCCATTCAGTTTTCTGAGAGAGAACCACCTACCCTTGTGTTGAGGTCAAGATATTCCACTCCAATCATATGGATCTTGATCTCTAGCCTGCCCAAGTAGGTTTCCACCAATCCCATCTCTTCCACCATGCCAAATCTGTGAGAGAGTGATTGGGTGCTGAGGAGTCTATCATTTTGAAGCACAAGAGCAAGGAGTTCATCGTCATTACCGAGCCTTTTACCTTTTGGAGGGTGGTGCCTCCTAGATTGGTTAGGTGTCGCTTGGGAGCCTCCTACTTCGTGTTGTCGAGTGAACCAAGAAGTTTGTAAGGGCAAGGAGATCGCCTACTTCGTGAAGAACTACCCATAGTGAGGCTAGTCCTTCATGGACGGAAGCCGTTATGGAATAGTCAAGGTTGCTACTTCGTGGACCCTTTTGGGTTGAGCCCTGCATGGACTCTCGCGACCGTTACCCTCCGTGGGTTGAAGACTCCATAAACGTGGATGTATGATAGCGCCACCTATCGAAACCACGGGAAAAATCATCGTGTCTAAAAGTGCGTTTGATCTTCCTACCCTGTCCCTTCTATACATGCTTGTTGTTACTTTCCGCTGCTATATAATCTTATACTTGCATGTGTAGGGTGTACTTGACTTGCCATGAAATGATAAAAACTGTCAACTCTAAAACTTGGTATAGGCAAAACTTTTCTTTGGTCAAGTAGTCTAATACCCCCCTCCTCTAGACATACTTTTGGTCCTACAAGTGGTATCAGAGCTTTGGTCTCCATTGCTTAGGTCTCACAACCTAGGAGAGTATGCGTCTAGTCAGGGAAGTTATCACCGTAGAGGTTCGTACTTTGATGGCACTAATTTTGCTAGTTGGAAGCACAAAATGAAAATGCATATTCTTGGTCATAACCCTACAGTTTGGGCTGTTGTTCGTGTTGGCTTGCAAGGTGAGTTCTTTGCGGATGTACAGGAACCGAATCGTGAAGCGACCGCAGATGAGTTGAAGATGTTGCAACTCAATGCTCAAGCATGCGACATTCTCTTCAACTGGTTATGCCCGAAGAGATTTGGGATACTTTGGTTGATATGCACGAAGGAACCGAGTCCGTGAGAGAATCCAAGTTAGATGTTCTTCAAGGTCAGCTTGACAAGTTCAAGTTGAAGGATGGTGAAGGAGTCTCAAAGATGTACTCTAGGATAGCTCTCATCACCAATGAGATTGCCGGCTTAGGAAGCGAAGAAATGACCGACAAATTCATCATCAAGAAGATACTTAGAGCTTTGGATGAGAGATACGACCCCGTGTGCACATTGATCCAAATGATGCCAAACTACAAAGATCTCAAGCCTACAGAAGTCATTGGAAGGATTGTTGCTCAAGAGATGACACTCAAAGATAAGGAAGTACTTCATCACAAGTCTAGAGGTGCTTACAAAGCCACAAGTGATGCTCCCGCAACTTCAAGCAACAACCTTGTCACCAATGAAGAGATAATCCTCTTGGTCAAGAAATTCAACAAGTTCTACAAGAATAGAGGCAAACAAAGAAGCTCCAACTCAAGATATGATGAGAAGCATTCGTCAAGTCATGACCGCAATTGCTACAATTTTGGGAAGCCCAGACACTACTCAAATGAGTGCATGGCTCCCTACAAAAGAAGAGGAATTTTTTAAAAACTAGTATGGATTTCGTAGCAAATTTGAAAAAAGGTGTGTGAGTTGGAAAAATTTCAATACTAGTACCCTATCGGCCAATAGCGGGCCGAGCAGGGACCTGTTGGCCACCACCAGGCCGACCGGAGACGTGTCAGCCATCCTTAGGCCGAAAGGATCCTGTCGGCCAATTAGAAGCCAGGAGATAGGCCTGTTGGCCAGGGGTAGGCCGAAAGGCACCTGTCGGCTAGTGGGAGGCCGACTGGCCCCTGGCTAAGCCCCGGCCCTCTTTTCTTCCTCCTCTGACCAATCATTTCACCCTCACCCTTCCCCTCTTCCCCTCTCACTACCGTTGCTCACCGGTGGTTCCACCGACTCGTCGATCTCCTCGCTGGAACACCCATTCTGTTATCCTACCCGCTTAATCAATAGAGCAGGGCATTCTCCACCGGCCTATACGGTATATATTTTTGCTTCCAACTCAATCGAATGAGAACTGTCAAGTCGGTAGTGGATTTAGTTAATATTTGTAATCGTCCATCTACAGGTAATGGCTTGCCCATTTTGCCGCGCTCCAGGTGGCCCTTGTGTTGCCGTTGATTCCGGTGCGTCCGTATTTACTGTGGTGCTAGATCGTCGATGTGCAAGACGTGTTGTAAGATTCGATGTCTTCATTATCTAACGATGGCATATTAGAATGCCTTTGTTTATAAGTTTATGATCCTTGCTTCCATTCTTGTTGTAGTATGTTCCGTACAGTGTTAGATCACATCTTGCTCGGTACATTAAGGAGTGTAGATCTTTAGCTATTGGGAGGGGTGACACTGATATTGATCTTGCTCTGCACAACACTGAGGGTAACTTATACCATGTTATATTTACACATGGTAGGATGAGCAGTAAATTCCATGGTCCTTCGTGGGAGGAACTCGTGAATGATTATGGTCTCCGCCACAGTGACATGATGACTGTTATGCTTGAGCACTATGGAACTTATATTAGTGTCGAATTTCATCGGGATGGTGTTATGTTGTTTCCTTTACCCCATGTTGGTAAGATTTATGTTGGACAGATTTTCAGATTTGATTGAGCTTATACTTTTTGCGGTTCATGTCAGTAATTGAAATAATTGTTTTGTAGATCTTGAGGATCTGAGTGAAACTCAGAGGGAACTTGTTGACAGCTGTTTTTATAGTCATGGTGTCACTCTGAATTATCATCAAATGTATAACTACATACTGTCGTGGCAGCTCTTTGATGACAACTACATACTGTGTACTCCTTTCGTTCATAGGATGGATCGGATGAACGTTATTTCCTAACATATGGTAAGCTTTGGTTTCTGTTTTTATTATTTGTTTGTTATTTGCTGGTTCATAAGATGGATCATATAAGTTGCTTGTTTCTGTCAGGTTATTCCTACCATGGTTGTGAGGAGTTTGATGGAATTTGTGGCTATTCCTAGGACTGGTTCTTTACTTCTTGAAATTACTTTGGATTCAGAAGAGGATGATATATTTGTGAGCATTCCTTGTTCCTACTTCATTGGCTTGGGTGATCGAATGGTTTTGAAGAAGGAAGGTTTCGGAATTTCTGCTGACATCGTCTATCGAAGTCAACAATTTGGTGCTCATAACATTCAAACAGCGTGAATAGGAGCTAGCTATTGTTTTCAGCTATCTGCCATAGTGAGAAAGAAAGAAAGGTCTCGTGCAGCCCAGGAAGCAGAAGAAGCTAGAGATGGAGAAGGAAAATATCCACGTTGGACTCATTAGATTTATATTCTTGTAACTCAATTTCAGCAAGTTGTATCTTAATTTCAGCAAGATGTATCTTAATTTTAGCAAGATGTATCTTAGTTTCAGCAAGCCGTACTGTTGTCGTTTTCATTTGCCGCCAATTTCTCCCGCCATTCTATCCCGCCATTTTCTCCCGCCATTCTCTCCTGCCATTCTCTGTCCCGCCATTCTCTCCTGCCCGATTTCCCGCCATTGCGGTTGTCATCTGCCTATAAAAGGAGGCATTGTATCTGCCTTCCTCCATCAGCCGCTAACACTCGAAAAAACCAGCGTGGTAGTCATTATGAGTTTGCCTTCTTCGGATCAAAGCATTAGGCCTAGCAAATGGAAGAATGCGAAGCTACGTCAGGGGGTGGAAGCAGTTCGTTGTTGGTGCGATGGTCTCTCCAAGGTGAAGGAGGTGACAGATTTTTCAGATTGGTTGGGCATGAAGTTTTTCATGTGCGCTAATTATGAGGAAGATCCACCCGTCGGTCCTTCACCGTACATCACGCCTCCGGTAAGTTTCAGTGACACAGAATAAATACGTTGTTCATATTGCTGTTGATTTGATTTGTTATATTTGTGTTTCTTTTGTAGTCTCCTCCGCCCCTGTGCCAGTACTATCGTTGGATAGACACAAAAATGCCGGACTAGGCGGTGACTGAGATTCATGAAAGAAGTCGTCGAGCATGGGCAAGTTTGGACGTGGAGGAGCGCCGCGAGAAGGCGGCAGCAGAGGAGAAAGCAGAGCAAGAGAGAGCTTGGCAAGAGCACTGTGTGGAGCAAAAGGCTTTTCTTGCCGAGATGAAGAAGAAAAACCAAGAAAACCAACTTCGACTGGCGGAGGTCTACCGGCAGCGAGAGAAGGCCCGTGAAGCTGAGAGGTAGAGAAAGAAAGAAAGGGCTCGTGCAGCCCAGGCAGCAAAAGAAGCTGTAGATGGAAAAGGAAAATATCCACGTTGGACCCAGTAGATTTAGATTTCAGTAACTCAATTTCAGCAAGTTGTATCTTAATTTCAGCAAGATGTATCTTAATTTCAGCACATTGTATCTTAATTTCAGTAAGATGTACCGCCAGATCCTCTCCCGCCAGTTCCTCTCCTGCTAGTTCCTCTCCCGCCACTTCCTCTCCCGCCACTTCCTTTCCCGCCAGTTCCTCTCCCGCCACTTCCTCTCCCGCCAGTTCCTCTCCCGCCACTTCCTTTCCTGCCAGTTCCTCTCCCGTGAGTTCCTCTCCCGCCACTTCCTCTCCCACCACTTCCTCTCCCGCCACTTTGTCTCCCGCCTATATAACTACATTCGCAGTAAGGAGGGTGAGCAGGCCCTTCCTTTCCCTGTCGCTCCTGCATCTTTCCTTCCGCTCTCGCCATTCTTTCGTGGAGATGTCTCATCCTCCTCATCCTCACTATTCTTTTGATCGTAGTTTTCACAAGGGTATGTCCGATCGTCTTCTGCGTCTAGCTGCCAATTTCCAGATGAATGATAGAGCAGTACCATGGGAGGAACTCATTAGCAGTGACTTGATAATGAATGAGTTGTCTCACCAATTAGCTAGGGCTGGGTGGCCTCCCAGGACTTTTGAGGAGATACGGAAAGAACTTCTGAGGTTGCACGCCAGATGGCAAAAGCAACTACACAAGGGTGATGCTTATCTCAGGATTGCTATGAATAATTCAGGTTTATGGTCAGCGGAAAGTGAGGATGAGGACGACCTCTTCATGACGAGAAGCAAGGTGAAGAGTTCTGCATCGAAGGGCAAGAGTTCTACATCGACAAAGGGCAGGAGTTCTACATCGACAAAGGGGAAAAGTTCTGCAGCGACGGAGGACAAAGACGACGTCTTCATGCCGAGTACCAAGGTGAAGACCAACGCATCGTGTAGGGCAATAGTTCTACATCGACAAAGGGGAAGAGATCTGTATCGACGGAGGATGACGATGATGCATTCATGTAATACTATGTTTCCATGTAGTACTATGTTCTGTAGTTTTGTTCTATGTAGTGCGGTTTAATTAAGTTGTAACGTTTAATTCACTTGTAATGTGCAATTGATGTTGACTGATTTGGTTTGTGTTGCTATTGTTCTCTCTCTAGACCGAATAAATATGTCAAATACATATAGGATAAATATGTCCGATACATAGAGGCTAAGCATGTCAAATACATGAATATGTCCGATACATAAAGGCTACATATGTCTCATACATAAATACATAGTCATGTCTCGTACGTAGATGACCATATCACTCCTGGGGCTTGCGACGAATCTTCGACTTCCTGGGACGTGGACCGGAAGGCGGTGAGCGCTTAGGCGGTGGACGAGTGTCACGATGACCATGACCACAGAACACCTCGTCCGTCGGTGTGTGTGTCTCCTACGTCGATGGTGGTGGTGGAGTGGCAAGAACTGTCTCCGAGATACCGTAGGTGCATGCAGCACGATCATCGTCCTCGCCGTCACCAGGTATGTACGAACCAGGACCAGTAAATATAGGTGACTGAACTGAAGCCATAAACGGCTGCGACTGGCTGCCGTGTGCTGGTGAATTAAAACATGTAAGAAATGACTTACGAGACTACATTTTGCACAAGAATGTACGAAGTTTATTTATCTAGGTCCATCTAGTGAAGCCAGGCAGAGTCAGCGGCCTGCGAAGGAGGTGGCTGCTGGTAGAAATAGCCCCCGGGCTGTGAAGTAGGTGGCTGCTGCCAGGAGTAGCCGCCAGGTTGTGAAGTAGGTGGCTGCTACCAGGAGGAGCCCCCAGGCTGCGAAGGAGGTGCCTGCTGCCAAGAGGAGCTCCCTGGCTGTGAAGTAGGTGGCTGCTGCCAGGAGTAGCCCCCGGCCTGTGAAGCAGGTGCCTGCTGCCAGGAGGAGCCCCCAGGCTGTGAAGGAGCTGCCTGCTGCCAGGAGGAGCTCCCTGGCTGTGAAGGTCGTGGTTCTGAACGCTGCAGAGAGGGGCGTGGCGGATGATGTGATGCACGAGTGTCAACAACATCGGAAGATCGCGTACATGTAACAGCTGTGACGAACCCGCGTATCTTCGCTTGAAGACTCTTCAACAGTGTTGCTTGCTCTCTTAGTGGGATATTTTCTCCTCTGTCAACACGGTCGACCAAAGCGGTAACCTCCTCTAGCGCCTGAGTTCCCAATTCACCCTGTAGGTAGAAAGTTAACCAATTGTACATGTTCATGTATAGGGAAAACATAGGATGTGAGACAAACTGAGGACATACTGCGTGGTGTCTAGTTCCCGCTAGTGAGGAAGTTGGGAAGAGATCGCTAGCAAGAGGAACTGGGATATGTTCCGGAGCAGATGATGGAACCAAGTAGATCCTTGTGGTCTGTCTGTAACGCCTCAGATACAACCCGTACGTGTCCTAGTCGAAGACACAAACTTCATCCCATATATTTGTCGGGGCAGTATTCCATTCCTCGAGGTAAGGTCTCATATCGCGAACCCAAGAAGTATGGGACTTGTTTCCTCCGCTGCGAGTATACCTGAGATTGAAATGCACGTTACATGATTAGCTATAAGTACTCCGAATAGTCTCAATAACCTATTAATGCAGAGATGAGAACCAAAGTAGTATTACTTACTTGTGCACGTGAGCTGGTAATCATGAAATAACCCGGAATGTCAGGCTCTTGGAACAGACCGAACTGTCTCATCACCCTATTGATAGCCATCTCCTCAACTGTCACATCGAAGACCAGCTTGGCCTTGGTCATCCAGTAATGCTGATCTCTAGTGCAGTTTCCAGAAATCCCGCCTGGGTATCTATCTGAAATAGCCTTATGGGTGTACGGTTCCCATATAACCTGGTCCTCGTGCAGACTATCAAACTGCGCCATGAAGGAGGGGTAGCAGCCTCTCACCAGGCTAGGCGTAAACTGTCTATGCACATCACAACAAACATTAGTACGTAATATTGAATAGCGAGAAATAAACATTACTAATTCTTATTTGTTAATAATGAAAGTACCTCTCTCTGTGCCCAAACAGATCCCACAGTAGGCAAGTCACTAATAGAAGGCACATACTGTCCAGCAATGTCCTCCTTGCCGAAAGGTTTGTCAATGCTAACGTACGGTCGACCAATGGGGAATCTCTCATAAGACAAAAGCTGCAACACAAGTGGACATCCGAGAAGACCAGATTTCCTAGACCTCAACTGGCAAGCTTGGAGAGGCCTCTGTACGTAGCTGCTAACATGGCAGAACCAAAACTCCTTCGTGCAATGTTCTCAAGGAAATGGGCCTCAGCTATCTCTCGTGCAATGCCGATCAATCGTGCATCTACAGTGGTCACGTGGTTCTCTGTGAACATAGTCTTGCCGAACAACCACATAATATATGCCTCTAGGGACCGGTCAATCTGTGTCTCTGACAACTGATAAGTGGGATATCCTAAGGCAACAATCTGAAACTGGCTCAACCACCTAAAAAGAGGCCCGTGCCGATCCTTTTCTAGTGCGGTGGTTGTTTGCACCGCAGCCAGAAAACGGGCATGCATAGATGCTAGCCAACCATCTTCTACCTCTAAAGGTCCTATGGAAGCACCGGTGAGAGGTAATCCCAACAAGTAAGACACGTCCTGTAAAGTAGGAGCCATCTCTCCCCATGGAAAGTGGAATGTATGTGTCTCTGGTCTCCATCTATCTACTAAGCAGCTAAGGAGTGACCTGTCATAAGAGATGCGTGATACTGGCCTCTTGTGCAGCTGCATTGGTTCGCCCGCGTCATCCAAGTCCGGGTGATCAACCCACTCATCCAATGTACCCTCAACCAGTCGTGCCAAGGGTAGTGGTCTAGCCCAATTCAGCCTACAAAATAAACAAAATGTAGCTTACAACTAGCTACTATCAAAACGATGACGAACGTGCTACGTGATTGTACCGATACATACCTATCAACCCATGCAGGGTGTATCATCCAGTTAGACTTTGGGGTGTGAGTGATCAACACGTCTAAGTTCGTGCCCGATTCCGTAATTGCGGCTCGGTGCCCTCTATCGATATTACCATTAAGCATCCGATATGAAGCCATATCTGCAATGAGAACATAGTACAAACATATTAGAAAATATAACATAGAAGGGGGCGCACTAAAAATAAAAACTTAGTATCCAAAAGGCATAAAAACATAGTCTCACATATTACGACTAAAAACATAGTGCACACATATTACAAATAAAAACATAGTCCGACATATTACAAATTAAAAACATAGTCCCACATATTACAAATTAAAAAAATTAGTCCCACATATTACATATACAAACATAGGTTCTGAGTTATTCATTCCTCGTCCGCCCCTTCGGCCTCGAGACCCACGTCCACCACGACTGCCAGGACCTCCTCTTGCAACTGTTGTTGCAGTCGTCGATGCGGAAGCACTCGTCGATGTGGAAGCACCGTATTTCTTCAATGTAGGGCAATACTTCATCCTATGACCATACGCCGCACAGAGCAAACATTGCCTGGTTGCTCCACCTACTTCAGATTGGTCCATATCGTTTCGGATGCGCTTTACCTTACGCCTGCCCCTGCTAGTTTGTCGTAGTGTAGGATCCGGGATGTATACTCTATCGGCATCGTTTACCTTGTTGAAATTGCCGACGACTCTAAACCCTGTCATCTAACCTATCCACACATTGAGTACTGCCTCCTTTGAATAGTACGGAGACACGAAGGACATAGCATCCAACTGAATCTGGCCACAGGCACCCAACACATGTGAGCAAGGCAGGTGCAACAACTGTGGCTTGTTGCATGTACACTCACAAGTTGGATAAAATTCTGCTCCAATTGTAACCTCATGCGTCCTCACCTCATTTCCAGAACCGAAACCATCAGTAGGAAGCTGAACCTCGTACCTCCTTTCTTGATTACCTATGAGTGTGATAGTGTGCTTCTTGGCATTCTTTATCTTATCAGCCATATACTCCATGACACAGCTGCAGTAAGGAGTGTTCTGATTATCTTCAATATGCTTCCTTGCCAACTCATGCCTTTCTCTGAAATACCTCACAGTGCCATGGAATACACCCTCCACAATAGCTGTCAGTGGCAATGCTCTATTCCCTCTGAGAACAAAGTTATAGATCTCTGCAAGATTGGTTGTCATGTGGCCATACCTAGCTCCATGGGTGTCATGCAGCAAAGACCAATTCACTGGAGGCTCTTTCTCTATCCACTCAGAAAAATTCTTTATTGCCCTGCCCTTCTTTCGCTTCATATTAGGAGGGTCAATTGCTGGCAAGTCACAAAGACCAACTGGCCCCTCCATCTCCGCAATGAGTGCTGTTAATTTAACCTGGTCTTTTTCCATTTTCTTCCTAGCAACGACCTGCTTCTTAGTGAACTCATCTAGTTTGGACCAAATAAAATCATATTTTCGCCACTGGTTCTGCTTGCATAACTTCTTGAGCAAGTTCATCAACCGTTTGTTCTTGAACTGTGAGAAAAAAATAGCACCAAGATGGCGCATGCACCACTGGCTTTGCAAGTCCTTCCAAGGTGTTGGCTCGTCAGCAGTTGGATTACTCAGTGTCTTCATGGCCTTCAATATACCGGGATGTCTGTCATGAATGAGACACACATTGGGTCTGTCCTTCACGATCGCAATTTTAATTTGACGGAAGAACCATACCCAGCTCGGAAAGTTCTCACCCTCCACAAATGCCATGGCTAGTGGGATGATTTGGTTGTTCCCGTCCACACCAATAGCAGTCAGGATTTGCCCTTTGTACTGACTAGTCAGGAATGTACCATCCGCAAACATCACAGGAGGACAATGCCTGAAAGCTTCGATGCACATACCGAAAGAGAAGAATACTCGTTTCAACACCTTGTAGTCAGGTATGGTTTCCAACTGCGTGTGCTGAATGTTAACATAAGTGCCGGGATTCCTCTCCTTTAGTACGTCAAGGAGACGCACAACATTATCATAGGAGTCGAAGAACGTCCCAAACCTCTCCTCCATAGCCTTCTGCTTAGCTCTCCAAGCCTTCCCATATGGAATGTCATACTTCCATCTGACATTCACTGCGGTCTGGATGTGCTTTGCTTCCATATCTTTCTTCGTCACTATCTCAGTATACATGAGTTGCGCTATGAGAGTTGAAGTAAGGTTTGGATGACGAGCCAACTTATTTTTGCTAAAACAATTATGTGGTACAACATTTGTCACAACCTAGTGGATGTGATACTTTGGCACGTGGGCGTGCACCTTCGTAGGACAACCTGATTCAGCACACTTCACGGTATATTTTGTTGGACTAGATATGTGTGTCCGGAAAAACCTCTTGGTAGACATAGCCCACTTTATCACCGCATACTTCAATTTCTTCTTTATGTCAAACATAGCCCCGATCTGGAATTGGTTCAGATTATATTGCCATGGAGTCTCATGGCCATCGTTGACAGTAAAGCCGGCGGATATGTCCTGTTCCCATGCAGCAGGAATTGGTACCTCCTCCTCATCGTCGGAATTTTCAGAATCAAGTTCCTCTGCAATCCCATCCTCATCCTCTTCCTCCATCACCCTGTGCATTTCCCCGCCTTCCTCGTCCCCCTCAGCAACACCAGAGGCAGCTAATACTACCGATTGAATACTTTGACCAGCATTAACATAATCTGACTCATTGTCGGCTTGAGTATCATTCACATCCGGTGGCTATGACCCGGATACATAAATGTCGTTAGCCACTTGACTACTCTGGCTGGGATCATACCCCATGGTTGGTGGTACGATGTTCTCCTCCTTTGCCACTGGTTGCACTAGGGCATACGGATGGATTCTTCAGTCTCTCCAACGACTTAACAGAGACAACCAATGCTGGCTCCTATCTATCGCAATCAAATCCCACTTGACATTTTTACAGGATTTGGTCCACAAGGCATGAATACTGACGGAACAAACTTCAGGATCGAGGCCAAAACTAGTAGTCAACCAGTGCTTCAACTACCTAATGTCCAGTCTGTCCGGGTCTGAAAGTGTCATCTCGCCTATTTTAAAGTCGCTAAGATCAACCCCCAACTCATTATATCGAACAGTACCAGGGCCGTAATACACAGTCAGATTTACGGATTCAGACATTTTAACCTGATCAGACAATGCCAACTCCTCGTTATTCGCAGCGAATATATTGACACTAAAATAAAACTAACACTGTAATGTAACTAAAAAAACTACACAAAAATGAGCTACACCAAAGGCACATAAAAAAACCTACACTAAATTATCTACACAAAAAATAACCGACGCTACTATGACTGAACTAACTAATCCTACACTACGAAAACAAAAACTAAAACCCGATACTAATATGACTACGCTAAATAAAACTACACTAATATGACTACACTAAAATCACTACACTAACACAGGTAACCCAAAATAACTACGCTACTAAAAATAACACAAACTAAATGTACGTACATTACGAAAATAACAAAAAAACCCGAAATTAACAGCAAAAATTTATACCTTCGACGCGTGAGTGCACTCCTTCTTCCTCTCCACCTTGTTCTTCCTCTCCACCACTCCACCTTCTCACCATTGCAAGCTCCACCACCACACCATCTTCTCCTCCACACGAACAAAGCAGTACACCATTGCGGAAAATAAAACCATAGGGTGGGGGAGAAACACACGATCTATCAATTCATTGGATTGAAACGGCAAATTAGTGGAGGGATTGGGACATCAAGGGGGGGGGGGTGGTCATTCCTGCCTAAGAATAGAGAAAATAGGGAGAGGAAGGAGGAAGAAGGCAGCTTGGCCAACGCTGCCTTATCCTGGGAGGTTTCGGCCTCCACCTGGCCGAAAGGTGGGCTGTCGGGCTGGGGCTGGCCGACTGGGCCTGGGGCAGGCCGACTGCCAGGTTTTGGCCCTGGGCCAGCCGACTGCACTCCTGTCGGCCCAGAGAAGGCCAACAGGGTATTAGTAATGCAATTTTTTAAACCCGCACCCTTTCTTTCAAAATTGCTACAAAAAAGGTACTAAATTTTAAAAAAATTCAAAGAAGAGAAGAGTTACCACGAAGATGAAGCTCAAGGAATGAATCACCACAAAGAGAGAGAGAAGGAGTAGAGATGATCATTATGAACGAAGACACTCAAGGAGAAGTAGAGATTCAGAGAAGAAGGACAAGTACACAAAGAGCTACACAAGAAGAAAACATCAAGCTCATGTTGGTGAATGGGTTTCCGGCTCCGACTCCGACAACAACTTTGAGAGAAGCTATCACTCCATCTCCGACTATAGTCAAGATGATGGTGTTGCCAGAATTGCTCTAGTGACTACCAACTCCTACGATCTATTTGATTCACCAAACAAAGGGAGTGGAAGTTGCTTCATGGCCAAAGTCCCCAAGGTATCACACCCCGAGCATCTTGATTTTGATAGTGATGAATATGATTTGCTTTGTGAAGATGATTTGCTTTGTGATGATGACTTGCTTTGTGATAAAACTAGTGATGTTGATCAAAATGAACTTGATAATTCTCATGCTAGTCAAGATGAGTCATTTCATGATGATAAGATGAAAATAGAACAACTAACTAAAGAACTAAACACTCTTAAGTTAGGTCATGAATCAACTCTCGAAGATCATAGAGAGCTTGTGAGAACTCATGAGAAGCTAGGCTTTGAGAAGCTCAACTTGGAGCAAGAGCATGAGTTTCTCAAATCTATCAATGACGATCTCCGAAAGAAGACTTCATCTTATCTATCCAAACGACTACTCTTGTCTACTTTCATGCCTCAAGTTAAAACTAAGCAATCTAGTAACAAAGGCAAGAAAGGTTCTTCTTTTAGTAGCAACACTAAAAATGCTAAACCCAATGATGTTGCTTCTAGTAGTTCTATTGATTCCACTAATGATGATTCTCTTAGCCAAGTTACACTTGAGCAAGAAAATGCTTTATTGAAAGGAATTATAGAAAAAGGTATCTACAAGAGTCTTGCCGGATGTAAGCAATTTGAGGAAATTGTACGCAAGCATGGAGGATACCGGAAGAATCGTGGTGTTCGCTACTTCAACGCTAATGGAGTTTAGTGGGAAGAAGTTCAATATCCCAAGCCCAAGTTTGTTCCTCAAAAGGAGAAGTATGAAAATACTCTTCCCAAGGGGACAAACACTCAAGATGACCTTCCACCACAAGACCACAAGCTCAAGGGTAAGAACAAGCTTCAAGAGGAAATTGACTCATATGAAGATGAATCCCTAGCTTTGGTGGAGTGGGTTCCCAAGGTTACTTCAAGATCAACTACTACAAAGGCTACTTCAACACCAAGGATCACCATCAACTTGATGTGGGTCCCCAAGAAGAAGAACTAGTAAGTTCTTGGGGGTGACTCCACCAATGAAATTCACTCACATGCATTATTGGCAAGGACTTTTTGCACTCAACATCAATTCAATGCAATAGTTCAAGGAGTCACACATTCCCTCAAAGGTAAGCAAGGGACAAGGTAATCAACTAATCAATGGACATCATAACATATGCTTTGCACTCCATGTCCATAGATATCCTTGTATTTGTCTCTTGTGTGTTGGGACTAATCCATGTAGGTGAGAGGAGTAAGGAAACAACAAGGATGCTCCCAACTCTTGGTGATGTTCATCATCACTGAGCATCCATAGCTACCTCACAAACATGAAGTCTTCATCGACAAAACCCAAGGTTAGTTTATCCCTCTTATGGGGGGATGTCACATCAAGGGGGAGCTTTACTCTAAGACTTGAGTCAAAGCATCTCTTAGAAGGTGACGACATTAAATGCTTTATGTAAAAGTGGTAACCCCGCTTGTGCTTAAACGATGAGTATGACCTATGATCAAGTACAAATTCTTGGCTCCTAAGTCAAATACTCATATATAGATGACTTCGTCATCGCCCAAGTGCTTGTTAGATGCTAGTGTGTTTGTGCATGTTTGTCATGATTTCTTTTGACATCTTATTGTGTGAGCATGTTGGTCTGCATTTATTTTCTCATTCGAGGACATCCAATTGTTGCTATTTGGTTATTGATTTTCTCCTTTGCCAATTGGATGGACAAGAATGCCTAGGACCACTATTTACTATCTATGCTTTCTCACCTCATATTCCATTCATGTTGCATCACAAAATTTGAACAAGTGATTTTTGATCCCTCTGTGTGTGGAGCACTCGGAGTTCCGTATCGACAAGGACTAACCATTAAAACCTCCCAAGTGCATCTCGGTGGAACCAACCCCATAGTCCCAGTCTCACCGAATGCCTAGGGTTGATCTTTTTTTCGATCTCAGTACTAGCGATTTCATATGCTCGGTTACATCGAGTTTCCCTGTCAGGTGACAGTTGTGGAACTCGGTGACACTGAAAACATAAAATCGGTATCATCGACAGTGGAGGGTATATATACTATGGACCCCGACGTTTTGAAATTCATGCCTTACAACCCTAAGCTGCCGCTTCGAGACCCCTGGTCGTCGCCCTTGTCTTCCTGCGCTACTCCGTCGCTGGGAATTGGCACCGTCGACGAAATATGCTCCATCGTCACCGCTGTAGCGGATCCGCACCAAGTTAGGGTACATATTCGACCTCCTTTGCGATCCCTTTCGATTCTTGCGCATTGGATCTACTTTTCTTCTTATGCCACCTTTGCACTGCTTCCTATCCACCAGGAAATCCCATAGGGTAGCGAACCATCGATTTTCTAGGGTTTGCCTTCCACCCGACGCAACTCGGTAGAACCGAATCAAGAAAATTGGTACCACCGATTTTCGTTACTGTGTTGCTCAGAACTATCTCGGTGAAACCGAGCACTCCTTTTCGATCTCACCAAAAAGGGTGCCAAGTTTCTGTTAAAAGGGACAGTTAGTCTTAGTGTCACCGAAAATTTTGCTTCGGCCTTACCGATTTGTTTCTGACAGAATGCACAACTTTGAAAATCTTTTGTTCAAAATTTTAAAAACCAGCTGATAATTTTGTGATGACTCATCTACTTTTTCTCATCTATAGTCCATTCACAGGGTCAGTATGTCAGATACAGAGGACATTCAGAATGACCTGAGAGAGGAAAGTGTTGAGATGGATTCAGGCACTAGTCCTGAGTCTAGTTCATCTTCTGACCCAGGCACTCCCAGTTCCCATGGTTTGCCCAACGCTGCTACTAGGGCTAGGAAGAAGCTGAATTCTGATGAAGAAGAATCATACTTCGTTCCTCAAGAGATTCTTGCTAAGAAGCAAGAAAAAGCTGCTAAGAGGTCTGCTACTGAAGCCACTTCTTCCAGGAGAGTTGTTAGTAAGATCTATGCCAGCTCCAAAACTATCAAAGCACATGAGAGTGCTAGGGCCACTATGTCTATTTATCCCCCAAGGAAGTCTATGCCAAAGAAGGCAGGGGAGAAGAAAGCCAGAAAGAGGATTATTCATGTGATTGGCAGGCCTACTTCCATGTATGAAGATCCAGAGGAAGCAACTGGTGCTGCTGCTGAGGAACAGGAGGAGGAGCAAGCTACAAAGGCTCCTCCCAAGAAGAGGGCCAAGAAGCTTAAGGCTGATGCTATGCCAAAGACTAGCGCATCCAAGAGCACAAAGTCTACATCCAAGAAGGCTGCTGCTGAGAAGCCAAAGAGGACATCCAGGCAGATTCCAGCTTCTGAGAAAAATAAAGGGACTACCTCCAGAGTTGAGGATGAGGATGCTATAAACACTTTGATGAAGCTTAGACCTCACCTTCCGGTACACAATACCAGCTACCCACTAGCTGAGAATGGAGAGCTGCTGATCCATATGCCTTGATAAAGAAGACAACTGTGGACTACAAATTTTATACCAAGGAGCAACAGGATTTCTATGAGACTGTGCTTTTTGACAAGAGTCCAGCTATGAGTGATATGCGGTATGTTGACTGGAAATTCCTCGAGGAAAACAAGGACTACTTTGCAAGTGTCCAAGACAATTTCCACTTCATAGGTTTGGATGAGTTTGTTGGCATAGAATTCACTGCTTGGAATGATGAGATGATCATGCAATTCTACTCCACTTCACATTTCTAGGGAGATGGTAGAATTGTATGGCTGACTGAAGGTGCAAGGTATGAATCGACTGTTGAAGAATGGGCTGCTATCTTAGGAGTTCCAGAAGCATAGAATGGTGACTTGGATGTATACTCAAAATCCAGGGAGAACCACAATGGTATGGCAAATATGTACAAGGAGATCCCTGTTGTCAATGTGAAGTCTCACAAGCTAGGATCTATCTACTTTCTTTAGGCTGGCCTCCGCACAATGAACACCATTCTGAGGCATATAATGATGCCCAAGTCAGGAGATGACAAGATGATCTGAGGCTACACCATCAATATGTTGATCCACCTTGACAAACACACCAGGATCAGAGTCATGGATTTGATTGTTGAGACAATCAAGAGGGTTGCTGCTGACCAGAAGCGCTCTTGTTGTTATGCACCCTACATCCAGTTGCTTATTAATTCAAAGTTGGAGAAGCACATTTTTGCTCTAGATCGTCCACATTTACCCTAACAGCCAAATCTCGAGGACAATGTTGTGGTGATGAACCCAGATCATCCCACTTCAGCTGCAGCTCAGGCAGATGCAGAGGCAGCTCGAGCCGCTAGTGCTCAGGTCCCTAGATCTAGGAATGAGCAAATGGATCTTCTGATTGCATCTATCGAATGAATGAAGGATAAAATTAAGGGGATTCTGAAAAATCAGAACAGTCTTGTCAGGATCTTTGAGAACAGGATCAAAACCCTTAATGATAAGGTGGATGGGCTGACTAAGACAGTCAATGAGCTCAAGAAGGAAGTTGACTCAGTGCCTCTTCCTCAGACTACTTCTTCAGATGATGATGATGATGATGAGGATGGATCACCTCTTAGGACAGGCACACAGTTTCATAACCAGGCCAGATCAGCCACTATGCTAGCTCCAGAATTGAGGCCCTCTTCATTAGCTCCTACTGCTGTCACCTCAGCTCCTGCTCCCTCTGCTCCAGTTCCTCCAGCTGCCACTCCAATTCCATCCACGACACCAGCAAAGATCTTCGCCGACGCTGTTCTCTCGACTCCTTCATCAACAACCGAAGGAGATCAGCCCAAGAATGATTAGATGTATGCCTTTGAACTTTTTGGTAACTTGTTGCCAAAGGGGGAGAAATGTATATAGATCTTTAGGCTTCGAGTGAGAGAGCGTTTTGGTGTTTATTGCTTTTCAAAAAAATTGGTCTCTTGGTTGCTTGTGTTGAGCGTATGCTCATGTGTGTTATGCTACTATTTTATGCTTTATGTGTGATGCTACTATTTCCTATCATCTTAATGCTTATGAGATGATCATTCACCTTTGCTTGATTGTGTTGTGGTTTGTTATTCATTCTAATTATTCTCGCACACCACCAAGTTGTATGTGACATGGAAGAAGTGCCACATATACCTAATCGATTGTGCATTTGCATTCAAATGCAAATTCAAAATAATGCACAAATTTAGGGGGAGCTCTTGCTTATCACATACCTCTCAAAGTGATGATTATATTCATTGATTTTATCATATGTTGAAGCTTTGATCTATATGTTGTCATCAATTACCAAAAAGGGGGAGATTGAAAGCACATTTGCTCCCTTGGTGGTTTTGGTATTAAAAACAACATATAAGTCATTGAACTAATGTTTCCACCAAGTATATTTCAGGAAATGTTCAATGATAGGATTGGCAAAGGAGATTGTGGAGAAACCCCAAAATGCAAGGAAATAGGTTGGCCCAGCTTCAAGCAAGAGGACTCTACATTTTATATTTGTGAGAAATCACTTTGAGTCCATAGGAAAGCCAATACTATTAAGAGGGGGTAAGGTTTTGTTGGTGAACAATATGCTCAAATGTGCACAAGTGAAAGTCGCCAAAAACATCCACAAGCTCTCCAACCAAAGTTTGTTATATACCTAACACTCAAAATCGGTGCAATCAACTTTCCCATACCGATGCCACCGATTCCAGGACCTAGACAGACTCAGTCAAACCCTAGCCACTTCGGTGCAACCGATTCCATACCGGTGCCACCGAGTTTAGGTTGCCAACTTTCTGTTACGCAAATTCACATTATCGGTACCACCGAGAATGCTGGATCAACGTCACCGAGATTGGAAATCTGACCGTTGGTCACCTTATCGGTGCAACCGAGTTTCCTATATCGGTCTCACCGAGATTCAAAAGTTGCCACCTTTTGGTCACTTCGGTACCACCGAGATTAACACATCGGTATCACCGAGTTGGTCATTTTGTGTGTAATGGTTGGATTTTTGGGGATACCTATATATAACACTTCACCACCACCTACTTGAAAGAGAAGCACTCAGAACTATTCCTCACTTGCCCCAGTCAATTTTCTGAGAGAGAACCACCTACCCTTGTGTTGAGGTCAAGATCTTCCACTCCAATCATATGGATCTTGATCTCTAGCCTCCCCAAGTAGCTTTCCATCAATACCATCTCTTCCACCATGCCAAATCTGTGGGAGAGTGATTGGGTGCTGAGGAGTTTATCATCTTGAAGCACAAGAGCAAGGAGTTCATCGTCATTATCGAGCCTATTACCTTTTGGAGGGTGGTGCCTCCTAGATTGGTTAGGTGTCGCTTGGGAGCTTCCTAATTCGTGTTGTGGAGTGAACCAAGAAGTTTGTAAGGGCAAGGAGATCGCCTACTTTGTGAAGATCTACCCATAGTGAGGCTAGTCCTTTGTGGACGGAAGCCGTTATGGAATAGTCAAGGTTGCTACTTCGTGGACCCTTTTGGGTGGAGCCCTCCGTGGACTCTTGCGACCATTACCCTCCATGGGTTGAAGACTCCATAAACGTGGATGTACGATAGCGCCACCTATCGGAACCACGGGAAAAATAATCGTGTCTACAACTGCATTTGATCTTTCTACCCTATCCCTTCTATACATGCTTGTTGTTACTTTCCGCTGCTATACACTCTTAGACTTGCATGTGTAAGGTGTACTTGACTTGCCATGAAATGATAAAAACTGTCAACCCTAAAACTTGGTATAGGCAAAACTTTTATTTAGTCAAGTGGTCTAATCACCCCCTCTAGACATACTTTCGGTCCTACAGAAAGTCCTATTGGTCTCAAGGTAAGGAGCTTCAAGAAGAAGCTTGAAGCATGCGACAGGGGTTGGATCGATGAGCATCAGTCGTTGATGTGGTCCATCCGCACCACCTTGACTAATCCCACCGGTGAAACCCTGTTCTTCATCATCTATGAAACCGAAGCTATCCTCCCCCATGAGATCAAACACCGGTCCCCGCGAGTCTTGGCATTTGACGAGGCGCGTCAGGATGCCGAGAGGGGAACATACCTCCTGATCGGAGAGGAGGTGCAACGTTAGTACTCACTCCGAGATGCGCGGTACCAACAAGCCTTATGGCGCTACCACTGCCGTAACATTCACTCCGGGACCCTCAAAGATGGAGACCTCGTCCTGAGGTGGGTTCTCTCCAGGGAGGGCTTGCATAAGCTCTCGTCCATGTGGGAGGGCCCGTTCAAGGTCGCTCATGTCTCAAGGCCTAGCGCCGTGCACCTGGAGACTCAGGATGGGGTCCCCATCCACAACGCTTGGAACATCCAGCACCTCCAAAAGTTCTACCCATGACACTCTCATGTAATAATAAGTGGTCTGTACATGCCCGGAGCGCCCGAGTATGTGGAGGGGTTCCTCCCATGCAATGTGGCAGCCATAGCCTGGAGCTGGCGGAGAAGACAACACTGCCCATCAATGGCTATCCCCATGCAATGTGGATGCCCTACGCTCAGCACTGGGGGAAGACGGAGGCCAATCTAAGTGTCGGACGCGGCCGTTATTTGTGTTTCTCTTGTTTGAATTTGCGAGCCTTTATAAAATCAAACTCGAGGTCTTTCAAAATCGTGTTTTAGTCAAAAAGGTCAAAGATTTGTTTTCATTGCCATCTCTTATGTCTTTTTCTTTCTCCAAGTAAAGCGTTCGCTTGCTCCCCTCCCCCCTCATACCCCGCGAGCGGGGGCTTGGGGGCACGGTGCTTACACCTCGCCAAGGCCTTGGCGCCCAGATCCTTGCATGGTAATCACGGGTGAGTTAGTAGGCACATGCCGCCTCGTACTCTCCCCGAGGCTCAATTCTCGGGCCGACGTGCCATCTTGGAGGGGAAACAATTTTTTCTTCGGACAACTTGAGCATCTAAGGGGGCTCCTAAGCATCCTGCCTCAGGAGCCTTAACTGTAATAAAGCCACCCGACCCCCCTGGTGTCGTCCTTGGTTTCTTCTCGGCATCAGGAGTGTTGGGGCCCCGGCCTGAGAAGTGCATCCTTGGTTTTCGGTCGTACCTAATGTGGTAGGGGAATGCGCGGGACTCGGACTTGTCGACGTAGGGCTACTTGAACTACAACTGGAAGCCTCAAGAAGCCCAGCCTTCCTATAGCGAGAAGCAAAAATTTTGAGGGGGGCGATTGAGCACCTAAGGGGGCTCCTGAGCATCGCGCCTCAGGAGCCTTACCGGTCATAATGCCACTTGACTTCCTGGTGTCGTCCTTGGTTTCCGGTCGGCATCAGGAGTACCGGGGGCCTGCCTCATGAGGAACGTCCATGGTAAGTTGGTCATACCCTGCGATGGTAGGGAAATGCACAGAACGAGGACCTGCTATCGTAGAGCTGCTCGAGTGTCAAAGGGGGCTCCTGAGTATCGCGCCTCAAGAGCCTTACTGGTCATAAGGCCAATTGACCCCCTGGTGTCGTCCTTGGTTTCCGGTCGGCATCAGGAGTGTCGGGGCCCCGCCTCGTGAGGAGCATCCATGGTAAGATGGTCGTACCCCATGAGGGTAGGGAAATGCGCAGGGCTGGGACCTACAGACACAGGGCGGCGTCAGAGCCCCAAACTCACCTCGATCGCAAGAATAAGAAGCCGTTCGGGCAAACGGACCCTCCGGGCACCACAGTCACACCCCCACGACCTAAAAGCCTGCCACGGGCCTATCAAGCTAAGTATCCTAATTGTGATCGGGAAGCGACGCTAGTTGATGAAATGTAGAAGGTACTAATATAGAGGGGCAGGCGCCCAAATGTGTTACATGCCCACAGGGCCTCCATTAGTTCTTGTGTTGTAGGTGCAAAAGAAAAGGGGGATAAAGAAAGTGAAAAGTCGCACGGGGGCTGTCAACTCAGGAGCCCCGACAACGGCACACTGTCGTTTAGTCGGTGTCCTTCGTCTCCTTCACGTCCTGGCGGAAGCGCGTCGTGGCAGACGCCCCCGGAGCGAAAGGACAGCACCGCGGTGACGGACTACCCTCGACACATGGGCGCATCAGTGTGGCGGCGCGCCATAGCTGTTGTCGCTGTTGTCGTTGCTCTTGCTCGAGCTCTCCATGGAGGGGGTGTCGCTGTTGCTGGAGGCACAGCGCCCGTCATGAAGGGCAAGATCATCTCCAGAATCGCTGCAGTCAATGTCCTCCGGGCAGCACCCCAGGCGCTCTCCCCACTCCCGAACTTCTTGACTAAGAGTGTAGCCTCCCCGTCATCCTTGAAGTGGAAGTTGCGCCTCGTCTTCAGGCCATGGGCGTGGGCGAACGTTTGCCAACCATGGTTAAGGTACACGTAGCCTTCGGGGTCGAGCTCGACCTCCGCCCAGGATGCCCCATTGCTGCAGCCGTCGTCCTGCAGCCACAGGACGGCATGGCCTTCACGAAGAAGTCCAGGAGATGGAACCAAGCGGCTTCCGGCATGTCCGCCCACGTCACGAACTCCATAGCCGAGTCAGCCGAATGGAGCAGTGGGCGTGGCGGCCGGGAGCCCACCGCCGAGCTCCTAGCTCGACTGCCACTGCGTTCACCACCATGGTCGCCCACGCTGGATGACGTTTCACTGCGACCGACGCGGCACGCTGGGGCATGGCTGCGCTCGCCGGGAGCCGCCGCCGGCGTCACTATGTATTTCTAGGGGGCGACCGCGGCCCCTTCGAGGCGGCGGGGCGGCAGGTTGATCCCTAGGAGCCTTCACCTTCTCTGCAGCAGAAAACTTCCTCACCGGCGCCATTGCTGGGAGGGGACGGTTCGAGAGGTGTGGAGACAAAGAAGATTAAGATGGGTGAGGGTTTTCTCACCCTCACCAGCTTATATACAACCTAAGACCACTCGATGCCCCCTCGCGTTCTGGGGGCGCGCGACCCGTTGAAGGGTCACGTCTGCGTGGCCCGAAGTAGCAACAACATTAAATGGGAAGCAATGATGGCCGGTGCTGCGCCCAGGCATTGCATCGGTTTGACTGGGTGCGGTTCCTGACGTCCCTGGGGAGTGGAGGCACCGCCACCGAGGCGTTTGGCGCGTGCCAAGACTGGCCCGTAGGCGTTTGGGGCCCGCGACACTTCAGGCCATTCTCCAAGATTCGCCTATAAGCCAGCACGAGTGTGCCTTGGTCCCGGGGGCTACTATGGGTGTTCTGGGAATGGGGGTACCTAGACCTGCCTACCTGCAGCGCAGGGCATGGCCCACTTCATCAACCAAATGGGACCAGGCGTGGCCCCTCTCAAGACAAGGCCCTCGCGAGGGCCCTAGCCTCGCGAGGAAGAACAACGACAAGACCCGCGGAGGATGGGCCTCCTCAGGACCCCTCCAGAGCGGCGGAGGTTTGTATGCAAGGCTCGGCCTCGTGTGTCAAGGGTGACGCAAGGAAGGACAGGCGGGCATCAGTGAGCCAGGCGGCATAGTTTCCTCTTCGGTGAAAAGGAAGCAAGGACTTACGCAGGTTCCCAAACCACCCCCCAAATGTTTCCATTCCACTGCAAGAAGACCACAACCACCCACCCCACAGGGCGGATGCTATTGCTGAGCCCATCCCTACGCTGTCGATGGCTACTTTGCAGGCGAAGACCGCCTTTGGGCATGGCGATCACGTATTGCTATCCTCCTTCAAAATTGGCCATTGTGGGATCCCTTCCCACCATTGTGATAAGGGAAGAGGACCCGGGCCTTCACTATATATATGGGATAGGTTGCACTGTGGAGAGGAACCGACCATCCGATCCACCGGGGGAACCCATTTCACCACTCGTCCACCGCAAATCCACACAGGGCTCGAACACCTCAAGAGAGCCCTCGGGAGGCCCAAGAACACTGTACTATTTCATCCACATCACCTCCTCGAGAGGCAATCCACCAAAGCAGGAGTAGGGTATTACGCTTCACAGTGGCTAGAAATTGGGCAAACAATCATGTTCATCTTCTTCCTCGTCATCGTGCGAGTTCGTCGCTGTGTACATCGAGTAGGAATCTTCGCACACACCCCTGTGTTCGAATCTTAAGGGATTTACAGAGCCCGAAATTCTAAAGTAGCCGTGTAGGTCAGTACATGGAATGTACTGGCAAGTCACATCATAAAAGTGAAATGAGCGTCCATTGTACATGCAATTTGTCTAGTGGAAACTCTAAGTTTAATTTTTGCATAAAGCTGATTTTTCCCTATCAAAATTATTATCCTACCTCTACAAATATAATAAGTCTGAGATGGCATCCCATCTCAATCCATTCCAAAATTATGTCAATACCCAGTTGATTAATTAAGGGTGATCAGATCTCCCTACATTTCCAGTACAAAAAGCTCAAGTTGTCCATAACCAGGGACATGACTAATTGATTAGATTGACACTGTGCAGAGGTTGCACACTTTTTCCCACAAGACTCGACCACCTCCTTGATCGGAAGCTCGAGACATAGTCTTTCAATAGCATTTCCCCTAACCCACGGTTATGCCGATACACCTACATCACCTACATGTGCTAGCCTATCCCGGAAGAGGTCACACCATCTACTCAACTAAGTCGGAGCCCATATTAGCTTGCGGCTGCACACACACGGAAAATAAGGTTGATCCCTTTGTGCCTGGGTGGACGGACCACTAGTATGCACTCACACGGATTCCCATGAATGCTCCGAGTGTACTTCGCCACCATACAAACCAATTTCCACATAGGTAGTTCATTAAAGTCTTGTTCCTAATTACAACTTTCTCATTCATATCTCAATGTGAAAACACTCCCCAACCCTCGTCTACTTTGGTGAAGCATTATAATTTAACACGATGGCGACAAATTTGTACGGTTCAGATCTACCTCAAATGAACTACTAGGTGCAAGCATAGCAATTAGGCATAAAATTTTCTATCATGCAGTCATACAACAAAGGACTACGTGCATATATAAAACATAGGTTAAAACATATATGATCAAAATGTAACTTGCCTTCCTGTTGAGAGTGCAGTTCAAGGGAGTGCTACAATTCAGCTTCGCACTCTGAACAATCTAGCGGAAAGTAAAAAAATCACTTAAACAAGCATTCATACAATTCAAAGTAACATGCAACAAAAGTATTCTCACAAGCCAAATAAATTCCAACACATGAAATAAGCATGAAAATTTTCAAGGTATAAAATTACGACTGAAAAACATGGTTCAAAATTCGTGATGTGCACTAATGTGCCTACAAGGCATACTAGTAAAATTATCATGAACATAAACTAATTGTGTATAAAATATTGTGCAATTGTTCATGGCCTAGGATTTAGTTCATGGGTCGCAGCGCAAAAAGAATCACTTCAAACGGGTATACCGTTTAGAAGATATGGCCTAATGAAGTTTAAATTCAAATATGAAACAAATTTGAAATTGAACTTGCAAAATTTTGCATTGATAGGTTTTCTGGATAGAGTCATCTCGTTTTGATCTATGGTTAAAAAGTTACGGCCATCTCAAGATTTCAATCAAATCTGAAAAAACTACAACTAAAAAAACATTGCCACGTGGCGGCTGGTGGTTGGCTGAGCGATATTCGTTGCGATGGTTATGTGGAGGATGTCTGCATGTCACCTAAACTGGAAGAAAACCAGCCCGGTTGTTTTTTAAATAAAAACTGTGGTTAACCGTGTACAGATTCAGAAATATCTAAAAAACCAAACTAGATCTAACCTACTGGTTCCATCTAATATAAAAAATTAAGTAATCTAATATGAACGAGCGAGGGGAGGTTGTGGCTTATAGAGGCAAGGACGGCGTCAGGCAGGAGCTTGGCGTCACCGGGATAACGACTCCGGCGGGATCTGGCACGGGCAAGGTGGTCGGGCAGGTGTGGCTTGACGGTGGCGGCAGGGCGGTGATGGCAGCGGTTGATGGCGACGGCCGGAGGGAGCAGGCGGAGGCGATGAAGTTCGTGTGCTCCGATGAACTACGGCAACACAGGTCGTTGGGGCAGCATCTTCGGGGTGTCCTAGGGGCAAATGAAGATGTCACCGAGATGCGGACCACCGTAGGGGTTCGGTTTCCTGAAGAAAAAGAGGCAAGGAGGGGGGGGGGGGGTTCACCAACAACGTGGCACTCCGATGAAGAACTCGGCTCTGGCAAGATGCAAACGTCCATGTCGTCGGCGGTGAGTGGCGAGAGGTGGAGGAGATCGGCTGAATGGAACGGGTAGCGTGAGGGATTTATACAGGCGCGGTCGAGCGAGGTGTGACTGGCGGGATAAGTCTTATGCGACCAGCCTCGGCCGACGGTTGCGGGTGAGGATGGTACGGCTCTATCATGTGACGAGCGGGGGGTTGGGGATGACGGGGATTGGGCCCCATTTGTCAGGCACGTGAGGAAGAGAGAGACTAGCGAGTGAGCGAGAGAGAGAGAGAGAGGGGCGGGTGGGCGAGCAGGGGCGAGCGTTGGGAGGCTGGGGTGATCGAGCGGCCTGGCTGGAGCACTAGCTCGACAAAGTTGGCTTTGGCCTGGCTGGGTCGGCTGGCGTGTCTTTTTTGATAGAAATGTTTTGGGTTTTTAAACCACGTCCACTAGAGAAGAAAAAAAATAGCAGAATAATTTTATAAATCGTTATTAATATATAGAGCATAGTGGACATTACTTCCTGCTCATATAATTTAGAAAAATATTTTCTTATGCAAACTATAACTTTTGGCTGACAAAATAATTTTCAATGCAATTTTAAAATATCAAATGTAATTCAAATACTTTCCCACTCATTTATATTTTGAGAAAGTCATATTATCCTCTCTCTATTATTTTCTGGGAGTGGGAAAAGTTTGAACATCATAAACTCCAAATGCAATAAATCATGAGATGCAATGATGATGATCCTATTAACATCCTAATTTAATAAAACTGGGATGTTACAAGTAGCATAAAGAATCAATCAAAAACATGTTTTGCAACAAAAGTTATAGACAAAATAGTATTCTAATCAAATCTATTTGAATTCAAATTTAAATCATTCAAATAGGGCAAACCTTAGTATCTACACAAACTACATAAAATTTGTGACACAATGCAGAACATTTTGCTCAATAAATATAAATAACATAAAAGATATTAGCAATCTAAAATAGAAACTATTTCTAAAAAAGAAAGCAAAAATAGAAATAAGAAAAGCATATCGAGCGGACAGGGATACAGGTGGCACGTCGGGATTGGCTACGGCAAGCGACCGACGGCTAAACGTGAGCGAGCGGCCTGTGCGTAAAAAATGCTTTGGCGTTCGAAGTCATCTAATTTGTGTCGTTAGATCAAGATCAGACGAATGGCGGTGGAGGGGGCGCTTATACTGGCAGAGGGGTGGATCTCCGGAGGGGTCGACACGGTGATGTGGTGCGGAGCGGCGCTCCCGTGGGTCTTCGGTCTCAGGGAAGGCTTTGGTCAATGCGGAAGACAACGGTGAAAAGAATGGAGGCGTCGGACGGTGCCAGGTTTGGCTTGAGTGAGCAGAGCAAGATCGGGGATGCCGGCGGGGTTCTCTGGCTCTAGTGCCGAATCGGGTTTGGAGGTTTTTGCACGGGACGAAGCTAGCAGAGGGGCTTCTATAGGCCGGGGGTTTCCCAAGATATGATGATCCCGTGTGTGGCGGCGACGCTCTCCGTCGAAGGTAGGTGACGGGCAACGCAGGATATGGTCGGATGACGGGGCGCAAAGGCAGAGAGAGAGAGAGAAAAGCAGGGAGGGGGTCGGCTAACTGATACGGGGTAGATTTGGGCGCAGGCGAAAGGTGGGTTGTCAACGGCCTGGGCCTCGGCTCGCTTGCTTGGCCAGGGGTGCTCCGCTAGGCTTCGGTTGTTTCTTTTAAAAATATTTTTCTTTTTATTTCAAGACAGGGAAAGAAAGTATTTTTTTTATATAGACATATTATATGGGAAAAGATTGAGATCACCCGGCCGATCACGTAATTCCTGTACGCCGGCTTGTGACAACGACACGTGCCATGTGGGCCTCGTACCCTCCACTTTCCTAAAACAAATACCTAATCTGGTTTGTTCCCCATCATAAGATCATCTTCTCTCGCATCTCGCCTTCACCAGACCAAGGGCTGCCAGCTGTGCCGCCGCCGAGCACCCCCATTGCGCCACCGCTGACGCCGCCGAGCACGCGCTCCGCCATCATGGTCGCCGGCCGCCTCCACCACCATCCACCCTCTCTACTCCCTCTTCTCTCCTTCATCCAGCCAAGGACCTGGCAGCCGCACCGCCATGAGCACCCTCGATGTGCTGCCGTTGACGCCGGCAAGCACGCGCTGTGCGGTCTTGATCGTTGGCCGCCTCCACCACGCACCCTCTCTCCTCCTTCCTCTTCTCGATCGACGATGCTCGCTCTTGCTGCTTCCGGGTAATGAAGAAGATGACCTTTGCTCGCCACCGATGACGGCAAGGCGTTGTCCACTTTCTGCAACATCAGTGTTGTTGCAAACAAACGTGCATCAAGACCTTTGTTAAAAAAATCCGCAATAAGACTCTCCTGCAAAAAAACAATTCCGCAAAAAGACCTTTGTTGCAAAGAAAATTCGCAACAAAACCTTTATTGCAAAAACATTCCACAACACATCCATTGTTGCAAAAAATAATTTGCAACACAATCTTTGTTGCACAAAAATTCCGCAACCCAACCTTCGGTATAAATGTTTCTGCAATAAAATCTGTGTTTCGAAGTAGAGAAAATACGTTCACCCTATTAGATCTGTGTCACATCCAAGGGCTGGCGAGCCAGCCGATCTTTTAAAAATGTCCTCCGGCAGATGCGTAGCAGCCCCCTATATTATTATATTCTATGCCAAAATGACCAGAATAGTTAACTCTAAAACATTAACATATTTTCAGAGGCATTTGAAATACTTTTAAAAACAATTATTTTCCTGAATTCAAAAAAGTACTTGATCCAAAGATATAATATTTTTCAAATATTTTTCAAAGTTTGTAAATTCGAATGAAATTCCAATTAGCCTTTCGTTTGGAGGGTTTTGTTTCTCCACTCATTATTGTTGAAATTGCTCAGGGCATTCAAAATGAAATGGATTCCAAATTTCAATTATAAAACAATTTCAGATGGCCACAAAATTCAAATAGTTTTCAAATCCCATTTTAAATTCTTTATTTGAAGAAGTCATATCATCTTCTCTAGAATTTGAATTGGATGAACTTGAATTCAAAAGCAAAGGGGAAAGCCATTTTATTCCCTCTCATTAGAATTTGAATTGGATGAACTTGAATTTTACTCAATATGAATCAATCATTCAAACAAGGAAATCATATAATTGATTATTATAACATTTCAAAATTTGGGATGTTACATGCCAGAACATATATCACGTGAATCAATAGAATACCCCATTGTCACCACGGGTATCCACATGCAAGCCATACATCAAGTGTTCTCAAACCCAAAATATCCAATCCAACATAATGAGATCTCAAAGAGAAAGATTCAATTCATCACAATGAGATAGGAAGGGAAGAACACCGTATGATCCAATGATATTAACAAAGCTCACAATATGTCAAGATCATGCCATCTCAAGAACAAGAGAGTGAGTGAGTGAGTGTGAGAGAGAGATTGAACACATAGCTACTGGTACATACCATCAGATCTGAGGGTGAACTACTCCCTCCTCATCATGGCCACCACCAGGATGATGGAGATGGCTATCGGTGATGATTTCCCATCACCGGCAGGGTACTAGAAAAGCTCTAGACGAGTTTTTCTTCGTTACAAAGAGTTTGGGTATATATAGGATTTTTCAACGTTGGAATCGCACCAGCGGGAGACACGTGGGCCCCACCACAAAACAGGGCGCGCTGAGGGGGAGTGGCCATGCCTTGTTGCCCCATGGCCCACTAGTGGCTCCCCTGGTTCTTCGCTCTAGTATTTCTTATTCCCCCCCCCCCCCACAAAAAAATCATAATAAAGTTTTGGGTGATCCCGAGAACTTTTGTATTCTGCACAAAAAGCAACATCACACTAATTCTGCTAAAAACGGCGTATGTCCTGGTTAGTTCTAAATACATCATATAAAGTGCATCAAAACGATATAAAAGTATTGTAAACATAGGCAAATATGGCATGAATACTTCATAAATTACCAATACGTGTAGCGAGCTCTAGTTATAAAAACGACTGTGGTTTCACCTCTCTTCTTCCTCACACCTTGCCTCACTTCTCTACTTCCTCTCCTTCTTCTTCTAGTTCCAGGAGCTCGAGACGAGGCCCTAATGGAGGATGTGGTTCAGAGGCTACTCACGATGCTCCTGGCTGGAATGCTAGCGTCATTGGTTAGCTTGTTGCTTGTCATGTGCATGATGATCCATGATGACTGACGTGATGCTACGGCTTGAGTGGTGGCTCTCCACAGTGGTGGTGGCTATGAGGACTAGGTATCAACTTTGGTTATGAGTGGGTGCTAGTGGGTTTGGCAGAAGGTCTCATATAAAGAACTACCCACAAATTTTTTCCCCGCAAAAAACCGTGGTGTGCTAGTGATCCAGTGGATGTGGTGGTCTATTAGGTGCTAAATATGTGTGCGGCTCTACACTTGGTGCATGCGCTAGAGTGGGTGTGGCTGTGAGCTGGATGTCGTGGCGACATGTGAACTAAATTTGTGTTGGAATTTTGTTGTCGTAGTGGCCCTTAAGAAAATATCATTTCGAGGTGTTAAGAGTGAAAAATCGGTTGTAAACAATAGCAATAAATTTACTCATATGTAACTGCATCAAAACAATGCACTCAATAGTGTAAATCCTTAGATACAACACAAATGTTGTATCATGCAAACACACGCTAGTCTAGACATGATAGCAATACAACCATCGTCTATTGCACAAATGTAAAATCTGCAAGGTTTTGTGGAAATATCCCTGGCGTAGGGACACAATCTTCTTCCTCCAAGGAAAGTGGATGGAGGAGACAAAGGATGTGCCCTAACTGGGTTGGCAATGGTGGTCCACCGATGACGATCCAAGGATTCATAACAACAAGAGTCTGGAGATAATCCATCAGTTGCTAGGTGAAACACTCGTGAGCGTTGACATATTGAACGAGGTTGTCTAGCACTAGATCTGTCTCCATTTGTCTGCATGGTAACATGGACTCACTTCCGTGTGTTGGGCAGCTTGGGAAGTAATAATACACCCTTTTACTGGCACATGGCACCATGAATCAAAGACGGGTAATTGCTTCACAGGCAGCAATTTCTATGGCCATGTCTGGCGTCGACATGGACTTCTCGATGAAGACAACATATGGAAGGCCTTGGTTTGGGTCTACTGGTGGGATGTGCACAACTGCCCTATATTTCGAGGAACTGGTAGTGATCCTCGTTTTGAATAGCTCGTACTAGGGTTGGTGGCCGGAGCCAAGAATGTTGTGCGTGAAATCGCACAAAATCATAACAAAACTACCCAGGGTTGCATTCAGGGTTCTTAGATAGATCCGAAGGTGCGACATGGAAGGATTGCATGTGGAGGTAGTGTACAAGGTTAGGGATGCAGGGGATGGGTACGGGAGTGGCCTCTTATAAAGTGCATGGGTTGGGAAACATAATTTAGCACCAGTACAACTTTGGGTATCGGTTCCGTTCTAGAGTTTTCGGGGTCAAAGTTTCATATATAAATTCCCAGAGTGACATATTACTATGGTTGTCGGTTAGGGTGGTATTGGAAGTTACGCCTAGAATTTACTTTGCAGCCATACGTCAAATATTTATGCAGGGATACACATGTAGTACCATTAAACAATGGAATGCAAGCAGTCCGCAACTTACTATGGTAATATGAGATCACAAGATTACAGATTGTAGGAATACTAAGGCTCGATACTACTATGGTGGTTTCAGTCTGGTTCGTTTACATCTAGTCGGGCATGTCTCGTGGACGTCTAGGATTCTTCGTGGGCTTCAGCAATGGAGTGGATCAAGGTAGGATGGTGAGCTATAGGTTTTGGGTGGCGATGATGACCCTCATTGGGTGTGGTGGTCACAATCCCATTGGAGAAGATCCCCATGAGGTGATGCAGTTCTTTCGGGAAGACAAACACATTGCTCAGGTCAGCAACAAGGGTAAACCCCGAGGGCTCGATGGATCTTCTCTAGCACTACTGGGCTATTGGAGGTGTTGGAAATATGCCCTAGAGGCAATAAATAAAGTGTTTATTATATATTTCCTTGTTCATGATAATTGTTTATTATCCAGGCTATAATTGTATTGATTGGAAACACATTACATGTATGCATAAGTAGACAACACTTTGTCCCTAGTATGCCTCTTGTAAGACTAGCTCATTGATCAATGATGGTCAAGGTTTCCTAGCCATTAACAAGAGATGTCATTTGATAAACGGGATCACATCATTGGGAGAATGATGTGATGGATAAGACCCAAACTATAAGCGTAGCATATGATCGTCTCAGTTTATTGGTCCAGTTTTCTGCATGTCAAAGTATATGTTCCTATGACCATGAGATCATGCAACTCACGGACACCGGAGGAGTGCCTTGTGTGTATCAAACATCGCAACGTAACTGGGTGACTATAAAGGTGCATTACAGGTATCTCCGAGGGTGTCTGTTGGGTTGGCATGGATCAAGAATGGGATTTGTTACTCCGTGTAACGGAGAGGTATCTCAGGGCCCACTCGGTAATACAACATCACAATAAGCCTTGCAAGCAATGGGACTAAGTGTTAGCCACGGGACCTTGTATTACGGAACAAGTAAAGAGAATTGCCAGTAACGAGCTTGAACTAGGTATACAGATACCCACAATCGACTCTCGGGCAAGTAGCATACCGAAGAACAAAGGGAACATCATAAGGGATTAACTGAATCCTTGACATAGAGGTTCGACCGATCAAGATCTTCGTATAATATGTAGGAACCAATATGGGCATCGAGGTCCCGCTATTGGTTATTGACCGTAGAGGTGTCTTGGTCATGTCTACATAGTTCTCGAACCCGCAGGGTCTGCACACTTAAGGTTTGGTGACGTTTCGGTACTATAGAGTTATGCATGGTGGTGACCGAAGGTTTTTGGTGTCTCGGATGAAATTCCGGACGTCATGAGGAGCTCCGAAATGGTCCGGAGGTAAAGATTGATATATAGGAAGTCCTGTTTTGGTCGCCGGAAAAGTTTCGGGCTCATCGGTAGTATACTGGGAGTGCCGGTAGTGTACCGGGGGACCATTGGGAGGGGTATTTCGACCCAAGAAGCTACATGGGCTATGGGAAGGTGAATACCAGCCCTTAGTGGGCTGGTGTAAGTCCCACACAAGGCCCATGCGGCTGGGAATAAAAGCCCAAAAGGAAAAAGGTGGAAAAAGGCAAAAAGGGCCAAATAAGGAAGGAGTCCTAATCCTACTAGGAGTGGAGGAGGAGGAGGACTCCCTCCTTGGTTTGGCCGAGCCTAGGGCTGGCCCCTTGAGGTCCAAGCCTCCTCCTCCCCTCCTCCCATATAGACTAGTGGTTTTGAGGTTTTTTCCACAAGATTTTCTACCACGTGCTGCCCTCTCCTCTAGCACATAGTTTCTCCTCTAGATCGGATTTCTGCAGTGCTTAGGCGAAGCCCTGCCGGAATAGCTCCACCACCATTGCCGGAGTGCCGTCATGCTGCCGTAGAACTCTTCTACCTCTCCGCTCCCTCTTGCTAGATCAAGAAGGTGGAGATCGTCATCAAGCCGTACGTGTGCTGAACGCGGAGGTGTCGCCCGTTCGGTGCTAGATCAGGACGGATCGTGATTGGATCGCGGGACGCTCGGTGATTTGGATCGCGAAAACGTTCGACTACATCAACCGTGTTTCTTAACACTTCTTGCTTACCGATCTACAAGGGTATGTAGATCCACTCTCCCCCTCGTAGATGCTCATCACCATGGATAGATCTTGCGTGTGCGTAGGAAATTTTTTGTTTCCCATGCAACGTTCCACAAGAGTGGCATCATGAGCTAGGTCTGTGTGTAGATGAGATCTCGAGTAGAACACAAAGAGTTTGTGGGAGTTGATGCTTAGATTTCTTCCTACCTTGGTCGTGATTTGGTTCAGCGGTATTGTGGGATGAAGCGGCCCGGACCAACATTACTCGTACGCTTACGAGAGACCAGTTCCATCTACTGACGTGTAACTTCGTTGCACAAATATGACTGGCAGGTGTCTGTTTCTCCTAATTTAGGTGGATCGGATACGACAAAGGCGGTCCTTGAGATGGTTGAAAAGCAACTAATGTATCACCACTGTGGTTTTTGCGTAGATGAGAATTGTTCTTGCTAGATACCCATAGCAGCCACATAAAACATGCAACAACAATTAGAGGGCGTCTAACTTGTTTTTGCAGGGTATGTTGTGATGCGATATGGCCAATTACATGATGTGATATATTTGATGTATGAGATAATCATGTGTTGTATGGAATATCACGACTTGCATGTCGATGAGTACGGCAACCGGCAGGAGCCGTAGTGTTTTCTTTAATTATTGTATGACCTGCATGTCAATCATTAAGCGCTATGTAATGCTTTACATTATCGCTAAACAATAACAATAGTAGTAGAAGCATGGTGGGCGTGACAACCCCGATGGCGACACGTTGATGGAGATCAAGATGATGGAGATCATGATGTCATGCCGGTGACGATGAAGATCATGCCGGTGCTTTCAAGATGGAGATCAAAAGCACAAGTTCATGGTCATATCATGTCACTTATGATTTGCATGGGATGTTAATCCTTTTATGCACCTTGTTTTGCTTAGGATGACGGTAGAATTATAAGGTGATCCCTCACTTAAATTTCAAGATGAATTGTGTTCTCCCCGAGTGTGCACCGTTCCGAAAGTTCGTCGTGTCGAGACACCACGTGATGATCGGGTGTGATAGACTCTACGTTCACATACAATGGGTGCAAGCCAGTGTTGCACATGCAGGACACTCGGGTTAAACTTGACGAGCCTATCATGTACAGACATGGCCTCAGAACACAAGATATCAAAAGATCGAACATGAGTCATATAGTAGATATGATCAACATGATGATGTTCACCATTGAAATCACCTCAACTCACGTGATGATCGGACTTGAGTTGGTGAATTTGGATCATGTGGCACTCAGATGACCTGAGGGATGTCAATTTGAGTGGGAGCTTTAATAATTTGATTAACTAAACTCATTATCTTGAACAATAGTCTAAGTAAACTTTGCATATTTATGTTGTATATCAATGGCTCGCGCAGTAGCACCCCTGAATTTTTAATGCGTTCCTAGAGACAGCTAAGTTGAAAGATGATGGAAGTAACTTTGTTGACTGGGCCTGTAATCTGAGGATTATCCTCACGGCTTCCCAGAAATCATATGTCCTTGATGCATCGCTTGGTGACCAACCCGAAGACATGTCATCCGAAGACGTTAAGAATTCTTGGGAGGCATGTTCTGGAGATTTCTCAATAGGTCAGTGTGCAATATTGTATGGCTTAGAACCGGGACTTCAAAGACATTTTGAACGTCATGGAGCATATGAGATGTTCCAGGAGTTGAAGTTCATCTTCCGGAAGAAAGCCCGGATCGAGAGGTATGAGACCTCTGATAAGTTCTATGCTTGCAAAATGGAGGAGAATGGGTCTATCAGTGAACATATACTCAGAATGTCTGGGTACTCGACTTGTCTGGTAGAGTTGGGAATTGCCCTTCCGCCAGAGGCGATCACTGGTAGAGTTCTTCAATCACTGCCACCTAGTTACAAGAGCTTTGTGATGAACTATAACACGCTCGGGACGAACAAGTCAGTCACCGAGCTGTTTGCGATGCTAAAAGTCGCTGAGTCTGAAATCCAGAAAGAACATCAAGTGTTGATGGTCAATAAAAGCACTAGTTTCAAGAAGAGTGGCAAGGGCAAGAGCAAGGTCAAGAAGGGTAAAACCAAGAAGGATGGCAAAGCAGTTGCTACTCTTGTAAAGAAGCCCAAGGCTGGACCCAAGCCAGAAACTGAGTGCTTTCATTGCAAGGGAACTAGTCACTAGAAGTGGAACTGCCCCAAGTACCTGTTTGACAAGAAGGCGGCCAACAACAAACAAGGTATATATGATATACATGTTATTGATGTGTACCTTACTCTCTCTCGTTGTAGTGCCTGGGTATTTGATACCGGTTCGGTTGCTCACATTTGCAACTCAAAACAGGAACTATAGAATAAACGAAGGCCGGCAAAGGACAAAGTGACGATGCGCGTGGGAAATGGTTCCAAGGTTGATGTGATCGCCATCGGCATGCTCTCTCTTCTATTACCATCGGGATTAGTGATGAACCTGAATAATTGTTATTTAGTGCCTGCGTTAAGCATGAACATTATATCTGGATCTTGTTTATTGCGAGATGGTTACTCATTTAAATCACAGAATAATAGTTGTTCTATTTATATGAGTAATATCTTTTATGGCCATGCACCCAATGTGAGGGGTTTATTCATGTTGAATCTTGATAGTGATGATACACATTTTCATAACATTGACGCCAAAAGATGTAGAGTTGATAATGATAGTACCACTTTCTTGTGGCACTGCCGTTTATGTCATATTGGTGTAAAACGCACGAGGAAGCTCCATACTGATGGGCTTTTGGAGTCACTTGATTTTGAATCACTTGACACACGTGAACCATGCCTCATGGGCAAGATGACTAAAACACCATTCTCTGGAACAATGGAACGGGTAAGTAACTTATTGAAAATCATACATACTGATGTGTGCGGTCCAATAAATGTTACAGCGCGCGGTGGATATCGTTATTTTCTCACCTTCACTATTGACTTAAGTAGATATGGGTATATTTACTTAATGAAACACAAGTCTGAAACATTTGAAAAGTTCAAGCAATTTTAGAGCGAAGTTGAGAATCATCGTAACAAGAAGATTAAATTCCTGCCATCTGATCGAGGAGGAGAATATCTGAGTTATGAGTTTGGCAGTCACTTAAGATAGTGTGGAATTGTTTCACTGTTGACACCGCGTGGAACACCACAGCGAAATGGTGTGTTTGAACGTCATAAACAAACCTTGTTAGAAATGGTGCGTTCTATGATGTGTCTTGCTGATTTGCCACTATCGTTTTGGGGTTATGCATTAGAGACAGCTACATTCACTTTAAATAGTGCAGCATCAAAATCTGTTGAGATGACGCCATATGAACTATGGTTTGGCAAGAGGCCAAAGTTGTCCTTTCTTATAGTTTGGGGATGTGATGCTTATGTCAAAAAGCTTCAGCCTTAAAAGCTGGAACCCAAAGCGGAGAAATGTGTCTTCATAGGATACCCAAAAGAGATAGTCAGGTATACCTTCTATCTCAGATCCAAAGGCAAAGTGTTTGTCGCTAAGAACGGAACATTTCTTGAGAAAGAGTTTCTCTCGAAAGAATTGAGTGGGAGGAAAACAGAGATTGATGAGGTTATTGAACCTTTACTTCAATCGGAGAGTAGTGCAACACAGAAAGAAGTTTCTGTGGAGCCTACGATAGTTGAAGAGGAAGTTAATGATGATGATCATGAAGCTTTGGATCAAGTTACTATTGAACCTCGTAGGTCGACAAGGGCACGTACTGCTCCTGAGTGGTACGACAACACTATCTTGGAGATCATGTTGTTGGACAACAATGAACCTACGAGCTATGGAGGAGCAATGATGGGCCCAGACTTCAAAAAATGGTTAGAGGCCATGAAATCCGAGATGGGATCCATGTATGAAAACAAAATGTGGACTTTGGAAGTATTACCTGAAGGGCGAAAGGCCATTCAGAACAAATGGATCTTTAAGAAGAAGACGGACGCGGACGGTAATGTCACCGTCTATAAAGCTCTACTTGTGGCAAAGGGTTTTTCACAAGTTCAAGTAGTTGACTATGATGAGACCTTCTCACCCGTAGCGATGCTTAAGTCCGTCAGAATCATGTTAGCAATAGTTGCTTATTTCGACTATGAAATTTGGCAGATGGATGTCAAAGCAGCGTTCCTCAATGGTTTTCTTGAGGAAGAGTTGTATATGATGCAACCAGAAGGTTTTGTCGATCCATAGAATGCTGACAAAGTTTGCAAACTCCAGTGATCCATTTATGGGCTGGTGCAAGCATCTCGGAGTTGAAATAAGCGCTTTGATGAGGTGATCAAAGCGTTTGGGTTGATACAAGCTTCTGGAGAAGCTTGTATTTACAAAAAGGTGAGTGGGAGCTCTATAGCGTTTCTAATATTATATGTGGATGGCATATTGTTGATTGGAAACAATATAGAAATGCTGGAAAGCGTGAAGGAATATTTGAATAAGAGTTTTTCAATGAAGGACCTAGGAGAAGCTGCTTTCACATTAGGCATTAAGATCTATAGAGATAGATCGAGATGCTTAATAGCACTTTCACAAAGCAACATACCTTGATAAAGTTTTGAAGAAGTTCAAAATGGATCAGGCCAAGAAGGGGTTCTTGCCTGTGTTACAAGGTGTGAAGTTGAGTAAGACTCAGTGCCCAGTGACTACATAAGATAGAGAAAAGATGAGTGTCATCCCCTATGCTTCAGCCATAGGCTCTATCATGTATCCAATGTTGTGCACAAGACCCGATGTCTGCCTTGCCATAAGTATGGCCGGAAGGTTTCAAAGTGATCCTGGAATGGAGCACTGGGCGGCGGTCAAGAATATCCTTAAGTACCTGAATAGGACTAAAGAAATGTTTCTCGTTTATGCAGGTGATGAAGAGCTCGTCGTAAAGGGTTACGTCGATGCAAGCTTTGACACTGATCCGAATGACTCTAAGTCACAAACCGGATATGTATTTATTCTCAACGGGGAGCAGTAAGCTGGTGCAGTTCCAAGCAAAGCGTGGTAGCCGATTGTACATGTGAAGCGGAGTACATCGCAGCTTCGAAGGCAGCAAAGGAAGGTGTCTGGATGAAGCAATTCATGATAGATCTTGGAGTAGTGCCCAGTGCACTGAATCCAATGACTCTGTTCTATGACAACACTGGTGCCATTGCTCTGGCCAAGGAACCAAGGTTTCACAAGAGGACCAGACACATAAAGCGACGTTTCAATTCCATCCGCGATTACATCGAGGAGAAGGACATAAATATTTGAAAAGTGCACACGGATCTACATGTTGCATACCCGTTGACTAAACCTCTTCCAAGGGCTAAACATGATCAACACCAGAACTGCATGGGTGTTCGATTCATTACAATGTAAATCACATAGTGATGTGAACTAGATTATTGACTCTAGTGCAAGTGGGAGACTGTTGGAAATATGCCCTAGAGGCAATAAATAAAGTGTTTATTATTATATTTGCCTCTTCATGATAATTGTTTATTATCCATGCTATAATTGTATTGATTGGAAACACATTACATATGTGGATAAGTGGACAACGCTTTGTCCCTAGTATGCCTCTAGTAAGAGTAGCTCGTTGATCAAAGATGGTCAAGGTTTCCTAGCCATTGACATGAGATGTCATTTGATAAACGGGACCACATCATTGGGAGAATGATGTGATGGACAAGACCCAAACTATAAACGTAGCATATGATCGTCTCAGTTTATTGCTACAGTTCTCTGCATGTCAAAGTATATGTTCCTATGACCATGAGATCATGCAACTCATAGACACCGGAGGAGTGCCTTTCGTGTATCAAACGTCGCAACGTAACTGGGTGACTATAAAGGTGCATTACAGGTATCTCCGAGGATGTCTATTGGGTTGGCATGGATCAAGAATGGGATTTGTTACTCTGTGTAACGGAGAGGTATCTCAGGGCCCACTCGGTAATACAACATCACAATAAGCCTTGCAAGCAATGTGACTAAGTGTCAGCCACGGGATCTTGTATTATGGAATGAGTAAAGAGACTTGCCGGTAACGAGATTGAACTAGGTATACAGATACCGACGATCGAATCTCGGGCAATTAACATACCAAAGAACAAAGGGAACATCATACGGGATTAACTGAGTCCTTGACATAGAGGTTCGACCGATAAAGATCTTCATAGAATATGTAGGAACCAATATGGGCATCCAGGTCCCGTTATTCGTTAATTACCGTAGAGGTGTCTCGGTCATGTCTACATAGTTCTCGAACCCGCACGGTCTGCACACTTAAGGTTTGGTGACGTTTCGGTAGTATAGAGTTATGCATGGTGGTGACCGAAGGTTATTCGGAGTCTTGGATGAGTCCTCGGGCTTCACGAGGCGCACCAGAATGGTCCATAGGTAAAGATTAATATATAGGAAGTCCTGTTTTGGTCACGGGAAAAGTTTCGGGCTCATCGGTAGTGTACCGGCAGTGTCGGTAGTGTATCGGAGGACCATCGGGAGGGGTATTTTGACCCAAGGGGCTACATGGGTGTGGGAAGGTGAATACCAGCCCTTAGTGGGCTTGTGGAAGTCCCACACAAGGCCCATGCGGCTGGGAAGAAAACCCCAAAAGGAAAAAGGTGGAAAAAGGCAAAAAGGGCCAAATAAGGAAGGAGTCATAATCCTACTAGGAGTGGAGGAGGAGGACTCCTCCCTGCTTGGTTCGGCCAAGCCTAGGGCTAGACCCTTGAGGGACAAGCCTCCTCCTCCCCTCCTCCTATATATACTAGTTGTTTTGAAGCTTTTTGCACAAGATTTCCTGCCACGTGCTACCCTCTCCTCTAGCGCATAGTTTCTCCTCTAGATCGGATTTCTGTAGTGCTTAGGCGAAGCCCTATGGGAATAGCTCCACCACCATTTCCGGAGCGTCGTCACGCTGCCGAAGAACTCTTCTACCTCTCTGCTCCCTCTTGCGGGATCAAGAAGGCGGAGATCGTCATCAAGCTGTACGTGTGCTGAACGCGGAGGTACAGCCCGTTCGGTGCTAGATCGAGACGGATCGTGATTGGATCGCGGGACTCTCGGCGATTTTGATCGCGAAGACGTTCGACTACATCAACCACGTTTCTTAACACTTCCCGCTTAGCGATCTACAAGGTTACGTAGATCCACTCTCCCCCTCGTAGATGCTCATCACCATGGATAGATCTTGTGTGTGCGTAGGATTTTTTTTTCCCACGCAACGTTCCCCACCAGGAGATGGGTATAGCTTTGCTGCTCACAGGGGCCAGGCAAGCAAGATCCCTGCGGGTTGCAATAAGGTCAAGGGTGAACTGATTGAACAGTGCCCTCTTGTTCTCTTAAGTAGCGCATAAGATGAAGCAGTGTGGGATCCGTCTCTTGGTCACCTCTAGCAACCTGGGTCGGTCTGCCATTGGCTTCACAACAAGGGTAGTAGTCGAAAGGGTGATTGTTAATCATCGGCGACAGGTGCCAGAGTTGAACTATAGCCTCTCAGGCTGCTAGCTAGATGGCTTGGGGCTCGTAGGAGGTTGTCCTCCCGGTGAATCGGTAGGGGCGTTCTGACGTGATACCCTTGCCGTAGATGTGTATCATGGGCCAGAAGTGACGGATGGATCACTCGTGTGCTCCAAGTACATAGCATATTCTGAGGGTTCTTTATGGCAAAGGCTCGGCGGGTGAGATTGGTGAGGACAACTACGAAATCTCCAAGCTCATATCGTGTGGTCTCTTTGTGAACGACGGGGCCCAACATCCTGGTAGTTTGGGAATTGAAAGGTGTTTGTGGTGTGCTGGCTTAAGGCAAACCTTTCCTTTATAAGCAAGCAGAGTCTTGCATCGCACGCTTATGGATGGCACAATTTAGGTGTCGTCCATGGTTGCATGACCAATGGGATGGGCTGATATGTTAGGCGCCGACTACTGAAAAAGGCCACCGATTGTACATACAAGAAGTTCGAAAGTATCCTTCCCTCCATTTTTTTCTATTTTCAAAATATTGCAGCTAACACATAATTCCAAAAAAGTACAAAAAATTTATGTGGAAAATTTGAAATAAATACTAAAATAAACTAGATAGAATTTAAGGAATGTCAGAAAAAGAATCGTGTCATTTGGAGTTGTGGTTTAAAAACTAGAGCTAGTCAAAGGTGCGTCAAAATCTGTTTTTTAAATTAAACATATGATTGAAAACGGTTCGGTCCGGGATACATTTCCTAGAAATGGAAGTATTTTCGAGGAAGACACTTACTCGCGAAAAAAATGCACCAGCAGGACAGTGTCACTGGTGGAACGACTGGCTTACTAACAAGTCGGACACACCTGTCGGGTTCGCCTTCTTCCTCCCTCATGCCCGAGCAGGGATAGAGGAGGGATTTAGTGGTGATTATCTATGGCACACACTACCATTCTAGGTGCTCCAGCGATGTAGATGCTCAAGAGCGAACTCCCTATCCTCTTGGGGTGGTTAGGGTCACGGGGGAGCTCGAGGGCGACCACAACTTCAACCATGGTGGGAGAAAAGCTCTGGTGAAAAGGGGATTCTACCCATGGGATTTTTTCGATGGAATAGGAGCTTTGAATGGGTTCTCGAGGCCGTGATCAAACTGGCGGTGGAAGAGATGGGGAGGGATAGGCTGAAGTGCACCCATATTTGGCAGAGATGCGATGGCGGACGAGGTGGCCGGAGTCAAGGGAGATGCCTCGCCCCGGTTAATTTGCTTCCATGAGGACCTTACTATGGGTGGAGGGAGGGTTAGGAGTGCACTGAGGGCTCGGGGTGGTAACTTCATAGTGCAGGGAGGTCAGTTCCAAGGCTGCCCAAGGATAACCACAGCGGGGATCTCATTCATGGCGAGCACGGCCGATGGCGGGGTTGGTAGTTGATGGTGCGGTTTGGTGATAAGCTCGGGAGCGCTGGTGGTCTTTGGCATACCTGGCCAAACGGGCCGGGCTTGGCGCGCCGGCCCAGCGGCACGCCGCGCTGGCACGTCATGCGGTCCGGATCGGCACGAACTAAACGGGCCGTGCCTGGCCCGCGGCCCGCCTTGGGCCGTGCCTGGGCCGCCACCCCTAGCACGCGGGCCGGGACGGCACAACCTGATTATCTTTTTTTATACGGCCTAATAAGTAAAAATGGACTAATAACGCTCAATGCGTCAAATAGTAGGCATATTAGCGGGCCTGGCATGCCGACAGGCCGGCCCGATTAGCAAACGGGCCGTGCCTGGGCCGGCAACCCGGGCACGCGGGCCGGAACGGCATGGCCCGGTTAGTAATCGTGTCGTGGCGGGCCGGGCCGTGTCGGGCACGATTACCAGTGGGCCGTGCCGGGATGGCCCGTTTGGCCAGGTATGGTCTTTGGCTGGTGCCACATACAGTGGACAGTGTTGCGGCTTTCGAAGAGCAGCACGGTGGCGGTTGAAAATTAATGGCGAACAGGGGAGGTGGCAGTTGTCGGTGCGACTAGTGGAGAGGTTGGTGAGGGTGACACAAGGGCTACATGAGCAGGAAGATAACTACAACTGTCCTAGTGGCTCGGAGATGCGCCACACGTCTCGGGCGGCGCCATCCACGACAGGCTCCAGCAGTGGCACAAATGGTGAGCCGCGGACGTGGCGGTTTGTGCAGTGGATGGTGGGTGTCTAGGTGTGATGCGTCGATAAGGGAATGGCCAGAATGAGACGGGCAAGGGCAGTGATGGGACATGGTGGCTCAGGCACGGGTGTGTGCAATATGCGTGTTGTCTGCGTGCTCCGGACATGCACAACACGTGCTTGACGATTTGCCAAGATAATCTAGAGGGCGTTGAGTCAAATGAAACTGACAGAGTTATGATGTTGGTTATGGGAGAGCTTGTGGAACTGTTGGTTTAGCCATATAAGTTAGATTCACTTGCACTTTAGCAAGATGCAATAATTTTGCCATGCCAAAAGGTGTCAAAACCAGCGGTTCTTGAATCAATGGGGAATAGCAAACACAAGGGATATATTTACGCTGGTTCGGGCCCTCTTAAAGAGGTGAACCCCTACGTCCTGCTTGATTATATTGATTTGTGTGACAATTACAAAGTCGATCTACCATGAGATCCGATGAACTAAACCCTAGATGAGTAGGATGATAGTTCTTCTCTTCTACGAACTAAACCCTCTGGTTTATATAGACACCAGGGGTACCTAGGTTACACATGGTCAGTTGCCATCAGGGAATCAACATGCCGATTCTTCCATCTTGACTTGAAGGACACACCAAGGCACCGAAGGTTTCCTTCCTGAAGACGGAGTCACCTTATAGCTCGGCCTCCAAGTAATAATCATAGAGCGGCCCACATGTCCGTCCCATAAGAGATAGACCAATGGCCGGAAGACCCTTTAGTACTGGACTCCCTTAGTAGCCCCCAAACTTGCCTCCAATGCCGAGCTCCATGATCGCTAGTAGCCTCATGCACCCAAAGTCTCTGGCTTGCGGAGCGAGTTCTTCTTCCCTTCTATATCTGGCCGATTCTAGTTCAGCCACCGATGACTTCTTGATTTCCGAACAATATGTGCTACTCACCCTCGAAGGCCAACTTCTAGCGAAAGGTCACTGTTGGTCACTACCACTGACCAGTTATGAAAACTCGATTCCCGGTTCAAAGTAGTTCCACTATTGGCACGTCCCATCAATATGGAGATCGTGCCCCGGTTTTTAAGGGTGTAGTGACCCGACTCAAAACGAGTCAAGCCTTTGTGTTTTCTGTGCCATCCCTAGATCAGTATGCTGGCACACACAGTACATCAATGTATATATCAAAGTGCAATCACATGTAATTAATGTAAAACTGATATATACCTTAAAATAGCAGCGGAATACAGTCAACGGGAGTGGAGTCCCATTAACACCAACGGCAGGTTGAGTGTAGACCGTAACCCTGAATCGTACTCTTACCCATCGTAGAAGAGTATCTGCAACATAAGACGTTGTAGCCGTGTAGGTCAGTACATGGAATGTACTGGCAGGATCACCATATTATAACAGAAGAATAAAGGCTATTCTATATGCAAAGGCTTTGTGGCTCTGTGTCTGAGTTTTTGCGTAAAAGCTGATTTTATTATCCTACAACAAAGGAATATCGGGAATTTCACTATGGAGTTACCTATCATGACATGGTTCCGCCAACCAATGTCTCAATGCCCATAAGTATCATAAGTTGCCCAAAATTAGTTATCAGTCTAGTGTTGAGAGTTCAGAGATAGATCCAAGTCTAGAAGTTCAAATTGTCCATACCAGGGGCACGGCTAATCGATTAGGTTTAACTCTGCAGAGTGTTGTGTACTTTACCCACAAGATTCTTTCCCTCCTGGTAAGTCCTCACACTGCCTGATGTTTGAGAACAGGATGAAAGAAACAAGGTCTTTCAGAGTGTTTCCCTAACTACTATCAGTGCCCATCCATTCCTAACGTCAACTACATCTCGTAGCACTGCCCAGCGAGAGTCACAACAAAGATCAACCAAGCCAGAGCCCATAATGACTTGTGGCTACACAGGTAAGCTTCCGGGCATGAAGTATTCATCCTTCCCTTTGAGTTTGGGTGAGGCTTTCCGCGTGAATACTGGCCATCTCCAGCAACACCTAGGCAAATCCACTGGTTTCTCCAGGGTACCGTTTCAACCATCCCTCACCCAGTAGTGTGTATTGAAAAACTTGTTTCTCGAGTCTCGAAGTCTTGAGGTCTTGAATATGCAGGTCTTGAAGAATCCTTCATGAAGTCGTCATTTTGACGTGGAGTCCTCCTTCTCACACCACTCACGAACACTCATACCAGACCCCGTCTACTTTAGCATAGCATTGCACTAACTAGCGTTCCCGGGGCTTTAGTAACAGGTGGTGGGTTCCTACCTCATGCATTCTACTCAACTACAAGAATTTCAATAACACTACGGGAGGGATTTGTTGAATGATGTCACTACATGCAATAAAACATAGGTATGAAATGATGGTCAAAGTGAACTTGCCTGTACTATTGATGAAGAGAAAGATCACTCTCAGAAATAACTTGATAGACTATTCGTCACTCTCTGATGAAAATCTATATAACAAACATTGCATTCATAAAAAACACTTCTAGCAATCAAAACTAACAATCACAAGGTAACACAAGAAACAAAAGCAACAAGGTTGATGAAGGAAACACTTAAGACAAAACTCAAAGTCAAGAAAGTTTTCATAAAAACAACTAAGGTAGTTTTCCTCTACAACAACTAGTAACAAAACAAAAACAAAGTAAAATATAACAAAAATATTTTAGTAAAAGAATTACTTTTGAAGAACAAGTAAGACTGATGAAAACAAAACTTTAAACAACATAAGTGTTTGCCCACTAAGCTTAACAACAAGTAAAATAATAAAATATGAAAATAAGAGAAAAACAAAGTATAAAACATTTAAGTTAACAGAAAATAATTAATAAAATTATTTATTTTAAAAAAGAATTAAATCATTTAAAACTTTCGTGAAAAAAAAATCTCTACTAAAACTAAGTTGTTTATCAAACATTACCTAATGATGAAGAATATAGTTTCCTATAATAATAGAGTAAAACTAAACTATTTTGTTTTAAAACATTTCTTAACAGAAAAGATTTACTAAAAATTTATTTGTAAACAGAATCTAATTACTTAAAACTTTAGTTAAAAAAATTATTACTAACAAATTTGTTTGTACTCAACTATACCTATTTGAAAAAGGGTATAGGTCCCTATAATAAAATTTATAAACTAAACAAATTATCTTTGGTTAACAGCAAGTAAATTACTAATGTTTAGAACAACAGAACAAAATGAAGTCTAAAACATAAGTTAAATCAAATCAGATTTCAAATTAAACCAAAAGAAAATCAAACTAATTAAACTAGTAGGAAATTAAAACAGATTCTGTTTTGATTAAGAACACTAATCAAATTTATTCAATTAATTCTCAAACTTTACCTAGTGATAACTAGGATCATTAGTGACAAGTAGCAAAAAGAATCAATCAAAAATATATTATAAAACTCAAGTTATTCAGAAAACAAAATTTAAATCAAATCTGTTTAAATTCAAATTTAAATTTCCAAACATGGTCAAACTTGGCATCTACAGAAGCTAGAATAAAATTGTGACCTAATGCAAAAAGAATCAAGTTTAAGCACTTAAAACATAAAAGATATACTAAAAACAAAATCAGAACTATTTCTGTTTTCTAAAAAAAACAGAAAAAGAAAACGTTGTAACTATCGGACAGGGGGGTGACGTGGCATGCTCTGGTTGGCTGTGGCCGTGTGTGTGCTAGCGAATACGAGCAGGAAGCCGAAGTTTAGCAGATAATGGTTCAGGGATTTAAAATTACTTTTCTATGCCGTTGATTAAGATCGGATGGTGGGGATAGGGTGGAGAGGCTCACCGTGGGTTTGACGGCTCCGGCGAAGTTCTCGCGACGGCGGCGGCTCGGGATCGAAGCGGCCGATGGCTCTAGGGGGTCTCCGGCGACGGCGTTGGCTCCGTTCGATGCAGGGGAGCACGGTGATGGCGGTCGCGGCGTCAGCGAGGCCTCGGGGCGATGGAGGCGAGCGGCACGAGCTCGGGGGCGGTTCGGTGGAGGTGGAGCTCCGGCGAGGTTGTGGTGTGGGGCTCTAGAGGAGGTCCGGGGCTCGGGCAGGGGGATGGGTAGGTGCGGGAGAGTGAGGCGAGGTCGATGATGGGTTCGGACGGCAATGAGGGGGTCGGAGTGGAGCAGTAGCTCAGAAATGGCGCGGCGGCCGTGGTTGTCTCCGGCGACGGATTCCGGTGAAGAGAGGGCACAATAGAGGGAGCAAAGCGGGGAACGGGAAGAGGGGAGTGGCGGCTATATATAGGTGGGCTTAGGGCCGAGGGAGGGGGATGGGGGAGAGATCTTTGGCACGGATTCGCCGGCGAGGTGAGGGGAGGGGATGGAGGAGAGGGGTGACCGGCTGGATCTCGGGGTCGGACGGTGGGGCCAGGCGTCAGTGGGAGAGAGGGAGTGGAGCGCGTGTCGCTTGACCGGCTGGGAGAGATCTCGGCCGAGATTAGGGGGGGGGGCTGGGCCGGCAGTCTTAAAAGCCTTTAAAAGGTTTCCTTTTTTATTTTTTTCCAAAGAATGAAAAAAATTAAATAACAAATAAGGACATTCCTAAAAATAAAAAAATTTGCACCAAAATTATCAGGAGAATAAATGCCATTTAATGGAAATTTTTCCCTAGCCAAATTAAAGCTTTTAAAAAATCATTTTTCAGAAAATGCCTTAATTGGCTTTATTTAATTTTGCAAATATTTTTCAAATAAATTTTTGGGTTTGATGATTCTAAAGCTTCACAAATTACCCCCTGGCTTTGGAGTGTCATATTACTCCTCTCAAATATCTTTGCAAGGGGTTTGGATGCTTGCAAATTCAAAATAGGGAATTTAAATGAAAGTGAAACTCCATATGAGAATTATGTCAAATAATTTTCAACTTCAAAAATTTAAACTTCCAACTCATATTTCATATGATTTGAAGAAGTCATATTATCCTCTCTCATGAAAATCATTAAGTTGCATAAAGTTTTCCGAAATTGAAATATTTTCAAATGGAAGTCAAACCAGTTTCAAATCCTGTTTCATTTCTTAAAATGGAAGAAGTCATGTCATCTTCACTCTGGGGTTTTGTGATGAAATGAATTTGAATTCATGGTGATCAAAATGCAGAGTGAAAGTTTTGGGAAAGTCATTTCATTCACTCTCATCAAGCTTTCAATAGTTTCAAAAAGTTTCAAATTTCACTCACTTTCAATCACTCAAACAAACAAACAATCATTCAAATAATTATTATAACATTCCAAAGTTTGGGATGTTACAAAGGAGGACTCCACGTCAAAATGATGACTTCATGAAGGCTTCTTCAAGACCTGCATATTCAAGACCTCAAGACTTCGAGACTCGAGAAACAAGTTTTTCAATACACACTACTGGGTGAGGGATGGTTGAAATGGTACCCTGGAGAAACCAGTGGATTTGCCTAGGTGTTTCTGGAGATGGCCAGTATTCATGCGGAAAGCCTCACCCAGACTCAAAGGGAAGGATGAATACTTCATGCCCGGAAGCTTACCTATGTAGCCACAAGTCATTATGGGCTCTGGCTTGGTTGATCTTTGTTGTGACTCTAGCTGGGCAGTGCTACGAGATGTAGTCGACGTTAGGAATGGATGGGCACTGACAGTAGTCAGGGAAACACTCTGAAAGACCATGTGCGAGGACTTACCAGGAGGGAAAGAATCTTGTGGGTAAAGTACACAACACTCTGCAGAGTTAAACCTAATCGATTAGCCATGTCCCCGGTTACGGACAATTTGAGCTTCTAGACTTGGATCTATCTCTGAACTCTCAACACTAGACTGATAACTAATTATGGGCAACTTATGATACTTATGGGCATTGAGACATTGGTTGGCGAAACCATGTCATGATAGGTAACTCCATAGTGAAATTCCTGATACTCCTTTGTTGTAGGAAAATAAAATCAGCTTTTACGCAAAAACTTAGACACAGAGCCACAAAGCCTTTGCATATAGAATAGCCTTTATTCTTCTGTTCTAATATGGTGATCTTGCCAGTACATTCCATGTACTGACCTACACGGCTGCAACGTCTTATGTTGCAGATACTCTTCTTCGACGGGTAAGAGTACGATTCAGGGTTACGGTCTACACTCAACCTGCCGTTGGTGTTATTGGGACTCCACTCCCGTTGACTATATTCCGCTGCTATTTTAAGGTATATATCAGTTTTACGTTAATTACACGTGATTGCACTTTGATATATACATTGATGTACTGTGTGTGCCAGCATACTGATCCAGGGATGGCATAGAAAACACAGAGGCTTGACTCGTTTTGAGTCGGGTCGCTAGAGAAATGGTATCAGAGCACATGTGGACTGTAGGACGTGACCCTAGAAACTAGAAAGCCCTTAGGAAATGATTTCTCGAAAAACTTTGTTTTCAAAAGACACTTTACTTCTCATCTTATTTGAGCTTTATCAAATGATCTCTCCTACTTCAAAGAGTTAGAAAATACCCCTTCCCTTTTGACCACACTAAGGATCAACTGAAGCCACTCCAAGAAGGACAAGATATCGAAACAACTGATGGTCCTTTCCAAGTAAAGAAGCTTTCACCATGCATTAGAAGAATTGAAGCTATACAAGTTGAAGACTATACAGATCTGAAGAACTTGAAGACCATGAAGAATTTCCAAGATATTATGCCCCTAGAAGACCAAACCCCTGCTGTAGTACTTACGTTAGATACGATGATTTGTGAGCTGCTATTTGTGTGTAAGTTTTATTTTCGACAGCCACAACAAAAATCTTATTGTCAAAACCATTGTTTGTATTGTGTGTATCCCCTCTTTTCTCTCTCTTACCTATCCCATCCCCAAAACCTTGAACCCAATAGATGATGAGTGAAGGTGGACTTGAATTCTCTGGACCAATGACCCAGCTGGAGGTCGAAGTATGGATTCAAAACATGGTTGAAAATGAGTTGTTGATGCATAAATTGGGATTTTGCTAAGGTACAAGGATTTAATAGAATATGGTAAATGGATAACCCAATTTGTTTAAAGGATGACAATACTTTGTAAGATGTTGGGAAGTGAATTAGAAGCTTGGTTTGGATGATATGGATGCTTACCCAAGAAGGAACATGTGTTAATTTTGAGTACCCTGTCCTCACACTGCAGATGACCACCCTTTATGAGTCTTTCCTCAAAGGCCCGGAGACAATCATGACTCTGACTAGCGACCATGATTACCCAAGGATCCTAAAGGATATGATGAAGCACATCCATCTGGAAGGAGATGCAGTCTACAAAGACTACCCATTCATGGATAATGGAGTGGAACTCTGGTATGTGGAGGTACACCTCCACCGTGTGAAAGGAGTTTGCCCAAAGACTATGGGACAATACTTTTACATATCTCGTGTACCACGAGCAATTTTCTTTGACGTTGTTCGTGAAGCTTCCATGCAAGCCATACGCCAGATTGGAGAAATACTTGAAGCAAGACTCCGTCATACTCAGGAATACCTGCAAGAGGTGCATACAGAGATGATGGAGATGAAGCTCATGTCCACCCTGATCAAGGAAAAGATGGATGATTTCAAGGAGCACATCGCGAAGTTCCAGTGGTACTAAAATATCTCCATGGAGGGATAAATGAATAAAGTTGGGAGTTGATGCTAGACCATACCAAACTATGTGGATGGCAGCATTTGTAATAAAGTACTTTCTAGGAGTTTTAAGAAGTGATTGAGGATGTAACCAAGGATTGAATATGAGAAGAAAGCTAGAATGGGATAGTTAAGTTTTGAAGATGGAAATACCTGTATCATGGAGCAATTTTGTTTTTCATGAGCTTATCTTGTAACGGAAGCCTCATAGTTGTAATAAGTTCATGAGATCAATGGAATTTGTGGTGTCATAATTCTCCTATGTTGAATTACATGAGTTGTTACCCCATGAACAAAGATTTCAGACCAATTTCGAGGATATGAGAAAATATGGTCAATACAGACATGAGTGTATTTCATTTTAAGTGTGGTAGCAACCACAGGGACAAATGAATGAAGAAAATACCATTCATATTAAGGAGTTTGGATAACTGAATACAGGTGAAGAGAATGTGGGACCACATCAAAATATGTGGATGATAACCTTTGTGACAAAGTGATTTTGAAGTTGGAATATTGGAGAAAAGGAATGATTGTGATGAAACCATGCCCAAGGTTAAACAGACCAATGGAAAGGAAAATGGATTCCGTAGAGTGGAATCTAAACAAGAATAAGTCTGTGAAGGGTATAATGGAGTGAACTGAAGGTAATGCTGGAATATGGATCGATAGTCACCCCATGGGTGAGATGAAGTTGTTCAAGTATTCAAGTGAACCCACAAATCACTGACCTCCGGATTGATAAGGATCAAGCCCCACCTTGTGAAGAAACTTGGGATAAGCTATGACTGATCAGCAAACGTTTTCTTAGGAGTATACGATAACCTGAGAGTTGTGAAGAAATGATAGATGTTTTGTTTGGCTTGCAGAATCGTTGGACTTATACGAACCTCGTTCGTGGACATGAGAAATTTTCTGCAACGCTTGTGAGGAAGCCCAAGTGTTAGAATACGAGATTCACTAAACCTTTACAAGGCAATGATTTCAGTGCGACCTGGCTTGGCCACCATGACGACTTACTCTTATCATTATCTTGCTATTCGGAATGGTAAATCTGAGTGACTTACCCATAGTAAAGAGACGACGTTCTTTGAAGCTTTTGTTTAAGCCTTAAAATGGTATGAAGAAAACCCCTTGTACATGACAGTTGCTGTCACACGTAGGATTCTACGGTGAGGAATGAAGCCAAGACCCATTTCACTACAGGATACCCACTAATGGTAGACCACCAAGAGATCATCGATAGGTTATTTAGAATGAACGCGAGACTTATCAGTTAAGAAGACCCAGTATCGGACGAAATACATTCTCGTTATGAGAACACAAGATTTTGATATAACGGAAGAGCATCACTGAAGGAGCTATCGTGAAGAACGTGAACAGACAGATGCGCCCACACGATTGCCATGATTTTGAAGGACCAGTAACCACATTTTAAGTGTGGTAGACCCACCCTTCCAGGTCATTGGAGTCTTGTTGGAAGACCCCACACCTTTTTGGACAATGGATTTGTTAGAAGACCCCCAAACCCCAACCTTTTCTTTCTAGCCCTTTCAAATCTCGAGGACGAGATTCATTTTAAGTGTGGTAGGTTTGTAACATCCCAAACTTTGGAATGTTATAATAATTATTAGAATGATTGTTTGTTTGTTTGAGTGATTGAAAGTGAGTGAAATTTGAAACTTTTGAAAGTTTGATGAGAGGGAATGAAATGACTTTCCCAAAACTGCACTCTACATTTTGATCACCAGGAATTCAAATTCATTTCATCACAAAACCCCAGAGTGAAGATGACATGACTTCTTCCATTTTAAGAAATCAAACAGGATTTGAAACTGGTTTGACTTCCATTTGAAAATATTTCAATTTCGGAAAAAATTATGCAACTCAATGATTTTCATGAGAGAGGATAATATGACTTCCTCAAATCATATGAAATATGAGTTGGAAGTTTAAATTTTTGAAGTTGAAAATTATTTGACATAATTCTCATATGGAGTTTCACTTTCATTTAAATTCCCTATTTTGAATTTGCAAGCATCCAAACCCCTTGCAAAGATATTTGAGAGGAGTAATATGACACTCCAAAGCCAGGGGGTAATTTGTGAAGCTTTAGAATCATCAAACCCAAAAAGTTATTTGAAAAATATTTGCAAAAGTAAATAAAGCCAATTAAGGCATTTTCTGAAAAATGATTTTTAAAGTATTTAATTTGGCCAGGGAAAAATGTCCATTACATGGCATTTATTCTCCTGATAATTTTGGGATAAAACTTTTTATTTTTTGGAATGTCTTTATTTGTCATTTAATGTTTTTCATTCTTTGGAAAAAAATAAAAAAATAAACCTTTTAAAGGCTTTTAAGACTGCCGGCCCAGCCCCCCCCCCTAATCACGCCCGAGATCTCTCCCGGCCGGTCAACCGATGCGCGCTCCACTTCCTCTCTCCCACTAACGCCCGGCCCCACCGTCCGACCCCGAGATCCCGCCGGTCACCCCTCTCCTCCATCCCCTCCCCTCACCTCGCCGGCTAATCCGCGCCGGAGATCTCTCCCCCATCCCCCTCCCTCGACCCTAAGCCCGCCTATATATAGCCGCCGCTCCCCTCTTCCCGTTCCCCGCTTTTCCCCCTCTGCCGCGCCCTCTCTTCGCCGGAATCCGTCGCCGGAGACAACCATGGCCGCCGCGCCATTTCTGAGCTACTGCTCCACTCCGACCCCCTAGTTTTCGTCCGAACCCATCGTCGACCTCGCCTCGCTCTCCCGCACCTCCCCATCCCAATGCCCGAGCCCAGGACCTCCTCCAGAGCCCCACACCACAACCTCACCGGAGCTCCACCTCCACCGAACCGCCCCCGAGCTCGTGCCGCTAGCCTCCATCGCCCCGAGGCCTCGCTGACGCCGCGACCGCCATCGCCATGCTCCCTTGCGTCAAACGGAGCCAACGCCGTCACCGGAGACCCCCTGGAGCCATCGGTCGCTTCGATTCCGAGCCGTCGCCATCGCCGGAACTTCGCCGGAGCCGTCAAACCCACGGTGAGCCTCTCCACCCTCTCCCCACCGTCCGATCTTAATCAATAGCGTAGAATAGAAATTTTAAATCCCCGAACCGTTATCTGCTAAACTTCGGCCGCCCACTCGTATTTGCCCGCACACACACGGCCACATCCAACCAGAGCGTGCCACGTCACCCCTCTGTCTGATAGTTACAACGTTTTCTTTTTCTGTTTTGTTTTAGAAAACAGAAATAGTTCTGATTTTGTTTTTAGTATATCTTTTATGTTTTTAAGTGTTTAAACTTGATTCTTTTTGAGTTATGTCACAATTTTACTCTAGTTTCTGCAAATGCCAAGTTTGACCATGTTTGGAAATTTAACTGTGAATTTAAACAGATTTGATTTAAATTTTGTTTTCTGAATAACTTGAGTTTTATAATATATTTTTGATTGATTCTTTTTGCTACTTGTCACTAGTGATCTTAATTATCATTAGGTAAAGTTTGAGAATTAATTGAATAAATTTGCTTAGTGTTCTTAATCAAAACATCATCTGTTTTAATTTCCTACTACTTTAATTAGTTTGATTTTCTTTTGGTTTAATTTGAAATCTGATTTGATTTAACTTATGTTTTAGACTTCATTTGGTTCTGTTGTTCTAAACATTAGTAATTTACTTGCTGTTAACCAAAGATAATTTGTTTAGTTTATAAATTTTATTATAGGGACCTATACCCTTTTTCAAATAGGTATAGTTGAGTACAAACAAATTTGTTAGTAATAAATTTTTAACTAAAGTTTTAAGTAATTAGATTCTGTTTACAAATAAATTTTTAGTAAATCTTTTCTGTTAAGAAATGTTTTAAAACAAAATAGTTTAGTTTTACTCTATTATTATAGGAAACTATATTCTTCATATTAGGTAATGTTTGATAAACAACTTAGTTTTAGTAGAGATTTTTTTTCACAAAAGTTTTAAATGATTTAATTCTGTTTTAAAATAAATAATTTTATTAATTCTTTTCTGTTAACTTAAATGTTTTATACTTTGTTTTTCTGTTATTTTCATATTTTATTGTTTTACTTGTTGTTAAGCTTAGTGGGCAAACACTTATGTTGTTTAAAGTTTTGTTTTCATAAGTCTTACTTGTTCTTCAAAAGTAATTCTTTTACTAAAATACTTTTGTTATATTTTACTTTGTTTTTGTTTTGTTACTAGTTGTTGTAGAGGAAAACTACCTTAGTTGTTTTTATGAAAACTTTCTTGACTTTGAGTTTTGTCTTAAGTGTTTCTTTCATCAACCTTGCTGCTTTTGTTTCTTGTGTTACCTTGTGATTGTTAGTTTTGATTGCTAGAAGTGTTTGCTTATGAATGCAATGTTTGTTATATAGATTTTCATCGGAGAGTGACGAATAGTCTACCAACTTATTTCTGAGAGCGATCTTTCTCTTCATCAACAGTACAGGCAAGTTCACTTTGACCATCTTTTCATACCTATGTTTTATTGCATGTAGTGACATCATTCAACAAATCCCTCCCGTAGTGTTATTGAAATTCTTGTAGTTGAGTAGAATGCATGAGGTAGGAACCCACCACTTGTTACTAAGGCCCCGGGAACGCTAGTTAGTGCAATGCTATGCTAAAGTAGATGGGGTCTGGTATGAGTGTTCGTGAGTGGTGTGAGAAGGAGGACTCCACGTCAAAATGATGACTTCATGAAGGCTTCTTCAAGACCTGCATATTCAAGTCCTCAAGACTTTGAGACTCGAGAAACAAGTTCTTCAATACACACTACTGGGTGAGGGATGGTTGAAACGGTACCCTAGAGAAACCAGTGGATTTGCCTAGGTGTTGCTGGAGATGGCCAGTATTCACGCGGAAAGCCTCACCCAGACTCAAAGGGAAGGATGAATACTTCATGCCCGGAAGCTTACCTGTGTAGGCACAAGTCATTATGGGCTCTGGCTTGGTTGATCTTTGTTGTGACTCTGGCTGGGCAGTGCTACAAGATGTAGTCGACGTTAGGAATGGATGGGCACTGACAGTAGTCAGGAAACACTCTGAAAGACCATGTTTCTTTCATCCTGTTGTCAAACATCAGGCAGTGCGAGGACTTAGCAGGAGGGAAAGAATCTTGTCGGTAAAGTACACAACACTCTGCAGAGTTAAACCTAATGGATTAGCCGTGTCCCCGGTTACGGACAATTTGAGCTTCTAGAGTTGGATCTATCTCTCAACTCTCAACACTAGACTGATAACTAATTGTGGGCAACTTATGATACTTATGGGCATTGAGACATTGGTTGGCGGAACCATGTCATGATAGGTAACTCGATAGTGAATTTCTTGATATTCCTTTGTTGTAGGAAAATAAAATCGGCTTTTACGCAAAACCTCAGACACAGAGCCACAAAGCCTTTGCATATAGAATAGCCTTTATTCTTCTGTTCTAATATGGTGATCTTGCCAGTACATTCCATGTACTGACCTACACGGCTGCAACGTCTTGTGTTGCAGATACTCTTCTACGACGGGTAAGAGTACGATTTAGGGTTACAGTCTACACTCAACCTGCCGTTGGTGTTATTGGGACTCCACTCCCGTTGACTGTATTTCGCTGCTATTTTAAGGTATATATCAGTTTTACGTTAATTACATGTGATTGCACTTTGATATATACATTGATGTACTGTGTGTGCCAGCATACTGATCTAGGGATGGCATAGAAAACGCAGAGGCTTGACTCGTTTTGAGTTGGGTCGCTACAAAGGGATATGATCAATGATCCGGGTTATCCCACGTGCGCATAACGACACGACTATATCAGGAAGTGGCAAGGTCTACGGCACAGTAAAGGGGCTCTTGGTATTACACCAGCTTATAAAAGGGAAACTGCCAGCAAATCCTCCATACGCTTATTAGATACCCCATTGGTATCATATTACAAATCTCTCAAGCTCTAAGCGCTTAGATCCATTCCTCCCTAATATCCCCTCAGGCCACTCCCCGAGTTCGGCTATGGCTGGTTCTGGTTCCAAGGCCAAGTGGGAGGCCTCTAGAGTCAACAACGACGACATCTAGGAGCTGAAGCACACATGCTATCTTCCGCCCAACATCCCCCACCACGCTCCAGATGAAGGTCTGGTCATCTCCATGCCAAGGCAAGGTGATAGGGTAGTCTTCGCCCCCACTTCATCTGGAGAATAGGCTTCCCACTTCACCCCTTTGTTAGGGGTTTGATTGTCACGCCCAAGATGCGATCCTATCCTTATTTCGGCATGAGGGCCTCGACAGGGATAGAAGCGCATCTCGTCGTGTTGGAAGAATGGATATCATTACAAGTACATGTAGAGAAGAGATGGGTATATGGAATTGGCTTACACTCGCCACAAGGTACATCAAGAACACACCAATTCAACAAGATATTCAAACATCATACAGAAGAGCAGGGTCCGACAACAGACAAAAACAAACGACAAAATGACATCCATCCTTGCTATCCCAGGCTGCCGCCAGGAACCCATCCTAGATTGATGAAGAAGAAGAAGAATAACTCCAATTCAAACAAGCATCGCGCTCGCGTCAAATCATCACACTACCTGTACCTACAACTGTTGTTGTAGTAATCTGTGAGCCACAGGGACTTACCAATCACATTTCCAAGGGTATCAAGACTATTAAAGCTTAATGGGTGAGTATTAGTTAAGTGGTGAGGCTGTAGCAGGCAACTAAGCATTTATTTGAGTGGCTAACTTACGAATACAGAAAGTAAAGTGGGTGGTCTACGCATAACGGACATGAACTAGTAATGATCACTAACTGATCCTGAACACCTTCTTACGTCAAACATAACCCCACGATGTTCTCTCACGGATAAGAACTCACAAGAAGAGACGGTCACGGTTACGCACACAGTTGGTGTATTTTTTTGAGTTTACTTCAAGTTTGCTATGACCGGGTGTTAAACAAATATTCCAAGTTTACCACATAACCGTGGGCACGGCTTTCCAAAAGATTTATCCCTACAGGGGTGCTCCAACTAATCCATCACAAATTAACCACACGCAGCGAGAATAACCTCGACCACGGATCTCATGATCTTCCTAGGCAATTCCACACGAAATTCGCAAACCTCCAGATAGCCCGAAGTATTTTTGGAATTCCTCACTCAAGATGTTCGAGAAAGGTAAAACAAATCCAGGAAGGCCGCGCGACGTGTCGACAAACCCGATAGGAGCCGCGTATCTCGTTCTCAGGACACGACAGATAAGCAAAGCTTATGGTGGCCTGATAGACATCTCCCGAGTTGCCCCGGGTTGGCCCCGCATGGTTCTCTAGTTTGGACCAACACTCATGATGGGCACCGGCTCGGGGGTTGATTAATTATCCATGGGGTCCAGAAAGTCCATATGCAAGTTTATTAGTTATTAGGCAAATGTAGTACCAAAGTCGGGCCTTGCCATACAAGTTTCATCCTAAAACGAAAATCAAGGGGGTCCCCATAACAACCCCGAGCATGTTAGGAGCGCTCAATTACGAAACATAACACCAGTTCACAAGTAACTAGGGGCGGCAAGAGTGGAACGAAACACCGAGAAAAAGGCCAAGCCTTCCACCCTTCACCAAGTGTATATGTGCATTAAATTTAATAGCAACAATATTGTGATATAAAAATATCCATGTTGTCACATGGGAGAAATTGCACCTGCAGCTAGAAATGCTAAAGAAGGCTGAGCAAGCAGTAACATAGCCAAACAATCGTTTGTTGGGATGTGGAGGGGTTAGAGGCTTATCATGGCAATGTTGGGAGGCTTAACAAACAAGTGGTAAGTAGAGATACATAACGATAAACAGCGGGATAACAAGCATAGCAATGATAGTAGTGGTATCCAGGGAAATCTGTCATCTTGCCTGAGATCCCTCTTGGAAGAAGCACGAGTCCATGAAGAAGACGAGCCAACGTAGTCGAACGAATCCTCACACGCCAAACGCTTTCGAAACTCTATCGAGAAGAAGCAATCCAGAAACAACAATCAACACACGAGAACACCACAACATATGCATGACATGATGCACAAATCAATATGATGCATGTCCGGTTTAAATATGCAATGCAGGGCATGGCATGGCATGGCAAGCACAACAAACAGCTACTACATATTAAGTCAAGTTCAATATGCAACGAGTTGCATATTAATGAAACTCCATGTTTGAATTATTTAGTTCACTCCCGTTTAGGTACTCATCAATATTAAATGTTGTTAAACATGGCAAGAGGTGAAGCATGAACAACTATATCATCTAGGAATTTTAAATGGGGCCGGAAGCAACATATAGCATTTCTAAAACATCCCCATAAGCATAATATGAATTTGGTCCAGATCTGTCCTCAGACAATTTTATATTTATTAAACATGGAAATAAAGCGTGGCATGAGATTCTACACGTTTTTCTATTCAAGTTACATATGTAAATCATTTTCAACGGAGCTACGGTTAATTAGTTATGATATAAATCATTTTAGCATGGCATTTACACAAATTGCTTGAAAACAGCAAGTTAAACATTTTAAACACATGTGGGAGTTGGATATTGTGAATCTACATGAAATTCTAGTCATCTTACATATATAAAGTTTTTACATATTATGCACGGTTATGAAGTAATTATATGCATGATGTTTAGGTTTTTTTTTGCAAAACAATACTTCTCTGGTTAATTAACAAATTCGCAGAGACTGAAAAAATGACCATGGGCTGAATCTGGACAGGTCCCAACACTGGATATGGGTGTAACAAACAAAGTGACCACCGCGGGCGGAAGATAGCAGGGCGGCGGGGTGCTCACCCATGGGCCTCGGCCCGGTCGGTGGAGCCGGCTAGGCCGACGGGGGCGGCTAGGCCGCGTGCCTCTGTTGGCCCATGCGGGTGCTGCGAGCGGGAGCGCTCGTCTTCCCCGTGCTCTCAGACGAGCAGGAGGCAACGGAAGGCGGCGGTCAACAGCGAGGCCCCGATGAGGTGGCGAGCGATGTCGTGACGAATTGGAGGCGGGGACGACGGATCTGGGGCGAGGTTGCCCAGATCCATCCGTTCCCGGCCGGAACCGGCGATGACTTGAGGTCCGGCAGGGCACCCATGGCTGCAACGAGCTCTCCTGGGGAGCTCTTGGGGTGGGGCTCTGGCGAGTTGTAGCCCCCAAGGTTGGGCGGCACGATGAGGGGTGGCCTTGGGCCTGGACGCCGGAGCTGCACCGCGGGGCACTGTGGCCAGCAAAGTGGTAGCACGCGCGGGCTCGGTCCTGTGCGGCGAGGAGCTACGGGCAGCGACGCTGGAGATTCGGGCTTGGTAGGCTCCACGCGGGCCCGAGCGGGCCAGCGATGCTGGGAGATGGGAGGAGGCGGCGGTGGCACTGTTTTTGAGGTAGGGGGTTAGGGTTGCGTGATTTGGACGCCTAGGGGCCTATTAGTAGCAAATGAGGCTAGGTTAGGGCTTTTTTTGGACCGATTCGAGCCGTGCGGTCGTAATCGTACGACTCCTGTCACGAGGTTGGGTTAGGTGGGATAGGGGGCTGTGTAGTTGGGCTAGGTGAGGATGAGAGAAAGAATTGTGGACCGTGACATGGGTTTCAAACACCGACAAACGTCCGACGAATAAACCGATGACCACACTGCTAAAGTCGTCCATTGTGGTATCAACCGAACTCCGATTGCGATGAAATTTGGCAGGTGGCCTACCTACATTATGACTAGACCGCACACCAAGTTCCGACCCAATCCGAGAATATTTTTTATGCGCTTTAAAAACGGTTTTTTAACGATGCCACGGGTGTGTGTGTGTGTGTTTGGTCTCGAAAGGTTGACGACACGAATGGGGAGAACCGACAGCTACTCACGGATGCAATTTTTCGAAAATGAGTAACAATGCTATGCAGATGATGTGAATGATGCGATGATGAATACAACAACCAAACGAAACGCATGACGACAATGGAATAAAAGGGGAATCTTCTGGAGCATCGGTCCCGGCTGTTACAACTCTCCTCCACTACACAAGGATCTCTTCCCAAGATCAAGAACAAGAAGGGGAAGAGAAAGAGCAAGAGGTAAACCTTAGTTGCTTCTTTCACAAATGAGTGAAACCAATGATCATAGAAGTTTTCAACGAGATGAAAGATGACACAAGGAACAAGGAAAAATTCACAAGACATTAGGGCAGCACTTCAGTTAGAAAGAGAGGCAAAATTTGATCTAATGGAAAGAAATGAAAGAGAGACACCGAACTTCGGTTGGATTAGAAGCAAAACTTCATAAGATGGAAGGTTCATGAAAAGATTTCACAGCACTCTAGTTAAATGAATAAGCAAAGAAAGAACATGATCTTGACAAAGCAAGCTGATAGATTGAAGAGAGCAACATCACAAGGCCTCCATAACAAGATAATAGAAACTGGATCTTTGGAGAGAAGAGAACGGAGAAGTAAATGACACTTCTACTACCATTGAATTTGAAAGCATGGTTGAACGGAGTTGATGGAGAATCCGCAACGAAAAAGAATAGCCTTTTGTGGGCTTATGAAAAACATCTCAAAATTATGAGGTGACAACCTCCAAAATAGAAACAATTGTTTGCTTGAGAGCAACAAGATATGCAAAACTTCTTTCACCAAGAGGTGGAGGAGACACTTGAATCATTGTAACACGTTGATAGCAAAAATCCTTAGGAAATTCAACCCAAGATTACTCCGAGAAAACAATATGGGTTTACTTATCTTATTCTTGACAATTTTCCTGCAAGACTCCTCATAATCAAGAATTTAATAACACCATATCAAAAGGCAACGGAGAAGGAATTGAACTTAGAAATCCAAGATAAAGAACACTTGAGCACCTCCAACAAGAATCTTGAAGAACACTTCGAGAAGAATTGCATCCTTAACAAACCACCATGAAGAACCTCCAGAAATGGGAGGATGATAGAAAAGAATTGAACAACAATAACAATATTGAGGCCTTGCTATGCTATAGATGAAGCTTCGAGGAGAGATATTTGAGAAAATTTGGGACTCCGGAAAAGAAAAGTTGAACAACTAGAATAGATAATTTGATATCATGAACAACTCCGGAAGAAGGATTGAAAGTGCCTTTATGAAAATAATAAGAATTACGTTATGCCCATCCTTCATCAAGTTAAACTTACGACAAGCAACGGATTTAGCACACAACTTATTCTTCTTGAAAAGATTGAAGAGAGATAGCATGAAGTTGAAGAACTCTTGAATGAACCACCGGTAAGAATTAGAAACTAAAGAGGATACTACTAATTAATGGAATAACATGAGAACGAAGGGAGCATGATCCACCTAATAGAAAACTTGAATGAAGCACCGGAATAGTTGAGAGACGAATGAAGAGACAACAATTGAGAAGAATTTGATAATGAAAGCTGAAAGCTAAGAACGAATAAATCTTGTGAAATGGTGGCCTTCAGAGCATCGAGAAATGAATACCACTCTGAATGTATCGGATAGATATGGGAGGAATCACTCATGATCGAAAGAATTTGAGGGGATAGCAGGAAGCTCAAACCACAAATCTTTGGAAGAACGAACAACGATTTAAGAGAAACTCTCCTTCGGTCTTCAGTGCCGATAATGATGACGAGAAACAACACCATGAATTACTGAGATACTCTGAAAGAATGAATAAGGAAAGCTTAAGCCAATGATGAAAATAATTTAGAAGAGATCTTCTAGAAGGAATATGACTGATGAAATTCATTCTTACATCATATTAGAAGAGAACTTGAGAACATCTCTAGAAAGATTAGATGAGCCACGTAAGATCCTGGGAAAACCTATGGGTTATGGGCCCACCGAAAGGAAACCACCGTTGAAACAATTGATTAAAAGAGAGATTGCACCCAGAAAAATTAAGAACTTGATGAAGAGAGAACCTCGAAATAATTTATAAGAATTGAAAGAAAACATGAATCTTTTGAGATATCTTCAGCACTCTGGATAGAATAGAGAGAGACCAAAAACAAGAGACACTTGGACAAAATTTGTGACATGGGGAAGCATTTAGCGATTGAAAAGGATATGAAGAACACTCAGATCTTGAATTGAATCCACCAGAGAATAATAACAACGAGAACAAGGAATATGAGGATAGATCTTGAAATTGAAACTCTTGAGACTCTCCCCAAGAAATCACCGGATACAATACGAAAGAAATGATAGCGAAGCATCAATGAAGAGAAAGGCACTTGGATGAGATTTAATCATTGGAGAAAAGGGCGGGAGGGTGGGAAAAAACAAAGACAACTTGGAATAGATGGGACGAACTCCAGAACAGAAATATGAAGATTGATCTTCCAATTATTGAAGAGGATAGAATTATCTTGAGGAGAAGCACACCAGATAAAAAGAATTGATATGACAACTCTAGTTGAACAAGGATTAGCATTCTCGTAAAATATGAGAACACTACTTAGAAAAGATATGAAATTACCACTTGACATCGAAGAAAATCTAATTACCATATACAAAACAAAACAAAGGATGAGGCTTATGAAACAAGCGAGAACAAATACATGACATACATTCCGCTTGATATTTTCGTGGTAAGGTTTGCACGACTCGATGTTATAGTGGCCATCATGTGCAAGGCAGTGCACACGACATACGATGCGTCCCCGAGTCATAGCAATCTACAAGGACTCTTTAAGACACAACGAGAACTGCTGTAAGAAAGACCGTGAACAAACAAATCCAATTGATGTCGAACCCCCACCTCACATCATGATCTATTAGAAGATATCCTAGGTAACTACTTGAATTCACACCTAAGAGCTCCCAAAACTTTGTTCGTTATGCAATCAGGTGTTGGGGATACAAGGAGGAAAATATCTCACACAACTAACAAGCCCTACACCCCAATTGTATCCATCCTTCAACACATAACCAGAGGCTTCGGAACTCCATCTATCTCGGACCCTCGAAAACACAACGATATTAAGAATGGCAGTACATTCGAACTCTTTCCACCAATACTGGGGATGTCGAACTCCTCTCACCACTACTAGTATTGAAGCAATTTTGAACATCCTCCGTATTGAGATACTAAGGAAACTGAACGATAACGATGTGGCAAGAATCCCCTGGAGCTCAACTCCCTGGAAGAAATCAAGTCAGACTGGAGGCACCAAGACCAAACTCCGTCACATCGGCATCATATAGTTACCAAAATACCCGCGTGATCCAAAAAAATTTGAGAGAGAAGAGGAGTAGTATGAAAATTCCTAAGTCGTAATTCGTCACCAGAGTATAAAAGAGAAGTAAAAAGAATCCTACTCTCCGATATAACTAGACTCAAAACAGTTTTTCACTAGACTCGACTTGGCCAAGTTCGATTAATCAAGGGGGCTCCGAGGTCGGTACAGGCTCTAATACCAACTTGTCATGCCCAAGATGCGATCCTATCCTTATTTCGGCACGAGGGACTCGACATGGATAGAAGCGCATCTCATCGTGTTGCAAGAATGGATATAATTACAAGCTACATCAAGAACACACCAATTCAACAACATATTCAAACATCATACAGAAGATCAGGGTCCAACTATGGACGAAAACAAATGACAAAATGACATCCATCCTTGCTATCCCAGGCTGCCACTAGGAACCCATCCTAGATTGATGATGAAGAAGAATAACTCCAATTCAAACAAGCATCGCGCTCACATCATATCATCGCATTACCTATACCTGCAACTGTTGTCGTAGTAATCTGTGAGCCACAGGTACTCAGCAATCTCATTTCCAAGGGTATCAAGACTATTAAAGCTTAATGGATGAGGTATGGTTAAGTGGTGAGGCTGCAACAAGCAACTAAGCATTTATTTGAGTGGCTAACTTACGAATACAAAAAGAAAATTGGGTGGTCTACGCATAACGGACATGAACTAGTGATGATCACTAGCTGATCTAGAACACCTACTTACGTCAAACATAACCCCGCCGTGTTCTGTCTCGGATAAGAACTCACGAGAAGACACAGTCATGGTTATGCACATAGTTGGTGTATTTTATTTGAGTTTACTTCAAGTTTTCTATGACCGGGTGTTAAACAAAGTATCCAAGTTTGCCACATAACCGCGGGCATGGCTTTCCAAAATATTTAACCCTGCAGGGGTGCTCCAACTAATCCATCACAAATTAACCACACTGTAGGACCGGAAATATGTCTAGAGGGGTGTGATTAGACTTCTTGACCAATTAAAAGTTTTGCCTATACCAAGTTTTAGGGTTGACATTTTTTAGCATTTCATGGCAAGTCAAGTACACCCTACACATGCAAGTCTAAGAGTATATAGCAGCGGAAAGTAACAACAATCATGTATAGAAGGGATAGGGTAGGAAGATCAAACGCAATTGTAGACACGATGATTTTTACCGTGGTTCCGATAGGTGGCACTATTGGTCATCCACGTTTATGGAGTCTTCAACCCACGGAGGGTAACACTTGTGAGAGTCCATGGTGGGCTCCACCCAAAAGGGTCCACGAAGTAGCAACCTTGACTATTCCATAACGGCTTCCGTCCACGAAGGACTAGCCTCACTACGGGTAGATCTTCACGAAGTAGGCGATCTCCTTGCCCTTACAAACTTCTTGGTTCACTCCATAACACGAAGTACTAGGCTCCCAAGCGATACCTAACCAATCTAGGAGGCACCACCCTCCAAAAGGTAATAGGCTCGGAAATGACGATGAACTCCTTGCTCTTATGCTTCAAGATGATAGACTCCTCAGCACCCAATCACTCTCACGCAGATTTGGCATGGTGGAAGAGATGGGATTGGTGGAAAGCTACTTGGGGAGGCTGGAAATTAAGATCCATATGATTGGAGTGGAAGATCTTGACCTCAACACAAGGGTAGGTGGTTCTCTCTCAGAAAATCTGATAGGATAGGTATGGAATACTTTTGAGTGCTTCTCTTTCGAGTAGGTGGTGGAGAAGGGGTATATATATGCATCCCCAAAAGTCCAACCGTTACACAAAAAATGACCAACTCGGTGACACCGATGTGTTAATCTCCATGGTACCTAAGTGACCAAAAGGTGGCAACTTTTGAATCTCAGTGAGACCAATATAGGAAACTCGGTTGCACCGATAAGGTAACCAACGGTCAGATATCCAATCTTAGTGACACCGATCCAACATTCTCGGTGGTACCGAAAATGTAAATTTGCGTAACAGAAAGTTGGCAACCTAAACTCGGTGGCACCGGTATGGAATCGGTTACACTAAAGTGGCTAGGGTTTGGCAGAGTCTGTCTAGGTTCTGGAATCGGTGGCACCAGTATGGGAAAGTTGGTTGCACCGATTTTGAGTGTTAGGTATAGAATAGACTTTGGTGGGAGAGTTTGTTGATTTTTTTGGTGACTATCACTTGTGCACGTTTGAGCATATTGTTCACCAACAAAACCTTAGCACCTTTTAATAGTATTGGCTTTCCTATGGACTCAAAGTGATTTCTCACAAATATAAAATGTAGAGTCCTCTTGCTTGAAGCTTGGCCAACCTATTTCCTTGCATCTTGGGGTATGTCCACAATCTCCTTTTGCCAATCGTAACATTGAACATTTCCTGAAATATACTTTGTGGAAACATTAGTTCAGTGACTTATATTTTGTTATTGATTACCAAAACCACCAAGGGAGCAAATGCGCTTTCACACACGCAGCGGGAATGACCTCGACCACGGATCTCATGATCTTCCTAGGCAATTCCACATGAAATCCGCAAACCTTGAGATAGCCCAAAATATTTTTGGAATTCCTCACTCAAGACATTCCAGAAAGGTAAAACAAATCCAGCGAGGCTACCCGACATGTCGACGAACCCGATAGGAGCCGTGTATCTCATTCTTAGGACACGACAGATAAGCAAAGCGTACGGTGGCCTGATAGACATCTCCTGATTTGCCCTAGTTTGGCCTCGCACGGTGCTCTAGTTTGGGTCAACACTCATGACGAGCACTGGCCCGGGGGTTGATTAATTATCCATGGGGTCTGGAAAGTCCCTATGCAAGTTTATTAGTTATTAGGCAAATGTAGTACCACACTTGGGCCTTGCCACACAAGCTTTATCCTAAAACTAAAATCAAGGGGGTCCCCATAACAATCCCGAGCATGTTAGGAGTGCTCAATTATGGAACATAACACCAGTTCACAAGTACCTAGGGGCGTCTAGAGTGGAACAAAACACCGAGCAAAAGGCCAAGCCTTCCACCCTTCACAAAGTGTATATGTGCATTAAATTAAATAGCAACAATATTGTGATATCAAAATGTTCATGTTGTCACATGGAAGCAATTGCACCTGCAGCTAGAAACGCTATAAAAAGGCTAAGCAAGTGGTAACATAGCCAAACAATGGTTTGCTGGGATGTGGAGGGGTTAGAGGCTTATCATGGCAATGTTGGGAGGCTTGACAAACAGGTGCATGGTAGAGAGACATAAAGATAAACAGTGGGACAACTAGCATAGCAATGATAGTAGTGTTATCCAGGGAAATGTGTCATCTTGCTTGAGATCCCGCTTGGAAGAAGCACGAGTCCATAAAGAAGACGAGCCAACATAGTCGAACGAATCCTCACACTTTGAATGCTTTCGGATCTCTATCGAGAAGAAGTGATCCGGAAATAACAATCAACATGCGAGAACACCACAACATATGCATGACATGATGCACAAGTCAATATGATGCATGTCCGGTTTAAATATGCAACTCACGACATGGCATGACAAGCACAACAAACAACTACTACATATTAAGTGAAGTTCAATATGCAACGAGTTGCATATTGACGAAACTCCACGTTCGAATTATTTACTTCACTCCCGTTTAGGTACACATCAATATTAAATGTTGTTAAACATGGAAAGAGGTGAAGCATGAACAACTATATCATCTAGGCATTTGAAATGGGGCCGGAAGCAACATCTAGAATTCCCGAAACAACCCCATAAGCATAATATGAATTTGGTCCAGATCTGTCCTAAAACAATTTTATATTTATTAAACATGGAATTAAGGTGTGGCATGAGATTTTTCATGTTTTTCTAGTGATGTTACATATGTAAAACATTTTCAACGGAGCTACGGTTAATTAGTTATGATATAAATCATTTTAGCATGGCATTTATGCAAATTTCCTGAAAACAGAAAGTTAAACATTTTAAACGCATGTGATAGTTGCATATTGTGAATCTACACAAAATTCTAGTCATCTTACATATATAAAGTTTTTACATATGATACACGGTTATGAAGTTATTATATGCATGATGTTTAGGGGGTTTTCTGCAAAATAGTAATTCGCTGGTTAATTAACAAATTCGCAGAGACTGAAAAAATGACCATGGGCCGAATCTGGATAGGGCCCAACACTGGATATGGGCGGAACAAACAAAGTGACGCCCGTAGCAGGAAGATAGCAGGGCGGCGGGGTGCTCACCCATGGGCCTTGGCCTGGTCGGTGGAGCTGGCTAGGCTGGCGGGGGCGGCTGGGCCACGTGCCTCTGTTGGCCCATGCAGGCGCTGTGAGTGGGAGCGCTCGTCTCCCCAATGCTCTCGCATGTACATGAGGCAACGGGAGGCAGCGGTCAATGGCGAGGCCCCGACAAGGTGGCGAGCAACAGCGCGGCGAACTGGAGGCAGGGACGACGGATCTATAGCGGGGCTGCCCGGATCCATCCGTTCCCGACCGGAACCCGTGATGACTTGAGGTCTAGCGAGGCACCCATGGCTGCGGTGAGCTCTCCTGGGGACCTACAGCATGGTTTTTGAGGCAGGGGGTTAGGGTTGCGTGATTTGGATGCCTAGGGGTCTATTAATAGCAAATGGGGCTAGGTTAGGTTTTTTTTGGACTGATTCGAGCCGTGTGATCGCAATCGGACAACTCCGGTTGCGGGGTTGGGTTAGGTGGGCTAGGGGACTGTGTAGTTGGGCTAGGTGGGGATGAGAGAAAGAATTGTGGCCAGTGACATGGGTTTAAAACACCGAAAAACGTCCGACGAATAAACCAATGACCGCACTACTAAAGTCGTTCGTTGAGGTATCAAACGAACACTGATTGCGACGAAATTTGGCAGGTGGCCTACCTACATTATGAAAAGACAACACACCAAGTTCCGACCCAATCCGAGAATATTTTTCACACGCTTTAAAAATGGGTTTTTTAACGATGTAGCGAGCGTCTGCGTGTGTGGTTGGTCTCGAAAGGTTGACCACACGAATGGAGAGAACCGACAGCTACTCACGGATGCAAGTTTTCAAAATCGAGTGACGATGCTGTGTAGATGATGCGAACGGTGCGACGATGAATGCGACAACCAAACGAAATGCATGACGATAATGTAATAAAAGGGGAATCTTCTGGAGCATCGGTACCGGGGTGTTACATTAATGTTCTTTTATGTTTTGGATTTTTACGATCTCGCCCCAAATGCCTTCTTGCATATTCCGTCCTTCATTGTTATCTTCGAGGCCTTTCTTCGGGTCTAGCCACACTTCGTCTTGTGTCTAAAGGTCCTCAATGTTAAGACAAATATAGTCGACGGCCAACAGACGAACTTTGGAGGACGATGATCACCAAGCTCCCCTGATTTGAGTGGCCGTAAGGTACCTTTATACATACCGTCAAAATCTGGCAAAAAGAGTGGTCTTATATCACTGAACCACGTGGTGCGGACTGGGCATCACCCTCCAAATTCAGATCCTGACCTCCCACAAGGCTAGTGTCATGGATCCAGAAGGGTCTCGACTAGGGGGGATGGAGGTGGAGTCACTGCAGAAGCACATCTCCCAGATGATAAAGAATAAGATCGAACTGACCGACATGGTTCAAGTCATGCTTCGCCACCGCCTCCTACCTCGCCAACATCGGGCCGCCCCAATGTGTTTCTACAAGCCCGGAGACCCTGCCACCATGTTGCACTTTTACCGCACCACCCACGACAAGCTGTGGAAGGTGTTGTTCAAGCCCCAAAAGGACTGGCCGGCCAAGGAAGAAGACATTGGTCTTGACATCGTGCACCCTCGTTAGGAGGTACAATAATTTTTTACTCTTATGTTCGGATACTGCCTTTTAACAAGGAGCTCGACCCTTTCTTTCCCACATTCGTAGGGCTCGCTAGAAAAAACTATGCGGATCGATGGCCCGGTCCCGCTACCCGAGGGCTCCAGAACGTCCATGCTAACAGAAATGATGGTCGTGCCTCCGTATAAGGCGCCGGAGAAGAAAGAGAAGATGGAGGCCCGAGAAGGCCTCCACCCAAGAGGACACTCAGACACTAAATCCGGGGAAACTCCAGCCCTTTCCACTCATGGGGGAGAGTAGGGACAAGACGGGGAGGAGGGCGACTCCTCCCGACCAAGGAAGAGGGCGGCGTTCGATGAAGTCGAGGAGGATCTGCCTCCTCCTGCCCCGAAAAGGCAATGGAGGGCCCAGGTGGCCTTGTTCGATGACAGCCCGGACTCCGCCGAGGACTCCGAGGCTTGTGAAGAGGCTCCATGAAGGGACCATAGGGCCAAGCCCCAGCCCAAAGGTGTGAATGTGAAGACTCTCAAGTACATCCATATTGAGGCGCATTACTAACCATATGCATGCTTTTCATGCTATAGCCCACCGTGTGAGCTTTCCACCGATCGAGCCTTGGAGGGGGTCTCTCCTCCAATCGAGCTAGTGGGGAGTGGGCCCGCATCACGCACTACACCTCCTCCGGTTGTCGAGGTGACCGAGGAGGTTTTGTCCCGGAAGACACCTCCTGGGCCGAACACTAGGGACAAAGGTGATGACATCATGGCCGAAGTTAATATCTCGGTCGTCAAAGTCTAGGAGGGGGAATCCCTTCAGGCGAACAAAGAGGGGGAGCGCAGTTAGTTCGGGCTCTTTCCGGAGACGGTCCCAGAGCCCCCCAGGCCCCTAGAGTTGTCCATTCCGACGTCCACCAAAGAGGGAGCCGAGGTGCCGCCACTTGTGCCACCGGTAGCAGAGCACATTGCTATTGGGTGGCTGACCATGATGGAGGAGGCTTTGAATATCCCCTCCATCGCCAAGGAACACCGCGCTTTCATGAGTGCGGTTTTACAACGTATTGCGTCTATTGACGGCAGACTACAGGAGGCTTTCGGCGGTCTCTTGACAGGGTTCAAGGTAAATCATGTAATACTCTTTTACAAAGATAATTTATGTTATAGGGTTACGTAATCCTCCTATATAGTAGCCCCCGAGCCCTGGGTGAGTCTGATGAGGAGCTCAACTTTGACAACAAGCGGTTGATGAAGTAGAAGGTAAGTTCGGACTGGACTATTTGATGCCATGGTTTTCCTCATTAAGTGAGGTATTCAAATTTTATCCCTAAGAATGGGTGCTTATTACAACTACAGCTATCGCTATGGAGATCGAGACCCTAAAGGCCGAGCTGAAGAAGGCAAGGCAAGAGGCCATAGAAGAGAAGGAGGTGGCCAAATGAGCAGCCGCCTAATTCATGTTGGTAAAGACCGTCAGTGATAAGCACAAGGCAAGGGTGGCCGAGGAGCAATAGGATCTCAAGGATGCCATCACCAAATGTGAGGCCCTTCAGCAAAAGTGTAAGGATCAGGCCTCCAAGCTGACCTCGTTAAAGTCGGCGATCCAGGAAGCGCTTGTGGAGGCGCAAAGATGCCAAAAGGAGCTCCGCCAAGTCAAGCTTATTGTGGATGGTAATTCGTACTTACTGCAATGTGCCTTCGGTGGTAACAGGTTTGCATTGCTCACATGAGTGTGGTGTTCCTCAGGCGTTTGTGCGGGTCTTCCGAGGAGTGTGGTGGATGCGCCAAGGCACTTTGTGTCCCGGAAGGGGAATGCCGAGCAGAAGCTGTTCTGGGCGCAGTTTCGAGCCCTCGACCACCCTCTCCTCCTCACTGATCAGATGAAGCACCTGATGCAGGTGCATCGGATGGCAAAGCCGACACTGAAGGACCTTTGCATCAGGCTATGGCCTTCGGAGCCGCTGCCGAGAAGCTACTTCGGCTTAGTGCAGAAGTTGTGTGATGTTGCGCCCTAGATTAACATCCTGAAGCACTCCGTATGCATCGAGGGAGCTCATATGGCCTTTGCGAAGACCATGGTTCACTGGCCAAAGAACAAGGCAACTGAGATGGCCACCGGACCCCCTCCTCCTAGGAAGGATCATAGACGCCCCAATAAATACTTTCCCAATGTAATGGATGGTGCTCAGGCAATAGAGGCCTAGTGCCCAAAAGATGTAATTTACGAATGAGCGTGCTATAATGTATCAGATGACAATTAAACTCTTGTTCTTTTATATGTCGTTGCTTTACATGGTATATCAAGCTTTGTTTCATTTATTTTCACTCCTATGTGGTCGTTTCAATCTGAATGTTACCAGTCGTCGGCTTCAGCCCCCTTGTAGATGCTACAAGGGGTGTTTCGACCCTCGCACTATGACCCTTAGCCGATGTCTCGGTGACCGGAGGTAGTAGTGTGTAAGGAAAATGAGGCAATTAGAGTATGTGGCTTTATTGCTTTCACTTAGCCATAGGAGCTTGACTGCGGGGTCAAGTGACTAACCCCAAATGTTTTTGTGATGTTTGGATATGACGAGGTTGACACCATTATCACTTGGTTTGTGTGAATACAAACCCTTCATATGACAAGGCATAACCTCCATTGATGTTTAGTTTAACACTTGTCACTGGATCGCCGACCGGTTGTCGCTTATTATGACAATCAGTCTTTGGCTTTATCCACTCAGGTACTTGACCAGGCGAGTTGGAAGTACAATCGCAGTGGTTCTCCCTTTATCCGCCTAGCCAAACATGCGGAACGTAAGAGGGTAAACACAGGAGTCGAGCAATCCAACTGTTGACCCAAGACATGATTTTGGACCTATTCATATAATGCAATATCCTAGACGCCGAGCACATAGATAAAAAACAATGATGAAATGATACTTGGGGTGGATTTTTTAATCAAGCCCCCGGTCTATTAGTCATATGCAACTAAGGAAAATATGTATCGAACTAGATTGTTTCGGCATTGAAGAGCGATAAAAGGTTATGCAAAATCAATGACTCCAATGGGACCGTAAAGATGGTCTTTCTTCCCAAGGAACTCGTGAAGTCTAACCGTAAAATCTGAGATGCTGAAGCAACTATTATAGATACTTTGTTCAAAAATAAACTTTATAGAGGAAAGGTTTACAAGGCCTTTATGAGTGGTTTGACGTCCCTACTGTGCCCTGCTGCATGTCTGCACCTTTGCTATCGAGGGGCGGGGGTGTGTGCTCTTTTGGATCAGATTGTGACCGGTGGATGGACCTTTGAGAGAGGGTGTTGAGGGGTGTTCGTAATATGTTAGCTTGATGCTGGGTTGGTCCTAGATGGTACCTACTATTGCCCAAAGACGTGTTTGACCAAAGCTTGGTGAAGCCGAACACTTGGTCCTTGGATAGTAGGTCCCCATAGCTCCATGGTATTTTGAGCGCAAAATTGTGCCTTCGAGGCACGTACCTCGTGGCTAGCGGGGCCATACTATGGGGAGCGTGTTCCTATTTATGTTGAGCGTGGGAAGACCTTAGGAGCTGCGATAGGGCTCGGGCTCATTTGCTCGCCTCTCGTGGATTGACGGCAAACTGGCACTTCGGCGCCTCCTTGCCAACCTGGTCTTTGGCTGCCAGAGTCGCTGTGTGTTCCTCAATTTGGAGTGATCACTCCGTGCTTCCATTGGTAGTGATGGCACCCTTCAGTCTGGGCATCTTAAGCTTCAAATATGCGTAATGGGGGACGATGTTGAAGCGAGCGAATGTTGTATGGACGAGAATTCCGTGATAGTCGTGGCGGCAAGGGACGATGTGGAAGATCAAGTCTTCACAGCAGAATTTGTCGGGTGAGCCAAACACTAGTTCCAAAGTCACGGTGCCTGCGCCACAGGCTTCGACACATGGGATTACTTCTTTAAAGCTGGTATAGCTAGATTTGATCCTTGAAGGATTGATACCCATTTTTCTCACTGTATCTGAGTTAGGTGGCACCCATCGATAATGCGGTGAAGTACCACGGGCCACCCATCCTCCATGACGGATACTGGTCGGGTGGTCCCTATGGTTGAAGGTTTTCGGGTACGCCGACCATGAGTTGAATTTCGGGGCCACGGGCTCTACGTCGTAGAAATCCTGACACACACGCTTCCTTTCCTTCTTTGGTATGCGCGTGACGTAGATCATGTTCACAATTTTTATGTTAGGAGGGAATTGCTTCTGGCCTCCATTTTTCGGCCCGCGAGGCTCGTCATCATCATTGATGCAGGGGCCCTTACCCTGCTCCTCGGCTATGAGTTTGCCGACCTGTTTGATCACCCAATAGTTACAGTTGGTGTGGGTAGCGGGCTTGTCTGGGCTGCCATGGATCTAGAAGGGCATATCCAGGATTTTGAACAACGCGGTAGTGTCGGTGCACTAGAGTTTTGGGCTCTCTAGTGCCCCTTACTCGTGCACGGGTAGTAGTAGCCACCCTAGAGACGAGGCCTGGCATGGAGCTGCTAGATACAAGTACAGAGGAATCAAGACCAAAGGCAAGACCTTGCTGGGATGGCCTTCAAACCCCGGCAAGGCAAAGCCCCGGCAGGACCCGACAAGGCGAAGACCCATCAAGGCAAAGCCCCGGCAAGACCCCGCTAGCGTAGAGGCCACGTGTCACCCTGCCTGGACACGTGTCGCGGCACCCGCGATGGAGGTGCTAAGCGGTGCCGATGGGACGGGCTCCTGTCCCGTCCCGTAGACTGTTAAAGATGCCTGATGGTGCATTAAATGCACCTGTCCTACTCCGTCAGTGTTAGGTATGATAGCATTGTAGCTCTGTACACCTCGTGTACACACTGTACGGCACTGTTGGGATCCCCTTGGTCATATAAACGGAGGCCAAGTGTGTTACAGTAGGGGGACTTTTGGACTTTTCACTTTGGGTCTACTTTTGGACCTTTGACTCCCACCTTCTAGCTCATGCACGTAGCAGATGTTCATAGCGCTCCTGTAGCTGGAACCCTGAAAACATCCATAATATAACCAAGCAGGAGTAGGGTTTTACGCATCTTTGCGGCCCAAACCTGGGTAAAATCCCACGCGTTGTTCATCAATCTGCTCTCTGTGCGAGCCTCCTTCCCCGCCGAACCGTAAAGGGGTCCCTCTGATCCCATAGGTGTCGATGCCCCCAACATATTTGGCATGACAGGTAGGGGCCAAAGATGTCTTGGTACTCAACATCCTGGGCCCCTTTCCCCACGCTGCCAGGGGCTTTTGACTACTTGTGCGTTGCAATCGACAAGTTCACAAACTGGCTAGAAGTGGAAGAAGTGAGAAAGGTGACAGCACAGTCAGTCATCAAGTTCTTCAAAGGACTAGTCTGCCGCTTTGGTGTTCCTTACAGGATCATCACTGACAACGGCACACAGTTCACGAGCCGCACCTTCATGCAGTATGTCCAGGACCTTGGTAGCAAAATCTTTTTTGCTTCTGTTGCCCACCTAAGGAGCAACGACCAGGCAGAAAGGGCTAATGTTGAAGTGCTGTAAGGCCTCAAGACAAGAAGTTTCGAGAAGTTGTGCAAGTGTGGAAGGCACTGGATTGATGAGTTGCCGGTGGTTCTTTGGTCAATCAAAACAACACCAAATCAAGCTACCGGCCAGACACCCTTCTCCCTCATATATGGGGCGGAAGTAGTTCTCCCCACGGAACTCATATACGGGTCACCTCGAGTGCTCGCTGATGACAAGCTTGAGCAAGAGCGGTTGCGGCAAGATGACATGACGCTCCTTGAGGATGACCGTCTTCAGGCTGCTGTGCAAGCTGCATGCTACCAGCAAGCTTTGCGCCGCTATCATAGCCGCAAATTTAATGCGCGAAGTCTTGAGGAGGGCGACCTTGTTCTTCGGCGTGTTCAGTCCACCACGAATTCAAGAAAGTTGACGCCAAAGTGGGAAGGCCCTTATTGGGTAGTGCGAGTCACCAAGCCTGGCGCAGTCCACCTGGAGAGTGAAGATGACATCCCAGTGAGCAACTCCTGGGATATCGAACATCTTCGTAAGTTCTTCCCATAAAGCACGGTTGCCGGGTCTCACGGCAACCACCTTTTGTACAAGTCTTGCCGCTGAAGCATGTAATCCTTGGTACAATGCCAGGCACAGACCGTGTGCGTAGTTAAATAAATCTAAGTGTTCCGCAAATCTTGTTGATTCTCATGTCTACTTATGTGCATGTTTATCTGAGATATTGCATTGGGCTTACACTCGGAAGAGCTAACGGACTGCCAAGTTTCCACATCCATATTCTCTCTTCTTTCTTTTTCTCAAAGTATAGAAGATTACCTCGCGTGGAGCTTTGCTGGGGGGATGGGGTGCAATGGGTACCGACGGGCGATGTTGAAGAAAAAATTCTTGCCGCAAGGAGTACGGCAACGAAAAGATAAGTTGCAAAACCCCAAGTGAATTCTTGCTGTGGAGTTATTTTCCTTGTACAATTTATACTCTTGTATGGAAAACCTCCATGCGAAGAAACCTTGTTACGATTGGTTGCGCCCTTATTCTGTTTCGAGTTCACTCAATAGTCTAGGTGGCTGCACTAAAAACACCAGGGTCTCTTGCCGACAGCAGCCCCACCAGCATGCTGCTAAAGTCCCACACCTAGCACTCGCGACAGGGTTGTGCGCCTCGGCAAGTCTCCAATCAAGCGTAGGGTGAATGCATACATAAAGAAATTAAACAAGGAAGATAACATAACATTTGTTCAAAGCATATTAAGCTATATTAAATCAGTCTTGCCACGATTCTAACATAAGACAAACTATTCTTGGCATGGATGACGGCGAGAAATAAGGCAGCTAATCCCGGCAATCGCCTTCAACCCGCTTGACTTGGCTTACCCTGTCGACGATGGGAGCGACAAGTTCCTCAAGCACCTTGACATCTATGTCATTCAGGAAGCGGCCAAGGACGTTGCAGAGGTTGATGTCGGGGTTCTTGTGCGCCAGTTTGATGAGCACCTTGCGGAGGACGGCCTGGTAGAGTTTGCATGATTCGCTGGCCATACAGGATGTTTGGTCGGAGTGAAGCTGCTCCAGGGCTTCAAGCATGCGGTCAGAGAACATGGTCAGCTTGGCGCTCGTGGACATTCTGTCGTCAGAAGAGTACCTGAAACCTTCCAGGGCCATGGCGAACAGTTGTGTGGCAAGCTTCTCAGTCCAGACTTGTACTCCCTATACATAGTTGGTGTGGACGGTAGTGGCATTGTTGACCAGCTCCTTCTCATCTTGGAGATCCTTGGCCAGAGCCTTCTCACGGATCTAGCGGTCTCACGAGTCTCGGTCCACGTGGCCAGCTTTGTTTGTAGATCATCAATGGAATCATTGGCTGAAGAGAGCTGTTTGGTCTTGTCAGACATGGCAAGTTGTATCTCCATCAGAGTGTGGAGGGCTTTGTCCCTGTCGCTCTCGAATGACGAGATCTTCTTGTCGTGGTCCTCAAGATCTGCTTCTAGCTCCTTCACCCTCCCCTCTGGCAAGTTCTTGGCGGCCTCTGCAGCTTCAGCGGCATCGACGGCATCCTTCAGCTTGCCTGTGTGATCTGTAGTTAGAGCTTCGAGAATCTCCTTGTATTTCTGCTCCAGCTCCCGGGTCCGCCACACGACAAGCTCCTCGATCTCCACTCCCTTGCCACGAAGCTTGTCGGCAAGCGCCTTCTCACGAGTGACAAGGTCTTCCTCATGGGCATCAAGCCCGATACGATGCTCCGGCAAGCGAGTGTCCTCTGCAGCAGCCCGTTGCTTCGCCTCCTCCTACGCTTTCTCGACGTCAGGCTGCTGCAAGAAGAGTTTCCTCCAGCCTTGGCTCAGTTGCACTTGACCAGACTTCAGCTCCTGGGAAGCTTGGACGAACCAGGCCTATGTTTCTTCGACACGCTCTTGGAAGTTGGCCTCAGTCGCTTCCATAACTGTTGCCCTCGAGTGCACTTTCTCCTTTCGGGTGCGCTGAAGCGCTTGAAGCTTTCGGAAGGTGATGCCCATGGTTTGTAGGAGTTGCTCTTCTTGGGATGTGCTACTATCGGCACTTGGTTCATCAATAATCTCGAGCCCGGTAGCAGTAATGATCCCCTCATCATAGATCTCCCCTTCAGATGGCACCCTAGTGCTGGCCATGCCGGGGATGCTGACAAACAAATTATCACAAACCCTAAGATACCTTCTTGATGAAGGGGCTTCGTATGTGGGCGGCTAGTCCTCAACGGCCGCCTCCCCGGCAGCTGGGGTCCCCGTGGCCGGCGTAGCGCCAGGCACTCCTACGACAGGAATGTCATCAGTACGGTCACTGGCCTCCTCGTCGGCCTTCTCAGCAGACTCCTTGGCGGCCTCTTCCCGTGTAGCCTCGGCGGCCTCAACGGCAGCATTCTTGGCGGCATCAACGACTTCGGCGGTGGCACTCCTGACGGCCTCCTCAGCAGCGATCCTGTCAGCCTCGGTAGCAGCATACCTAGTTGTCTCCTCGATGAGGGTGTCAACATCCATGCTCTCCATTGAGGGAATGTCTAAAGGCCAAGAAAACAAACCAAACGATGCTAAGGATGAAGTTCAAGAAGACAAAAAAGACGAACATAATAAAGTGTACCTACGCCAACGACGTTTGCTGGCGAAGACCTGCCGGCGCCCGTGCTTGCTGGCTCTCCCTCGTCGCAATAAAGTGTGCTGGAGGAATTCCTTGCCGGGGATCCTTCTCTGGGCAGCATAGATGATGGAGGAGGCATGTCAGGGACGACCTCTGATGGTTCTCCTTATCGCGGCCCTCATCCTACACGTCCGGTGATGTCACTAGTGAAGATGCACACCCCACCACTTGCCAACAGGAAGTGAGTAGTGGGCTCACGCTAGGGCCTGTGCCGGGGGCTAAGTCGAGGACTGCATCGCCGGCTGGCCTCCGGGTTGACGGTGATCGTATCTGGCGCACCTGAGGTGCTTGCCGACAGCTCCTCACCCGTCGAGGTCTTTGCCCTCTTTGCCACCCTTTGCGCCAGTGTTTCCGCATCCCTGTGGAGACAAGCCAAGGCAAAGCAAATGAGTTAAGTAAAACCAGAAATTCGATAGGCAAAAGATGCGGAAAGATCCTTACTCCTCATCTTCTTCTCCCGAGCTAAGGGCAGAGAGGTCGAAGGTGACTTCCGCCATGGTGCCCATGGGGGGACGTGGAGGGGTGTTCCTGGGTCGCTTGGCCGTGGCAGGCGCAGGTTGCTAATGAGCTTCTTGCCGACGTGTGGCCTTGCCGGCCGCCCCCTTGACGGGCACTGCGCTGCTCGAAGGAGCTTGGCGGACCAGAAGCCTAGAGGCAGCACTCCGAAGGATGCGCCTCTTCGTTGCCACAAGAGATGGGGCCTCCTCGAGTAGTTCCTCCTCAGCTTGTGTCTTTGGCAGGACGGCCCCGGGCAGATGTGCCGCCTTGCTCCTCGGTGGTCCCGCCCTGCCCGGCAAGATTTTCATCCAGCAGTGTTTCCCTTTTGCTGGTTTCCTCTTCCAAGAAGCCGACGCTGCCGGCCTCCGCTACAAGATCTGTTTCCTCCGCCTTGCTAGCGATGTATGCCATTTCTTCCTCAGTGGCTTCGTGGACGAGGCCCTCTTCCTTGTGGACGGTCCTCTCCGTCAAGTTATCAAAGAATTGTTGCGCCTGCTCTACAGATGGATCAATCCCACATGCGTCAAGGTTGTGGGCGTCAAACGCAAGCATCATGGTGATGATTCGACCTAAAGAAGAGTTTTTGCATAGGGGGATTATGGTTTCTTGTAGAGAGTTTCGTGTTGCATAACTGTCAGATTGTGGTTCTGCCTGGGGCCGAGCCTCATGATCTCCACCGCATTCCGAAATTCCCAAGTTGGCCTCCCCTTATTCTGTAGGGGAGCGATGCGCTGGCGAAGGAAATCGGCGCCTATCATTTCTACGGTGAGGCCGGTGTTTCTAAGGCGGTGAATCCTAGTGGTCACGACTATGAGCTTCCCATCCTTAGGGTCAAGGGCACTCCAGTCGTTGCCATGCACCATCTTGGTTTGTCGTAGCAAGCAAAAAGGCTGGAAGTCCTCCTCCTGAATCTAGCACCATTTGCCTCGCCACTCATCCCACCTCTCACAGTTGGCCCCGTCTGGGTAGACCTCCTTGGTTCCTGGCCGTGGAATCCAAGCGATGGCACCAGAAAGGGATCCGCCTTGTTGGATATGGGGAGTAAAGTAATGGAGGAAAAGGGCGGTGCTAGGGACTACTCCAGCAAAGTTTTCGCAAAGGTGAGTGAAAACTGACATAGACGTCACGACATACGACATAAAATCCAAGAGTTGGAAGATGTAGGTGAACATAATGTTGTTGAAGAAATCCGAGAAAGGGGGGCAGAGCCGGCAGTAAAAATAGTTGGCAAAGAAATGATATTTATCTAAGCTGCCCCCGGAAGGACCTAGACTCACGCAGGTGGCGGGATGCGTTGTCGTCTCCGTCGCCCACATACACCGGTATCGCTCACTCAGAGCGCCCACGTCAAGCCTCGATAGAAACACGACATGCTCCTTCTGCATCCTCACCAGCTTGTTCTCCGAGATTGTTTCCGCATCCTTGCCCTTGATAGCCTTGGGTGGCATGGCGGCTATGGAGGCGGGGCTGAGGGTGGAGAGGGAATGGAGGCATGGATGAATGGGAGGAACTCTGTTTCGGGCTTGAGGAGGAGGACGACGGCGGTTCTCAGATTGGGAAAGACAAGAGGTAAATTAGTAGTGCCTCTACGATTTCCCTTTTATGGGGAAGGCACGAGACAGCCTTTTTACTAGATTAATATAGAGATGCTTCACAGGCGAACTACTATGACGGTCACGTTGCACACGTATCCCCACGTCCCGCATTCAATGGGAATCGTGGGGAGGCGCAGTAAGTGCAATGATCACAACTGCAAGGCCCTGCCACGCGTGCCCATGCACTGTTTGGGCCTAGACCAACAACGCCTCGCACCGTGTGTGGCCCAGGCCTAGGGGCTCTTGTCGGTGCACTGGAGTTTTGGGCTCTCGAGTGCCCCTTACTCGTGCACGGGCAGTAGTAGCCACCTTGATGATGAGGCCTGACAGGGAGCTGCTAGATAGAAGTACAGGAGAATCAAGACCAAAGGCAAGACCTTGCCGGGATGGCCTTCAAACCCTCAACAAGGCAAAGCCCTGACAGGACCAACCAAAGGCAAAGCCCCGGCAAGACCCCGCCAGCGCATAGGTCAGGTGTCGCCCTTCCTGGGCACGTGTCGCGGCGCTGGCGATGGAGGGGCTAAGTGATGCCGATGGGACGGGCTCCTGTCCCATCCCGTAGACAGTCAGAGATGCCTGACGGTGCATTAAATGCGCCTGCCCTACTCCATCGGTGTTAGGTATGATAGCACTGTAGCTCTGTACACCCCGTGTACACACTATACACCACTGTTGGGATCCCCTTGGTCATATAAAAGGAGGCCCATGGCATTACAATAGGGGGACTTTTGGACTTTTCACTCTGGGTCTACTTTTGGACCTTTGACTCCCACCTTCTAGCTCATGCGCGTTGCAGTTGTTCATAGCACTCCTGTAGCTGGAACCCTGAAAACATCCACAATATAACCAAGCACGAGTAGGGTTATATGCATCTTTGCGGCCCGAACCTGGGTAAAATCCCACGTGTTGTTCATCAAATGTGCTCTCTGTGTGAGCCTCCTTCCCCACCGAACCACAAAGGGGTCCCGCTGACCCCACAGGTGTCGATTCCCCCGACAGGTAGGTCCATCCTGATATACTTTGGAGGGCTTCTTCCGTGGACCTCATTTTGAGTTGTTGAATCCGGCATTGATTTCCGCATCCTCGGCATCACCGTTGTTCTGTCGATGCTTGTCCTTGCATCGTGGTTTCCCGTTTTCATCCTGAACTTCAGAGGTGTAGGGGTCTTCAGGATTGTTTCTTCGGCGAGGTAACCAACTGTCTTCGCCCATGCAAAAGCAGGTCATGAGTGAGGTAAGGGCCAACATTATTTTTGGCTTGTCTTGGCTGAGTTGACGAGCTAGACATTCATCCCGGATGTTGTGTCTGAAGGCAGCTATTGCCTTGGCATTCGTACAATGGATGAGTTGGTTTGTCTTAGTCAAGAGCCTATTACAAAATTACCATGCTGACTCATCGGGCTGTTAAACAATGTGGCTCAGGTCATCGGCGTCCGTGGGCCGGACATAGATGCCCTCAAAGTTAGCTCGTAAAGTATCCTCGAGCTCTCCCCACCTCCCAATGGAGTTTGGGGGTAATTGTTTAACAGTGCCGTACTGGTCCATTAAGCTTTAATGTAAAGTATTTTATGGCGTGGAGATCATCTCCTCGGGCCATATGAAAGTCGACAAGGAAATCTTCAATCCACACAGTCGGGTCTGTTGTCCCATCGTATTGTTCAATGTTTATGGGTTTAAACCCGTTGAGGAATTGATGCTGCATCACGCCATCTATAAAACACATTGGGTGAGCGGCGCCCCTCACCCAGGCTACTTCTTACCGGAGGTTGGCTATCACCCGTACCCAATGTTATTCCCGAGCTCTATCGTTTTGGTCAAGCCAAGGTTGGTATTTGTCCCATCTAGCGGGAGTGTACTGATACGTCTCCAATGTATCTATATTTTTTATTGTTCCATGTTGATATATTATCATTCTAGGATACTTTTTGGGCATTTATTTACCAATTTAAAATATTTTTGAGCACGAACCTATTGACCCAGTGCGAGTTGCTGTTTTTTGCATGTATTTTTCAATAGTACGCCAATGGTGTACCATATTTTTATAGTAGAAGAGAGATCAATAATTACAAGTCACCGACCAGGGTGCAAGGATCTGGTGGCGTCACCAACTCCTATTATAGACATAAGCTACTATCTCACAAATCTACTCAATCCCGTCGCTCCCACTCATGCTAGCTTCCAAGTCTTGAGCTCCTCGAGGATTTGATGCACTAGACTAGAAGGAATTCAGACTTGTTGTTCGCGGTTGAGGACCTTCACATTTCTTTGCTTTCAAATCACCAATGAAGACTATCATCGTCATGTCGAAGCCTCGCTTGTATGGTTGCCAAAAGGTGTATATGGTCTTTAGCCACCACTCCTTAAAGATTTCTGTAGTATTTGGGATCGTTTAATTAATCTGCAGTGCTTCTAAGCATAGGTGCCAACTCTCTCTGTCGTAGACACATTGAGCCAAGATGTGGTCCACATTGTCCTCCTCCTGCAAGCACGTGTAACAGGCTGAAGGCGCTTCCTATAGTCCATGTCGAGCTCTATGGTCTGACGTCCATATGCGTTGCTAGACTGTTAGCCAGATGATGAAGATCTTGCATTTTAGCATCGCCCAACTTCGCCAGATGCAACTCGCCGTGTTGGATCTCAATATCCCTTGACAGAGTCTGTCGTAGGTCGATTTTGCCAAGTAGTTGCCAGATGCATCACAAGGATAGGTGAATTCATCCTCGGCATTGGAGTCGCCCGGTATGATGCTGATGACATGTCTCAGGTGGATGAGCTGCATATGCACCGTGAATGATATCTCTCCGCTTATGTCCAGGGTCCAGCTATCATCCATCATTGCTTGCTGCACCGTGCTTCTATTCGTTTTTCGCGTATCAATAGTCATAGCGATGAGAGGTGCAAAGTTAGTCGCAGCGAAATCATACAACCATCGGTCCTTCCAAAACAACACCTTGTCTCCTCTTCTCGATGTAATTTTGACTTTGCTGTGTAACACCGCTCGGGCCTCCTCGTCTATTGCAGTTGCCAATCCGTGCCATGGGCAGTCCGTATTAGTTCACCTAGGCCACTCCCATCTGACCCATAGGGAGAGGCCTTGTATTTGCAGGTTTTTCACTCCTAGCCCTCCGAATATTGTTGGTCTGCAAATAGTTTTCCATGCCACCATGCATTGACCACCATGGGACCTTTCCTTTCCTGCCCAGAAGAAGGATCCCATCCAGGATTTTATCTGTTCAAACACCCACATTGGCGCTTCCAATACCAGCAAGTGGTGGACTGGTCTGGTAGCAATGACACTCTTTACTAGGACCAGTCTCCTCGGTGTTTGGATCAAGTCATGTTGCCATGCCGGAATAAAGTTTTCCACTTGATCCAATAGTGGTTGCTAGTCTCATCTTGTGAGCTGGTTAATGGCAAGCAGCGGCCCTAGATATTTGCAAGAAAACTTCCTGGTTGGCAGTCTAGGGAGCTTGTTACCCAGTCCATGTATTCTTGCTCTCCTCTGATAATGATGGATGTTGTTTTCCTGAGTTGATTCTCAACCTCGAGGCTCTTCCCAAGATGTTTAGGACATTCCGTATACATTCCAGGTCTGTCATCGTCGGCCGGATGAATAGGGCCACGCCATCTGCATATATGGTTAGTCTTTGCGTCGCGCTGATACCCGAAAAGGAGGATAGGGCCCCTTCATGTGTAGCCATCTCGATGATCACAGACAGGACATGCATAGTAGTGGCGAGCTCGGACTACCTTGGCTCAGTCCTCGCGCATGGAAGAATCTTCTTCCGGGGCATCCATTTACGAATACCTTTGTGCTAGCTATCTGGAGCAGGATCTGCAGCCATCTAGTGAATTTAGGTCCAAACCCTTTGGCTCTGAGCACTTGGAATAGGAACGGTCAGGATATTGTGCTAAACGCTTGGGAGACATCAAGCTTTAGGAACACTCTTGGTGACCTCCTTGCGTGGATCTTCCTCGTCACTTTCCTGACCAAAAGGAGGTTGTCGTGTAGAATTCTTCCCTTGATGAATGTCGATTGGTTGTCATTAACTAGCTCTTTCATGATGCACCTAGTCTGGATCGTGAGCATTTTTGCAAACAATTTCATAAAGCTGTGTACCAAACTGATTGGGTGAAAGTCGCCCACCTCCTCAGCATCCGTTCTCTTGGGGATAAGCGTGATTAGCGCTCTATTTAGTTTTGCAAATCCAGCTCCGTCGCATACATACAACTTCAACACTACTGCAATGATGTCATGCTTGATTACGTCCCACACTTTCTGCTAGAAGGCACCAATAAACCCGTTCGACCCTGGTGCTCGGTCTAGTGGTATCTCATTGACAGCAGTCGGGACTTCATGTTCCGTGAATATGACCTCCAGCTTCCATAGCTCCCTCGGCTCAACTTTCAAGTATTCTAGGTTGAGGGTGAAGTCTTGTGCCTGGTCTGTTCCTAGTAACTTTTCATTTGTTGTCATTAGTGCCTCTTCCTTATGTCTTTGCTCCATGAACACTTCGTTCCCCACTCTTACTCGTGGAATAAAGTTCTTTGCACGTTTCCTGTTACCAAAAGCCTGGAACAATTTGGTATTTGCGTCTCCCTCTTCAATCCACCTCATTCTAGATCTTTGTCTTGTAATAGTTCGCTCGAGTGACGCCAACCCCAGCACCGCAAATTTGAGCGCACATCTAAGCCACAGTTCTATGAGGTGTTCTTGTTCTTGGTCAAGCCTGAAAATCACCAGGGTTGCCACTGCCATGAGAATTTGATATTCCCGGTCTTTCTTTGTCCCCAGGTTTGCAACGCCATCGTCGTGTTTCTAAGAAGCGCATCTAATCATTTGAATGGATCCAGAATGGTCTCCTCATAGACCCATGCTTCCCTAACTTCCTCCTCGAATCCTTCTAGTTTAGTCCAATAGAGTTCAAACTTAAATCTCTTCTTTGGTTCAAACAGCGGCCCGATATTCAGATGGAGTGGGGCATGATGAGAGACTATGGAGGAAAGCGCTTGTAGCAAGCAGTCTGGGTTCTATAGCTCCCAATCAACAAAGACTAGGACTCTATCAATCTTTGTTGTCGTCGGGTTGTCTCGCTCCTTTGACCAAGTGAATCTTCTGTCGTGCATGCATACTTCCTTCAGTTCGTTGTTGTCCAAGAAACTCCTGAACTTATTCATCATGCTTCCGTTTAGGTTGTTGTTGTTTTTCCCATTTGCCCTTAGGATCATGTTAAAGTGGTCTATAATCATCCAAGGACCCATGCAGCTTCCCCTGCTCGCGACGTGCTCTTCCAGGAAGGTAGTCTTAGTCGCGTCTCGTTGTGGTGCATACACTACCGTCAGCCACCAATTGTATCCATTCTTGGCATGCACCATGCCAGTGATGTAATCGTTTCCCAGCTGGAATTGGTCAAGTTCCATCATGGAGGATGCCCAAGCCACCAGAATTCCTCCCCTCGTCTCCATGGAGGGCAAGTAAGCAAAACCGTCAAAGGACGGCCGTAGACATTGCATAATTTCCTAGCGATCAATTACATCAAGTTTTGTCTCCTGAAGACAAACTATATTAGATCTATTGGAAGCTACAAATTATCTCACGATCTAGCATAGCATCAACGGGTTTGGATCCATGAATGGTCTTCGATCCTCAGCTCCCCCTCCACCCGGAGCTTACTGTGCTCCCACCAGCACCACGTCCTTCCGCACGAGATATCCCCCAATTGGCATTGCCTTGCCAAATAGCGCCTCAATAACCTTGATGTGTTGTTCGTGGAGCGGTGAGTCGAACAGTCCCCTGAGTTCCTCAGCATCTTGAACATCCACCTCAAGGTCCTCGGCCGCAAGCCCAATGTCTGGAGAAGCACATTTTCTGTCATCGTCGTCTTGGGTATACTTTTCTCTTGCAGTGCACTTGGCAGATCGAGTGGTGCATCTGGGCGTGTAAGGTTTCGCATCTGGGCGCAGCGCTGAGGCCTGCACTTCTCATAGAAGCGGCAGGGCGAGTTTCTTCACAATTTTGGAGCAGAACGCCTTTAGTTTGGCGAAGGCTACTGTTTCCTGCATGGCCATGCCTTGCTAGGTTGATTCGAGCACTTCTTGCTGTGTCGAAGCATCCAGAACATTCCACCTCTCCCACACGTAACAAGTTCCATCCATGTGTGTCTTCCTTGTAGGGGAGTCCTTCGCGTCTTGGAGGCCAACATCCATGCCCGACGTGGTCACCATCCACTTGCCATGCAGCGAATCTCCATCCTCGACGTGTGTATGTTCCACTGATTGCTTGTGGCTCCCAGGCAAGGGAGGCAGCACACTGTCTTCGCGATGGACCCCACGCTCCTCTCCAATCTGCTCTTTTGGGAGCTCCCCACCATCTTCTGTGCTGGCCCCGCCCGTCATCTTTCTTTCCTCGGGATCCTCTCTGGTCTCTTGGTTGGCCAAGTCCTATTCTGGCGTGTCGATCACTGTCGTCGTCTCTTTGTTTAGGTTTCGTGTGTCCTCCTCTATTACGATTGCCAGGGTGGTCTGTCCCACCTCCAGTTGGTTTTCACTGCAGCCTTGCAGGACCTTCTCGGATGAAACACTATTCTGACCTTTTCAGTGATCTTTGTCATAAACTGAACTCGACACAGAAGTATTTCAGGACCTAGCCCTTTTTGCAACACCATAGCCCATGGCTTTTTTGCCTGACACGGGAACGCCGAGCTAGATTACGTTTCTGCCGTCGCTCACCATCAGGCCGAGCACGCGTACGTGGCATGCCAGAAATGCTAAATTTCGTTTCTGGAAATGCCATTAACCATGGCGTTTCTATGTAGGGAAGAAACGCTAAAGGCCTTGGCATTTCGAAAAATTTCCAAAGAACATAGGAATTAGGACAAGTGCTTTGGAAACGTCAAGGCCTTTGGCGGTTCTTGCCTACATAGAACCTCCAGGGTCAATGGCATTTCCAAAAATGGTAGTTGTCAGGACCGGTTTTCCAGGATATTAATTTCCCAACAAATGGTCCTTGTGCTTACCAGCCCCAGGATTCCTGTTATCTGGTGGACATTTTGTTGATACAGAAATTCCAAGCAAAATACAAAATCTAAAGTACAAGACCATGATTGTCTATGAGTACAACAAAAGGTTTCTAGTGGTTGGCGGCAGAAGCGGTTCGGGGTCATCAACGTCTATGGGACTCCATTTCCCACATGAACAACTAACCTAGATAACTCCTATCTTCGTGTGGCTACGTTCTTCGACGCCTAGGTTCCGGGTTATCGCCATAATGCTCCTCTCAAAATACGCAATTGGGCCAAGAAAATAGCGAGGGACAAGCCAGTGAGTACTTTGAATGTACTCGCAAACATCTTGAAAATAGATATAATATAGCAGGTGATATTCATGCACTGAAATAATTCACGATCGTTCAGTTAGTCACATGAAAATTTCCATGGGTCAAGCCAACAACTCATTCACGCTAAAAATGAATAAGAAATCAAGGAATAAAAATAAAAATATTCCGATCGGGTGTTATGATTATACAATGCCCCAATCGGGCGCCTGTGTGATGCCACATAAAGGGCTTATAAGGAAAATAAATAACATGCGTGCCACAGTCGGGCGTCTCAGTGATGCCACATAAGGGCTTATAAAGAAAGTAAGTAACAACCATGCCACAGTCAGGCGTCTGAGCGACACCACATAAAGGGCTTATTAAGAAAATAAATATGAGCATGCCACAGTCGGGTGTTTGTGCGACACCACATAAAGGGCTTATAAGGAAAATAAATACAAGCATGCCACAGTCGGGCGTTTGTGCGACAATACATAAAGGCCTTATAAGGAAAATAAATCCATGCATGCCAGAGTCGGGCGTCTGTGTGACACCACATAAAGGTCTTATAAAATAATAATCACAATAAATATCCATGAGGTACAACCATCCCAGGGATACTCAATATTCTAGATGAGATAAATGGTTAGCCCACAATAACAATAATCATAAACATCATTCATCACACTTCATGATCAATATTCAAGTTTCGAATAATTCCTCCGAAGACCGACATAAAGACTGACACTTGACCCATCCCAGACTATAATCCTTAACCACGGACACGACTATTCGAATAGATGTTTTCTCTGCAGAGGTTGTACTGTTTACCCACGAGTAATGGATTTCTTTAGTTATCCGAGACTAATTCCGCTTATGGGCTTTTAATTGAAAACACACCTGACCCGCACACACCAGCTTAACTTACCGATGCCTGGAATCACCCACGACACGGTTAAGAAAAACTCTAAGTGGGGAGACCACAATCTCAATTATCATGGGATCACAAAATTTATACCGTGTACAAAAATAGGGGAGATACCCCCTCGGTCCAACCGGAACAACCATGCCCCCGGACCAAGTGACATGCCTACCAGGGGCCACTAGTATCTTTCACTATGGCCTCTCTGTACTTTGTGTGCTAAGAAAGGGGTTGACAACTTACTGAACCATACCCTACCTACGATAGGAAAAAGTGGTAGTACAAAATAAGTATGGGTGTTACTGGAACAATACTCGATCTACGGTCAACTCAGGAGGATTAAGTGTTTTCCTGCATGATTAGCACAACAAATATTTCCACACTATCCAACAGAATCACCACTCATCATACCTCCCCATGCCTTACTGATCATACTCATCCCAACGAAATGTCAGTACCAAGCTCGTGTCTAACCTACATGGACACTTCTCCGGATTACTTCTGGTAGGCATAAGAGGCACAAGAGGGTGAATACTGTCACAAGCATCTCAATTATCAACAACAAGAAATTATCATCGTGCACTTATGAGTATGATCTCACCTTCACATGAAATAGATCACACCTCATGCCACATGGTGATGAAGTTAATTTTCCACCTCAAATATCATACAACATATATTATACCAAGGTTCAGAATGCTTACCTTAGGGTTGCAGAAGGGTGGGGCTGCACTCCAAAAATTTGAAAGATTAATTCTTCCTCCATTTCCTATTTTTGAAATTATTCTAATTAACACACAATTCAAAAACAATACAAAAAATTATTTGGTATATTTTAAAATAAATATGTAAATAAACTAGATGAAATTTGAGTGACAACAGAATAATAATCAATTCCTTTGCAGTTGTGGTTTAAAAGACATGACCAGACAAAGTGTGGTCAACATTCTGATTTTTAAATAAAGCAGAGAAAAGGAAACACTTCAAAAGAATACGCTTTCTAAAAGCAAAAGTGTACCTACGGGGTTACCTCTCCATTGAGAGGGATACACATTCACGGGGCTGCGCCACTGGGGGGAAATCGTCTGAGTCACGAACAGGTGGGGCCCACCTATCGGGTTTGTCTCCCACGTCACCCGCGCTCGTGGCCAGGGAGGCAGGCCATCTCCAGCTACGATTGTTGGTGCCATGAGGCACCGTTCTTGACACATGGCATATCCACTCACTCAGGGGACACTAACTCAATGGATGGAGGGGCAAGGAGTGGCTGGAGGTGTTCCTACTGAGCGTAGCTTCATCCATGGCGGGAATGGCTTTCGGGCATTGGGGGATATTCCTCCTACGATGGCTTTATGTGAAATGGGGGATGGCAACGGGTTCTTTGAAGCTCAGGGGTCAGGTGGCAAGCACTAAGTGAAGAAGGGGTACCGAGGGCTTCGAATTTGGGAGGGGTCCGATAGCGGCCATGGCGGTCGTTGGCGGAGGCGTGGGCAAGCGAGCTCGAATTGGTCTGCAAGGGGGGCTGCTGAGGCATATCAGAGGCGATTCAAGCACTAAAACAATCCAGGGGAAGGGTTTAAATAGGCGGAGAAGGTCGGTTCTCGCCAGCAGTGGATAACTCGGGTGAACTATACCTAGTAGGCGATGTGACGGCGGCTGGCGCTAGCGGATGAGCTTGAGTTGTTCCTGTGGCAGCTGGCGTGCTGGGGCTGCTTGGACTGCACTACCGCGGTAGGGGCCGGCTGCAGCCGCCGGCGTGCTGCCAAGGAGTCTTTGATGGTGGCGCTGCAATGCACCGAGGGGCGGTCGGAGTGTCCTAGTGGAGCTGGAGGGGTCGAGCACGTGTCCTTACGGGCAGGGAAAGGCCGGGGCAGGAGTAGGTGGGGTGTGACAGCTCAGGCACGCGGATGCAATACGCGTGCTCTGGGCGGTCACACAACACGCACGGCAAGTGCACGACATAATGTCAGGGGTCGGTAGGGGGCTTAGATGGACTTGCAACTTAACAAGACCGTGAGCATGGTTGCTAGAGGTCGAGTGGACATGTTGGATTGCAAGAAAAGAAAATTGATAATGTAAACTAAAAGCTATGCCAAATCTAGCTATGCACATAACCTGTTTGATGAAATGTCAGGAGCATCTAGGGGGACTTTCTGGCCACCAAAATTTGCAGAGCAAGGCCTCCTTAGATGTTAAAAATGATGGCAAGGTTGGTTTGGATAAAACAAAAACTTCCTAGTGCAAGTATTTTCAAAATCTGTTTCTATACAAGAACTATATGGTGTTTCTGCGTGGCCTTAAAGTATTGCAATGGGTCTACACTCTTGGACTTAAGAGTTTTGTAGGGTGAACTACAAGCAGTAAAAATCCCAAGGGCATTAGGGCAAAAGATGGGTTGGAGTTCAAATCCTTAAATTGGTCCAGAATAGAAAAGAGGACGATTTGCTCAAATTTTACAAAACACATGGTTTTTTTTTTCATAAAAGTGATCCAGGTATATCACATGACATCTACCAATTTTTGTGGAATTATTAAATGAATTTATCAAATGGTTGGAGTGCAAATGAGACCCTTTAAAGGTATAAAAACCAATTTTAAAGAAATATAGTTTGGCAAAATCTTATAAATATGCTTCCACGGATTATACTAATTTAAAATGAGATGTTTGAAGCAAACATTCAAGTCTCACAATATTTTTGAAAAGCTTCTACTTGGAGGGAAATTTTTATAATTCAGAGAAATAAAGTGGTTCTATGTGGGGACCCCGACCCATAGGTCATGATCACCGAATATACGTGCACAGTGATCATAGAGATCAATGCTCACTAAACACACAGAAACTGAATAACAAGAGACTTACATCCATTACATTCCGTTTTACTCGAATATGTCCCTTAAGGCCTAGTCTTCATAAACTTGCAGCAGAAATCTTCAATGTTAGCGTGAACCCATGCCATCTGCCTTAACCCTACAGGCATTCTGACTGAGAAGCGTCCTAGCTCGCTCTTCCATCACCAAGGTAATCTTCATCATAACCTGATCTTTCATGCCTGGCCAGTAAAATAACCAATGGCAAGCCAATGAGTACATTGAATGTACTTGCAAGCAACCCATGTTTGGAACAAGGCAATAGCAATGCATGAAATAGCACTAAGTAGGTATTTTGCAGAAAGCCAATTTTGAATGCAATGTCGTTGATCAAGTAACTATGGGTAAGCATGCATCAACAGTTGGTAGATATCCATATTAACAAGTTATATATATCATCATAAGCAGGGTTGAACATATCATGTTCATTCATCACATCAAGTCTTCAGACTTGCCTCAAGTATCATCCTTCTCTCTTCCGAACACACACACACACCAAGTTTGCGAAAATATCTGGACATGGCATAAGCAGCCCCACCCAACTGTCCTTGGCCATGGACACGGCTATTCGAATAGTTTTACACTCTGCAGAGGTTTCACACTTTACCCACAAGATTCGGGGAACTTCCGTGTCATCCATGCATGACTCGCGGCATATTACATACCCGAGGTAAGCACCCGAACAATGCCTTTCCCATGGTGCTACTAAACAAAGAGTCCACTCGTTGGTGCCATCCCTCATGATATACATCACACGTATCATCCATGAGGGCACGCAACGGTGTGCCGGTGCCTATAAAGACATCGCATGGCCTTCCCCTCCGGGACGACCCCGTCTTGAGAGTGACCACTTCACACTCGTCGCTAGTAATGTGAGCTACTAGCTAGCACCAACCATAGTAATCAACAAAGACCGTTCCCATATAGGGATAGAGTGGTTGTACATGTAAGGTTGGGATGGTCGACAAATCTTAAACCCTCCGTTTTTTAAAACACATACTCACTTATTCCGGTACACCACTTCTTTCTCAAGTGGTTACCCAACTCGTCATAATCACCCTCGGGCATTCGTGGCACCCGACGGGGTTTTCGAAAAGTCTTTGAAAGCATTTTTTCCATCACCATGCATATTCCCGATCCCACTTGCATAGCATCTACTAGCATCCTATCTACACCCACCCGCACGACCCTCATAAGGTGGTAGGGTCATGCATGATGCAAGTGTCAATGGCAAAGTATCGAAAGCATCCCACTAAAGTGGACACCACATCATCATGCTCAATACAAAAAATTGAAGTGCTATATTCCATGTAATAAAAGGGTTCATTGTCATGGTCAAAGGGCTGCTTGCCTGGCTCAGCAAAGACTTCGAGGTATTCACACGGTTCTTGCCCACTCTGAGCACTTTGTCTACTTCGTCAACTATCGCCGGAAACAACCGCAATAAGCAACATAACAAGCAGAAAATAAAGTGCTCTATAAATAGGATTTGTTTTGTGGACATCTCTAGTCATAAGGAAAATAACCAAGGAGGTTTTGGTGGATGTGGGTCAAGGGGGAGTTTTGAATGGTGGGAATGATCGAAATGATGATCCTTTAAGATGTCAACAGAAAATATTTTCATAAAAATGAGTGGAGGCACTCATAAAATAGGGCATGATTTTGGAAACATGAGGGAAGTGGTTTCACTGGATTTGGAGTTGGTATGAATATTCTAGGAATTTGCAAAGTGGGTGTCATAAGAAGAAATGGCCCAATAATTGACAGAGGAGAAAAGTGTAAGGAAAAATGCTCACCACTGAGTGCATGAATTTAGACACACCTAGGGTCTTAAAGTACTCCTTTTGGAGCTATAATGGATGATCTATAGATTTTAACAAGTGGTCCTTAATAGTTCAAATTTGAATTTAAATTCGAACATGATATAAAGGTGAGGTGGAAAATAATGAAAATGACACCATTAAATAGGTGGTATGTTTAGGAGAATGCAGGAATTTGAATCATCCAATTTGGAGTTGAAATGAATTTTCTATGATTTTTTTAGTGCCACTAGAAAAAGAAAAAGGGCAAAGGAATTACCCAACGGGCCCAAGTTGCGCACTAAGCGCAACTGCAACGCACTGGGCCAGCCCAGCTACTCTGCCAGGCATGAGAACGGCCATGCCGGAGCTGTATTCCCGTGGAAGGCGCTTTCCATGTGGGGAGGCGGCCGCGGGCAACCCGCCTCCACTTAAACTGGCGGGCCCAACCAGCTGGGTTGCCGATAGGTGGGCCCCGCCCATCAGGTCCTCCTTCCTCCTTTCACTCGAGCAGAGGAGGGGAAGGGGAGGCAGAGCCGAGCGGCTCCGGCACTCGCTCCGGCGGCTCTGGCCACCTCCGGTGACGCTCCGGCCACTAGCTTGCTCGGGATGGAGCCCTGAATCCATCTGGTGCCTCTTGGGGAAGAGGAGGAGCTTGGGACGGCTCATATTTAAGGGGAGGCCGATGGCATGGCTCCAACCATTGCTGTCGATGCAGAAGACGAAAGGGAGATTGGATGGAGTTGGGAGGTTGGTTTGAGGGGGAGAGAGCCTGGAGAGGCGAGAGAGATGCCCAGGGAGGCCTTATATGCTCGGGCTCGACCCCACCGTGGACGGCACCCATGGCCATGGTACCATTGCGCCTAGCGGTCGCGAGGGAGAACCTGGGCGTGTCTACGGGCCTCGTGGACGTGGACTACTCTGAGGGAAGATGAGAGAGGGAGAAGGGGAGCACTGGGTCCTCGCGCGTGTGAGCACGCTCACTTGCCGAGCCGGGCGGCTCCAGGCACGCGCGGGAGGAGGAGAGAGAGGAGGGGGCCGACCAGCCTCTGTCTTGCGGACGTCGAGGGGGGCACGGGGGACATGCTGGGGAGGCCCAAGGCTGTCGGGAGTGTCTGTTGTGCGGCCGCTACAATACGGGTGCGCACTGTAGCGCGCTCCAAAGTGCGAGCTCTGCATGTCGAGGGATTCTCTTGGCACCTTGGGCGCATCCACATGTGTCCATGGGATCCAGGGGAGCTCAAACAAGGCACATAAGGCCAATGGTGTTCTGGAGGTGCCTTAGGGTAGAAGAAAAGGTGAGAGGAAGAGAAATGGGTGCTGTCCAGGGGGTAAAAATTGGGGTTTTACCCCCCAATCATTGAGCTATGCCCATGAGGATTTTACTAGAGGTACATTGTATCTACAAGAGGCTGTGATAAAAATTGGGGGTGAAGGAGAACTCGTATGGTGCTCCAATCATTGATCACAAATTTTTTTCGGAAGGTGTTTGATGCAAGTTTGAGCTAGCAAAGTGATTCACATCACTATGAAACTCAACAGGACTTGATAACAGGTATAAGTGAGGTTGATCACAAAGTTTGAACTCATTTGAAGAAGATTGCCAATGTAATTTTGGCAAACCCTAGGAATGGGCAGAAACTGATTCCTATAGATCTAGTCATGGAATTCTATTCCCCTTGATGCACCAATTTGTGTGGTGGCATTATTTGGGTATTAGAGCATGCCCAAGAAGTTTGGGATCAAACAGAGAAACTTGACAATGCAAATATTCCCAATTTTTGAAATCAGCAGGAAGGGGTTTGGGGTGATTTGGACAAGTGAACCTATTATCCTTGATGCACAACTTGGTGTGGATGCATTATCGTAGGATTATATCTTGTCCACAAAGTTTGAGCTTAAGGGGAGACAGTTGGTAATGTAGAGTTCTCAAATTTGGATATGGATAGAGAGGGTTTTGGGATATTTTGGTGACCCAAAACAATTGGGACTTATGTGAAACTAGGAAAGATAATCACATATATCATATGTGACATGCTAGAAATTTCTTGGATTTATTTGATAATATTTCTTTTATAAATATCTCAAATGCTTGGAATAGGCATAAATGGTTTTGGAGGGTTTTGTCCAATATCTTGAACATGTGTCCACTGAGTTTTCCTAAATTTTCTCAAATATTTTTTAAATTATTTGAATAATTTTTCCCTATAAAAGACCATTTCTAGACTTAAGAAAAAGCCTTTAAATAAAATATGAAAATAATCTTTTAAAACAATATTTTGTGGTTTTGGGAAGTTATATATATAGTACGTTCCAAATAAAACATTTGGGGAAAAAGGGTCCACCCAATTTGGGTACTTGCAGTGCGAATTTGAAATCAGGGGGCTTTGAAACCTAATTTAAAATAAATGCTTTTTGGCCAAAATAATATTTTGTAAAAATATTTTTAGGTCCTACCCACATGGCATGATCATTGGACAAGGGTTGGGATCAAGCAAAAGAGTTTTGAGAGTAGAAGGGGTGCTTTATTGATTATAGAGCACTAGCAACCAATCAGACAAGCAAGCAAATAACACACAAGTCAAGCATTCAAATGCACACACAAATATTTAGTTGGCCCTAAGTTTTGAGTCATGAGAGGCAAAACACACGGTGTGGCATTATGAAATCCACGAAAGGTCCACAGAAATAAAAATTTGAATACCTAATTTTTTTAATTAATAAAACATTGATTAAAATTTTGGGGTGTTACAATAGCTAGCTCGGTGTTTCTGACCTGCCACATATGTGTGCTCAGTGTGGTAGTGAGCGAGTCAGAAACACAATCCATCTTGGTGTTTCTATGTCGGACAAAAACGCCACAGACTATGGCATTGCCAAAACGGTTAGAATGTGACATGCTTTCATGTCGAGTTTAGTGTGTGACAAAATAGCTGAAAAAGTCAAAACACTAATTTCGGCCGACCTTTTCATGGCTTGCTCCTATTCCCTTGGTGGGGCTCGTGAGAATTTTGTCTCCTCTCCCCGCATGCTCAATCATTGCTTCTCTCTCTATTTTTGTGCCCACGGGCTTCTCCTCATGTGTCGCCTTCCAGGAAGTTTCCGTTGGCCCCTCGTTTGTCATCATCTGTCAATCTGCTACGGTTCCGCCGATTGGCTGGCTCCCGACATGCCCGCCCTCATTTTTGCGGTTCTGATTTGAATTTGGAATCACTCCCATTGTGGTTGTGGGGCCTTCTTGAGTGGTCATCCAGTCAAAATTATAGACCGTGACAAAAAGTTTGTCCTTGATGTGCATGGGGTGCCCCTGCCGAAACCGTAGTCCTGGCCTCCATGGGAGCCAGGTGCCAATCAACTCCGGCGACCATCACCAAGCTCGTCGGAGGAGCGTCAATGCCTTGTGCGTTCCCATGTGCTTCCGCCCCCCATGTATCCCTGATACCGAACCTCCGTGATCTCCGATGTGTAGCTATATCCGGCACGGTGCCGCCACTAAATCTTCCGTCTGATGGAACTCCATTCACCTCGCTTCTCGACAAGATTCCCAAGAATAGAGGCTCATCCCATCCATTCTAATCCGTTACCGAATCGAGATGGATTAGCACTTTGTATTGTAATAGTGGTGGGTGCATCAAAGGTGCCACCAATCCTAGTTCAGGAATTGCCAGCCATCTGAGAGAAGGGATGGCCTTAAGATACACCGTCCAAGCCATGAGTCTGAAAGCTAAGAGATCCCGTCGAGAGCTTGACTCAAGCGCCACCATGTCCACCAAACAAGAGGTGCCTAGCAGATCTTCTGTGACTTCGTGTTCCCAAGCATGCGGCGGGATGCCCTCCAACACGAGTGAGACCTTGAAGTGAAGCTCAGAGTGCACCACTTGTGCCCGACGATTCCATTGGCGGAAAAACAGGCGGACTCCTTGGAATTCGATATACGGTCTCTCAACCATCATGTTGCGGTGTTCTTGATGCGCGAACACGACCTCAAAGTCCTTCGGCCGGTAATGGTGCACCGACAGTCATTCCGGCTCGATTTCGACCTCCGTCTCCAATGCATGCGGCAAGAACTTCGGCCGGAATTCATGGCGTGCACCCCCCACATACACAACCATAAAAAATTGACGTCTCGTCTCTAGCTCTTCTGTGGACTGGGTCTGGAGGACGACATAGTTCTCTTGCTGCTGGATTTCCTTAGGGGTCGTGCGCTTCAGTCGCGGGATGCAAAGGCTCAGCCACTCGCCCACCTTTGCACACCGGGGAAAGGGTGGTGGGGGCAGTGGTGCAGGCCTGGGAGGCCAACCGACATGTCTGGTGTGGGGAGCTACCTCCCGACGCGCAATATTTGCTGTTGTTTGCCTCCGTAGATCTTCCTCCGACGATGGGCTTCTCGGCCTCTTGCAGTACTTGGAATCATGGTCCGGATTCTTGCAACGGGAACAGATGACTGGGTTGCTGCACTCATTCTTGAAGTGACCTTCTTCGTAGCACTTGTAGCATAGTCTGTCCACCTCTGATGAGAGTTGACTGTGCTCCCAAGAAGAGGGATTTCATCGAGACCCCTGCGCATGGAGACCCCGATATCTGAGTGCCTACGCCTAAAGATGACACCTCCAAAGCTCCTTCTTTGACGATCGCGACTGCTCCCATGCCGCTGTTGTTGCCGCCGGTGTAGCCACCCCGGGTGGCCTGGCCACCGGTGCCAGTGTCTGATGCCCCAGAGCTGGAAGAGATGCCTAGCCCCGACACCACCGACCTCTCTTGGGCCTGGCTCAAGGAGGAGTTCATGGCTTGTGGGATGCCCGACATGATTGCTCGGGGGGAGGTCGGGAGGGAGCAGAGCAGACGAGATGTGGCCGCCTTGATCGGGGTGACTCACGCGAGGGGAGGTGGACGCCGCCACCGGAGTGAAGAGCGACGGGGAGGTGGATGCCTCCACCAGAATGGTGAGCGGTGGGGGAGGTGGACGCCGCTGCTGGAGTGGCAGACGACCAGGGAGGGTGTGCGCTGCTACCAACGAGGAGGGGACGAGTATTTCTCTCCTAGTGTGTTGTCTGATCGGAAATAACTCTGCATATTTTTTTACTTTAAGATTTAGAGTACCAAATGAAGTCCAATAGCCACGAAACTTTTTAAGATTTTTCTGGACAAAAAAAGACCTAGAAGGTTCGGAAGGAGGTCGGGAGCCGCACGAGGGCACCAACACGAAATAGGGCGCACCCTGATGTGTGTTGGCCCCCTCATGGCTCTCCCGATGCCCCTCTCTGGCCTATAAATTCTCGAATATCTCAAAAAACCCTAGAGGAGGTCCAGAAACACTTTTTACGCCACCGAAAGTCTCTGTTCTGATGAAGCCCCTCTAGAGCTCCGTTCCAGCACGCTGCCAGAGGGGGGGGTCGATCACGGAGGTGAGGGAGTCCTGGACTAAGGGGTCCTCGGGCTGTTGGCCTATCTCTTAATAGGTCGGCTTTGTGGGACATTCTCTAATTGTCGTAGGTAGGGACGGATACATTGAGAGCCCACATCCCAGAAGGAAGTTCCGAAGGCGCGTCGTGCACACCATGTCAAGATGAGGAAATCGGCATCTCCATCCTTGGCAGGAGACCTACCATGTGTAAACCCTAGTACTCCCAGTGTCTATATAAACTGGGAGGGTTTTAGATCATAGGGAGACGAAACTCATCTTAGGGTTCAAGCAGGACATAGGGTTTTACCTCCATAGGAGGGCTCGAACCTGGGTAAACATTGCCGACCGGCCACCTCCTCCATGATAGAGCCTCCCAGTCATCGGTGGTGCGGTGATCCTCGGAGATTGAGGCACTTGATAGAGCCTCATCCATGACCGGCCACCCAGTCATCGGTGGCGCCGGTGGTGATCGGTTAGCCCGATCTCCAACCGGGGATGGAACCGGTGGCTCCGGAGGCGTGGTGCGCTCCGGAGATGACCTCGGGGCGGACTGGATATCCCTTTGTCCAGTCTCCTTAGTGTCCGAGAGGGGCTCCTCCCGGTCTTTAACGACCGAGGCATTAACCTCGGCCATGACATCGTCACCCCCACCGCCTGTGTTCAGCTCCAAAGGAGCTTGGTGGGATGGCACCTCCACGGCATCCTTCGCGGTCCACGGAGGTGTGGGATGCGACGCGGTCCTGCTCTCCGCCAACTCGGTGGGTGGAGTCCCCCATCCAAAACTTGGTCGGTGGGGAGAACGCATGCTGGGCTATAGACCAAAAGGCGCTCACACGTTAATAACAATAAAAAACTTGGCATAAATAGGTGAGGGAGTCTTCCGATTCTTACCTTTGAGCTGGCGGCTTGACCCTTAGGTTCCTTTGAGGAACCTTTTCGAAGTCCTCGGACTCGGTATCTGAGTCGGAACTGTCGTCGGGCAGGACCAACATCGGCTGTCGTGCCCTTCTCCTCGTCTTCATGCTCTTCCTCATGGTTAGAGGAGGCATGGGTTTCCTCGAACACAACGTCTGGCTGGTCCTTTATGCTGGGACCTCCTCTGCCCTTCTTCTTCTCTTTCTTTTCTGGCGCCTTTTAAGGTGCCACGACAAGCATCTCGGACAACAGCTTTGACTTGGGGTCTTTGGGCTGTGTTATCGGGCAGTTGATTCATGTGGCTTTGCTCAATCATTTCTACAAAGATGATGGGAAAAGTGTTTAGATCTTTTGTCGGGAGACAAAGCCGATCAATTGAAATTATATTATTCGTGGGTAGGAGGGTTATCAACATGTAGGCCCCGATCCTCCTCCTCGGCTGGCAAGCTCTTCTGAGGCTTGAACAACACCTTCCACAGTTTCTTTGGAATGGTGCGGAAGAGCTGACGAACGATAGGCTGATCATCAAGCTGATAAGCCCACATGAGGGAGTCCTGGTCCTGGCAAGGAAGGATGCGGCATCGAAGCATGATTTGGACCATGTTAACCAGCTCTATATTGGCCTAGATCATTGAAATGATGCGCTTATGTAGTTCTTGATAACCCACAAGTATAGGGGACCACAACAATTTTCTAGGGTAGTGTTCAACCCAAATTTATTGATTCGACAAAAGGGGAACCAAAGAATATTCTCGAGTATTAGCAGCTGAGTTGTCAATTCAACCACACCTGAAAGACTTAATATCTGCAGCAAAGTGTTCAGTAGCAAAGTAATATGGTAATAATGGTAACGGTGGCAAGTGATAGTAACAGTTTGTAGTGTTTGTAATAGTAACAACAGAAAAGTAATTGAGCAAAGATCAATATATGGAAGGCTCGTAGGCAATGGATCAGTGATGGATAATTATGTCGGATGGCATTCATCATGCAACAATTATAACATAGGGTGACACAGAACTAGCTCCAATTCATCAATGTAAGGTAGGCATGTATTCCATATATAGTCATACGTGCTTGTGGAAAAGAACTTGCATGACATCTTTTGTCCTACCCTCCCGTGCCAGCGGGGTCCTATTAGAAACTAAGGGATATTAAGGCATCCTTTTAATAGAGAACCGGACCAAAGCATTAGCACTTAGTGAATACATGAACTCCTCAAACTATGGTAAGCACCGGAAAGAATCCCAGTTATTGTCACCCTGGGGATGCGGATCATAACTCGTAATCGGTGTCTACAACTTGCAAGATAGCATCAAGAACACACATATATTCAAGAAAACATAATAGGTTCAGATCTGAAATCATGGCACTCAGGCCCTAGTGACAAGCATTAAGCATAGCAAAGAACATAGTGGATACTAGGGATCAAAACCTAACAAAACTAACTCGATTACATGATAAATGTCATCCAACCCATCACCGTCCAGCAAGCCTAAGATGAGATTACTCACTAACGGTGGAGAGCATCATTGAATTGGTGATGAAGGATGGTTGGTGATGACGAAGGCGTCTATTTCCCCTCTCTAAAGCCCAAAACGGACTCCAAATCAGGTCTCCCGAGGACGAACAGGCGATGGCGGCGGCTCCATATCATGAAACGCGATGGACTCTTCTCTCCGGGGTTTTCATGACAAATAGGGTTATATGGAGATGGAGAGGAGGTCAGAGGTGCCATGAGGGCCCCACAAGCCTGCTAGATGTACCCAGGGGGGTGGCCACGCCTAGTAGGCTTGTGGCCTGCAGGTGGCCCCCTCTAGTTACTTCTTGCGCCAGTATTTTTTATTAATTCCAAATATATTCTCCGTACATTTTCAGGATGATCCAAGAACTTCTATTTCTGCACAAAAATAACACCAAGGCAATTCTGCTGAAAAGAACGTCAGTCCGGGTTAGTTCCATTCAAATCATGCAAACTAGAGTCCAAAACAAGGGCAAAAGAGTTTGGATAAGTAGATACGTTGGAGGCATATCAACTCCCCCAAGCTTAAACCTTTGCTTGTCCTCAAGCAATTCAGTTGATAAAACTGAAAGTGATAAAGAAAAACTTTTACAAATTCTATTTGATCTTGCTATTGTAAATATGTCTAACTTATGTTCAGATTTCCAGCAAAGATTAGAAACTAACAACATTCACAATAACATTTAGGTCTCACATTTTCTCATAGCAATGACATAATCAACTAGCGAGAAATAATAACAAGTCTCGGATGACAATTTTTTTATCAAAACAATCATGACACAATATGACATAACGGCATGTCGCTAGCCCTTTCTGAGACCACAAAACATAAATGCAGAGCACCTCTAGAGAACAAGGACTGACTAAACATTGTAATTCATCGTGAGAGAGATCCAGTCATGCTCATACTCAATATCAATTAATAGCAAGGCATACAAATGACAATGGTTCTCTCTAACTAGTGCTTTTTATAAGAGGGTGATGACTCAACAATAAAGTAAATGGAAGGACCCTTCGCAGAGGGAAGCATTGATTTGCAGAGGTGCCAGAGCTCAAGCTCTTAAAACAGAGATAGGTAATGATTTTGGAGCGGTATGCTTTCATTTCTCACATAACGACCAAGAGGTTTTAAATATCTTCCATGCCAGATACATTATAGGTGGTTCCCAAACAGAATAGTAAAGTTTTTACTCCCCCTCCACCAATCAGTCACACTCCATGGCAGGCCAAATTCGCGGGTACCGTCTATACATACACAGTTCTGGGGGAGTTTTGTTTAATTATATTTTTCCTTTTATTTCGAGCATGGGACTGGGCATCCTGATTACCAGCCACTTTCTCATGAATGATAGTGAATCAACACATATCGTTAGAATAACCCACCTAGCATGGAAGATACTGATAGCCCCTAGTCGCCACATGAGCGATTTGGGCATACAAAATAGAAAGTTTATTTGAAGGTTTAAAGTTTACCACATGAAAATTTACTTGGAACGGCAGGTAAATACCACATATAGGTAGATATGATAGACTAATATGGAACAACTTGGAGTTTATTGAGATGGATGCACAAGCAGTACTCCCGCTTAGTACAAGTGAAGGCTAGCAAAAGACTGGGGAATGACCAACTAGAGAGCAACACAGTCATCAACATGCTTTGAGATTAACCACATTGAATGCAAGCATGAGTAGGATATAATTCACCATGAACATAAATATTGTGGAGGCTATGTTGATTTGTTTCAACAACATGCGTGAACATGTGCCAAGTCAAGCCACTTGAATCATCTAGAGCAGGATACCATTCTATCATACTACATCACAACCATTTTAATGCGCATGTTGGCACTCAAGATGAACCATTATCCACTCTTAGCTAATTAAGCATGGCATGAATAACTATAATCTCTAATTATGATTGCAAGCATGTTTAACCCATAATGTACTGAATTCAGAATGATGAGCTAATCATATTTATAAAAGCAAGCTAAGTTAAGTTCATACCAGCTTTTCTCCATGTCAATCTTTTCATCAAATATCGTCCTTATTGCCTTTCACTTGCACGACCGAATGATGTGAATAATAATAATAGTACACATGCATTGGACTAAGCTGGAAACTGCAAACAGTAAAACAAAGGAGAGGACAAGGCAATATGGGCTCTTTGTAAGATAAACAATAGTGCATATGAGAGCCACTCAACACGTCATCGTGGTATTGTCCTAACGACCCAAATAACAGACAGGAAAATTATTTACACGGGAAAGCTCCCAACAAGGAAAAAGAAGAACGAGAAATCTTTTTGGGTTTTCTCTTTAATGCTACAACTAGGAAATAAAGCTAGAACTATTTTTTTGTATTTTCTTCAAAGTTAATTAAACACACAAGAAGAAAGCATAGACAATAAAATAAACTAGCATGGATAGTACAATGAAAAAGTATGAACACCAACAACTGAAATAAGTGTGTGAACATGAATGTAATGTCGGTGAGAAATACGTACTCCCCCAAGCTTAGGCTTTTGGCCTAAGTTGGTATAGGGCCATGACTGGAAGTATCCTTATCCTTCTCCGGGATACTCCGGAGGACACTGAGGGTTCCATTGATTAGCGATCTCCTCTGGCTCCCACTGAAAAACTGGGCTCTGATATGGATCCAGAGCCGGTGCTGGCTTAGGTGCTTGGGGTTGCGCCAAACCCCAATATCGGTAGATGTCATCGGGCATAACAATGTACCAGCCTGAATGAATATCGAACAGAGAAGAAGGAGGCAGAGTAATAATCTCACAAGTACCCTGACTAAATACTAAATTGTAAAGCAGTCTCCTATCATCATTCTTTTTAATAACATCATGGGCTACCATACGGTCATAATCTAAAAAATTCGTAGGTATTAGCCTCTCATCTTTCTCGTGAAGCCTAATGAGTATCTCAAAATGTTTAGCTAAACGAGATGCATAGATACCTGCGAAGGGCCCCTTCAAACGGTTGGTATTCAACCATTGGGCCACCATAGAGCCCAGACTAAAGGTTCTATCAGCAAATAAAGCATGGCACAAAATAGCAAGGTCAGGGGCACTAAGGCTTCCACTCTCCCAACGACCAACTAAACATGTTCCCGCAAATAATGAATAATAGCATAGCATAGGAAAATGTAAACTAGTTGCTCTTGCCCTTGACACGCCTCTCTCTTCTCCTACAGTGGCTGCGGCACTAAAATCTTCCATGTCTCGAGGACATGGTTGCCTAATGCTGCCCTCATAGGGTATCTTGCAAACTTTGCAAAAATCATGAAGGTTCATTTTCTTAGGCACATCATACAAGTGAAATTCTACCATAGGAGGGTCTTCCCTAGGATGAAAGTGAAAATCGTGCACAAAGGTATTAGTGAGCAAGAGGTACCAGTCACAGTTATCGTTGAGGAAGTCGGTGATGCCTACATTCTCGGCCAAATAATAGAAATCTTCAAAAATTCCGGCCGCCCTCAAGAATGTGTCACACGACCATTCACATGGTCATATTTCTGCGACACGAGGAAGATTATATTTGGGTTTCTCCTTCATTTCATTTTCGTCTTCCTTAGATCTCCGACTTGAAGAACCTCTTAGTAATCTTCTCAACATCTTTTCTTTCTCTAAAAAATTTCTGAAATTTTTAGTGAGTAAAAATAAAGGTGAACAAAACTCATAGCAACTACTCCCGCAAGTGCCTAGAGACTATATCATGCATCAAAACTACTTGGTACCATACAAATTTGACATGCAAGCTCAAGAACAAGGTCACCATAACAGCAAAAATTTGCAATATATAAGTCACTAGAACAAAAAACTAATTGGACCATTGGAGGAGTCACATACCAATGAGCAATCTCCTAAAACAGTTTTGCGAATGGAGCTTTGAGCAAGGAGATCGAAAATGGCAGCAAAATGAGCTAGAACATGGTTTTGAGCGATGGTGGGATTTGTTCTGGAGGAAGATGAAGTGAAAGGGTGCTGGAATAACTCGAGGGGGGCACGTGAGACCCACAAGCCACAAGGGTGTGCCCAGGGGGGTGCCCGCGCCCTGCAGGCTTGTGGCCCACTAGTGCAGGCCCCTGATGCATTCTCAGTGACAAAAATTCTTAAATATTCCATAAAAAATCATACTCCCTCCGTTCCTAAATGTAGGGTGTATAGTTTTTGGAACGAAAATTAAAGAACGCAAGTGGAGGGAAAATTTCACAAGTTTTGGGCGAGATTACACATGACTAATTGACATCAGGAAATAGAGGGGCTGGCCTGATATAAGGAAATGTAATCAAATCCCTAAAACATTATCCAAATGAGTGGTGCAACACAATACACCTTATATTTCGGATTTTTTCTCAAAAATCTATACACCTTATATTAAGGAAGGGAGGGAGTACTAAATTCTTAGGGAATTCTAGGAAGTTTTATTTTCAGGTCATTTTTCTATTGCACAGAAAACTCAGAAAACAAAACAAATAATAGAATTTTTACTTAATTTCATCTAGTAACAGAAAGTAAAAGTTAGGTGCACAAAGTCGTGCTTTCTAAATTCGTCCATCTCATGCTCATCAAAAAGAATCCATCAATAAGGTTGATCAAGTCTTATTAACAAACTTCTTTCGAATAACATGAAATAGAAGAATTTTCGAATAACACTAAGTTACCTAAATGGGGATATGCATTTCCCCAACAATAAGTATATCATATTTATTCTTGAGAGTAGGAAGAGGGAACTCAAAGTCTCCAATAATAAGCGTCGGAATTATTTCAATATAGTTGATACTATGAACTTGAGGTTGTTTCTTCGGAAAGTGTACCGTATGCTCATTACCATTAATATGAAAAGTGATATTTCCCTTGTTGGAATCAATAACAGTCCCTACAGTATTCAAAAAGGTCTACCAAGGATGATCGACATACTATAGTCCTCGGCAATATCAAGAATAACAAAGTCCGTTAAGATAGTAGAATTTGCAGCTACGACAAGTACATCCTCACAAATAACGATAGGTAGACCAGTTGATTTATCAGACATTTGCAAGGAGATTTCAGTAGGTGTCAACTTATTCAAATCAAGTCTACGGTATAAAGATAAAGCCATAACACTAGCACCACCTCCAAGATCACATAAAGCAGTTTTAACATAATTTCCTTTAATAGAGCATGGTATAGTAGGTACTCCGGGATCTCCTAGTTTCTTAGGTATTCCACCTCTAAAAGTATAATTAGCAAGCATGGTGGAAATCTCAGCTTCCGATATCTTTCTTTTATTTGTCACAATATCTTTCATATAGTTAGCATAGGGAGACATTTTTAAAATACCAGTCAAGCGCATACGTAAAATGACCGGTCTAAGCATTTCAGCAAAGCGCTCAAAGTCCTCATCATCCTTTTTCCTGGATGGTTTACGAGGAAAGGGCATGGGTTTCTGAACCCATGTTTCTCTTAATCTACCATGTTTCCTAGCAATGAAGTCTTTTTTATCGTATCTTTTATTCTTAGATTGTGGGTTATCAAGATCGTCAACAGGTTCAATCTCCACATCATTATCATTACTAGGTTGAGCACAAGCATGAACATCATAATTAATGTTATCAATAGGCTCATGTTCATCACCAGATTGTGCCTCGGCATCAGAAATAGAAATATCATTTGGATTCTCAGACGTATCTATAACAGGTTCACTAATAGCATGCAAAGTACTATCATCATTCTTTTTGCTACTCTTATTGGAAGGAATAGGTGCATCACTATTAACTATCTGAGAATCTTGCTCAATTCTCCTAGGATGGCCCTCAGGATACAAAGGTTCCCGAGTCATTCTACCACCTCTAGTCACAACTTTAACAAAATGATCATTATCATTCTTATTCATCTCATCAAGCAAATCATTCTGAGCCTTAAGTACTTGTTCTACTTGAGTGGTTACCATATTAGCATGTTTACTAAAAACTTTAGATCATTGATAGTTCTACTCAAATAATCACCCAAGCGATCAAGCATATAAGCATTATGTTTCAATTGTCTACTAACATAGGGGCCCCACAAGCTTTTTAGGCGCGACCAGGAGGGTGGTCGCGCCTAGCAGGCTTGTGGCCTGCAGGTGGCCCCCTCTGGTTGATTCTTGCCCAGTATTTTTTATTAATTCCAAACCTATTCTCTGTAAATTTTCAGGACTTTTGGAGTTGTGCGGAATAGGTATCTCATATTTGCTCCTTTTCTAGTTGAGAATTCCAACTGTCGGCATTCTCCCTCTTCATGTAATCTTGTAAAATAAGAGAGAAAAGGCATAAGTATTGTACCATGACGTGCAATAACATCCCATAATGCAATAAATATCAATATAAAAGCATGATGCAAAATAGACGTATCAACTCCCCCAAGCTTAGACCTCGCTTGCCCTCAAGCGAAAGTCGAGATCATTGAATATGTCCACATGTTTAGAGATAGACGTGTCAATAAAATAAAATAAGGACATGAGGGCATGATGATTATGTTTGGAATAACAATACTCATTCTATGGGAATCTTTATACTAGAGTAACAATTCATTCACAAAATAAATTATGAACCATGAACTCTATTGACAACCAACAAACTATGATGTCAGTCATTGAAGCAATTGACAGTTTATAATAACCTCGAAAAGAGTTAATATAAGAGCTTGTAAAGCAAATCCACATACTCAATCATCTTTTAGTCTTTCACAATTGCTAGCACTCACGCGTTACCCACAAGGTCAAAGTTTCAATCGAACACAGAGAAAGATAGGGGCTTATAGTTTTGCCTCCCAACTATTCACCTCAAGGGTTATGTCAACAAAAATAACTCATGATCACCCCCATCCGAGTGGATATATAAATCTAGATCATTCCCAAACACATAATGCTTGCCAATAGAGATGGAATATAGGAATTGGTGAAGACCACCATGATTCTTGCATAAAGGTAAGTACTATAAAGTAAAAGTAACAGATAGGCCCTTCGCAAAGGGAAGCATAGGTTGTCATGCGCTTTTCATTTTGGATGCACAAACTCTTAGTGCTGGGGAACTTAGAGTTGTATTGCCCTTTGTGATAACAACCTTTATTATGTAGTCTGTCATTTTATTTCTTCACTATCACAAGTTCGTACAACGCTTATTTCCCTTAAAATAAAAGATCACACATATTTAGGAGCAATTTTTATTGCCTTTTTGCACTGATGACAACTTACTTGAATTATCTTATTCAATCCATATGTAGGTATGTTGGACTCTCATGGCAAAACTGGTTTGAGTTGCTTGGATGCACGAGTAGTATCTCTACTTAGTGTGGAGGTTTTGGCTACTATGAGGTGGAAGCAAGCACTACATGTTGGAGGATCTAAAACCATATAGCTTCTATCTGGAGGTGAGCAAACATAACCCATGTGTTTTGCTAGATCACTATGCTTTTGAAAGTAATGAATAAAGAATAATAGAACAAAAGAAAAGAGTATACATAATGATCTTATGGGGAGTGATGACTTCACATATAAAAAGTATGTTGATTGAAAATTCTTGGGAGTTAACAAACATAGTAATTGATCATTGGTGCAATTGAAAGCATGTGATAAAGAAATAGAGATTCACATATAAATATATTATCTTGGACATCTTTTATGATTGTGACAACTCATTAAAATATTACATGCCAAGAATTTGATGTTGGACAAGGAAGACAACATAACGCGTTATGTTTTCTTACCTCCGGATAGAAGCTATATGGTTTTATTATTTAGCTATATGGTTGTGTTTGCTTGGCTCTTGATCTAGTAGAATAAAAGCATAGATCATACTAAAACTTTTATTCTACTGGATCAAAACAAAATAAAAAGGATCTAACTAGGAAAAATAATAAAAAGGAAAAAGGAAAAAGCTGTGGTGTTATACGATACTGGGGCACCTCTCCCAATCTTGGCACAAGCTAAGGGGAGTGCCCATACCCATGTGCTCAGGTGTGCTTCTTTGGAGGTGATGGTGGTGGAGTTGTTGATGATGATTGTTGGGGATATTCAACCGGGATGAGACTCGGCCAGGTGGGCCGGGTCATGCGGTTGGCGGCTTATGGTTGCTCTAGGAGGAAAGCATAACCTACGGGCCGGAGGGCCCAGAGCCAAAAGGCCAAATGTAACCCGGTGGACTTAAGCCTCCGGGCGAGACTTGTGAGATAAGGCATGTTTAGTTAGATGTGAGGTCAGTTGTTAAGTTTAACCCGACCGGGACTCTACTAAGCCCAGGTGCCTGACCTATGTATATAAGGGCAGCTTACCTGGGCGGCTTAGGCCACAAAACAACTGATCAAGAGCTAGGTCAAGAAAATTCCCTCCCTTGTAATCGATACACAATCAATATAACACAAAGCAGGACGTGGCCTTTTACCTCTTTCCGAGGGGCTGAACGTGGGTAAACCCTTGTCCCTTGACTCCGATCAACCCCTTCGAGTTCACCACCTTAGCAATGGCCTCGAACCTAAGTCCGTTGTCCCGGAAATCTGCCGTGACAAATCTGTTGGGTAACGTTGCGCCGGAAACAAAAAAATTCCTACGCTTCACCAAGATCAATCTAGGAGATGAGCATCTATGAGAGGAGATACTGGATCTACATACCCTTGTATATAGCTAAGCGGAAGCGTTAAAGAACGCGGTTGATGTAGTCGTAAGTCTCCACGATCCGAATCGCAAGCCGTACCTCGAACTCCCGATCAAGTGCCGAACGGACGGCACCACCGTGTTCAGCACACGAGCAGCTCGATGAAGATCTCCACCTTCTTGATCCATCAATAGGGAGTGGAGAGGTAGCACGACGGCATGGCGACAGTGGTGGTGGAGCTGATCTAGTAGAGCTTTGCTAAGCTCACCGAATCAATCTAGAGGAGAGGCTATCGGAGAGGGAGGAAGGGCTACGTCGTGGCTTAGGGTGCGGCTGCCCTCCTCCCTCTCACAAATCTATAGGGGGAGGGGTGGTGCGCCCAACCCCTAGGGTTTCACCCTTTGTGCGGTGGCCAAGGGTGGAGGAGCCCTAGGGTGGCTTGCCACCCAAGTAAAGTGGTGCCAACCCTAGGGTTGGCCCTTCCACCAACCCCCCATCCGCATGGGCCTTTGTGGGAGGGGTGGCCAGCCCACTAGGGGATGGTGTGCCCTCTCTCACAGCCCATGTAGCCCTTTAGGGCTGGTGGCCCCTTCCGGTGGACCCTCGGGACTCTCCCAGCACTGCCGGTACGTTACAGGGACGCCCGAACTTTTCCCGGTAACCAACACGGAACATCCTATATATGAATCTATACCTCGAGACCATTCTGTAGGTCCTTGTCACGTCCGGGATCTCATCTGGAACTTCAAAAAACCTTCGGTCACCAGCACACATAACTCACCTATACTAAAACGTTACCGAACCTTAAGTGTGCAGATCCTACTGGTTCGAGAACTATGTAGACATGACCGAGACACCTCCACGGTCAATAACCAATAGCGGGACTTGGATGCCCATATTGATTCCTACATATTCTACAAAGATCTTTATCGGTCGAACCTCTGTGTCAAGGATTCAGTTAATCCTGTATGATGTCCCCATTGTCCTTCGGTATGTTACTTGCCCGAGATTTGATCGTCGGTATCCCTATACCTAGTTAAACCTCGTTACCGGCAAGTATCTTTACTAATTCCCGCTACTAACACTTAGTCACATTGCTTGCAAGGCTTGTTGTGATGTTGTATTACCTAGTGGGCCGTGAGATACCTCTCCATCACATGGAGTAACAAATCTCAGTATTGATCCATGCCAACTCAAAAGACACCTTTAGAGATACCTATAGAGCACCTTTATAGTCACCCAGATACATTGTGATGTTTGATACACACAAGGCACTCCTCCGGTGTCAGTGAGTTGAATGATCTCATGTTCATAGGAATAGATACTTGACATGCAGAAAACAGTAGCAATAAACTGACATGATGATAGGTTACATTCATAGTTTGGATCTTGTCCATCACATCATTCCCCTAATGATGTGATCTCGATATCAAATGACATCTCATGTCCATGGCCAGGAAACCTTAACTATCTTTGATCAACGAGCTAGCATGCTAGAGGCATACTAGGGACACAATGTTTGTCTATATGCCCACACATGTATTTAGTTTCCAATCAACACTATTATAGCATGGACAATAAACGATTATCATGAACAAGGAAATATAATAATAAACACTTTATTTATTGCCTCTGGGGCCTATTTCCAACAATCTCCCACTTGCACTAGAGTCAATAATCTAGTTCACATCACTATTTGATTTACATTGTAATGAATCGAACACCCATGCAGTTCTGGTGTTGATCATGTTTAGACCTTGGAAGAGGTTTAGTCAACGGGTCTGCAACATTCAGATCCGTGTGCACTTTGCAAATGTTTATGTCCTTCTCCTTGACGTAATTGTGGATGGAACTGAAGCATCTCTTTATGAAGCTGGTCCTCTTGTGAAACCTTGGTTCCTTGGCCAGAGCGATGGCACCAGTGTTGTCACAGAACAGATTCATTGGATTCAGTGCATTGGGTACTACTCCAAGATCTGCCATGAACTGCTTCATCTAGACACCTTCCTTCGCTACCTCCGAGACTGCGATGTACTCCGCTTCACATGTAGAATCGGCTACCACGCTTTTGACCGTCGTCCAGTGCTCCATTCCAGGATCACTTTGAAACCTTCGGCCATACTTATGGCAAGGGTGACATTGGGTCTTGTGCACCGCATCCCATACATGATAGAGCCTATGTGTAAAGCATAGGGGATGACACTCATCTTTTCTCTATCTTCTGTAGTCAATGGGCATTGAGTCTTACTCAACTACACACCTTGTAACACAGGTAAGAACCCCTTCTTAGACTGATCCATTTTGAACTTCTCCTAGGTATCTGCTTTTGTGAAAGTGCTATTAAGTGTCTCGATCTATCTCTATAGATCTTAATGCCTAATATGAAAGCAGCTTCTCCTAGGCCCTTCATTTAAAAACTCTTGTTCAAATATTCCTTCACGCTTTCTAGCATTTCTATATTGTTTCCAATCAGCAATATGTCATCCACATATAATATTAGAAATGCTATAGAGCTCCCACTCACTTTCTTGTAAATACAAGCTTCTCCGTAAACTAGTATAAACCCAAACGCTTTGATCACCTCATCAAAATGCTTATTCCAACTCCGAGATGCTTGCACCAGCCCATAAATGGACCGCTGGAGTTTGCAAACTTTGTCAGGATTCTCTGGGTCGACAAAACCTTCCGGTTACATCATATACATCTCTTCCTCAAGCAAAACCGTTAAGGAATGCTGGTTTGACATCGATCTGCCAAATTTCATAGTCGAAATATGCAGCTATTGCTCACATGATTCTGACGGACTTAAGCATCACTACGGGTGAGAAGGTCTCATTGTAGTCAACTCCTTGAACTTCTGAAAAACCCTTTGCCACAAGTCGAGCTTTATAGACGGTGACATTACTGTCTGCATCCGTCTTCTTCTTAAAGATCCATTTGTTTTGAATGGCCTTTCTCCCTTCAGATAACACTTCCAAAGACCATACGTTGTTTTCATACATGGATCCCATCTCGGATTTCATGGCTTCTAACCATTTCTCGGAATCCGGTCCCATCATCTCTCCTCCATAGCTTGTAGGTTCATTGTTGTCTAACAACATGACCTCCAAGACAGGGTTGTCGTATCACTCAGGAGCAGTACGTGCCCTTGTCGACATAAGAGGTTCAATACCAACTTGATCCAAAGTTTCATGATCATCATCATTAACTTACTCTTCAACCGTCGTTGGCTCCATAGAAACATCTTTCTAGGCTACGCTACTCTCTTGTTGAAGTGAAGGTTCAATAACCTCATCAAGTTCTACTTTCCTCCCACTCAATTATTTCGAGAGAAACTCTTTCTCAAGAAATGTTCCGTTCTTAGCGACAAACACTTTGCCTTCGGATCTGAGATAGAAGGTTTAGCCAACTGTCTCTTTTGGCTATCCTGTGAAGAAGCATTTCTCCGCTTTGGGTTCCAGCTTTTTAGGGTGAAGATTTTTGACATAAGCATCATGTCCCCAAACTTTATGAAATGACAACTTTGGCTTCTTGCCAAACCACAATCCGAATGGTGTCGTCTCAACGGATTTCGATGGTGCCCTATTTATAGTGAATGTGACTGTCTCTAATTGATAACCCCAAAACAATAGTGGCAAATCGGCAAGAAATATCATAGAATGCACCATATCTAATAAGGTTCGATTACGATGTTCGGACACACCATTACACTGTGGTGTTCCAGGCGGTGTCAATTGTGAAACAATTCCACACTGTCTTAAGTGACTGCCAAACTCATAACTCAGATATTCTCCTCCTCGATCAGATTGCAGGAATTTAATCTTCTTGTTATGATGATTCTCAACTTCACTCTGAAATTGCTTGAACTTTTCAAACGTTTCAGACTTGTGTTTCATTAAGTAAATATATCCATATCTACTTAAGTCATCAGTGAAGGTGAGAAAATAATAATATCCACCACGCGCCTCAACGTTCATCAGACCGCACACATCAATATGTATGATTTCCAAAAAATCACTCGCCTGTTCCATTGTTCTAGAGAACGACGTTTTAGTCATCTTGCCCATGAGGCATGGTTCACATGTGTCAAGTTATTCAAAATCAAGTGACTCCAAAAGTCAATCAGCATGGAGCTACCTGATGCATTTTACACCAATATGACCCAAACAGCAGTGCCACAAGAAAGTGGTACTATCATTATCAACTCTACATCTTTTGGCATCAATGCTATGAACATGTGTATCATTACTATCGAGATTCAATAAGAATAAACCCCTCACATTGGGTGCATGACCATAAGATATATTACTCATATAAATAGAACAACCATTATTCTCTGATTTAAAAGAGTACCATCTCGCAATAAACAAGATCCAGGTATAATGTTCATGCTTAACGCAGGCACTAAATAACAATTATTCATGTTCATCACTAATCCAGATGGTAGTCGAAGAGCGAGCGTGCCGACAGCGATCACATCAACCTTGGAATCATTTCCCACGCGCATCGTCACTTCATCCTTAGCCAGCCTCCGTCTATTCTGTAGGTCCTGCTTTGAGTTGCAAATGTGGGCAACCAAACTGTAGGAGATATGCCTAGAGGCAATAATAAATATTTTTGATTATCTCCCTGTTCATATTATGTTTATGTTCCATGCTATAACTGCAATGATTCTCGAGTCTACAAATAAAACGAGGCTTGGAGGGAAACTCATGTACACGTGTGGGATAATAAACGGTAAAATGTATTCCTAGTCTGGCCTTTAAGACTGGCTCAAGTATTGCATGACGATCCTGTTTTCCTGATCATGGGCATTGCTATGCCGGCAATTTTGAGGGCATAATGTTAGAAGAACATTTGTGTTGAATCGACCCGAATTGATGTTATGCTATGAGATACATTCGTCATAAGTTAATGGTTAATAACACAGAGAGGTTAATGTTTGCATAATTCCTTAGACAATGAGATTATTGAGTTTATTCATGCTTGCTTCATGAACTTTGGGGTTTGTTAAACGTCATCCGTAAATGGGTGGCTATTACGACGGCTTACGGGTTCATGGAAAAGTATGTGAAGTAACTTGATAGCTCAAGATTGGGATTTGCTCGTCTGACGATGGAGAGATATATCTGGGCCCTCTCGGTGTTACGGTATCCATCATCGTCTAGCCAGACACTTTGTGATTGGATCACGGGGATGCCGGAACACGGGAACGAGAAAAGAGAACAATACCGTTAACAAGGTAACTGGCATAGTGGACAAGTTGTTGATCCATGAGGATGCCAACATGTCTCACCTCGGATATTTGTAACATATCGTGAAGCAACAGGAATAGCACACGACAACTCGAGGTTCACTCGAATATTTATTCGTGTGGGTATAGGGATCGATATGGGTGTCCACGGCTCCGATGTTGATCATTGATCGGAAGGGGTTCCGGGTCATGTCTATGCTTCACCGAACCTATAGGGTCACACACTTAAGGGTCATCTATCTGTTGAATACTAGACAGGGAGTCTGAGAGAAAATCACCGAAAAGTTTCGGACACTGGAAAAGTTTCGGACAGTGGAAAAGTTTCGTAGACAGGTCACCGGAACAGTTTCGGTGAAACTAAAAAGTTGTTTCAAGGGATACCATTAAGTCAAATTGGTTTCGGCACATGCCTGATAATTCTTGGAGGGTGCCAGAATCATTCTGGAAACTTCTGGGAATTTTCCGGAAGAATAACCGGAAATGTTCCAGAGCTGCCGGAACTACTTCAGATGCTTTTCACAGATGAAAATCACTATTCCGGAATTGTTCCGGATCGCATTGAAAATTATTTTAGTGGGGTACTAGAATTTTTCTAAGCCCACATAAATATTTTCAGTTCGAGCGGACGCTGAAAAATGTCGCCATGAATAGTGAAAGTGCTTTTTTGACTACTTTATGGAAAGCCACCTTTTGGGACTTTGCTCCGAAAGATCTTGGGGATGAAATGGATGGATTGGAGCCATTTTTGGGGCCCCACATGAGGGTGTGGCCAGCCACATGGTGGACTCCTTCATGGAGTCCCTCTTGTTCGTTGGTTTCACTTTTATGCCCTTGTGGAAGGACTTCATTCATGTGCATTTTGGGTTTTATTGTAAAACCACCCTACCCCTTGGTTTTCCGATAAATAGAGGAGATGTGGGCTGCCATTTCTTCATCCTTGTGCTCTCATACACATGCCTTGCTTTGCAAGCTCTCTCTCTCCCTCCCAGCGAAATAATTTCATAGAGCCGAAAGGCTGTCTGGGTTCCGACAGGAACTAGTTCTGGACGGCGAAGCCCTGCCGGATAGATGACACCGTATGTGTGCAACTCTGTAGAGAGATTTTAGTTTCGGTCTTAGTTCGAGAGTGCCTCCTGAAGGGCTGTCAATGTGTCCGTCCGAGTTTTGGAGGTCCTCCCGAACGGCTGTCCGAGTGACAGTCCGAGCTTCGGAGGTCCTCCCGAAGGGCTGTCCGTGACACCGTCCGGGGGACTGTCCGACCGCCTCCCGGAGGGCTGTCCGTGGGGCAGATGAGGGTATACATCCTCGCGGTTGGGAGGTTGTAAACCCTAGCTGCAGGGATCTGCACCGCCGATCGTCATCGACTCTACTTCCGCTGCGCTACGAGTCGGTAACTAAAAGATCAAACCTTGTATGCAGTCTTCATAGTGGTCCTGGGCTGGTGCGTTGGTCGGAAATTTTTTGTTTTCTGCTGCGTTACCCTACAGTGGTATCAGAGCCGTGCTATGCGTAGAAGCAGGTTGCGATCTAGAATACATGGAGATGTATGGGTGTTGCATAATATAATTAGGTAGTAGATGAGATCTATTACTGAAAATTATTTGTGCGGGTAGAAGATGAAATCTGCAACCCGATGTTCTTGTTGCTTCCCTGGAATTTGCGTAGTCCTGCTCTTAAGGGAATAGTGAAATCTCACAAAGTTCTGGCAATCCGCGATCCTTTCATGCTGCTCCTAAGTATGCTGATTGACAGATCAACGAAGTGCTAACAGTTCTTTGGGTTCCACCATAGTTGAGAAAGATGGATGTTTCGCAGACGAAAGGGCAATGCAGATGTGATCTGCACGGGGGTCACGCGTATGAAGAAGTTTAGTATGGGGCTCGAGATTTTATTATCTCGTGTTTCATACACCCTGGATTGTTAATCAAGCAACTTGAATTATCATACTTGATGATGGACGTTGGTAGCTTCGGTTTGTTTCGAAACCTTAGAAGCCACAAAAAACAAGTTTTTGCATGGACCGATTAGAGGCGTCTAACTTGGTTTTGCAGGATGGTTTGCATGTGCATGTGATGTGGTATAGGAGTGTTCATAATAATTTGATTATGTATGAGATGACTATATGATGTAAATTGATTAACATGACCTGCGTGTCATGATTCGGCATGATGGCTGGAGTCATATGATTGCACTTTAATGACCTGCATGTCAACCTTATGTAATGCACTTATTTTATTAAGCTATAGAGATAGCAATATTATTTGGTGCATCAAAAAGGTGGTGGCAATCTTCGCAAAGGTGAACACCGATGCGAATGCCGAAGACGAAGAAATACTTGACTTCTCCGTCAGAAGGGGCTATACCATGTCATGCTAATTATGAATTGCCTCATATGTTTATCCCTCTTGATGCACCCTTCTTGATTGCGCGGTAGTCGCTTTTTATTAGGGTGATCTCTCACTTAGAATATCAAGTAGTTAGTGTTGTGCCAAGTGTAGAACCGTCACAGCACCTATCTCTTCGGGGTATCACATGGTTACATGGGTACGAACGATTAGAGAAGTGTGAGGCGGGTGAGTTGAGACCTTGCAGCGAGATCACTTGGTTGTCTTGACGTTCAGGCATGAAAGTCATGATCTCGGAACACACACATCGAAAGATGAACAAGAGTCACATAGAGATGTGATTGGCAAGTTGGCCTACCGATTGCAATTCTCGTCACTTGAGATGGATACATCCTTGGCGTTGAATTGTAATTTGGATCTTGAATCACTCACAATCAATTATGAGAGATATAGATTTGAGTGGGAGCGCACTATAGAATTAACTTGTTTTAATTCTCAGTGCAATTTGTTTTGAACACTGTCTAAGTGTGGTTTGCAAAGTAGTTGTAGAATAATGGCTCGCGTTTCCACCTTCCCTATTAAAATTGAATAGTTGTTAAATATCTGGTTAAAAGTTTACGGTTGGTAACGTAATGTGAGGATTGTCCTCAAGAGTGCCGAGAAGGACTTGTGCTGTCGCATGTTTTCGGTATTCTCCCGCTAATGCTATGGATGATATGACTCTCGTCCTTCGATCCAAAAAGCTAAAATTCCGTTACGGTCAAGTCAAATATGTCTGCTTCCATGAGACCGAAACTTCGAAAGTTCGGATAGTTATGTGATATTCATGGAATCTGAAAGTCATTTTCAGAGACAGAAAAAAGCTAAAAGATATGAGATATCCAAAGCAATGTTTGTTTGCAAACTATTAGTAAAGGAGTTTACTATGCATTAGACTGATAAGAGAGGGATCCAGGAGAACGCCTGTCATATGATGAAAGGTGAATAAAACAACAACTTAAAGAGAAAGGAAGTGTCCGAAGGGTGTTAGTAAGATTTTCACGCCTAGGAAGTCCGGGGCTAATTCCACTCTTAAGTTGGGTGCTTCTTCTGAGAGTAGGAGAAATACTGAAAAGTTAAACTGTTAGAAATATAATGGCAAAAGGAAAGAAGACTGGAATATCCAGCTCATGTATGAATGTCATACAAGTTTTTGATGTATAGAAGGCTGGTCAAAGATATAGTTCTTGGGAATTATGGTTAAACATGTTAATCACTAATTCTTGGGTATTGTGAGTTGGTCACAAAGATACCCGCTCGATTGCATTCTATTGCAACTCGATGTAAGAACTACTATGGCCTGAAAGACTAGCCAGGAATGAGGTTTAGATACACGTAGGGAACATAGTAAATGTTACTATGCCTTCCATCGGTGTATTCCCTATGTATTAAGTTTCATAATTCATTTTAGAGTTTCATACACTCTAGCCCTTTGCATAAGGTATCTTGCAAGAAGGTTGTTCATAAGAGAACTTTTCATATTCGGTGTTATGAGTAACATAAGGGCCATACTTTCATCATGACTGAGACGTATGTTATGAATATTGATAATAATACATTACCTCTGGGTTTACTTTCATAATTCATTTTAGAGTTTCATACACTCTATCCCATTGCACAATGTTTGTTGCAAAAGATTTGTGCATAAAAACAACAATTGTTGTTCAGTATTATGAATAACATGAAGGGCCATTATTCCATCCTAGATGAGATATATGTTATGAATATTGATGGAAATATGATACATCCATAACACTAACGCTAAATGTCACAAGACTAAAAGAATACCACATATGTGTGGCATTGCATTTGGTCACATTGGAGAAACCCGCATGGAAAATTCCATTATGATGGATTTTGAAGTCGTTTGATTTTGAATCATCTAACACTTGCGACTTTCCTCCAAAAGGTGAACTAACTAAAATACCGTTCATAGGCCATAAGGAACGAGCAAAGAAATTATTGGTAATCATACATTATGATGTGTGTAGTCAAATAAATGTTGTTGCAAACAGTGGATTTGTCTACCTTCAAAAATGACTCAAGTAGATATATGGATATTTACTTGATGAGACGTAAGTCTGGATCTTTTGAAATCATTTGAAAGGTTTTCAAAAATGAAGTAGAAGTTATTGTACCAAGAAAATTATGTTTTTGCAATTTGATTGCGGAAAGAAATATTTGAGTTACAAGTTTAGCGATTGTCTAATGAGTTGTGAAAAGAGTTTCATAACTTGCACCTCTCGGAACACCACTGCAAGTGGAAAGTTCGTGAAGATGTAATCGAACCATTTATGACATGGTAAGATCAAAGATGACACAAATAGATTTGCCATTATCCCTTTTATAGAGTGACACTTTAGAGACTGCGGCTTTTACACTAAAAAGAGATCCATCAGGCCTGTTGAAATGACGCTATGGTATGGTACGCCCAACCATGTTATATCTTTTCTTAACATTTGGAATATGGGGCTTGTGTAAAAGGTTACAAACCCATTCCAAATCAGACAAGTGCTATTTTGTATGGTTATCCCAAGTCATTGGGTATTCCCCCACCACTATACCGAGGCAAAGGGTTTTGCCACAAAATGGTATGCTTTTAAAGAGAATAGTTCTTACAAAAGGTGAGTGGGAGGACAGTGCAACTCGACGAGATAACCAATATCTTCGTCATCAGTTCAAAGGAAAGAAACCTTGGAAGTGAATCTGTTGTTTCCTACTATGACTGATACGTAAGTCTCTACAATAAAATGCATGGACTTCAATTGAACCTGTAGCTCAACCACGTAGGCAAAGCTCATGCACACCTATCAGGTGCGCAAACGAGATATTGTTGTTGGACAACAGTATACGTACAATACACAAGGAAGCGTTGATGGGCCCTGACTCCGGGATTGGCTAAATTCCAATACAATCCAAGATAGTTTCCATATAAGTGATTCAAGATTAAAACCTTGGTACACCTTTCAGAGGACTTAGAGTCCAACGAATATTTATGGAACTGAAAACTGGTACGGATAAAAATGTTTTATCCATAAAGCTCGACTTGTTGAAATAACAAGTTCAAGGAGTTGACTACGATGAGGTTGTTTCAACGTAGCAATGCTTAAGGTCGGTTCGGGTTGAACTAGCAATTAATACATATATCAATCATGAGATATGAAACATGGATGACAAAAGGATTTCCATCTGATGGAAATGAAACCTAGGACTTGTATGTGATACAGTCCAAAGTAATTTGTCGAACCAGAGGATGCTAGTAAGTATGCAAACTTTAGAGTTCCAGCGATGGACAGAAGAGAGCAAAGCAGAGTTGCAATCTTCGTTTTTGATGGAATGGTCAAAGTAGTTTGACTTGATCAAATGGGTATCGAAGATGCTTGTGATTCAAGAAAGTAAGTGGGAGCATAATACTATTTCTAAAAACCTCGTGTACTTGACACATTGTTAATTTGAAATAAATTTCTTGACACGAATTAGGACTTCATTTGAAAATAGTTTTTTCGATGAAGTGCTTAGGCTAAATAGCCTCGATATTAGGCATGATGATCTATGGAGATAGATTTACCTAATGGGGCTAAGCAAAGAATACATATTGACAAGGTGCTAAAACCTTTTAGCATTTAAAACGCCAAGGAGTGATTCTTGCCGAAGTCACATGGGAAGAGTTTTTGCAAGACATAGTGTCCCAAAACACTGATGAGTGAAATACATGATGGAGATTCCACACACTCTTGTGTTTGGATTAATCATGTATTACATGGTATGTAAAACCACTAGATATGTCCGATACTCCAAAGTTGTTGCGAGTATGGATAACCAAAGTGATCAAAGTACTAATCATAGGACAACAGTGAAAGATGTCATTGAGTACTAGAGTAGTAGTGATGACATGTTTTCTCGCAAGCAGAAATTATGAAGAGTTCGATGTAATATGTTACATCGATACAGTCTCCACCATTTCTCCATGTGATTTTTGATTTAATTGAGGTTTTTGTGTGATACACAATATGGTCGCACGGTAGTTGGAAATTGTTCCAAACAAGATACTGTGGCGAATTCTATAACAAAGGCTAAGTATGTTGACGCTTTGGAAGCGACGAAGAAGTTGTTGAATCATATAGTTCATTCATGAACTTAGTATGGTTCCAAGATGGCTTTTGTCTATGAGACACTATTGCAGATAGTTGCTCCATAGCTCAGCCTGAGGAATCAGGTTTCGACCAATGATTCACACATATGCAAAGCCAAGTCACACAAAATACGAATTTTGTGATAGCGTGAAAACACGAGGATATGCAATGTTCCACATGGAGCTGAAGTTGTCAGATCCATTGGACATCAGGCTATACCACAAGCGAAGCATATTTTACACCAGTATGCCATAGGTGTAAAGTGCATTAGCATTGACTAGATTATTGACTCTAGTGCAAGTGGGAGTCTGTAGGAGATATGCCCTAGAGGCAATAATAAATGTTTTTGATTATCTCCCTGTTCATAATTATGTTTATGTTCCATGCTATAATTGCAATGATTCTCGAGTCTACAAATAAAATGAGGCTTGGAGGGAAACTCATGTGCACATGTGGGATAATAAACGGTAAAATGTATTCCTAGTTTAGCCTCTAAGACTGGCTCAAGTATTGCATGATGATCCTGTTTTCCTGATCATGGGCATGGCTATGCCGGCAATTTTGAAGGCATAATGTTAGAAGAACATTTGTGTTGAATCGACCCGAATTGATGTTATGCTATGAGATACATTTGTCATAAGTTAATGTTTAATAACATAGAGAAGTTAATGTTTGCATAATTCCTTAGACCATGAGAGGATCGAGTTTCTTCATGCTTGCTTCATGAACTTTGGGGTTTGTTAAATGTCATCCGTAAATGGGTGGCTATTACGGCGGCTTATGGTTTCATGGAAAAGTATGTGAAGTAACTTGATAGCTCAACATTGGGATTTTCTCCTCCGACGATGGAGAGATATCTCTGGGCCCTCTCGGTGTTACGGTATCCATCATCGTCTGGCCAGACACTTTGTGATTTGATCACGGGGATGCCGGAACACGGGAACAACAAAAGAGAACAATACCGTTAACGAGGTAACTAGCATAGTGGACAAGTTGTTGATCCACGAGGATGCCAACATGTCTCACCTCGGGTATTTGTAACATATCGCGAAGCAATAGGAATAGTACATGTTTCAACTGGAGGTTCACTCGAACATTTATTCGTGTGGGTCTAGGGATCGATATGGGTGTCGACGGCTCCGATGTTGATCATTGATCGGAAGGGGTTCCAGGTCATGTCTATGCTTCACCGAACCTATAGGTTCACACTTTTAAGGGTCATCTATTTGTTGAATACTAGACAGGGAGTCTGAGAGAAAATCACCGAAAGGTTTCGGACACCGGAAAAGTTTCGCACAGTGGAAAAGTTCCGTAGACAGGTCACCGGAACAGTTTCGATGAAACAGAAAAGTTGTTTCAAGGGATACCATTAAGTCAAATTGGTTTCGGCACATGCCTGATAATTCTTGGAGGGTGCCAGAATCATTCTGGAAACTTCTGGGAATTTTCCAGAAGAATAACCGGAAATGTTCCGGAGCTGCCGGAACTGCTGCAGATGCTTTTCGCAGATGAAAATCACTATTTCGGAATTGTTCCGGATCGCATTGAAAATTATTTTAGTGGGGTACTAGAATTGTTCTAAGCCCACATAAATATTTTCAGTTCGAGCAGACACTGAAAAATGTCTCCGTGAATAGTGAAGTGCTTTTTGGACTACTTTATGGAAAGCCACCTTTTGGGGATTTGCTCCAAAAGATCTTGAGGATGACATGGATGGATTGGAGCCATTTTTGGGGCCCCACATGAGGGTGTGGACGGCTGCATGGTGGAATCCTTCATGGAGTCCCTCTTGTTCCTTGGTTTCACTTTTATGCCCTTGTGGAAGGACTTCATTCATGTGCATTTTTGTTTTTATTGTAAAACCACCCTACCCCTTGGTTTTCCTATAAATAGAGGAGATGTGGGCTGACATTTCTTCATCCTTGTGCTCTCATACACGTGCTTTGCTTTGCAAGCTCTCTCTCTCTCTCTCCCTCCCAGCGAAATAGTTTCGTAGAGACGAAAGGCTGTTTGGGTTCCGGCAAGAACTAGTTCTGGACGGCGAAGCCTTGCCGGATAGATGACACCGTATGTGTGCAACTCTGTAGAGAGATTGTAGTTTTGGTCTTAGTTCGAGAGTGCCTCCCGAAGGGCTGTCAATGTGACCGTCCGAGTTTTGGAGGTCCTCCCGAAGGGCTGTCCGAGTGACAGTCCGAGCTTCAGAGGTCCTCCTGAAGGGCTGTCTGCGACACCGTCCGGGGGACTGTCCGACCGCCTCCCGGAGGGGTGTCCATGGGGCAGATGAGGGTATACATCCTCATGGTTGGTAGGTTGTAAATCCTAGCTGCGGGGATCTGCACTGCCGATCGTCATCGACTCTACTTCCGCTGCGCTACGAGTCGGTAACGAAAAGATCAAACCTTGTATGCAGTCTTCATAGTGGTCCTGGGCTGGTGCGTAGGTCGGATTTTTTTTGTTTTCTGCTGCGTTACCCTACACGAACTGGTATCAAATACCCAGGCACTACAATGAGAGCTAGTAAGGTACACATCAATAACATGTATATCATATATACCTTGTTTGGTGTTGGCCGCCTTCTTGTCGGCCAGATACTTGGGGCAATTCTGCTTCCAGGGACCAGTTCCCTTGCAATGAAAGCACTCAGTTTCTGGCTTGGGTCTAGCCATGGGTTTCTTCACGGGGGGAGCAACTGCTTTGCCACCCTTCTTGGAGTTACCCTTCTTGTCCTTGCCATGCTTCTTGAAACTAGTGGTTTTATTGACCATCGATACTTGATGTTCTTTCTGGATTTCAGACTCAGCGACTTTTGTCATCGCAAACAACTTGGCTACTGACTTGGTCATCTCGTGCATGTTATAGTTCATCACGAATCTCTTGTATCTAGGTGGCAATGGTTGAAGAACTCTGTCAGTGATCGCCTCCGACAAAAGGGGCATCCCTAACTCAGTCAGACGGGTCGAATACCTAGACATTGTGAGTATATGTTCACTGATAGACCCGTTCTCCTCCATTTTGCAAGCATAGAACTTATCGAAGGTCTCATACCTCTCGATCCGGTCATTCTTTTTAAAGATAAACTCCAACTCCTGGAACATCTCATATGCTCCATGACATTCAAAACGTCTTTGAAGTCCTGGTTCTAAGCCATACAATATTGCACATTGAACTATTGAGTAATTTCCAGAACGTGCCTCCCAAGCGTTCTTAACGTCTTCGGATGACATGTCTGCGGGTTGGTTACCAAGCGGTGCATCAAGGACATATGCTTTCTGGGAAGCCGTGAGGATAATACTCAAATTACGGGCCTAGTCCACAAAGCTACTTCCATCATCTTTCAACTTAGCTTTCTCTAGGAACGCATTAAAATTCAGGGGTGCTACTACGTGACCCATTGATCTACAACATAAATAAGAAAAGGTTCCTAAGACTATTGTTGACCATAATGAGTTTAGTAAATCAAATTTCTAAAGCTCCCACTCAAATTGACATCCCTTAGGTCATCTAAGTGATACATGATCCACATTGACTAACTCAAATCCGATCATCACATGAGTTAAGGTGGTTTCAATGGTGAACATCATCATGTTGATCATATCTACTATATGACTCATGCTCGACCTTTTGGTCTCTTGTGTTGCGAGGCCATGTCTGTACATGCTAAGCTGGTCAAGTTTAACCCGAGTGTTCCGCATGTGCAACACTAGCTTGCACCCGTTGTATGCGATCATTGTCACATCCCTAGCTAGCTTTCTTAGGACAGCATGTGTGTGCATCATGTTTCACTTCTTGCATCATATGAAATGGGGATTAACAGAAACCCCAGATACTTCATTTGAATCAAGCAAACTTAATGATTGTGAAAAACCAACAAATCAAAAATGCCCATCTAAAATGTCCCCTATGTCTGATAAATGTGGACATGAATATACCAGGGGTCATTCTAAATATTTGAATATTTATAGCATTTGAAAAATAAATATTAAAGCTGCTAAAAATGCCAAAGAAAGCTTTATAAATATTTCAGTTTTCAAAATATTCTGAAACTTTTTATAGAAGTTTGAAATATTCAAACTAAGTTCTATAAAATATTTGGGATATTTTATGCCTAGCATTTGTGCCTAAAAATAAATAAAGCAAATGTCAGAAAAATAAAACAGAAATTGGAATTCTAAAAAATGAAAAAAGGAGGAAGTCATGTGGGCCGGCCCAGCTGGCCCAGCACCGTCGTCGTCCTCCCGGTGGCCAGGACGACGAGGGCGTGCCCGCCGCGCGCGCACGTCGGAGCTGCCACGCAGCTCCGTGCGTGCCTGCATCCCCCCTGTCGTGCTGGCAAGCGGATGAGGACGATCTGCCTTCCCCATCTCTCTCTCTCTCGCCCATTCTCCCCCTACTTCCTCCCTCTCCTCTGCTCCGCCATGGCCGACGGCCCTGCTCGCTCACTGCCGTAGTTGTAGCCGCTCCCGCACATTCGTGAGCCCATGAGAGGCTCCGCCCCGTCGTCCCCGTCCTCTGCGCCGAGCCACGCATCGGTAGGAGCCCTGAAGCATCGCCCTCGAGCTCTTTTTCCTCCTCGGACCCGAGCTCCACCACCGTCGTTTCGTCACCCCCGAGCCCTCCCCGAGCAAGCTCTCGTCGGCTCCGAGCCCGCTTTGAGCTCCCGGCCCTTTCCCCTCTTTTCCCCGGCCGTTTCCCCCTCTATAGACCCCGGTTGTGTTGGCTCCCGAAATGCTCCGCCCCATGAGCTCATCGTCGGCATTGCTACGGTGACTAGCTGGTCCATCCGAGGCCACCATGGAGCTCGTGGGGTTGCGTAGAGCACGTAGGTGCTAAGCCCCGTCCATGTGGCGCCCTGGTTCATTGAGCTCGTGCTCACCCGACCTCCGGCAGCCACCGAGCTCATCGCCGGCGTCGATCCCGGCCGTCTCAGCCTCTAAGAGGTGTCAGGGTGGATGTAGGCGTGAGCCTAGGCTCGCCTGGTGCCCTCCGTGGTCCATTTGGTCGTCGGAAGAGGAAACCTGACCCCTCTGCCGTCTCTAGAGACACCGGCGGCTCAACACCGGTGGGTCTGGCAGGAGTTGACCACGGGGGTTTGACCCCTAGGTCACTAGCAAGTGGGGCCGGGCTCTGCTAATTTAGGATTAGCCAAATTAATTAATTAATTAATTAAATTAAGTTAAAGACCCATTGACAGTGGGCCCTACCCTAAATAATTAGTAATTAGTATTTTAACTAACTCTGTTAGTAGCTGGGTCACTGGTCCGTGGACCCTACTAGTCAGGTTTGACCTGTCAACGGTATGTTGACCAGCTGACATCATGATGATGTCATGCTGATGCAATAAAGAATTTCCTGAATTAAATTAATTCTTGAAACTATTTAAAACATAGAAAATTCATAGAAATTAATCTATAACTCGGATTGAAATAAATTATTTATGACAATTTATCAGAAAAACCCAATGAATCCAATGGTGCAATTATCATGCATGTTAGAGCAACCTATGTAGATGAAAATTGACATTTACTAATAGGTTAACATATTGTCACATCCCTAGCTAGATGTCATAGGAAAACATGTGTGTGCATCATATTTCATTTTTGCATGAACATGAAGTGGGAATTAAAAGAAACTCCAAACCCTCATTTGAATCGAACCAATTCAAAGCATGTGAAAAACCAACTAATTAAAAATGGTCATCTAAAATGTACCCTACGTTTGATAAATATGGACATGAATATATCAGGGGCCATCTTAAATATTTGAACATTCATAGAAATTTAAAATAAATAACAAAGCTGCTGAAAATGCCAAATAAAGACCGGCCACCTCCTCCCTGCCTGGCTGCTGCCTGGAGGGCTCCGAGAGCGCCAGCGCGAGGCCTCTCACCGTGGCCCTCTTCTCCTCCCCTCTCTCCCCTGCGCGCTCTCTCTTCCCCCTCCTCTCCTTTGTTTTCCCCTTGCCAGACTGAAACTGCCGGTGATTCGCCGTCTCCCGTGTGTCCCCGACCACGCCAAGGCGCCAGAAGCCCCTCCGGTAAGGCCCCGGATCTTTTCCCCTAGTCCAGTCGCCGTTCCCCTGCTCTAGCCCCGGATCTTTTCCTCTAGCCCCGTCTATCTCTAGAGCCATGGCCACAGCAGCCACAACTCGTACCTGTCCGCGGGCTTGTGCTTTGAGCGCTCGCAGGAGCCCATAGCCACCCATAGTTCCTCCTCTCGCGCCCTCTAGAGCCGTAGCCGGTCCTACCCGAGCTGCCGCCACCGCTAAGCTCGTCGCCGGCGTCGATCCCGACCAACCCAACCCCTGGTTTGGGGCTAGATCGACGTGCTCTCGAGCATAGGCCCTCCCAGTGCCCTCCGTCGTCCTTTTGGTCACCGGAGGAGGGGTCCCGACCCCCTCCGCCGTCTCTGACGTCGCCGTCGGCTCAACGCGAACAACTCAACCGATGCTGACCACGGGGTTTGACCCCAGGTCAACTAGCAAGTGGGCCCGCCCCTTTTTAATTAGAATTAGATTAAAAGAATTAATTAAACTAAACTAATTATGTTAATGACCCACTGACCAGTGGGCCCAACCCTAATCTAATTAGTAATTAGTTAAAAAATTAACCTTGTTAGTAATTGGGTCACTGACCAGTGGGCCCCACTGGTCAGGTTTGACCTATAAACGTTCTGTTGACTAGCTGATGTCATGGTGATGTTATGCTGATGCAGTAATGACTTTTCTGAATTAAAATAATTCCATAAAATGTTTAAAATTTCAAAAATTCATAAAAAAAATCTGTTAATCAGATGAAAATAATTTATATATGAAAATTTATCAGAAAAATCCAGTGAATCCAAAGGTGCTATTATCATGCATGTTAGAGCAACCTATGTAGATGAACATTGGCATTTACTAATAGGTTAATATATGGAATATGTAATGGAGAATGATTTTGAATCTATATTCAAACTTCCTCCATTTAACATGGACAATAGTTGCATTAGTTCATCCATACATGCTACCATGTCATGATCATGCATCATACTGTTGCATTTGGGTGTATTGATTGTTATTTACCTGCATTGCGGTAGGCCCTGTTTCTGAGGATACCTCCGAGTATTCCAACGAAGGAGAAAACTTCCCGCTACCCAGCAAGGCAAGCAACCCTTTTGATCATTCCGATAACATCCCACTCTCTCGCTCCGGCTCTTGTTTATTGCACTAGGACAAACGTTCACTTGTTTGTCATACACGGTAGATGAACCTATTCTTTTGCATGACCTATCATTGTCACAGTAAATAGCTAAACCTTGCAACCTAGCATACCTGGTAATCTTGTGCCATGATGTGCTTACCTTACTCTCCCTGCTATGCTTGTTATGCTTAGAGTTGTGTCAGGTCTGATTCATCTGGGTGATGAACTAGAGTGATATAACGATGTTCTGACGTGATAATCTAATGATGAAGCCGATTTGGTAAAAGTAGCGATGAGAAGCTATGTAGGAGTACATAGCCGGTTGTCTCATTGGGACCATTCTTAGGAACTGAGTTCCGTGTTTGTGATCCAAGACTAGATACTACCACATGCTGGGCCCTGAAATATGATCCCACTCGACTTATCAGTCACTTAGTCCTTAGTCCAGGAGTTGCAAGTTGTTTCTGGTGTTTATAGCATGCTGGAGGCCGCACGTAGCGCTGACCCTAGGGGTGGGTTACGATGCGGCAGGCAGTTGCACGGTGTACCATGGGTCACCCGGATGGTGGGCTTGGGAACCCTGCGCACATCATTTGGGGCCATAGCAAAAAGTTCGGTCAGACTTCCGTGCGGGTTCAGTCTCAAATAGGCGATAGCCTGGACTAGAGGTCTTATATGATTGACGGTCGTGGCCAACTCCCTTGCTGTGCTTCTGCTTGAAGGTTGCCGAGGTACATGGTTTTATGAGCACACAAAGATAAGTGGCGAGAGCGTGTGTGAAGAAGTACACCCCTGCAGGGTATGAAAATATTTGAAGAGCCATGTCCTCGGATATGGACTACTTGGAAAGCTTATGCTATTCATAGATAATCAAATGGATACTCAGAAAAATATCAAGACAAGTGTGAGTACCGTGGATGGCACTCTACCGGGAGAGGGAAGTGAATCCATGGTGGTGTGTTGTTATGGAGTTGGTGGACTCATGTGCGAATTCTAAAATATAAACAAAGAGTTAAAATTGTGTAGTGTAGGTTAGCCATGAGCCAAAGCTGGCATTGCTGCATAAACTTCACCACTCCCCTTGTTGATACATGAGCATGAATAGTGTAGGTCTGCTTTAAAGACTTGTTGAGTATGTTTGTACTCATGTTTTCTTAATAAATGTTGCAGATGAGAATCAGGACCCATCAGGTGGGCTCTATCTAGACGTCGATGATGCTGAATAGCTGGTGTCCCAGCTATGACCTTATGCCCTGTGGCGAGCTGTTGATAGTCAGGCCATGTGCCTTTTTACCCTTTCACCTGTCTGTACTCAGAAGGCTTTATGCTTCCTCTTGGTTTGTATGAACTTGTGTGTATGACTTGAGTGTCGGGTCATGTGACCCCTATCTATAAGAACATATTATGCAAGTCTCTTTTGAGCCTCTTAAATAAAAGTTGTGTTGTTGTATGGTTATGTTGTGATGCCATTGTTGTATCTATGCACATCGGGCATGTCGTGCGTATGTGTGACGTGCAACGGTATGTATGGGATCCGACACCGAGTCGTGTGCCTATAGTAGTACTCTTTACGGGAAACTGCCTCTTTGTGCTTCTACCGAGCCCTGGTAGCTTGCTACTGCTCCGGACACATTGATTGACTGGCATGTATCCTTCTTTGCTGCTGTGTCTGTCCCTTCAGGGAAATGTCGCGCAGTGTAATGGAGTCCCTGTAACCTGCTATGACTCGTCTATGTGCAGTGATGAAATTTATGTCCCACGGCGTAATGGAGTCCTTGTAGCTTGCTATGACTCGTCTACACACGCTTGCGGCCGACATCTGGATTGTTGGGTTACGTATGCCTGTTTCCGTACGGATGTGCCACTTGGGTTCTATGACTAGTAATTTCGGGCCGTGTTCTGTGTCGTTTGATTGCCAGCGACATGTTCACATACGTGAGCCAAAAGATGCAAACGGTCCCGGCTAAGGTAAGGCTGCAGCCGTGGAGCTTACTGTGCGTGAGTCCGCAAACTGATGTGATATGTTCTGGTCTGGATTCATATGACTTAGGATCGGGGTCCCGATAGTGTTGGTATCAGAGCCTGATTGACTGTACGACTACCAAGCCCAACCAGTCGAAGTTGATTCTAGAAACACTACAGAAAAGTAGGGGAATTGATAGTGGAAGGGAACGTAAGGCTCTTTTTACTCCTCTTCCCAAGTTATTGTATGCTGAGTCTTTCTCATCTTTTCTGCGGGGATAAGAACTAGGCTTCTCATCTATTGCTTAGGATGACGAGTTACTAACCATGGACTACTAGCTAGCTTGTTCGCAAGTGAACTTCGGTACTCGAGTATTATTGGTGTGACAAACAGTTGGAGAAGAGATTTGAGTCTAGATAGTCAAGTGGTTATGCTTTCCAAGCTTTTGTAGTTGTCTCAAAATCCTTTTTGAGCAATTACAGCCGTTATGCTGTCCAATTTGTGCTGGAGTCTCTATTGTCTTTGCATCATTCTCTGTTTCAGATGCCCCCTCGTCCTTCCCGTCAGGTGGTCCGTCTGACCAGGTGCATCGATGTATCGGGTCACACGGCCATGTTGGTTAGAGTTATGATGGAGGCTGGTTACCGTTGGTACCCAGAGTACACAGTGGAGGAGCAGTATCGAGATTTCAACCAGAGCCAGTATCTGTGTACTGTTAAGATATATCCATCATATCTTGGAGCTGTAGTGCCGCTTCATTGGACTTATGGATTAGTTGTCACCATAGACATGGCAGTTCAGGAGGCCGGCTACACCATGCTGACTATCATGAGGTTTCACCATGGTCTGCTTTACAACATAGAGTTCTGTTATGTTACTGCTTCTCTGGGAGGAGAGGATACCTATGTTAGCGCAACCAACTATGATCGTTCTCATGAGGACTCTAGGCTGCAGGTCACCGCTTAGATGTTGGAGAATAGGGATCATGATGCACGTGCCCTTCGCATGGAGCTATATGCTACCCGTGCACGTCTTTGGACAGCCCTGATGCAGCTAGCACCTATCGTGCAGACAGGCTATGGAGATTTGGAGATGCTGAACCGATCGCGGACTCATCTCCCAGCACGCGTAGACTGGCCCGATGTTGGAGGCATCACCCCTCTTTGAGGACCGCTATTACCGCCAACAAGGGGACCAAGGCCACATCCGTGTCCTTACGGTTTCCAGGGATCACAGGCTAGAGTGTTTCTAGATCCTCAGGTTCAGCTCTCGGGTCATGGGGGCAACATATATGAGGCATTCTACGGCGATGCTTGACTACGTGGATGTTAGTACTAGTATGGTAGTAGTCGTATCGCCACAGTCCTGCATGTCTTTTGGGATATGACTGAGGTTGAGAGTTGAGTTCCAGAGGTGTAGATAGTTAATGTATAGGAAGCTTGTAATGCCTTCGATGACTTGTGTCATCTCTCTGTAGTTTGTATTTCAGCTTGGGTTTGTACCGAACTATGTCATGGTGTGTATGAATCATGGTGTTCATAGGGCAGTTGTTATTACCATGTTGTTTGGGTGTTTACCCTGCATGCCATGTTGTCCAGTACATTCCTTATCTCATGTCTTAGAATTGATGTTCCCTATGTCTAAGTTGTGGGTTTGTTTCCCAGGATGGTGGCCACTAGGAATAACCCCATACCTGCCCCTAAGCAGGGCGAAGGAAGCTAGCCAAGGCAAGAGAACCTGCCACACGCGCCCTCTTTGGCAGAAGTGATGCTTGAAGCTAAACGGAACAAAAGGTAGACCAACAGGCTGTTGGAACGAATTGAGCAGAACATAGCGCGTGCTCCCAGCAATGATCACAATGATGGCATGTCTCTCGGTGATTTCGTCAAGATATACCCACCTAAGTATCATCATTCGATCGACCCACTCGATGCGGATGACTGGCTGACCAACATGTCTTGCAAGATCAGAGTTGCCAACGTATCCGAGGCCAATAAGGTGACCTTTGCTACTTACTTTCTAGAAGGACCCGCCAATCTGTGGTGGTAAAATTATGAAGCCATGCGTCCCGCAGGCCCCGCACCAACTTGGGTGGAATTCAGCACGTCATTCCGTACCCATCACATCTCGGAAGGGCTGATGGATCGCAAGAGAGAGGAGTTTTGTGCTTTCACCCAGGGCAGACTGTCAGTGGATGCCTATAGCCGTGAGTTCAACAATCTTGCTCGCTATGCTCCGGAGGAAGTTTCAACTGATGCCAAGAAACAGGCTATGTTTTGTAAGGGAGTTAGTCCTGAGCTCCATAGAGATCTGCACTTGCACGAGTGCACAACCTTCTAGGCTCTCGTCAACAAGGCTATCAATGCTGAGACTAGGCAGACTGACTATGAGGCAACCAGGAAGCACAACCGTGACTTTAGCATTTCATCTCGCTCGGCCTCCAACAAACGCCGGGTGTGGGTGCGCAATGCAGCTCTGCCACCGAGGTACACCGCGAGGCCATCCTTCTAGGCGCCTCGCCCAACTCAGCCGAACCCTCCAGCCAGGCCATTTGGAGGTCCTCCTACCAATGTTGCTCCCCGTGCCACCGTGGTCTGCTACAAATGTGGGGAACCAGGACACTACTCCCGTGAGTGTCCTCAGAACAATGCTAAGTCGGCTGGACGTGGGATGCCGGGAAAAGCCTTCTATGTGAAGCCAGCTCCCTCTCATGGACGAGTGAACTATGTTTCTGCTGAGGAAGCTCTTGAGGATCCTGATATTATCCTAGGTACACTCCTTGTCAATAGTCATCTAGCATCTTTTCTATTTTGTACTGGGGCATCTCATTCATTCATCTCAGAAAGTTATGCACAGTTGCATAACATGTCTTTTTGTGATATGCCTACTCCTTTAGTAGTTCAGACTCCTGGTTCAAAATGGCAAACTTCTAGGGTGAGCCATGAAAATGAGATTCTTGTGGATAGGCTAGTCTTCCTAGCATCTTTGATAGCCCTCAAGTCTTCAGACATCAATATCATCTTAGGCATGGATTGCATGAAAGCCCACTATGCTAAGATTGATACTCATACTAGGAATGTTCAACTTACACATCCCTCGGGTGAGATAGTCAATGTCTCCACTTGAGCAGCCAAGCGCCAACTCTATTCCCTCAATGCTAGCCCTCTTCCAGAAATAGAAGATATTTGGGTAGTCCGTGAATTTCCGGATGTCTTTCCAGAAGAACTTCGAGGAATTCCACCTGTCAGAGATGTTGAGTTTGTGATAGAGCTCATTCTAGGGATTGTCCCAATATCCAGAAGACCCTATAAGATGGCACCCTTAGAGCCAGCCAAACTTAAGATTCAACTCGATGAGGCTTTGATGAAAGGTTTCATCCGTCCTAGTTCTTCTCCTTGGGCTTGCCCCGTCCTCTTCGTCAAGAATAAGGATGGATCAGATTGGATGGTTGTGGATTATCGGCCAATGAATCTGGTCACCATAAAGAACAAGTATCAGCTTCCCAGGATCAACGATTTGTATGATCAACTCGGTGGATCCTCTGTCTTTTCCAAAATGTATTTGAGGTTAGGATACCATCAAATCAGAATTAGAAACGGGGACATTCCAAAAACGCTTTTGTTACTCGTTATGGCCAATACGAGTACACCGCTATGTCCTTCAGTTTAACCAATGCCACAACCACCTTGTCTCGCTTGATGAATTCGATCTTCATGGAGTATTTGGATAAATTCGTCATGGTTCACCTGGACGACATACTCATCTACTCGAAGAACGAACAGGAACATGCCGAGCATCTAATGCCGGTATTGATGAAACTTCGACAACATCGTTTGCATGCCAAATTTTCCAAGTGTGAATTTTGGTTGCCAGAAGTGACCTACCTAGGCCACGTAATCTCTGGTAAAGGTATTTCTGTCAATCCCAAGAGAGTTTAGGCCATCCTTGATTGGACTCAACCAGAATCGGTTAAGCAAGTTGGGAGTTTCCTTGGCTTAGCGAGCTATTGTCGCCGCTCTGTCGAGAACTTCTCCAAGGTTGCGAAACCTCTGACTGAACTGCTCAAGAAAGATAAAAAGTTCGAGTGGACTCCGCAATGCGAGCATAGTTTTCAGGAGTTGAAAAGATGACTGACCTCTGCTCCCGTTTTTGTGCCACTAGATTTCTCTAAGGACTTTGTTATCTATTGCGACACCTCAAGACAAGGATTAGGTTGCATTCTCATGCAAGATCGTCATGTGATTGAATACGCATCTCGACAGTTGTGTCCACATGAGGATAATTATCCAACACATGATCTTGAGCTTGCAGCTGTGGTCCATGCACTGAAAACCTAGCGACATTACCTTCTAGGTAATCGTTGCGAAATGTACACTCATCACCAAAGTCTGAAATATATTTTCTCCCAAACGGATTTGAATCTCAGGCAAAGACGGTGGGTTGGGTTGATTACAGATTACGACTTAGGGATAACTTACATCCTGGGGAAAGCCAATGTCATGGCTGATGCACTAAGTCGTAAGTCTTATTGTAACAACCTGATGTTACAACAAGGTCAACCACTTCTCTATGAGGAATTTTGGAAGTTAAACCTCCATATTGTTCCTCAAGGATTCCTATCCAACCTGGTGGCAAAACCTACTCTTAAGGATCAAATTATAGCTGGCCAGAAGCGTGATAAGGGTATTTACTGGATCAAAGAGAACCTCATTAGCGGTATCGCTAAGGATTTCTCTGTTGATGATCAAGGTGTGGTGTTCTTCAAGAACCGTTTGGTGGTTCCCAAGAGCCAAGTTCTTCGGTAGCTGATTCTTAAGGAGGCTCATGATTCCCCTCTCACAATTCATCCGGGTAGTACCAAGATGTATCAGGACCTACGCCAGAGGTTTTGGTGGACTAGGATGAAGAGAGAAATTGCTCAGTTCGTTGCTAATCAAAGGCCTGCTGGCACCCTTCAACGTTTAGCTATTCCTGAATGGATATGGGATAACGTTGGTATGGATTTCATTACTGGATTTCCCAGGACTAAGAGAGGGAATAATGCTATCTTTGTGGTCATCGACCGCCGTTCCAAAGTGGCTCATTTTCTTCTTGTTCGGGAGAGTATAACTGCTAGCCAGCTAGCGAAGTTATATGTTTCTCGTATAGTTGCTCTTCACGGTGTTCCATTGGAGATTAACTCAGACCGCAGAAGTATCTTTACTTCCCGATTTTGGGAACGTATCCAAACCGCCGTGGGGACTCATCTATCCTTTAGCACTGCTTTCCACCCGCAATCAAGTGGTCAAGTTGAGCGAGTCAATGAAATACTCGAAGACATGCTCGGAGCTTGTGTTATATCCTTCGGTATCAATTGGGAGAAATGTCTTCCATTTGCCGAATTTGCTTATAACAATAGTTATCAATCAAGGTTGGGAAAAGCCCCTTTTGAAGTTCTCTATGGACGAAGGTGTCGAACACCTCATAACTGGTCAGAAACCAGAGAGAGGCAACTCTTTGGCCCGGATATGATCCAGGATGCAGAGCAGCAAGTTCGCATTATTCGTGAAAAGTTTAAAACAACCCAATCTCGTCAAAAGAGCCAATATGATTGCCATCATAAGGATGTGACCTATGAAGTTGACGAGAAGGCTTACCTTCGGGTTACACCTCTGAAGGGTACCCATCGATTCGGTACCAAGGGCAAGTTGGCTCCTCGTTACATTGGACCTTTTCGCATTCTTGCTAAACGAGGAGAGGTTGCCTACCAATTGGAACTTCCGCCGCATCTTTCCAAGGTTCATGATGTCTTCCACGTCTCGCAACTCAGGTGTTGCTTCTCGGACTCTGTCCGTGAAGTGGACCACGAAGCGCTTGATCTCCAAGATAACCTTACATATCGAGAATACCCTGTTCGTATTGCTAAGCGTAGCACTCGGCGTCGAAACATCAAGTTTCTCAAGGTTCAGTGGTCACACCAATCTAAAAAGGAGGCCACATGGGAAAGAGAAGATCGTCTTCGACTAGAGTACCCCGCGCTCTTCCCAACGACTTCAAAATCTCGGGACGAGATTCTTTTGAGTGGGGTTGAGTTGTCACATACCTAGCTAGATGTCATAGGACATCATGTGTGTGCATCATATTTCATTTTTGCATCAACATGAAGTGGGGATTAAAAGAAACCCCAAACCCTCATTTCAATCAAACCAATTCAAAGCATGTGAAAAACCAACTAATTGAAAATGGTCATCTAAAATGTCCCCTATGTCTGATAAATATGGACATGAATATATTAGGGGCCATCTTAAATATTTGAACCTTTATAGAAATTTAAAATAAATAACAAAGCTTCTAAAAATGCCAAATAAAGCATTATCATTATTTTAGATTTCAAAATATCCTGAAACTTTTTACAGAAGTTTGAAATGTTCAAACTTAATTATATAAAATTTTTGGAATATTTTATAATAGCATTTGTACCTGAAAAAGAAATAAAACAAATGTCAGAATTAGAAAACAGAGAGAAAAAGAAAAAAAAGAGGAAGAAGCCCAGGGGGAGCTTGCCCAACTGGCCCGTGCCAGTCATCCCTGTCCTCTCGCTAGGAGGACAGGGGCACGCGCTCCCCGCACACGGGCACACGCCTGGCCACCTCCTCCCTGCCTAGTTGCTGCCTGGAGGGCTCCGAGAGCGCCAGCGCGAGGCCTCTCGCCATGGCCCTCTTCTCCTCACCACTCTCCCATGCACGCTCTCTCACACACTCTCTCTTCCCCCTCCTCTCCTCTGTTTCAAACTCACCGGACTGAAGCCGCCGGCGATTTGCCATCTCCCGTGCGTCCCCGATCACACCAAGGCGCCAGAAGCCCCTCCGGTGAGGCCCCGGATCTTTTCCCCCTAGTCCCATCGTCGTTCCCCTCTTCTAGCCCCGTGTGTCGCTAGAGCCGAGAGGAGCTCGCCGCCGGCCATGGCGTAGTCATGGCCACAGCGGCCACAGCTCGCACCTGTCCGCGGGCTCGTGCTCGTAGCTCTCCTAGGAGCCCGTAGCCGCCCCTAGTTCCTCCTCCCGTGCCCTCTAGCATCGTAGTCGGTCCTGCCCGAGCCGCCACTGCTGCTAAGCTCGTCGCCGCCGTCGATCCCGACCACCCCAACCCCTAGTTTGGGGCTAGATCGACACGCGCTCGAGCATAGGCCCTCCCAGTGCCCTCCGCCGTCCTTTTGGTTGCCGGAGGAGGGGTTCTAACCCCCTCCGCTGTCTCTAACATCGCCGGCGGCACAACGCCTGCGAGTCAACCGGTGCTGACCACGGGGTTTGACCGTAGGTTAACTAGCAAGTGGGCCCTCCCCTTTTTAATTATAATTAGATTAAAATAATAATTAAACTAACCTAATTATGTTAATGACCCACTGACCAGTGGGACCAACCCTAATCTAATTAGTAATTAGTTATATAATTAACCTTGTTAGTAACTGGGTCAATGACCAGTGGGCTTCACTGGTCAGGTTTGACCTGTCAACGTTCAGTTGACCAGCTGATGTCATGGTGATGTCATGTTGATGCTGTAATGACTTTTCTGAATTAAAATAATCCAATAAATCCAGTGGTGCTATTATCGTGCATGTTAGAGCAACCTATGTAGATGAACATTGACATTTACTAATAGGTTAATATATGGAATATGAAATGGAGAATGATTTTGAACCTATATTCAAATTTCCTTCATTTAACATGGGCAATAGTTGCATTAGTTCATCCATACCTGATGCCATGTCATGATCATGCATCATATTGTTGCATTTGCGTGTATTGATTGTTATATACCTGCATTGCGGTAGGCCCTGCTTCTGAGGATACCTCCGAGTATTCCAACGAAGGAGAAAACCTTCCCGCTACCCAACAAGGCAAGCAACCCTTTTTATCATTCAAATAACATCCCACTCTCTCGCTCGTGCTCTTGTTTATTGCATTAGGACAAACCTTCACTTGTCTGTCATACACGGTAGATGAACCTATTCTTTTGCATGACCTGTCATTGTCACAGTAAATAGCTAAACCTTGCAACCTAGCATACTTGGTAGATGCTTGTGCCATAATGTGCTTAGCTTACTTTGCCTGCTATGCTTGCTATGCTTAGAGTTGTGTCAGGTCTGGTTCATCTAGGTGATTAACTTGAATGAAATAACGATGTTCTGATGTGATAAGCTGATGATGAACCCGATTTGGTGAAGGTAGCGATGAGAGGCTATGTAGGAGTACATAGAGTGTTGTATCATTGGGACGGTTCTTAGGAATTGAGTTCCGTGTTTGCGTTCCAAGACTAGATACTACCACATGATGTGCCTGAAATATGACCCCGCTTGACTTATCAGTTGCTTAGTCCTTAGTCTAGGAGTTGCAAGTAGTTACTGGTGTTTATAGCATGCTGGAGGCCGCGAGTAGCGCTGACCCTAGGGGTGGGTTATGACGTGGTAGGCAGTGGCATGGTGTACCAAGGGTCACCTGGATGGTGGGCCTGGGAACCCTGCGCACATCTTTTGGGGCCGTAGCGGAAACATCAGCCGGACTTCCATGCGGGTTCAGTCTCAAATAGGCGATAGCCTGGATTAGAGGTCTTATGTGATTGACGGTCGTGGCCGACTCCTTCGCTGGGCTTCCGCTTGAAGGTTGCCGAGGTGCATGGTTTTATGAGCACACAACGATAAGTGGCGAGAGCGTGTGTGAAGAAGTACACCCCTGCAGGGTACTCAGATATCGACTACATGGAAAGCTTATGCTGTTCATAGATAATCAAATGGATACTCATAAAAATATCAAGACAAGTGTGAGAACCGTGGATGGCACTCTCCCGGGAGAGGGAAGTGAATCCATGGTGGTGTATTGTTATGGAGTTGGTGGACTCGTGTGCGATATCTAAAATCTAAACAAAGAGTTAAAATTGTGTAGTTTAGGTTAGCCATGAGCCAAAGCTGGCATTGCTGCATAAACTCCACCACTCCCCTGGTTGGTACATGAGCATCCATAGTCTAGGTATACTTTAAAGACTTGCTGAGTATGTTTGTACTCTTGTTTGCTTAATAAATGTTGTAGATGAGACTTGGGACCCATCAGGTGGGTTCTATCTAGATGTCGACGACGCTGAATAGTTGGTGTCCTAGCTACGACCTTATGCCCTGTGGTGGGCTGTAGATAGTCAGGCCATGTGCTTTTTTTACCCGTTCAACACTCTGTACTCAAACAGCTTTATGCTTCCGCTTGGTTTGTATGAACTTGCTTGTATGACTTCATTGTCGGGTCATGTGACCCCTACCTGTAAGAACATATTATGCAAGGCTCTTCTGAGCCTCTTAAATAAAAGTTGTGTTGATGTATGGTTATGTGGTGATGCCATAGTTGTATCTATGCATATCGGGCATGTCGTGCATATGTGTTACGTGCAACGCTATGTATGGGATCCGACACCTAGACATGTGCCTTTATTAGTACTCTTTACGGGAAACTGCCTCTTTGTGCTTCAGCCGAGCCTTGGTAGCTTGATAATGCTCTGGACACATTGATTGGCCAACATGTATCCTTGTTTGCCGCTGTGTCTGTCCCTTCGGGGAAATGTCTCGTAGTGTAATGGAGTCCTTGTAGCCTTCTGCGACTCGTCTACGTGCAGTGATGATATTTATGTCCCACAGAGTAATGGAGTCCTTGTAGCTTGCTATGACTCATCTACACACGCTTGAGGCCGACACCTGCATTGCTGGGTTACGTATGCCTGTTCCCGTACGGATGTGCCACTTGGGTTCTATGACTAGTCATGTCGGCCCGTGTTCTGTGTCATTTGATTGCCAGCGACATGTTCACATACGTGAGCCAAAAGACACAAACGGTCCCTGCTAAGGTAAGGCTGCAGCCGTGGAGCTTACCGTGCGTGAGGCCGCCAAGTGATGTGATATGTTACAGTTTGGATTCATATGACATAGGATCGGGGTCCTGACACATATGAAATTTGAAATGGAGAATGATTTTGAACCTATATTCAAAATCACTTCATTTAACTTGGACAGTAGTTGCGTTAGCTCATCCATACATGCTGCCATGTCATGATCATGCATCATATTGTTGCACTTGCTGTGTATTGATTGCTATTTATCTGCATTGCGGTAGGCCCTGCTTCTGAGGATACCTCTGAGTATTCCAATGAAGGAGAAAACCTTCCCGCTTCCCAGGAAGGCAAGCACCCCCATTGATCATTCCAATAACATCCCATTCTCTCGCTCATGCTCTTGTTCATTACATTAGGACAAACGTTCACTTGTCTGTCATACATGATAGATGAACCCATTCCTTTGCATGACCTATCATTGTCATAGTAAATAGCTAAACCTTGCAACCTAGCATACCTGATAGATGATTGTGCCATGATGTGCTTTGCTTACTTTGCTTGCTATGCTTGCTATGCTTAGAGTTATGTGAGGTCTGGTTCATCTGGGTGATGAACTGGAGTAGAACAATACCGTTCTGATGTGTTAAGTTTATGATGAACCTGATTTGGTAAAGGTAGCGATGAGAGGCTATGAAGGAGTACATAGCGGGTTGTCTCAGTGGGACCATTCTTAGGAACCGAGTTCCGTGTTTGTGATCCACGGCTAGTTACTACCACATGCTGGGCCCTGAAATATGACCCCGCTCGACTTATCAATCTCTTAGTCCTTGGTCCAGGAGTTGCAAGTAGTTTTTGGTGTTTATAGTATGCTGGAGGCCGTGCATAGCGCTTACCCTAGGGGTGGGTTACGACGCGGTAGGCAGTGGCACGGTGTACCAAGGGTCACCCGAATGGTGGGCTTGGGAACACTACGAACATCATTTCGGGCCGTAGCGGAAACTTTGGCTGGACTTCCGTGTGGGTTCAGTCTCAAATAGATGTTAGCCTTGACTAGAGGTCTTATGTAGTTGACGGTCGTGGCCGACTACCTCGCTGGACTTCCGCTTGAAGGTTGCCAAGGTGCATGGTTTTATGAGCACACAGTGATAAGTGGCGAGAGCGTGTGTGAAGAAGTACACCCCTGTAAGGTATAAAACTATTCGAATAGCGGCGTCCTCGGAGATGGACTACTTGGAAAACTTATGCCGTTCATAGATAATTTAATTGATACTCATAAAAATATCAAGACAAGTGTGAGTACCGTGGATGGCACTCTCGTAGGAGGCGGAAGTGAATCCATGGTTGTGTATTGATGTGGAGTTAGTGGACTCAGTGCGATATCTAAAATCTAAACAAAGAGTTAAAATGGTGTAGTATAGGATAGCCATGAGTCAAAGCTAGCATTGCTGGATAAACTCCACCACTCCCCTTGTTGATACATGAGCATGAATAGTCTAGGTCTACTTTAAAGACTTGTTGAATATGTTTGTGCCCATGTTTGCTTAATGAATGTTGCAGATGAGACTCAGGACCCATTAGGTGGGTTCTATCTAGATGTCGACGGCGCTGAATAGCTGGTGTCCTAGCTACGACCTTATGCCCTGTGGGGGCTATAGATAGTCAGAGCATGTGCTTTTTTTACCCTTTCAACTGTCTGTACTTAGACAGCTTTATGCTTCCGCTTGGTTTGTATGAACTTGCTTGTATGACTTGAGTGTCGGGTCATGTGACCCCTACCTGTAAGAACATATTATGCAAGGCTCTTCTAAGCCTCTTAAACAAAAGTTGTGGTTATGTATGGTTATGTCGTGATGCCATAGTTGGATCTATGCATATCGGGCATGTCGTGTGTACATGTGACGTGTAACGGTATGTATGGGATCCGACACCTAGACATGTGCCTTTATTAGTACTCATTACAGGAAACTGCCTCTTTGTGCTTCCACCCAGCCTTGGTAGCCTTATAATGCTCCGGACACATTGATTGACTGACATGTATCCTTCTTTGTTGTTGTGTCTGTCCCTTCGGCGAAATGTCTCGCAGTGTAATGGAGTCCCTGTAGCCTTCTTCGACTCGTCTATGTGCAGTGATGACATTTATGTCCCACGACGTAATGGAGTCCTTGTAGCTTGCTATGACTCGTCTACACATGCTTGAGGCCGACACCTGCATTGCTGGGTTAGGTATGCCTGTTCCCATACGGATGTGCCACTTGGGTTCTATGACTAGTTATGTCGGCCTGGGTTCTTTGTCGTTTGATTGCCAGCAACATGTTCACATTCGTGAGCCAAAAGACGCAAACGGTCCTGGCTAAGGTAAGGCTGCAACCGTGGAGTTTACCGTGCGTGAGGCCGCAAAGTGATGTGATGTGTTACAATTTGGATTCATATGACTTAGGATCGGGGTCCCGACAGTGTTGGTATCAGAGCCTGATTGACTGTAGGACTACCAAGCCCAACCGGTCGAAGTTGATTCTAGAAACACTACAGAAAAGTAGGGGAATTGATTGTGGAAGGGAACGTAAGGCTCTTTTTACTCCTCTTCCCAAGTTATTCTTTTCTGAGTCACTCTCATCTTTTCTACGGGGTTAAGATCTAGGCTTCTCATCTATTGCTTAGGATGATGAGTTACTAACCATGGACTACTAGCTAGCTTGTTCGCAAGTGAACTTCGGTACTCGAGTATTATTGGTGTGACAAAAAGTTGGAGAATAGATTTGAGTCTAGATAGTCAAGTGGTTATGATTTCCAATCTTTTGCAGTTGTCTCAAAATCCTTTTTGAGCAATTACAGCCGTTATGCTGTCCAATTTGTGCTAGAGTCTCTATTGTCTTTGCATCATACTCTGTGTCAGATGCCCCCTTGTCCTTCCCGTCAGGTGGTCCGTCTGACCAGGTGCATCGATGTATCGGGTCACACGGCCATGTTGGTTAGAGTTATGATGGAGGCTGGTTACCGTTGGTACCCAGAGTAAACAGTGGAGGACCAGTATCGAGATTTCAACCAGAGCCAGTATCTGTGTACTGCTAAGATACATCCATCATATCTTGGAGCTGTAGTGCCGCTTCATTGGACTTATGGATTAGGTGTCGCCATATACATGGCAGTTCAGGAGGCTGCCTACACCATGCTGACTATCGTGAGGTTTCACCATGGTCTGCTTTATAACATAGAGTTCTATTATGTTACTGCTTTTCTGGGAGGAGAGGATACCTATGTTAGAGCACCCTACTATGATCGTTCTCATGAGGACCCTAGGCTGCAGGTGACCGCTTAGATGTTGGAGAATAGGGATCATGATGCACGTGCGCTTCGCATGGAGCTATATGCTACCCGTGCACGTCTTCGGACAGCCCTGACGCAGCTAGCACCTGTCGTGCAGACAGGCTATGGAGATTTAGAGATGCTGAACCCATCGCAGACTCATCTGCCAGCACACGTAGATTGGCCTGATGTTGGAGGCATCACTCCTCTTCGAGGACCGTTGTTGCCACCAACAAGGGGACCGAGGCCACATCCGTGTCCTTACGGTTTCCAGGGATCACAGGCTAGGGCGTTTCTAGATCCTCAGGTTCAGCTCCTGGGCCACAGGGGTAACCTGTATGAGGAATTCTACGGCGATGCTTGAGTACATGGATGTTAGTACTAGTATGGTTGTAGTCGTTTTGCCACAGTCATGCGTGTCTTGCTAGATATGACTGAGGTTGAGAGCTGAGTTCCGGAGGTGTAGATAGATAATGTATAAGAAGCTTGTAATGCCTCCGATGAGTTGTGTCATCTCTCTGTAGTTTGTATTTCAGCTTGGTCTTGTACTGAACTATGTCATGGTGTGTATGAATCATGGTGTTCATATGGCAGTTTGTTATTACCATGTTGATCGGGTGTTTACCTATACATGCCAGGTTGGCCAGTACATTCCTTATCTCATTCCTTAGAGTTGGTGTCTTCCTTGTCTAAGTTGTGGGTTTGTTTTCCCGGGATGGTGTAAACTAGGAATAACCCCATACCTGCCCCCCAGCAGGGTGAGGGAAGCCAGCCAAGGCAAGAGAACCTGCCACAGGCGCCCTCCTTGGCAGAAGTGATGCTCGAAGCTGAGAGGAATTAAAGGGAGACCAACAGGCTGTTGGAAAGTATTGAGCAGAACACAGCGCGTCCTCCCCGCAATGATCGCAATGATGGTGTGTCCCTCAATGACTTTGTCAAGTTGTTCCCACCTAAGTTTCATCATTTGATCGACCTGCTCGATGCGGATGACTGGCTGACCAGCATGTCCCACAAAATCCGAGCTGCCAAAGTACATTTTACCAGAGAACAGGCAACTCGATGGCGAGTCAAGTGGACAAGGCAATGTCAATAATATTGCTAAGTATGAATAAACAGGTTTCATATGTTGCGACCGTGGCTGCAACATCTACCAGCGAGGAAAAATGGAAATATATTCAAGACCTAAAATAACAGCGGAAGAACAGGTGTTTGATCAAGGCGTTGATGGTGAGGTGCGGATCTATAATGAGCGGATCTTGGCGTTCGAGTAAGTGGCCGCCGCGGATAATGAGCATTATGAGATTCAAAGAGTTGTTTGCCGATCTATGTTATGGGGGACAATCTAACGAATAGCGAAGAACACTAATGGACCCGATGAACTTGGGGAGATTCTACGCTAGTTCATTACACATTCAACAAGGGCTGAGAGGAGTACCTAGATGCGTAGATACGTGCGACACTCTCGACCCATTCAGGTTGATGCAGTGGCCGGAGTTGAGGACGACAGCAAGGACCGGTCCACGCGGCGGAGCTCTGGAGAAGTGAGAGTCTGGAGGAAGAAGAAGAGGGGGTGGCGGAGAAAAGGAGATGGTCCCCTCGTGTCACTATTTATGAGATGGGATGGCCAACAGTGCGTGCGAGGTTCGATGAGACGCGGTGATGATTGACCAAAGGGGACGCCTCGATTTTTGGTCCGACCATTTAATGAGAAAGATACGCTATGAACGTCACGGGATCTTTTTGATATATTCAAGATGACGTCATGGCGGGTTCTACATTTTTCCCTTTCAGGTGATAAAGATGAGAGACTTGCCAACCAGAAGATTAGAAGATTGACATGAATCGGTTCAACTCAATTTGAGGCCTAATGTTGGGGATATTCACCCGGGATGAGACCCCCTAGGTGGGTCGGGTCATGCGGTTGGCGGCTTACGGTAGCTCCAGGAGGAAAGCATAACCGGTGGGGCGGAGGCCTAGAGCCAGAAGGCCAGATGTAACCCGGTGGACTTAAGCCGCCGGGAGAGACTTGTCAGATAAGGCATGTTTAGTTAGAGGTGAGGTCGGTTGTTAAGTTTAACCCGACCCAGACTCTTGTAAGCCTAGGAGCCTGACCCGTGTATATAAAGGCGGCTTACCTGGGTGGCTTAGGCCACGAAACAACTGATCGAGACCTAGGTCAAGCAAATTCGCTCCCTTGTAATCGATACACAATCAATAGAACACAAAGCAGGACGTAGGCTTTTACCTCTTTCCAAGCGACCGATCCTGGGTAAACCCTTGTCTCTTGACTCCCACCAAGGCCTTCGAGTTCACTGCCTTAGAAATGTCCTCGAACCTAAGTCTGTTGACCCAGACATCTGCCGTGACAAATCCACGACAATGATGGAAACTTGTCCTGTGTCTTCCAAGGCATTGGCTCACCATCATAAAAAGATGAATGAGTCTCCGGAACCCTCAAATTTGCAACCAAACTCATTCTCTTAAATCGGTATGACTCACAATTTTGATTTTGCAGATCATAGATCTAGGCTTGGAGGTGCTCAATTTTCTCATAAAGATTGAAGATGTGCTCCCCGATGTCCTTGGTGTCCAGCTTGTGTTTATGGGTAAACTCCGAGATCATCATATTATTTGCATTGATTCCATGTTCCACCATCCCTTGGCACTTGAATACTTGTTGCTCCATTGCTTCGAGCCTTGTTTCCAGGCTTCCGGTCTTCTTTGGCCCCTCAACGTCACGGATGTGCAACACCCCCTTGCGCATCTCATTTGTTCGAGGGTGTGGCAGCACCTCTACAAGGTAAGGGTTGATGACCTTCTCGAAAAACTTCTCCCTCGGAGCAACGGGGGGTGCCATGACGATCTAGATCTGCTGTGGAAACAGCTCAAAACAAAAACAAGAGGTATTGTCGTGATATGAAATTGCAAACTTCGGGAGATTATATAATGAGTTTTTGCCGGCCCGAAGGGGTGTTCCACAAGAAAACGGAGTCCGGGGGGCGCACGGGGTGGTGACAAGCCCCCTAGGTGCGGCCAGGGGGTGGTCGTGCCTAGCACGCTTGTCACCTCCCCGTGTTTCCTTCAGACTGCTTTTTATTTTCCTATTTTTTTTAATATTCCAAAACTGAATAAAATTCCTATTGGGAAACTTTTGGAGTCGATTTACTTATCGTACCACGTACCTATTCCCTTTCAGAGTCTTAAGCGTTCTGGTAAGTCTCCTAATATGCTCTTCGGGAGTTATAGTATTGATTACATTGGTTCCAACATTAATGGGAGTACCTAAAATATAGTGTTTGATTCTTTGCCCATTTACCACCTTCGTATTTGTGCATTTGGCGTTGTTGATCTTGATGGCACCGGAGCGATATACTTCCTCGATGATGTATGGTCCTTCCCATTTAGAGAGAAGTTTTCCTACAAAAAATCTTGACCGAGAATTGTATAGCAAGACATGATCACCTACACTGAATTCACGCTTTTGTATCCTCTTATCATACCATCTCTTAACTTTGTCTTTAAACAACTTGGCATTCTCATAGGCCTGGGTTCTCCATTCATCAAGTGAGCTAATGTGAAAAAAGCTCTTCTCACCAGCAAGTTTGAAATCATAGTTCAGCTCTTTGATTGCCCAATAGGCTTTCTGCTCTAGCTCTATAGGTAAGTGACATGCTTTACCATAAACCATTTTATACAGAGATATACCCATAGGATTCTTGTAAGCAGTTCTATTAGCCCATAATGCATCGTCAAGTTTCTTAGACCAATTCTTCCTAGATCTATTAACTATCTGTTGCAAGATTAATTTAATTTCTCTATTCCTTAATTCTACTTGACCACTAGACTGAGGATGATAAGGAGATGCAATTCTATGATTAACATCATACTTAGCAAGCAATTTACGGAAAGCACCATGAATGAAATGTGAACCAACATCAGTCATTAAATATCTAGGGACTCCAAATCTAGGGAAAATAACTTCTTTAAGCATCTTAATAGAGGTGTTATGATCACCACTACTAGTTGGAATAGCTTCTCACCACTTAGTAATATAATCAACAACTAAAATATGAGTATACCCGTTGGACGTTGGAAAAGGTCCCATATAATCAAAACCCCAAACATCAAATGGTTCAATCACAAGAGAATAATTCATAGACATTTCATGGCGTCTACTAATATTACCAATTGTTTGACATTCTTCACATGACAAGACAAACTTACGAGCATCGTTGAAGACAGTAGGCCAGCAAAAACCAGATTGTAATACCGTATGTGCAGTCCTATCTCCAGCATGGTGTCCACCGTAGGCCTCGAAATGACACTTCCATAGGATCTGTTACTATTCATGCTCAGGTACACAACATCTAATAACACCATCTACTCCTTCTTTATAAAGGTGTGGGTCATCCTAGAAGTAATGTCTTAAATCATAGAAAAACTTTTTCTTTTGTTGGTATGTGAAACTAGGCGGTATAAATTTAGCACCAATGTACTTAGCATAATCAGCATACCAAGGAGCATTATGAGAAGCATTTATGACAGCTAATTGTTCATTAGGAAAGCTATCATCAATAGGTAGTGGGTCATCAAGTACATTCTTGAACCTAGACAAGTTATCTGCAATGGGGTTATCATCACCCTTTCTATCAACAATATGCAAATCAAATTCTTGTAGGAGAAGAACCCACCTGATAAGTCTAGGTTTAACATCTTCCGTTTCCATGAGATATTTAATAGCAGCATGATCAGTGTGAACAGTTACTTTAGAATCAACAATATAGGGTCTAAACTTATCATAAGCGAACACAATTGCTAAACATTCCTTTTCAGTGGTAGCATAATTTCTTTGAGCACTCTCTATAGTTTTGTTAGCATACTGAATGACATTTAATTTCTTATCAACTCTTTGTCCTAGAATAGCACCTACGGCATAATTACTAGCATCAAACATAATTTCAAAGGGCAGGTTCCAATCAGGTGGTTGAACAATAGGTGAAGAAATCAAAGCATTCTTGAGAATTTCAAAAGCTTCTACACAATCATCATCAAAAATGAATGGAACATATTTTTCCAAAAGATTAGTGAGAGGCCTAGAAATCATAGAGAAATCTTTGATAAATGTCCTATAGAAACCAGCATGACATAGAAAACTTCTTATACCTCTTATATTGGTAGGGCACGATATTTTTTCAATAGCATCAACTCTAGCCTTATCAACTTCAATACCTCTTTCGGAAATTTTATGTCCCAAAACAATGCCTTCATTAACCATAAAGTGGCACTTCTCCCAATTCAAGACAAGATTAGTTTCTTCACATCTCTACAAAACTCGATCAAAGTTGCTCAAACAATCATCAAAAGAAGTTCCGCAAACGGAAAAATCATCCATGAAAACCTAAACAATCCTTTCACAAAAATCAGAGAATATAGCAGTCATGCATCTTTGAAAGGTAGAAGGAGCATTGCATAAACAAAAAGGCATACGTCTATAAGCAAAGGTACCAAAAGGGCAGGTAAATATGGTTTTCTATTGGTCCTCGTTTGACACAGGTATTTGAGAGAAACCAGAATAACCATCTAGAAAGTCGAAATGTGTGTGTTTAGATAATCTTTCTAGCATTTAATCAATGAAAGGTTGTCACACCCTGTGTTTGTAGCAAATTGTTATGTTTGGATTTATAAATTTTGGAGCCAACTAATTTTTTTATTTGCTTGTGTTGGCTTGCTATGTTGTTTGCTTACTTGATGATTGTGATTTGTGGCACTCCTAGATTCTATCCAACTTCATATTCATCTTCCTTACCCCAAACCTCCTGCCCAATGGTCATGCCATATGAATAGAGCCCAAAACTATTTCTATCAAATTTTGTTTTAACTAAAAATAATTTATTCAAACTAGGTTTTCAAAACCCCCTGAATTGAGGTTTGCACTACTAGTCCTCAAATTGGGTGGACCCTTCTTTCCCAAAGGCTCTATTTCAAACCTACTATATATAAGACTTCCCCAAAACCACAAAATATTATTTTCATATTTTATTTCAAGGCTATTTCTTAAAGACAGAAATGGTTTTCAAAGGGAAAAATTATTTAACTGCTTCAAAAATATTTGAAAAAATATAGAGAAACTCACTGGACATATATTTTCCATATATATGAGTTTCAACACAAGGGCACGATCACACAATAGGCAAAACCCCTCAAAACCCTTTCTGTTCAAGTCAAACTGTTGGAATATTTCTATAAGAAATATTATAAATAAGTTCCAGGAATATTCTAGCAAGTAAACACTATCATAAATGATGATGTTACAAAGTTTCATCTCAATCCAAGTTGGTTTGGTTCAGCAAACCACCCCAAAATCATCCCTGTCCAGAATCAAATTTGAGCAACTTTACATTTTGAAGTGTCTCCCCTTGGCCTCAAACTTTCTGGGCATGCTCTAAAGGCCAAATAGTGATGGTACACTAAGTGGTGAATCAAGGGTAAGAGCCTAGCATCAATAGATCTATAGAAACCTAACTCTGTTGATTTCTAGGGTTTATCAAGTTTCCATTGTCAACTTTTCCCACTTGAGCTCAAACTTGGTGAATCCTCTCCTTTCTACCTAGACTTTGACCTTGGTAAATATCCCAGAGAGTTGGTAAAATCTTCTTGCCCAAAACTCTATCAAACACCTTCTGGTGATTTCGTAAAACCCCCATTTCCACCCTTTTCTCTTTTACCCTTGCCCCCACATTTTTATCACAGCCTCCCGTGGATACATTTCCCTCTGTAGAAGTCTCATGGTCATAACTCAAGTCAAATGTGGTGGAAACCCCATTTACCCCCTTGGACAGGAGCTTTCTCTCTCTCCTTCTCAACTTTTCTTCTCTCCTAAGGCATCCCAGGGCATCCAATGCCCTATCCATCTATTTTTCTCCCCCCTAGAGACTCTGGACAAAAGTGGCCGCGCCCCAAATGCCAATGGCATGCCATTTGGGTGCTCTGGAGTGCGCTACAGTGCACTCCCGCACTGTAGCTGCCCCCCATCCCGATGCCCTGACCGCCTCGGGCCAGGGGAGCACGCCACCGAGCCCCCTCGGCGTCCGCACCTCCCTGCCGGTCACCTCCCCCTTCTCTCCCCCTCTCCAGCCACCTCCCCGCACGCATGACCTAGCCGCCCTCTTGTCCAGTGCCCGGGCTTGCACACGTGACGCCCTTGCCCCCCCTCTGTTTGTCCGCACTCTCCAGGGCATCTCCCGTGGGCCCCTAGCCATGCCGTCGCCCCCTCCTTGGCCTGCCATGGCTCAACGGCGAGAGCCCGAGCTCTCCCGCGATCTCCACTTGCCTTCCCTTCCCTGGCCCCCTTCCACTCTCAATCTCTCCCAGAGCCGCCCTAGAGACCGCCTGGAGCCCCTGTGCTTGGGATTGACCGAGGCACCGCCGTGTCGGGGCTTCGTCGATCTCGGGCTACCGGCTTGCTCCGACTTCCTTTCCCCTCCTTTGAGCCCTAGTGAGTACCTACGTCTTCCTCCTTCCTCCGCGACTGTTTTGCTGCAAGAAGCGACGCCAGTGACCCTGACCCGAAGCGGCTTCGCCGCGACCTTCTTTCTGCCGGTGACTCTGACCTCCTCTTGCCTCCGTTCCACCTCCAGAGGACCGGCAGGTCGACGCCTAACCCATTCTCGCCTCCATATTCTCTTGCCATGCCTCCCTTCACCGCTAGTGAGCTCCGCCTTCCCCTAGCCAGAGGTAGACGACGACCCGCCAGTGGGGCTAGGCCATCAGTCCCTCACACCTTTCCCGCCTCCCTCTCTCTCACTGGCGCCCGGGACCCGCCTATCGGGTTTGAACCCTAGACAGCGCGCGTGCCCAGGCCTGGCTTGGCCATAGGCCGGCCCAACCGGGTCTATTTTGGCCCACTTGGCCCTGAGGCCTTTTTATTTTTTGTTTTCTCTGGTTTCTTCCAAAAATGCCACAGGATTAAATATTATACCAAATCCAAATATCTCTTCACCTAAATTCATGAAATAATCCAAAGAATTTATTAGTGCCATTTGTAAAAATGTTTGAAAATATTTTTAGTGTTTTTTTATTTTAAAACCTATATTTAGGCACCTTTTTGCTTGTGTTAATTAATTTCTAAAATATTTTCCACAACAAAACCCTAGGAGAATATTTTTAGTATAACATTTAGTATTTATCAGAATAGGTTAGCATTTTGAATAGTGACTTGTGTTCTCTGTTTTGGTGTGTTGCTTATTTTTATCGCTTTATTTCGAGACGATAGATTGCGCGGTTGACGAAGAAGTTGGACCCGAAGAGTTCGAAGACCCCGGAGACTTTGTTGAGCCAGGCAAGCAGACCTTTGACCATGATAAGAAACAATTTATATTGCATGTCATATAGCACCTTACTTTCATCATATTTGATGATGTGTAGTAGTGACCCCCTGGGTGGGTTGTTTCCGACACTCTTACCATTGACACTTGCATCGGGCATGAACCTACCACCTTATGAGGGTTATGGGCGTGGGTGTAGTTAGGATGCTAGTAGGTGGTACGCAAGTGGGTTCGGATCTATGCATGGTGATGGAAGGAAAGAAATGATTCCAAAAGCTTTTCGAAAACCCTGTCGGGTGCAACTAATGCCCAAGGGAGATGATGATGAGATGAGTGACCACTTGAGAAAGAAGTGGTGCGCCAGAGCAAGTGAGTGTTTGTGTTTTCGAAAATAGATTAGATTTAAGATTTGTCGACCGTCCTAACCTTACATGCGCCCTTATGGGACGGGGCTTTGTTGATTACCTTAGTGGGTACTGGCAAAGAGCCCGCATTACTAGTGGCGGGAGTGGGGTGGTCACTTTCGATACGGGGTCGCACCCGTATGTATGATCATGCCCTGTCTTTACAGGCACCGGGCACACCATTGGTCCCCTCATGGATGGTACGATTAGAGCGAGGCTCATGTGAAGTACATTGTGAGGGTTGGGTACCAATCGAGTGGACTCCTTGTTTAGTACCGCTAGGGGAAAGGCATTGGTCGGGTGCTTACCTCGGGTATGTTATATACCGCGAGTCGTGGATAACACGGATGTTCCCCAAGTCTTGTGGGTAAAGTGTGCAACCTCTGTAGAGTGTAAAACTATTCGAATAGTCATGTCCCCGGGCAAGGACAGTTGGGTGGTGCTGCTTAGGCTATGTCTGGATGTTTTCGTAAAACTTGGTGTGAGTATGGATGTGATGGTGACAAGAGGTCACATGAGCTAAGTCCGATGACTTAACATGGGTATTGAACTAAGTCCGATGACTTAGCATGATGACTGAACACGAGGTGTTCAACCCCTACCTATGATGATATTCATAACTTGTTCATATGTATATCGCCTATTGTTGACGCATGCTTACTAGTTACTTGATCATGTCATTGCATTTAAAATTAGCTTTCCGCAAACTACCTACTTAATGCTATATCAGGCATCATTGTTACCTTGTTCCACAAATTGGGTTGCTTGCGAGTACATTCAAAGTACTCATTGGCTTTCCATTTGTTATTTAATTGGCCAGGCATGGAAGAACCAGAATATGTTGAAGAGTTCGTTGGAGACGAACATGCGAAATAGGACGCTTCCCGGTCAGAATGCTTGTAGGTTAAGGCAGATGACATGAGTTCATGCTTTCGACGAAGATTTCCGCTGCTTGTTCTATTTAAGTGTTTGGCCCTAGTGGCCCTATCTATGTCATGCTAGACCTTCATGGTCTCTATTTGTGTAAGACGTTAAATGAGGATGTAAGACTCTTGTTATTCAGCTTCTCTGTGTTCAGTGAGCATTGATCTTTGGGATCACTGTACACGTGCATTCGGTGATCATGACTTATGAGTTGGTGTCCCCACAGAGCTGGTAGCAGAGCCATCTTGACTATAGGAAGCCCTTAGTTAGCATGGACATTCGTCAAGATAAAACCGCTTTCAAACTACACCTAGCACCTATACTTAGGGAATTCTGCACTATTTACCTCTTCTATTCTTCACACAACACTCTGCGGACTCTCCTCCTTTCAAATCCTTGTAGATGGCCGTCGTATCCGAAGCCTTCCAGACATCCGGCTTTCCCTTACTCCTTGGGGATAGACTGGAGAAGTGCCAGTTTCGCCAACCACCCATTTTCTCTACCACGAGCACTGGGTCGATGCCTTCATGAAGGAGTACCACATAGATGTGGTCTTGAAGGAAAATGACTCCTCGACCAGTTGGTTCTTTGAAAGACCATGGATGGAGACCATGATGCTCGTAGTCGAGACAGATGCACGCAAGGCACTCCTACACCTTTGGGACATCATTCAAGAGATGGCTGACGATCCAGCTACTCACTACCTTCCATTCCGAAAGGATGATCTTGGCAAGAGTTGGACACTGGTTCCGACCCAGGAGGATGGCACACCACTCAGGTTCCAGACCTACTTCAGCCTCTCCATCGATAATCTGGTTCATAACGTGATGAAGGAGTCCGTGAAGCTCCGCGAGGAACTTCACCACACCCGAGAGATACTTCGGCAAGCCAAGACGAAGCCAGACAAGATCAAGAAGGATGGAGCCCCCGAAGGACGACCAACTGTCGCTTATGGAGGAGGAGTACCCCCAGCTAGTGATGCACCCACACGTCGTCGTCGCATGAGTGCGAAGGAGTACCGTGAGCTCTTCACCGACCCACCAGCGAAGCGTCGTCGGGATGGACCTCCTCGTTCCCCAACCCCTTCGACCGGGAATGATGCCCGTTCAGATGATGAACAGGAGGAAGAGCCAGAGGAGCGTGACTACGAGACCGAGTACTCCACCACCTGAGTCTGAGGACCAATAGGGTCGGATCAGTCATGTATCCCTCATGCGAAGTTCGATTCCATGGAATGGTTCATATGAAACCATGTGTGCTTGTTGTTTGTTTTGTTGTCTGTGTTCTGATGCAAGTCGCGCTTTTGCCTTAGGCAACATGTAAGCGTCTCCATCCTATATCTTAATATATGTTGTTGGTCTTTCGATCTTTGTTTTAACACACTTGCACTCGACCAACCCCCTTAGGCGCACTTTTCCATTGTTGCTTTTCCTCTCGTCTATCCCAGTTGTTTGACTTGGCTGCTCCAAACAGGATGGTGACAACTACCCGCAACAACTCCTTCACCAACCATGAAGCCGGCAACTCAAGCCAGCAGCAGGGAGCTAGTGGGGCTACTCACGCTGGAGGACACCAGGAGCATCCACAAGGCGACATTCCCCCGCCACCAGCAACACCGGAGAACATGACCATATCTCAGTTTCTCCAAGTTCTCCGGGAAGAGCGTCAGGCTAACAATACTGCTATCCAGCAGATGGCTCAGGCCCTTGTGAACAACCAGCAGCAAGGCAGGAACAGCAATGGCCGCTCCATGCTGTCTAAGTTCATGAGGAACTCGCCCCCAATCTTCACCGACACTGCTGAACCATTGGATGCTGATGACTGGATCCGCATCATCGAGGACCTCCTTGCTTTGGTCAATTGCAATGAGGACCGTGAGAAGGTGTTGTATGCCTCTCACTGCCTCGGAGGTACCACCCGAGCTTGGTGGGATGGATTCAAGTCATGTAAGGTGAGCGTGTGATCACTTGGAATGACTTCAAGGAAGGATTCTGCACCGCCCACATTCCTTCTGGGATCATGGCTATCTAGAAGAGAGAATTGCAAGCGCTGAAGCAAGTGGCTCTGTCCAGGAGTACCTGCAGAAGTTCAACCTGTTGTCAAGGTATGCACCTGAAGATGTCAGCACAGAGGCTGCCAAGAAGGAATGCTTCACGGAAGGACTTCAACGGGTCCTGTAGTATCAGCTCATTGTCTTTCACTGTCGTACCTTCTTCGACTTGGTGAACAAGGCCCTCATGCTAGAAGACAAGCATCGTGCCATCGACGACACTCGCAAGCGCAAGATGATCAGCAAGGGTAGCCCCATCAACCAGAAGCCTTGCCCCTGGCAGCCAGCCCCAGCCAAGCCGACCGATCAGCCACAACAGGCTAGACCTCCTGCGCCTCGTCTGAGCTACCAGCCGCAGCACTATGCCAACCCCAGGCCAGCTTACAACAACAACCCCAATAACAAAAATGGTGGCAAAAATTTCAACAGCAACCCTGGACAAGTCGCTTGCTTTGGATGTGGTCAACCAGGACACATCTCTAGGCTGTGTCCCAACAAGAAGCCAGATGCACCTCGCCCCAATGCTCCAAATCAAGGTCAAGGCCGTGGAGCACCACCAAGAAACTCAGCTCCCTGCAACCAGCCCAACAATGGAAAGGGTCGCATGAATCACGTCACCGCAGAGGAAGCCCAGGAAGACCCAGACGTCATACTGGGTACGTTCCTCGTCAACTCAACCCCAGCAGCAATATTGTTTGATTGTGGGGCTTCACATTCTTTTGTCACCCAAAAGTTTGCCTTAGAGAGTGGCATGAAACCTGCACCCCTGGGTAGTCGGATGTTGATACAAACCCCGAGTTCAGTTATGAAGTCTGGGATAGGGTGAAAAGGAAGTAAGATTGACATCGATGGGGTAGACTTCCTAGCAGACCTTATAGTTCTAGATTCACCCAGCTTGGATGTTATTCTTGGCATGAATTGGTTGACTAAGCACCAAGGCATGTTAGACTGTGCCAAGAGGATTGTCACCATGACAAATAGCCAGGGAGTGGAAGTCAAGTATGTTCTCAACCCTGCCTCCACTCAAAACCCTTAGGCTAACTGCCTATTGGGAGTTGAGTTGGATCAAGTGCCAGTGGTATGTGAGTACCCGGATGTGTTTCCTGATGAGCTTCACGGAATGCCTCCTGACCGCGACATCGAGTTCATCATTGAGCTTATGCCCGGATCAAGGCCCATCTATAAGAAGGCCTACAGGATGGGGTCCGAAGAGTTGGCTGAACTAAAGAAGCAACTGGCAGAGCAGCTCAAAAAAGGATTTATTCTCCCTAGTGCCTCCCCTGGGGGATCACCTGTTTTATTCGTGTGAAAGAGGGATGGGACTATCATACTTTGTGTCGATTACCGTTCTCTCAATGAGGTCACGATAAAGAACAAGTACCCACTCCCCAAGATTTAAGACCTGTTTGATCAGTTGAATGGGGCCAAGGTGTTCTCCAAGATCGACCTCCGGTCTGGGTACTACCAGCTGAAGATCAGACCCCAAGACATTCCGAAGACGGCATTTGTAACCCGGTATGGCCTGCATGAATACACGGTCATGTCATTTGGGTTAACTAATGCCCCAACCTACTTCATGTATCTCATGAATAAGGTCTTCATGGAGTACTTGGACAAGTTTGTTGTTGTCTTCATCGACGACATACTTTGTCTTCTCCAAGTCTGAAGAAGAACATGAGGAACACTTGAGATTGGTCCTAGAGAAGCTTTGAGAGCACCAGCTTTATGCCAAGTTCAGCAAGTGTATTGATTGTGGAAGGATTATCAGTGGATCCTGCCTAGATTGAAGCCGTAACGAAATGGCAAACCCCAACCACCGTAAAGGAAGTCAGGAGTTTCCTTGGACTCACGTGTTATTACCACAGTTCATGGAAGGGTTCTCATGCATTGCCCGACCCATGACCCAGCTTTTGAAGAAGGACAAGAAGTTTGAATGGGCAACTAAGTGTGAGGAAAGCTTCCAAGACCTCAAGAAGAGATTGACCACATCCCCTGTTTTAACCACCCCCGATATTCACACGGAGTTTGTGATATATTGCGATGCATCAAGAACCAGGCATGGAGGTGTTGTAGTGCAAGAAGGTAGAGTCATAGCATATCAATCCAGATAGCTACGTCCTCATGAAGAGAACTACGCAACTCATGATCTCGAATTGGCAGCCGTGGTTCATGCCTTGAAGACATGGTGAGATTACATTCTAGGGAAGCGATGTGAGATATTCACAGACCACAAGAGTTTGAAATATATCTTCACTCAAAGGGAATTGAAATGAGGCAGCGAAGATGGTTGGAATTGATCAAGGATTACGACCTCAGTGTTCAATACCACCCCGGAAAGGCCAATGTGGTAGCAGACGCCTTAAGCAGAAAGGCTTGTTCCTTGAATGTTATGATTAAGGAAAGGCTACCCGCCCTGTATGAAGAACTTGAGAGATTCGGCTTCGAACTGGTTGCACTAGGATTCCTCGCCAACCTCGAAACAAAGCCTACCTTGATGGATGATATCAAAGAAGCTCAGAAGGGACACCATAGCATTGAGGTCATCAAGAGGAAGATCAAGGCAGGCAAAGCCCTAGGATTCTGAATGGATGGACAAGGAGTTGTATGGTTCGAGAATCGCATCTGCGTACCCAACGAAGAGGAGCTCAAGAACCTGATCTTGCAAGAAGCTCGTGACACTCCATACTCCATCCATCGTGGACGAACCAAGATGTATAAAGACCTCAAGGCAAGATTCTGGTGGCATGGCATGAAACGCGACATAGGCACGTTTGTTGCTAAGTGTGACATATGCCAGAGAGTCAAGGCTGAGCATCAGCAACCCGCTACGCTATTACAACCTCTCAAAGTGCTTGAATGGAAGTGGGAAAAAGTCAGGATGTACTTCATCACCGGATTGCCAAGGTCGAGTAAAGGAGATGATTGCATTTGGGTCATTGTTGATCACCTAACCAAGGTAGCCCACTTCATTCCCGTGAGGACCACCTATGATGGGAGCCAACACGCAAACCTCTACATCAACCGCATCGTGAGTCTTCACAAGGCTCCAAAGGAGATCATGTCGGATCGGGGAACCCAATTCACCTCAAGGTTCTGGAGGAAGTTTCAAGAAGCAATGGGAACCAAGCTCTCCTTCAGCACCGCTTTTCATCCCCAGACCGGTGGGCAAACAGAGCGAGTAAATCAGATACTCGAAGATATGCTCCGCGCTTGTGTTTTGCCATATGGAGCCAAGTGGGAAGATTGCCTACTTTTGTCGAGTTCTCCTACAACAATAGCTATCAATCGAGTCTTCAGATGGCAGCATTTGAGGTGTTGTATGGATGTAAGTGCCGTACTCCCCTCAACTGGTCAAAGACCGGAGAAGGACTAGTTTTTGGACCAGATATCGTCCGTGAAGGAGAAGAGTAGCTTCAACTCGTCCGAGAATGCCTGGACGCCGCCAAATCAAGATAGAAGAGTTGCGCCGACTCTCACCGTCGAGATCTAAGCTTCAATAACGGAGATCATGTCTACCTCTGAGTCACCCCCTTCAAGGGAAGCTCACACCCAGATATATCAACCCCTTCAAGGTCACCGCAAGACGAGGAGAAGTTGCCTATCAGCTAGAGCTACCTCCCGAACTGTCAGATGTGCACAATGTCTTTCATGTGTCACAACTCCGGAAGTGTCTCCAAGTTCCCAACTGCCCTGACCTCTACAAGGACATCGACCATTAAGCCATCGATCTTCAGCCATATCTCACTTATCATGAGAGGCTAGTTCGCATTTTGGATGACCCCGAGCGTTGCACCCGAAGCAGCACCAACAAGTACTTCAAGGTTCAATGGAGCAACCACACTGAAGCAGAAGCAACCTGGGAGCATGAAGATTATCTTAGATCGGAGTTCCCTTATCTTTTTAGCACTTAGTCTAGGAATCTCGGGGACGAGATTCTTGTAAGGGGGGAAGGTCTGTCACACCCTATGTTTGTAGCACATTGTTATGTTTGGACTTATAAAATTTGGAGCCAACTAAAACTTTTTTTATGTGCTTGTGCTGGCTTGCTATGTTGCTTGCTTACTTGATGATTGTGATTTATGGAACTCCTAGATTCTATCCCACTTCATATTCATCTTCCTTTCCCCAAACCTCCTGCCCAACGGTCACGCCATGTGAATAGAGCCCAAAACTTTTTTTATAAAATTTTGTTTTAACTAAAAATGATTTTTTGAAAACTAGGTTTTCAAAACCCCCTGAATTGAGGTTTGCACTTCAAGTCCTCAAATTGGTGGACCCTTCTTCCCCAAAGGATTTATTTCAAACCCACTATATATAAGACTTCAACCACAAAATATTATTTTTAAATATTATTTTCATATTTTTTTGAAAGGCTTTTTCTCGAGCCCAGAAATGGTTTTTCATAGGGAAAAATTATTTTAATGCTTTAAAAATATTTGAGAAAATTTAGAGAACCTCACTAGGCATATAGTTTCCATATATATGAGTTTCAACACAAGGGCATGATCAAACCATAGGCAAAACATCTCAAAACCCTTTCTGTTCAAGTCAAACTTTTGGAATATTTCTACAAGAAAAATTATGAATAAATTCCAGGAAAATTCCAGCAAGTCAACACTACCATAAGTGATGATCTTGCAAAGTTTCATCTCAATCCAAGTTGGTTTGGTTCATCAAACCACCACAAAATCATCCCTGTCCAGAATCAAATTTGAGCAACTTTACATTGTGAAGTGTCTCCCCTTGGCCTCAAACTTTATGGGCATGCTCTAATGGCCAAATAGTGATGGTACACTAAGTGGTGCATCAAGGGTAAGAGCCTAGTATTAATAGATCTATAGAAACCTAATTCTGTTGATTTCTAGGGTTTATCAAGTTTCCATTGTCAACTTTTCCCACTTGAGCTCAAACTTGGTGAATCCTCTCCTTTCTACCTAGGCTTTGACCCTGGTAAATATCTCAGAGAGTTGGTAAAATCTTCTTGCCTAAAACTCTATCAAACACCTTCTGGTGATTTGGTAAAACCACCATTTCTACCCCTTTCTCTTTTACCCTTGCCCCCAAATTTTTACCACAGCCTCCTGTGGATACATTTCACCTCCAATAGAAGTATCATGGTCATAACTCAAGTGAAATGTGGTGGAAAACCTCATTTACCCCCTAGACAAGAGATTTCTCTCTCTCCTTCTGAACTTTTCTTCTCTCCTAAGGCATCCCAGGGAATCCAATGCCCTATGCATCTATTTTTCTCCCCCTAGAGCCTCTAGGCAAAAGTGGTCGCGCCCAAAATACCAATGGCATGCCATGGCAAGCCATTTGGGCGCTCTGGAGAGTGCTATAATGCACTCCCGTACTGTAGCTGCCCCCATCCCGATGCCCCTATCGCCTCGGGCCAGGGGAGCACGCCACCGATCCCCCTTGGAGTCCGCACCTCCCTTCCGGTCGCCTCCCCCTCCTCCCCCTCCCCAATAGCCTCCCCACACGTGCGACCCAGCCACCCCTCTCAGCTAGTGCCCGGGTTCGCACGCGCGACGCCCTCGCCCCCCCTCTGCTACTCCGCACTCTCCAGGGCATCTCCAGTGGACCCCCAGCCCTACCGTCGCCCCCTCCTTGGCCTGTCGTGGCTCAACGGTGAGTGCCCGAGCTCTCCCGCGCTTGCCAATTCCCCTGCTTCCGCCTCACCTATTTAAAAGGTCCGAATCACCTTCTCTCCCCTTCCCTATCCCCCTTCCACTCTAAATCTCTCCCAGAGCCGCCCTAGAGACCGCCCAAAGGCCCTGTGCTCGGGATCGACCGAGGCACCGCCGCATCGGGCCTTCATCGATCTCGGGCTACCGGCCCACTCTGGCCTTCCTTTCCCTTCATTGAGCTCTACTAAGTTCTCACGTCTTCCCCCTTCCTCCCTGACCGTTTCGCTGCAAGAAGCGACACCAGCAACCCTCACCCGAAGCGGCTCCACTGCGACCTTCTACCGCCGGTGACTCGACCTCATTCGGCCGCCCTTCCACCTCGAGAGGACCGGCGAGTCGACGCCTAACCTGTTCCCGCCTCCAGATTACCTCGCCGCGCCTCCCTTCGTTGCCGGTGAGCTCTGCCTGCCCCTGGACAGAGGTAGACGACGACCTGCCAGTGAGGCCAGGTCGCCAGTCCCTCACACCTCTCCCGCCTCCCTCTCTCTCACTGGCGCCTGGGGCCCGCCTATCGGGTTTGAACCCCAGATGGCGCCCGCACCCCGGCTCGCCCAGGCCTGGCTCAATCGCGGGCCGGCCCAATTGGGTCTATTTTGGCCCAGTTGGCCTTGAGGCGTTTTTCCTTTTTCTTTCTTTTGTTTCTTCTAAAAATTCCACAGGATTAAATATTATTCAAAATCCAAATATTCCTTCACCTAAATTCTTGGAATAATCAAGAGAATTTACTAGTGCCATTTGTAAAAATGTTTGAAAATATTTGTAGTGCTGTTTTATTTTAAAACCTATATTTAGGCACCTTTTTGCTTCTGTTAATTAATTTCTAAAATATTTTTCACAACAAAACCCTAGGAGAATATTTTTAGTATAACATTTAGTATTTATCATAATAGGTTAGCATTTTTAATAGTGACTTGTGTGATCTGTTTTAGTGTGTTGCTTATTTTTATCGCTTTATTTCGCGATGATAGATTGCGCGGTTGACGAAGAAGTTGGACCCGAAGACTTCGAAGATCCCGGAGACTTTGTTGAGCCAGGAAAGCAGCCCTTTGACCATGAGAAGAAACCATTTTTATTGCATGTCATATAGCACCTTACTTTCGTCATATTTGATCTTGTGGAGTAGTGACCCCCTCGGTGGGTTGTTTCCGACACTCTTACCATTGACACTTGCATCGGGCATGACCCTACCACCTTATGAGGGTTATGCCGGTGGGTGTATTTAGGATGCTAGTAGATGCTACGCAAGTGGGTTCGGGATCTATGCATCGTGATGGAAGGAAAGAAATGATATCAAAAGATTTTTGAAAACCCTGTCGGGTGCCACTAATGCCCGAGAGAGATGATGATGAGATGGGTGACCACTTGAGAAAGAAGTGGTGCACTAGAGCAAGTGAGTGTGTGTGTTTTAGAAAATGGATTAGATTTAAGATTTGTCGATCATCCCAACCTTACATGCGCAACCATGATACCCCTTATGGGACGGGGCTTTGTTGATTACCTTGGTGGGTACTGGCAAGGAGCCTGCATTACTAGTGGCCGGAGTGGCGTGGTCACTCTCGATACGGGGTCGTACCGATATGTATGATCATGCACTATCTTGAGAGGCATCGGGCACACCGTTGGTGCCCTTATGTATGGTACGATTAGAGCGAGGCTCGTGTGATGTATATCGTGAGGGCTGGGTACCAATCGAGTGGACTCCTTGTTTAGTACCGCTAGGGGAAAGGCATTGTTTGGGTGCTTACCTCGGGTATGTTATATACCGCGAGTCGTGGATGACACGGAAGTTCCCCGAGTCTTGTGGGTAAAGTGTGTAACCTATGTAGAGTGTAAAACTATTCGAATAGCCGTGTCCATGGTCAAGGACAGTTGGGTGGTGCTTCTCAGACTATGTCCATATGTTTTCGTAAAACCTGGTGTGAGTATGGATGTGATGGTGACAAGAGGTCACATGAGCTAAGTCCGATGACTTAGCATGGGTATTGAACTAAGTCCGATGACTTAGCATGATGACTGAACACGAGGTGTTCAACCCCTACTGATGATGATATTCGTAACTTGTTCATATGGATATCGCCTATTGTTGACAGATGCTTACTAGTTACTTGATCATGTGATTGCATTTAAAATTAGCTTTCTGCAAACTACCTACTTAGTGTTATATCATGCATCATTGTTACCTTGTTCCACAACTTGGGTTGCTTGCGAGTACATTCAAAGCACTCATTGGCTTGCCACTGGTTATTTAATTGGCCAGGCATGGAAGAACAGGAGTATGTTGAAGAGTTCGTTGGAGACGAACATGCGAAATAGGACGCTTCCCAGTGAGAATGCCTGTAGGTTAAGGCAGATGGCATGGGTTCACGCTTTCGACCAAGATTTCCGCTGCTTGTTCTATTTAAGTGTTTGGTCCTTGTGTCCCTATCTATGTAAGACTAGACCTCCATGGTCTATATTTGTGTAAGATGTTAAATGAGGATCGAAGACTCTTGTTATTCAGCTTCTGTATGTTCAGTGAGCATTGATCTCTGGGATCACTGTACACGTGCATTTGATGATCACGACTTATGAGTCGGGGTCCCCACAAAGGTAGAGGGTAATGATCTTTTCTAGTAGTATTATTCAATTTCCTAAAATCAATTACCATTCTATAACCTATAACAATTCCTTGCAAGATCAATTCATTTTTATCATTAGGAACTACGGTTATACCTCCTTTCTTAGAGACACAATGAACGGGACTAACCCATCTACTATCAGCAATAGGGTAAATGATTCCTGCCTCTAGAAGCTTTAATATTTCATTTCTTACCACTTCCTTCATTCTAGGATTCAACCGTCGTTGGTGGTCAATTACTGGTTTAGCATCAGGATCCATTTTAATTTTGTGCTAACATAGAGTGAGGCTAATGCCCTTAAGATTGTCAAGGGTATATCCAATAGCAGCACGGTGCTTCCTCAGAGTTTTTAGTAATCTCTGTTCTTCATGCTCTGAAAGGTTAGCACTAATAATAATAGGAAATATCTTCTTTTCATCAAGATAAGCATATTTCAAAGTATCTGGTAATCGTTTAACTCAAATACGAGATCGCCCTTGGGTGGAGGAGGATCCTCAAGTATTTCAACAGGCAAGTTGTGTTTCAGGATAGGATGTTGATCAAAGAAAATCTTATTTCATTCCTTTCATTCATATGCATATCATTTTCATGGTCTAGCAAATATTGCTCTAAAGGACTAGTAGGAGGCACAACAATAGAGGCAAGACCAATAATTTCATCCTTAGTAGGCAATTCTTTTTCATGGGGTTGTCTATGAAATTTAGAGAAGTTAAACTCATGAGACGTATCCCAAAAATTACGATAAATGTTTCCTTATCACAATCTATCCTGGCATTAACGGTATTCAAGATGGGTCTACCAAATATAATGGCGCAAAAATCATCTTGTGGGGAATCAAGAACAAGAAAATCAGTAGGATGTTTTATTTTCCCACACAAGACTTCAACATCTCTAATAATCCCAACTGGTGATATAGTGTCTCTATTAGCAAGCTTAATTGTAACATGAATTTCCTCTAACTCAGCTGGTGCAATATCATTCAGAATCTCTTGATATAAGTTGAAGGGAATTGCAATCACACTAGCACCGATATCACATAATCCATGATAAAAATGATCTCCTATTTTAACAGAAACAACAGGCATGCCAACAATGGGTCTATGTTTATGTTTAGCATCAAGTTTAACAATTCTGGCGGCTTCATCACAACATTGAATAACATGCCCATCAATATTATCAACCAAGATATTTTTAACCATAGCAATACTAGGCTCAACTTTAATTTTCTCAGGGGGTGTAGGTGTTCTAGCACAGCTCTTACAAACCACAGTTAAAGCTTTAGCATGACCCTTTATTCTAACAGGGAAAGCTGGATCTCAATATAAGTAGTGGGAATAACATGATTAACATTATAAGTAATAGTTTTCTCTTCAACTTTAATAGGTTCAACTACTTTCAATTAAATGGGAGGATGATATTTAAACCACTTCTCCTTGGGGAGATCAACATGAGCAACAAAATATTTGCAAAAGGAAGCTACGATCTCAGAGTCAACTCCATATTTAGTGCTAAATTCACGAAAAGCATCAGTGCTTGTGAAGGATTTAACATAATAAAACTTAAGGTTCATACCTAACTCCTTACCTTCGTCTAGTTCCCAATCTTTAGAGTTGCATTTAATTCTTTCCAATAAATCCCATTTGAAGTCAATATCTTTCTTCATATAGGAACTAGCGCAAGAAGTAACGAGCATGGATTGATCATTACGAGAAAGCCGAGCATAAAAATTCTGAATAATAATTTCCCTCGAGAGCTCATGATTGGGGCATGAATATAACATTGACTTAAGCCTCCCCCAAGCTGGAGCAATTCTTTCTCCTTCACGAGGCCAAAAATTATAAATATAATTCTGATCACGATGAACTAGATGCATCGGATAGAACTTCTAATGAAATTCCATCTTGAATCGGTTATAGCTCCATGATCCAATATCATCACATAGTCTATACCATGTCAATGCCTTGTTCTTCAAAGATAAAGGAAAGACCTTGTTCTTAACGTGATCCTCGGGCAGACCTGCAAGCTTAAATAATCCACAAACTTCATCCACGTAGATTAGATGTAAATCAGGATGTAGTGTTCCATCTCCTGCATAAGGATTAGCCAGTAGTTTCTCTATCATACTCGAAGGAATTTCATAATAAATATTTTAAGTAGGTTCAGTAGGTTGAGGGACAAATCTTTGTGTTTCTGGTCGAGGTTAAGATACCCCAAACAAGCCCTCAAAGGATTACTTTCCATAGTCACAAGTGATAGTAAATTTGAGCACACTATATAAATTTTTCCTTACCAGATTCCACTTACCAAAGGCGCTTCACTCCCCGAAAACGGTGCCAGAAAACAGTCTCAATGACCCACAAGTACAGGGTATCTATCGTAGTCCTTTCGAGAAGTAAGAGTGTCGAACCCAACGAGGAGCAGAAGGAAATGCCAAGCGGTTTCCGGTAAGGTATTCTCTACAAACACTGAAATTATTTGTAACAGATAGTTTTGTGATAAGATAATTCATAATGAGTAACAAGTAACAAGTGTAGCAAAGGTGCATCAAGGTAGCACAATCCTTTTTGTAGCAAAGGATACGCCTATACAAACTCTTATATAAAGCAAAGCGCTCCCGTGGACACCTGGGAATTCCTATCAAGCTAGTTTTGATCATGTTCATTTGATTCACGTTCGTTACTTGGATAGTTTGATATGTGGGTGGACCGGTGCTTCGGTGCTGCCCTTACTTTGAAAAACCTCACACTTATGATTAACCCCTATCGCAAGCATCCACAGCTACGAAAGAAGAATTAAGGTAAACCTAACCATAGCATGAAACATGATCCAAATCAGCCCCTTACGAAGCAACTTACAAACTAGGGTTTAAGCTTCTGTCACTCTAGCAACCCATCATATACTTATTACTTCCCAATGCCTTCCCCTAGGGCCAAATAATGGTGAAGTGTTATGTAGTCGACATTCACATAACACCACTAGAGGATAGACAACTTATATCTCATCAAAATATCGAACGAATACCAAATTCACATGATTACTTATAACAAGACTTATCCCATGTCCTCAGGAACAAAGGTAACTACTCACGAAACATGTTTGTGTTCAAGATCAGAGGAATATTAATTATCATAAAGGATCTGAACATATGATCTTCCACCAAGTGAACCAACTAGCATCAGCTACAAGGAGTAATCAACACTACTAGCAACCCACAGGTACCAATCACTATAGGAATCAGGCAGTTTGCCGTCAGCCATCTCAGACGGCAAAGGCATGCATACCGGACGGCGAAGCCTTTGCCGTCCGCCAGCAGACGGCCAGCCGTCCGGCTGAATAAGCCACGGTAAAGGGCACTTTGCTGTCTACTGGCAAACGGCAAAGACCTTTAAATCTTTGTCGTCCGCTAGCAGACGGCAAAGGGCCTGGACGGCACACGTGGCAACTTAGCTCCGTTAGGGGCTTAACGGTGTGTTTTGCCGTCAGCTTGCGGACGGCAAAGACCTTAGGTCTTTGCCGTCCGCCAACGGACGACAATGCACCTTTTTTTGCCAACCTAGGTTGGTTCTTCGTCGTCCTCTGGCAGACGGCAGAGAACCAACCTAGGCCAGCCCCAAGTTGCACAGGTAGCTAGCATGTTTCCACTTTGCCGTCTGCCAGCGGACGACAAAGCTCTTTGTCGTCTACCAGCAGACGGCAAAGTGGCTATATAGCCCCTATTTTTTTCTTAAAATCATTCAATTTGAAACATATATATCCAACAATATCACATATATATCCAACAATACAAGCATACCAGCAATAAGTTGAAACAATCATATACCAACAATAAGTTCCAACATATATACAAGTTTCCAACAACACACAATGGTTTCCAACAACATATCCATACATACGTATCCAAAACAAGTTTCCATAAACAAAAAGGAAGTAGAAGTAGAAGAGTACAGTCCATCAATGCACTCTTCCTCATCTATAGCAAATCTGCAAAGTAGGAAAGATGATAGTTAGAAGAAGAAGAAGACTAGCTAGAAGAAAAAAGAAGAAAAAGAAGAAGAAGAAGAATTTATCTTCTCTTTCTTTTTCTCCTCTCCTCTCCTCTTCTCCAAGCTAGTAATGCCATTTTGTAGCTAACTAAGCATATCAAGTCGTTTTGGAGGAAAAATGCTAAGTATAGGTCATTTTATAGCTATCCTAGGTAGAATATATCATTTTGGAGGTAAGTAAGGTTATTATATATTTTTGAGGAAAATAAGCTAAGTATAGGTCATTTTGGAGCTAAACCAAGGTTATTATGTCATTTTTTACCTAAGTGAGCATATTATGTCATAAATGAACTAGTTAAGCTAATTATAGATCATTATAGCTATCCTAGGTAGAATATACCATTTTCTAGCTAACTAAGCATATGAAGTCATTTTTGAGGAAAATAAGCTAAGTATACGTCATTTTGGAGCTAAGTAGGTCATTTCTTAAGCTAAGTATGCATTTGTTAATGAAAACACTTGGGAAAACTTACGATCAACACGCAGGAGAAGGACCGGTAGGGTTTGGGCCAGGGTGAGACGTAGAAGGACCGGTCGGGGTTGTGGCAGATGCAGAAGGATCGGTCGATGCTTGTCGGGAGGCACGCTTCACCAAAGATCATTTGCAATGTCTCCATAGCATGATGCAACTCAAATGTGAATAGTAGTAACTAATGACCATTCAAATGAAACTCACCATGGGTGCTATAGCAATATGGGGCATCGACGGAGTGGTCTGACCATTATTCTGGCACACGGTCTGCACATTTTGTTTTCACGAGTCATTCATATTAGTTAGTGATGAAACGAACATTCCGTGCATGATTTGGCTAATATGCAGGACAAACTTACCACGAGGAGCTCGTATAGGGCCCGGTGAGACGCGTCGTTCTGGTTCCTCTCCTCCTCCAACAGCCTAGCCGTCGTCTCCTCCATGTCCCTCTCCCTCTGCGCCGCCTGCCTATTTGCCTCCGCTAGAAGCTCCTGGGCCCTAGCCTCAATGGCGAGCTCCATTGGACGTGGACGAGGCCTTATCTCAGGATCAGAACTCGTCTGGCACTTCTTGATCTCTAGGAGAGTTCTAGGACAACATATCAGTCCATCCCCAATGGCTATCGAGCCATGGGGCCTCCCACCACCAGATATCATCACGAGCTCTGGATCAAAAGGACTCTCGCTCGGGTTGAAGTCCTCCCCTTTCCTCGCCTTCCCCTCATCTCTGTACCTCACGAGCTTGTTGTGGGAGGATATGTTGCTGAAGCTCTCTGGATAATCGAGGTCATCCTCAGATTATGCCACGTCATCCAATTCTGTTCTTTTGCCCAATTTATGCCACGTCATCTGTCTAGTCGTCTCTTCGACCATGAAAAGCCGTTGAAGTCTTGGTATGATTGGCATATAGCGAAGAACATTAATGGGGATTCTGGTCTGACTCTTCTCACCCATACAGTTGTCTACCAGAACATACCTAGAAGCATTGCAAATGGGGCAATAGTTCAAGCCCGCATACTCAAGCCTAAATAAGGCACATCCATTCTCACAGGCATCTATCTTCTCATAGGGCATCTTAAGCGCATGTAGGATTTTGTCTGACTAGTACAAGTTTGGTGGCAATACATGGCCTTTGGGTACAAAGCGTCCAAATATTGTCATCATCTCTCCGTAGCATTCTCTGCCCAGGTTGAACTAAGCCTTTAGAGCCATTAATTGCGCGATGGCATCCAGCTGACAAAGCTCAGTGTGCTTGTGGAGAGGACGTTTTGAAGACTCCAACATTTCATAAAAGGCCTTTGAAGATTGCTCCATCTAATCGTTCAAATCCCAAGCATCATCAAAGTCTTGCACCATGTCTTCGATCCCGGTACCATGCTCGTTGGTGCGACGACGAAGCACCTCAGCTCTGGCACGTTGGGAAGACTCACCATGAAATGTCCAGACCGTATAATTTGGCGTAAAACCCCAGTTCTGTAGGTGTTTGATCATTTCAAACTCCGACTTCTTCTTACAGTTGTCACAATCGACACAAGGGCACCAGATTGTTTTCTATCCATTTGCAAATGCGACTCTCACAAACTCCTTGGTTTTTTTTAACCATTAACAGGTCATGTCTTTCTGACTAGTGTGACCGGTGTACATCCACCCACAATCACTCATCCTTCCTAGCTACTAGACACACACAAAATATATACATAATTCAGCAAACCATATTCATCAGTTAATAGAGTTTGTTAGTTTCATTACGTCGATGCAACCTAGACGCTAGTAGGTAAACATAGGTCCTAATCCCACCCAAGTATGTGTAGATTGGGTTCATTTTCCCATGCTCTGCTCCAGATCCAATGCAAAATTTCGGTAGCACCTCCTCGCTGTTCTCCTGATACACGTCTCGGCAATAAGTAGAGAGGATGTGTACCCAGAGAACAACAGGGAGGCACTGACAAAATTCTGCATCAGATCCGGATAATGTTGGACAATTCGAAAGAATCACGGTTATAAATATGCAACTGCAGGCATATTTATAGATGTAACCCTTTCGAACGGGAGACGCATAGTGTTCACGCATACTTATGATTCAATCTACCTACAACTAGCAAGTTTCATCGGCACGAAGACCGGAAAAGAGCAAATGAAGGGGGAGGAGGAGATGTTATATGTGCTCACCCACGAACGCAGGGGCGGAGCTCGTCGAACGCACGCGGAGGTCGTCGTACACCAAACCCTCGCAACGACGAAACAACTGCACATTTAAATCCACCCGATCAACACAAATATATATATGATGTTTTTCAAAACAAAATCGGAAATTATATGACCTAACTCATAATTCACACATATATGACCCCGTCGCCCTCTGGAAGGACGAAGTGCACCCTTTCGGTCAATAGGAGGCCGAAGAGGTGTCGGGGGTCGGGGGTGTCGTGTCAGGGTGTCGTGGTGTCGTGGTGTCAAGGTGTCGTGTCGGGGTCGGTATGTCATGTCGGGGTCGGGGTCGGGGTCGGGGTGTCGAGGTTGGGTTGTCGGGTCGGGGTTGGGGTCGGGGTGTCGGGTCAGGGTCTGGGTCAGGGTTTTTCCTCTTTTTTCTTTTCTTCTTCTTCCTCTACTTCCTTTTCTTCATTTTCTTTAGTTTTTTTCCTTCTTCTTATTCTTCTTCCTCCTTTCCTTTTTCCTCTTCTTCGTCTCCTCCTCTCCTCTTTTTTCTTCTTCTTTTTCCTCTTCTTCTTTTTTCTTCTCCTCCTCCTCCTCTTCTTCTTTTTCCTTTCCTTTTTCCTCTTCTTCTTCTCCTCCTCTCCTCTTTTCTTCTTCTTCTTCTTCTTATTTTTTCTTCTCCTCCTCCTATTCTTCTGTTTCTTCTTCTTCTTCTTATTTTTTGTTCTTTTCCTTTTTTATTTTTTATTTTTTTCTTCTTCTTTTCTTCTTTTCTTCTTCTAGGTTATTGATTTTCTTCTTTTCTATCTAAGTTTTTTCTACCTAATATATACTAACTAATATGAACTAATAACTAACTAATATAAACTAACTAATATGAACTAATAAAAACATAAAAAAACATAATAGGGGGAGGGTGGCGCTCATTGGGGCGGCGGAGGGGGTGGGGCGGAGGTGGGTCGTCGGGGGTGCCTTCTCGCCGGCGACCCGACGCGACAGAGCGGCGGGGTAGGGGGTGGCGGGGTGGCACGGCTGAGGTAGTGGAGGAGGCCCGCGGGGAGGGGGCGGGCGATGCCGCGGCCTGGCTCCGGTGGTGGTGGAGAAGGGCCGGGGGGAGGACGCGGTGGTGGTGGGCTGCGGGGAGGGGGTGGTGGTGGGTGGGCGGGGCGGCGGCACTAAGAGAGAGTGGGAGAGAGAGATGTGTGTGTGAGAGAGAGAGAGGCGCGGGGGGCAGGGTAACCATTAGTCTGCCGTGATGTTGTGGGCCCCCTTACTTCTTTGTTGTCTGCTGGCAGACGGTAAAGAAGTGCAGATGGCAAAGACCCTCTTTCCTATCAACTGGTTCTTTGCCGTCTACTTTGGAAAGACAGACGACAAACGACCTCTTTGTCATTCGCTAGCGGACGGCAAAGAGCTGGCAGACGGCAAATTGTCTGATTCCAGTAGTGAATCTGAGGTGTTGAGACGAAGATCGGATACAAGATATGAACTAGGGTTTGGAGAGGAGATGGTGCTGGTGAAGATGTTGACTAAGATTGATCCCCTCTCGATGAGGGGATCATTGGTAATAACGATGGCTTCGATTGCCCCCTCTGGGAGGGAAGTTTCCCCGGCAGAATAGCCCTGCCAGAGCTCTAGATTGGTTCTTCCCAAGTTCCGCCTCGAGACAGCGGCGCTTCATCCCGAAAGCTCTCCTCTGATTTTTTTTTCTAGGTCAAAAGGCTTAATATAGGAGAATATGTGCGTTGGGGGAGCCATAGGGGCCCCACAAGCTTGCTAGGTGCGGCTAGGTGGGTGGCCGCACCTAGCAGGCTTGTGCCTTGCAGGTGGCCCCCCTCTAGTTGATTCTTGTGCGAGTATTTTTTATTAATTCCAAAAAAATTCTCCGTAAATTTTCCGGACTTTTGGAGTTGTGCAGAATAGGTATCTCAGATTTGCTCCATTTCCAGTCAAGAATTCCAGCTGCCGGAATTGTCCCTCTTCATGTAAATCTTGCAAAATAAGGGAGAAAAGGCATAATTATTGTACCATAACGTGTAATAACAGCCCATAATGTAATAAATATCAACATAAAACATGATGCAAAATGGACGTATCATTCACCACAGAACTATGGGCCCATAGCAAGTACCTAGATGGCAATCTCTCTCTCTTTCTCTCTCTCTCTCTCTTCAATACAACGTTCATCACATCTTTGCCATGATCTATCCGATGTAATCTCTTTGTATGGTGCGTTTGTTGGGATTCGATGAATTGTGGGTTTATGTTCAGATTATTAATGATAAATATTTGAGTCTTCTATGAAATCTAATATGATTCTTATGTTCATGATCATTATATCTTCCTAATTCTCTCTGATCTATTGAAATAGTTTGGCCATCTAGATTCATATTTCTTTAGTGAGAGAGGTGCGTTGTGGTAGGTTCAAGATCTGTATCCCAATGACAAAGTAAGGGACAAGATACGTCCTTTTGTGGTTGCTACCAAGGATAAAACGATGGGGTTTATTCATATTTCTTGAGTTTACTTTGTCTATATCATGTCATCATTCTCCAAGAATTACTTTGTTTGACTTAATACTCAAGAATCTGGATGCATGCTAGATAGCGGTCAATGAGTGGCGTAATAGTAATAGGTGTAGGTAGGAGTTGGCCTATTTGCTTATGGACGTGATGCCTATATAAATGTGATCATATCAATGAAAATCACATCACTATCTGCTTTTCTATCAATTGCCCAACAGTAATTTATTTACCCATTGTCGTGGGGGACAAACACCTATGGGATCGAGAGGAACCCTTTCGGTTCGGCAGGGAGATGGATATGTACGAAGAGCAGGTCGAACGAGCAATGCAGGGGATTTTACCCAGGTTTGGACCGCTGAGAAGCGTAAAACCCTACTCCTGCTTTGTGTATTATGGGTGTTCTTGGGTTCCAGCCATAGGGGAGTTGTGTGGCCGGTAGAGCACGGCTGTTATGAATGCGAGCTATTAGATTGGTCAAAAGATCCTCTAATATAACGCCCTGGGCCTCCTTTTATATGAGTAAGGGGATCCCAACAGCGGCGTATAGTACGGACACGAGGTGTATAGTGCTACAGTGTTGTCGTACCTAACATTGATGGTGTAAGACAAGCGCATTTAATGCTCCGTTAGGTGCCCCTAACCATCTATGGGACGGGAGAGAACCCCATCCCATCAGCACTTCTTAGCCTCATCCATCGTTCGCGCCTCGACATGTGCCCAGGTGGGGTGACACCTGGCCTCTGCGTTGGCGGGGTCTTGCCAGTGGTTTGGAGGCCATTCTGACATGATCTTGCCGGGGGCCTAGCCTTCAGCCTTGATCTTGATTGTTTGTTTGGATGCTCTCTTGATTTCCTTGCATCTGCATCTAGCAGCCCCCTGTAAGGCCTTGCCGCCGGAGTGGCTACTACTGCCCGTGCATGAGTAAGGGGCACTAGAGAACCCAAAACTCTAGTGCACCGACAAGAGCCGCTGGGCCTAAGCCAAACATGGTGTGAGGCGTTGTTCGGCTACGACCAAATAGTGCATGGGCACGCGTGGCAGGTGCCTATGGTTGCAATCATTCCGCTTACTACGCCTCCTCACGATGTACGCGAGGTGCGGCTCGTGAGATTCGTGCGCAGAGCGGTAGCAATTATTGTGGTGTGTTTGCAGCAACGTTTCGCACCGGTAGTAAAGAGGCAGCCCCGCATCTTCCCCATAAGAGGGAATCCTCAGAGGAAGTTTCCCATTTACTCCCTGCTCTTTCTAATCCGGAACCTCCGTCGTCTTCTTCCTCGAGCTCAAACCCGAGTCGCTTCTGCTCATCCGCCGCCCCTACATTTTCCCCTTCCTCAGCTTCTGCTCCCATAGCCACCATGCCATCCAAGTCAAGCAAGGGCAAGGGAGCGAAGACCGCCATCATAGAGAAGGATCTTGTGAAGATGTGGGAGGAGAGCGTCGTCTTCCCCCCGGCGCTCGACGCGAAAGGCCTGAAGTGGCGGTACCAGAGCATGTGGGCGATGGGCACAAAAGCTCATACAGCCACTCACGTGAGCCCAGATTCTTTCGAGGGCAGTTCGGATAAATACCCTTTCTTTGTCGATTATTTTTACTGCATGCTCTGCCCCCCATTTTCCAATTTCTTCAATCACATCATGTACACGTATGGCTTCCGTTTTCTGGATTTCACGCTGAATGTCGTAACGTGTATGTTAGTCTTTTCCCATCTCTGCGAGAACTTTGTCGGAGTAGTTCCCAACACGGCCCTCTTCCACCACTTCTTCATCTCCCGTATCCAGGGGGAGACGCCCTTTCTGATTCCATCACATGGATCCCGGGGGGAGGGACCAAGGAAGTATACCCAAGCGAGGCCCTCCATGACAACTGGGACGAATGGCGGGCGATCTGGTGCTGGATTCGGGAGGACGATCTCCAATCCTTCTATTCGCCCGGGGAGGCGAAGATGGCGTGCGGCACCGACTGGAGCGACCTTGATCCTCAAGACGAGAAGCTCTCAGTTGCGATCACCAAAATCCTCCGCCCCAAGATTGCCAGGCTCACCATCGAGATGATCGAGGCCGACTTTCTTCGCCGGTGCATCGCCCCTTTGCAGAACAAAGGGAGGCCACCCTGGGAGTTCTGGAACTTGGCAGATAATATGATGTTGTGCCCTGGTCTAAACAACAACTTGATGGCGATGCAGCACGGGTCTCTTTGCTAGAAACTATTCGGGTCTGACGTGATCCGCAAGTTGCCGGTCGGCGTAATTCCTTTGTGCAACAACTCCGCCTTGGCCTCAATCCTCCCCATGATGCCGTTGTGCAACGCTCATGGCCCTGGCAGAAATTGGGAAGTGCCACCTGCGGAGTGGGCACAGGAGTTCTTCGACAACCTGTCAGAGAAAGCTATACGGACGAAGACGCAACTTGTCAGCCACACCACTGAGGAGGAGGCGCGCCTTGCCGAAGAGGTCGTGATACGTCTCCAACGTATCTATAATTTATGAAGTTTTCATGCCATGTTTACAATAATTCTATATGATTTTGGTATGATTTTTTAGAACTAACCCGGACTGACGTTGTTTTAAGCAGAACTACCGTGGTGCCGTTTTTTGTGCATAAATAAAAGTTCTCGAAATGGGCTGAAAATTTAGTATGATTTTTTGGACCAAAAGAGACCCCTGAAGCATTGGAGTTGGGCCAGAAGAGCCACGAGGAGGTCACAAGCCTGCCAGGCGCGGCCACCCCCCTGGCCGTGCCTAGCAAGCTTCTCACCGCCTCGTGGCCCCCCTTGATGTGAGATCGACGCCAAAAATTCCTACAAATACCCAAACCTCCAAAAAGGAATCTAGATCGGGAGTTACGCTGCCGCAAGCCTCCAAAGCCATAAAAAATCAATCAGGAGCCCGTTTCCGCACCGTGCCAGAGGGGGAAACCATCACCGAAGGCCATCTTCATCATCCTGGCAGCCTGCATGACGAGGAGGGAGTAGTTCACCCTCGGGGCTAAGGGTATGTACTAGTAGCTATGTGTTTGATCTCTCTCTCTCTCTCTCTCTCTCTCTCGTGTTCCTTAGATGACACGATCTTGATGTATCGCGAGCTTTATTGATATAGATGAATCATATGGAGTTTCCCCTCTCTATCTTGTGGTGATTAATTGAGTGTTCCCTTTGAAGTTTTCTTATCGGATTGAGTCTTTAAGGATTTTAGAACACTTGATGTATGTCTTGTGATGGGATATCCATGGTGACAATGGGATGTTCTATTGATCCACTTGATGTATGTTATGGTGATCAACTTGCGGGTTACGTGACCTTGGGAATCTATGCATAGGGGTTGACACACGTTTTTGTCTTGACTTTCCGGTAGAAACTTTGGGGCACTCTTTGAAGTTCTTTGTGTTGGATTGAATATGATAAATCTGAAATTATGTGATGCACATCGTATAATCAAGCCCATGGGTACATGTGGTGACATTGGAGTATCTTAAGGTCTTATTTTAGTACGAACTCTAGGGCTATCTGTGACACTTATATGGATAGCTCATAAGATTAATCAGAAAAGATAACTTTGATGTGGTTTCATACCCTACAATAACTTGTTCGTTTGTTCTCTGTTATTTGTACCTTTGGAGTGAACTCTTTGTCGCACGAGAGCTACTTACATATGACTCAACTAAGTCAATATTGTTGAGAGAAATTGTACTAGTGAAAGTATGGACCCTAGGCCGTGTTTCCAAGCATTTATACAATGTTTTGCTCACTGTTTACTATTTGTTACCTTGTTGTTTTTATATTTTCAGATTACAAAAACCTATATCTACCATCCATATTACACTTTTATCACCATCTCTTCGCTGAACTAGTGCACCTATAAAATTTACCATTGTGTTGGGTGTGTTCGGGAGTCAAGAGACTCTTTGTTATTTGGTTGCAGGGTTGTTCGATAGAGACCATCTTCATCTACGCCTGTCATGGATTGATAAACCTTAAGTCATCCACTTGCGGGAAAATTTCCATTGTCCTACAAAACTTTGCGCTTGGAGGCCGAACACGAGTCTACAAGAAGAAGGTTGTGTAGTAGACATCAAGCTCTTTTCTGGCGCTGTTGCCGGGGAGGTGAGTGCATGAAGGTATATCTTTAGATCTTGCAATAAAACTTTTTAATTTCTTTTTTTCACTAGTTTGGTTTTATAAAAGAAAACTACAAAAAATGGAATTGAGATTGCCTCATATGCTTCATCTTTTTAATGTCTTTCATGAAAATGATGGAAAGGAAAATTGTGCTCAAGTGTTAGAAGAAGAAGTTATTAAAATGTTTGGCACTAAATATGTGAATGATCAGCATGATAGTTATATTGTTAGCATGAATTCTATGATTATTCTGATGCTAATGATATGCAAAGCCACAAGCTTGGGGATGCGATGCTTGATGAAGAAGATATTTTCAGTCCCCCATGTTTTGATGAGCAAAACTATTATGATTATGGCATGCCTCCTATCTATGATGATTATTGTGATGGCATGTATGCTATAAAGAGTAATGACAACCATGAAACCTATTATCATGATTTTAATATTCAATGTGGTTATGTCAATCAAGTGTCCCATGATAGTTATTTTGTTGAGTTTCTCCTAGTACTATGAATGAGAAGAAATTTGCTGATGTGGAGAGTGATAAAAATTCTATGCTTGTAGATCGTGAAAATAATGCTTTATGTGCTGGTTATATTGTTGAATTTCTTCATGATGCTACTGAAAATTATTATGAGGGAGGAACATACGCTTGTAGGAATTGCAATAATATCAAGTATCCTCACTACATGTTCAAATTTTTAAAGATATGCTTGTTTTTCCTTCCTATGCAAGTTGATTCTTGTTCCCATGAATTGTTTTCTCACAAAATCCCTATGCATAGGAAGTGGGTTAGACTTAAATGTGCTTGTCATGAGATTCATGATGCTCTTTTGCATGTTCAAATTATTATTCCTATACGAGCACCATTGAAATCATCATGCCTAGCTAAAAGGCATTAAATAAAAGCGCTTGTTGGGAGACAACTCAACACTTTTACCTTCTGTTTTTATGTGTTCACATGATTAATATACTGTATTAATCATGTTTTGTGTCTTTTTTTCAATAAAGTGCCAACTAAAGCCTCTAGGATAGTGTGGATACTTGCTTGTTTGATTCTATGCAAAAACAGAAAGTTTTGTCTCCAGTATATAAATTATCTGATTTTACTGGAGCGTCAAAAAATTCTTAATTTTTACACAACATTTCTATGAAAATTACTTGAGTTGTACTAATGTTTTAGAATTTTTAGAGTCAGGGAAGTATGGTGGTCATCCAGATATTTATAGACTGTTCTATTTTTGCCAGATTCTGTTTTGCATGCATAGTTTGCCTGTTTCAAGTGTTCCTATAGCTTATATTGAGTAATATAAATTTTGGGAATGATGGAATATAGTAGGTATCATGTGGTAATAATTAGGAATCTTGTCTTGACATTACCTAAGTGAATGATTTATCTTTACTACACTAACCCTTCTCACGAAGTCCTGTTAAGTTTTGTGTGATTGAAGTGGGTGAGACACCGATATGAGGAGAATAAGGAGTGAAGAGAACCTAAGCTTGGGGATTCCCAAGGCACCCCCAACATAATATTCAAGGAAGAATCAAGCGTCTAAGCTTGGGTATGCCCCGGAAGGCATCCCCTCTTTCGTCTTCAACACCATCGCTATATCTCACTTGGAGATTTATTTTTATTTGTCACATAATATGAGTTTTGCTTGGAGCGTCATTTTACTTTTTTTCTCTGTTAGGGGTTATTTATAATCTTGTTTTAAATAAAAAGTTCCAAGAATTGCCTTTAGAATGCTTGAAATGCATGTTTGATGTGTGCTGTGTAAAAACAGAAGCCTTTGCTTGAGTGTTTGAATTTTCATATTTTACTTGAACGTGGAAAGTTTATGAAATTATTACAAAGTATTTTCATATAAAGTTTATATCGTGTCCTAAATTTTCATAATTGTTTTATTTACAGAAGTACACTGTTTTCATAAATTGCTACAGACTGTTCTGTTTGGACAGATTGCTGTCATAGTTTTGTTATCTACTTAGCCTATAGTTTCCATAGCCTATATTGGTAAATATAAATTGTGAAAATGATAGTATACAGTACCTAATGTTTGAAAATTATTGTGCATCTTCTCTGGGCAGTACATAAAGAGTTGATTTATTATTATGTGTACTAGCCTGTCTCATGAGTTCTTTTCGAGTTTTGTGTGGATGAAGTTTTTGAGAATAGGTGAAACCATGATATGAGAGGATTGAACGAGAGAAAATTTATCAAGCTTGAGGACTCCCAAGGAATCCCAAGTAAATATTTCAAGAAGTCTCAAGAATCTAAGCTTGGTTATGCTACGCATCCCACCTCTCTTCATCAACAATTATCGGTTAGCCTATGTTGAGCCTAAATTTTAATTCATTCACACGATGTGTGCTATTCTTGGGGTGCTATTTTTATTTTGCTTTCTGTTGAATAAAATAATCAGGTCTGAAATCATTTGTTAAGAGAGAGAGCCCTCACATAGCCACTTGATTGTTTAACTACTCATTGATCTTCACTTATATGTTTTGGAGTAGTTTTGTCATTTACTCTCGTGCTTCTATTATATCCTATGAGTAAATGGTTGAATGAATTGAATATCATAAATATGAAATAATATATGTTTCATATGCTTATCCCATGGGGAGTAATGACTTCAAATATAAGAAGTATAGGTGTTAAAATTATTGAAAGTTAGAAAACACCGCATTGGTCAATTGGACCATTCATGAAAGAATATTGAAGGAAGAGAGTTTTCATAGATAAATATAATATCTTGGACATCTTCTATGATTGCGATTACCCATTATTTTTTTCAAACTTGAGCAAATTAGTTGAAGTTGTACAAGGAAGACAACGTAATGAGTTATGATTGTGTATATTTGCATAGAAGTTATATTGTTACGGATCCTACAACATGTGGTGCTTGCCTCCACCTCATACTAGCCAAAACTTCCGCACAAGTAGAAATACTACTTGTGCATACAAACACCCTTAAACCCAAAGTTGTTCCATATGAGTCCACCATACCTACATATATGCGGTATTTATCTGTCGTTCCAAGTAAATTTGCATGTGCCAAACTCTAAACCTTCAAATAATATTCTGTTTTGCATGCCCGAATCTTTCATATAGTAACTAGGGGCTATCAGTATCTTCCATGCTAGGTGGGTTATTATCATGATATGTGTTGATTCACTATCATTCTCGAGAAATAGGTTGGTAATAGGGATTCCCAGTCCCGAAATCAAAGGAAAAACGCAAATAATTAAAAAAAAACTCCCCTAGGAATGTTGTTGGTATGGACGGTACCCATGGATTCGGCTCGTCGTGGAGTGTGATTGATTAGTGGAGGGGGACGAAAAATTTTACCATTGTGTTTGGGAACCGCCTATAGTGTATCTAGCATGGAAGATACTGAGATCTCTCGGTTGTTATGGTGACAATGAAAGCATACCGCCCAAAATTATTATTCATCTTTGTTTTAAAAGCTCGAGCTCTAGCACCTCTCCAAATCAATGCTTCCCTCTGCGAAGGGCCTATCTTTTGCTTTCTAGTACTCACCTTTATGCAAGAGTCATGGTGATCTTCACCACTTCCTATATTTCACCTTTTTCTCTTGGCAAGCGTCATGTGTTGGGGAAAGATCCAAGCATATCTGGCCATCCAAATATATTTGATCACGAATTATTATTGTTGACAATTATCTATATGATAAATAAGTTGGGAGGGAAAACTTTTAAGCCCTATATTTCTTTGTGTTCGACGGATACCTTTTGCTCTAAAAATATGCTTTGAGTGTTAGCAATCATGGAAGACTATATGATCATTGATTATATGGAATTTGCTAAATCAAAGCTCTTAAATAGACCCTTCCTAAAAATAAGATGAATTGCAATTGTTTGGTGACTGAAAGCATAGTTTGTTAGTCTATACTTTAACATGTGGGTAGCTTGTTATTTCATCATGAGAAGTTTTATGAATGAGCTACTGTTTATATTATATATTGATGCTATAAAAAGTGTTTGGAATTATCATTGATCAAACTTGTGCACTAGCTAGCATTCACACTTCATAAAATATTTCTTTTATCATTTACCTACTCGAGGACGAGCAGGAATTAAGCTTGGGATGGTGATACGTCTCCAACGTATCTATAATTTATGAAGTATTCATGACATGTTTACAATAATTCTGTATGATTTTGGAATGTTTTTATTAGAACTAACCCGGACTGACGATGTTTTCAACAGAACTACCATGGTGTCATTTTTTGTGCAGAAATAAAAGTTCTCGGAATGGGCTGGAAATTTAGTATGATTTTTTGGACCAAAAGAGACCCCCGAAGCATTAGAGTTGGGACAAAAGAGCCATGAGGAGGTCACAAGCCTCCAGAGCCACGAAAAACCAATTGGGAGCCCATTCTGGCACCCTTCCGGAGGGGGAAACCATCATCGGAGGCCACATCCCAGCGGCCTCCATGACAAGGAGGGAGTAGTTCACCCTCATGGTTGAGGGTATGTACCAATAGCTATGTGTTTGATCGCTCTCTCATGTTCTTGAGATGACACGATCTTGATGTACCGCGAGTTTTATTGATATAGATGAATCATATGGAGTTTTCCCCTTTGTATCTCGTTGTGATGAATTGAGTTTTCCCTTTGAAGTTTTCTTATTGGATTGAGTCTTTAAGGATTTGAGAACACTTGTTGTATGTCTTGTGATGGGATATCCGTGGTGACAATGCGATGTTCTATTGATCCACTTGATGGATGTTATGGTGATCAACTTGCGGGATCCGTGACCTTGGGAATCTATGCATAGGGGTTGGCACACGTTTTTGTCTTGACATTCCGGTAGAAACTTTGGGGCACTATTTGAAGTTCTTTGTGTTGGATTGAATATGATGAATCTGAAATTATGTGATACACACTGTATAATCAAGACCATGGTTACTTGTGGTGACATTGGAGTATCTAGGTGACATTAGGGTTTTGGTTGATGTGTATCTTAAGGTGTGATGTTAGTACGAACTCTAGGGATGTCCTTCACACTTATAGCGATAGCTCATTAGATTGATCAAAAGAGATAACTTTGAGGTGGTTTCGTACCTTGCAATAATTTCTTCGTTTGTTCTCCGCTATTTCTAACTTTGGAGTGAACTATTTGTCGCACGAGAAGTACTTACATATGATTCAACTATGTCAATATTGTTGAGAGAAATTGCACTAGTGAAAGTATGGACCCTAGGCCTTGTTTCCAAGCATTTATACAACATTTTGCTCGCTGTTTACTATTTGTTACCTTGCTGTTTTTATATTTTTAGATTACAAAAACCTATATCTACCATCCAGATTACACTTGTATCACTATCTCTTTGCCGAACTAGTGCACCTATACAATTTGCCATTGTATTGGTTGTGTTGGGAACACAAGATACTCTTTGTTATTTGGTTGCAGGGTTGTTCGAGAGAGACCATCTTCTTCCTATGCCTCCCACGAAATGATAAACCTTAGGTCATCCACTTGAGGGAAAATTGTCATTGTCCTAGAAAACTCTGTGCTTGGAGGCTCAACACGAGTCTACAAGAAGAAGGTTGTGTAGCAGATATCAGATCGGCAGCGTCGACTTCGTGGAGGAGGAAGCTAGTGAAGGGGAAGCGGCGCTAGATAAACAGCTTGCCAGGTAGGGCAAAGTCGTCGGGGGACAAGGCAGCTCTGCCCCCGGGTGTCCTTCCGCTGAAGAGACAGCGGAACAGAAGTTGTACGAGGAGTCCCCAGCTCTTGTGAGGAGGAAGAGGCACATCCTCCTGAAAGCCTCTTCTAGCATCTCCGTTGCCCAGGCTTCCTCGAGCGACACAACCCCTGGCGAGGTGGCGGCCAGCGTGGCCACAAAACGACAAGAATCCCAACAGTGACTCTCAGCTTCTTTCACCGCCAAGCGATCCACGACCACCCCTTCCCCTAACCGCACGGACATCGCGGTGGGGGTGTATTTCGACCTCTGTGCCTTCAGCTTGGAGGAAGAAGAGTAAGGGTCCCTTCGTACCTTTTATCCTCCAGGTTCATTTGGTTTGCTTGTCCCACTTTGGCTTGTTTCCGGAGGGACACGGAAACGCTGGTGCAAAGGATGGCGAAGAGGGTGAAGACTTCCACAGGTGATGTGCCGCCACCGAGCACCGCAGGTGCACCGGAGTTGGTCTCCATCAGCTCAGAGCCCAGCCCCCAGTGCGGTCTTCCAAGCTGCCCCCAGCATGATCCAATTATTCATTTCCCATTGGCAAGCATTGAAATGATTATCTTCACTGCTAACATCACCAGGATTGTAGAAGGAAGGCATCGACAATGAACGCCATCGTAGGCTCCCCGGATGCATCGCCTCTGTTGTTTACACCGCCCAGGGACGGATCCCCGGTGAGGGCTCTTGCGGACGAGCATGCCCTTGCTATGGAGAGGTTGGCAGAAACAGGCGCCAACCTCTCCGCGCGAGCGACCAATGCTGCCAGGGGAGAAGAAAATTCCTCTCGTCAGCCCAGTGCAGGTGAACTTCTTGCCGCAGAGTATTTGATAATCCGCCTTCACGTATAGGTATTCTATTTTTTTTGTATTCTTGAACTTCAACTTGGATCTCATATTGTTTCCTCATCCCTGGCTCCCAGATTCCCCTCCCATGGAATAGATGGGTGTGGATGCCGTCATTAAGGAGACCGCCAGAGATGCTGCGGCTGAGGCTGCTAGGGCCGCTGCTGACGAATCTGCCAGGGGCACACAGGAAAACACCGTTGAGGAACCTGCCGGTGAGGCCGGCAAGGAGTCCGGTGGCCACACTAATGGCGTCCCCGCCGCTAGAGCGCCAGATGCTACATTGTCGATGGAGCCCTCGCTTGTCCGTGAGGCAGCTGTTGAGGACCAGCCATCCACATCCGAAGCCCCCTCTGCGAGCAAATACCACAAAGCTCGTGAGGACCTGTTTGTCAGCATGCCGGGGACGGCCGACACCCGGGTGCCAACTGAAGGAGGGATCCTTGATGGGGAAGTCACCATTGCCGTCAGTCCCGAAGTTGTCAGCGAACTGAGCATCGACGACCAATCCAAGGAAGAACTGCTCCTCCAAGCCATGAGAAATAACTTCCAAAGTCTCCAAGCGCTCCACCAAGCCCAAAAAGAGAGGTTGGAAACCAGGGAGAAAGTCGTGCAAACGACGGAGGCAGATTTCCTGGGGCGCTTTGAGGAGAAGCAAGCCTGGTTCGCCGAAGCCTACCAGGAGCTGAAAACCAACCGGGAGCAACTGAGCGAACGCTAGAATGCGCTCCTCCTAAAGCATTCCGATGTCGAGAGAGCACAATAAGAGGCCTCAAAACTGGCCGACATGGAGAACAGCCTCCTGACAGAATGTCGAGTCGGGGTCGAAGCCTATGAGGAAGATCTCACTGCCCGCGAGAAGGCGCTTGCTGACAGGCTACGCCTCAAAGGTGAAGTGATCGAAAAGCTTGTCGCGCAGCAAACTCAGGAGCTGGAGCTGGCACACAAGGGAGCCCTAGATACCTTGGTTGCCGATCATGCCGGCAAGCTGAAGGAAGCCGCTGATGCTGCCGAAGCCACAGATGATGCTGAAGCCGCAGAAGCCGCCAGGAACAAGCTTGCTGACAGGGTGAAGGGGCTGGAGGCGGACCTCGAGAACCTCGGCAATGAGATCTTGATGCTCAAGACCGACAAAGAGAAAGCCTTCGTCAGCCTGGCAGAGACACAAGTCGACATGTCCGAGAAGATCAAGCAAATCGCCTCTGCCAAGGACTCCATCGCTGATCTCGAGCTGAAGTTGTACACGCTGAACGCATCCCTTGCGCACAGCAAGGCCTGCGAGAAGGCCTTGATCAAGGATCTTCAGGAAGAGAACGAACTGATCAAGAGTGCCACCGGTGCCCATATTGACTTTGTGAAGGGCGTGGAGATCTGGACCGAGCGTCTCGTCGATGTGGCGGAGAGGCTCGATGCACAGATGTCCACCTTGGGCTTGCAGAACTTCAATTTTTCTTTTGACAACGCAGTGCCTATGAGCGCTCGGCTGACCACGTTCTTCGATGGCATCATTGAGGCCTTAAAGGATATTCACTCCAATCGGCAGCTCATTTGGCCAACGAATCCCGCAAGCTCTACCGAGCCGTCCTCCTCAAGGTGCGCGTCAAAGTGGCATACAAGAACCCCGACATCAACTTCACCAATGTCTTCGACCACCTGCCAAAGGACATGGACGTTAAGGCGCTCGAGGAACTCATCATGCCCATCATTGACAAGGTGGACCAGTTCAAGCGGGTTGAGGGCCAGCACCCGAACTTGCCACGCCATTTCCTTTTGTCCCATTGTTTCATGTTCAAGACCATGTCATCTTAAGTTAGTGTCATGGAAACTTTTGATGTAATATGACTATTTGTGCTTTGAATGACTGCATATTATTCTCGTTGTTAGATTCCTCTTTGGATGGTGCTTTCCCTATGCTTTTTCGGATAAAAAGTTGCCAGCATGCGTAGCCCTACTGCGAGCGCTTTGAGGAGTGGGTCCTTAGCAGCCTGCTGGCGGTGCTACTGCCGGCAAGATACCTTGACGTTCTTGCCATGGCCACTTGAGCAGTTGAGAGGACTCGAAACAGAGTAAGGGCACGAGTGCAGCCACTTAAGCCATTGAGAGGACTCGAAAATGAGCAAGGCGCGAGCACAACCACTTAAGCCATTGAGCGGACTCGAAACAGAGCAAGGGAGCAGCTGATCACGGCAAGGTTCCTTAGCATGCAGATTTTCCATACAAAAGTCAAAATCGTCCAAGGAAAATAACTTCACAGAAAAAATTCACTTAGGGCTTAGCAAATTATCTTTCCGTCATGGTACTCTTACTGCACCTTCCGCAAGATGCCAATTTCGGACGTCGCCCGTTTGGTGTCCATACTATCTCATCCCCCCGGCAAACTTGCACGAGAGAGAACCTTCTGTCTTTTAAGAAAAAGAAAGAAGAGAAAAAAGAGATGTGGAACCTTGATGGTCCATTAGTACTTGTCAGAAATAGGCATAATGCAACATCTCGGTTAAATAGGCAAAACAAGTAGTCATGGAAATCGACAAGGGGTGCTGAACGCTCGGTCTTACTCAGCTATGCACAAGGTCTGCGCCTGGCTTTGTAGAAACGATCACATGCCTTGCCGGCAAGACTTGTACAAATGGTGGTTTCCATGGGGCCCGGCAACCGTGCCTTATGGGTAGAACTTACGAAGATGCTTGATATTCCAGGAGTTGCTCAAGTGCCATCTTCGGTCTCTAGGCAGACTGCGCCAGGCCTGGTGACTAGTACTACCCAATAAGGGCCTTCCCACTTCAGCTTCAACTTGTTGGAATTCTTGGCCGACTAAACGCGCTGAAGAACAAGGTCGCCTTCTTAAAGGCCTTTGGCACGAACCTTGCGGCTATGATAGCGGCACAAAGCTTGCTGGTAGCGTGCACCTCTCATAGCAGCCGAAGACAGTCTTCCTCAAGGAGCGTCATGTCATCTTGTCGCAACTGCTCTTGCACAATCTCATCATAAGTGAGCACTCAAGGTGACCCATATATGAGTTCCGTGGGCAGAACTGCTTCTGCCCCGTACACCAGGGAGAAAGATGTATGGCCGATGGCTCAGTTTGGTGTCGTTCTGATCTAAGAACCGTCGGCATCTCATCAATCCAACGCCTTCCGCACTTGTGAAGCTTGTCGAAAGTTCTCTTCTTAATCCCTCATAGCACTTCAGCAGTCGCCCTTTCCACTTGGCCATTGCTCCTTGGGTGAGCGACAGAAGTAAAACAGTTTTTGTTGCCAAGGTCCTGGACATACTAGATGAAGGTGCGGCTTGTGAACTGTGTGCCGTTGTTAGTGATGATCCTTTGAAAAACATGACGGCTGACTGTATTGTCACCTTTCTCACTTCCTCCACTTCCGGCCACTTCGTGAACTAGTCGTTTGCAATGTACAAGTACCCAAAGCCCCCGGTAGCACGGGGAAAGGGGCCCAAGATGTTGATCCCCTAGAGCGAAAATGGCCAGGAGAGGGATTGTTTGAAGAGCTTGAGCTGGTTGATGTAGTCTCTTTGAATGGAAATGGCATGCTTCACACTTGTTTACTAGCGCAGTTGCATCCTGGAGGGCGGTGGGCCAGAAGAAACCTTGCCAGAATGCGTTGTCGACCATGCTCTTGACCGTATGTGCGAGCCACATATGCCTCCATGTATCTCTGCCAAGAGCTCCAGTCCATCCTCCCGAGGAATGCATTTCAATTTCACACCATTTGATCTCTTTCTGTACAGGACATCATCCACAAACTTGTACATACTAGACTGACGGGCTACTTTCTCTGCCTCCTCGTGTTCCTTAGGGAGTTCTCCTGTTTGGAGGAATTGAACAATGTGTTGCTCCCATGCCAGAGCCTGGGGCTTGATGGCAAGGACTAAAGGAATGTGTTCTGTCACGGGAGCGTTTGTCTCTACGGCAAGGACCTGAGGTCCTGCCGGAGCCTGTTGCTCCCCGGCAATCTTGGCGTCGTTCCCGGCAACTTCCTTGCCGGCGGCTTCTGGGAGCTCTGCAGGAAAGTATTGGCCGGAATTCAACATTCTTCTCTTATCTTGCTTTGTTGACTATGCTACGGATGGCTGAGTTATCTTGAGCACAAAAGTTCCTGGTCCCACAGGTAACTTTAGGGCAGTGCCTTCGATAGCTCGTCGGCAATGTTGTTCTCCGCACGAGGAATGTTCTCTGTTTGCAAGCCGTCGAAGTGCTCCTCCAGCTTTCTCACTTCATCCACGTAAGCTTCCATCAACGGGCTCTGATAATCCTTGTTGACTTGCTTGACGACAAGCTGTGAATCACCTGTGACGATGAGCTTCTTGATTCCAAGGTATGCCGCGATCGTGAGACCGGCAAGCAGTCCTTCATACTACACCGTATTGTTTTTTTGACCTCTGCCGGGGAAACTACATTTGTATTACGTACTTGAGGTGCCCTCCGGTGAGTGGGAGAAGCAGCATGCCGGCACCGGCACCTTGCAGGGAGAAAGCCCGTCAAAATACATGACCCATTTTTCCTCAGTTTCCTTGCCGGGAAGAGTTGTTCCTTGGACCTCTTCGTCTGGCGTTGGAGTCCCTTCTGCAATGAACTCTGCCAGGGCTCTGCTCTGGATAGTCGAAGTACTTTCAAACTTGAGGCCAAAGCTCGACAACTCCAAAACCCACTCCACAATCCCGCCGGTAGCATCTGGATTCCGCAAAATCAGTTGCAGCGGAAAATGAGTGACGACGGTGATCTCATGTGCTTGGAAGTAGTGGTGCGGCTTCCTCGAGGCCATAAGGAGGCCGAAAAGCAGTTTTTGCGCACCAGAGTATCTTGACCTAGCTCCCTGCAAGAGGGAACTAACAAAATAAACTGGGCGCTACACCATCTTTTTCTTCTGCGTTGCTTCATTTATCTATACTAACCCTGCCTTGCCGGCATTAGGACCTGCCGGGCGAGTTCCTGGCTCATCGATTGCGGCCTCGCCTCTGCCGTCACTTCTTCGTCAGCTTCCCTCTATGCCTTTGTGCTGGCAGGGTCTTGCCGGGGCTTCTCCTTGCGACGGTTTGGAGGCCATCTGGCATGATCTTGCCGGGGGCCTAGCCTTTGTTCTTTATGTCGATTGTTTGTTTGGATGCTCTCTTGATTTCCTTGCATCTACGTCTAGCAGCCCCCTGTCCGGCCTTGCTGCCGGAGTGGCTACTATTGCCCATGCACGAGTAAGAGGCTCTAGAGAACCCAAAACTCTAGTGCACCGACACCTAGCATTTGCTATTTTTATGAGAGATGCCACTAGAGAAAACTATGGACCCTGGATCTGTTCACTTATATATTTACAAATGCTAATATTACCTTGCTTCCATTTATTTGTTTTTATTTTATTTTGCAATTTACTATTATCTATATAACTCAATTGCTTGCAAATAACGAGACCAAGGGGATTGACAACCCTCTTGCCAGCGTTGGGTGCAAGTTGTTTGCTCTTTTGTGTCCAGCCATTGAAGATAGTTGATTATTGATATTCCTATTGGTTCGATAAACCTTGTTTCATAACTGAGGGAAATACTTACCCACATTGTGCTTGATAACAAGTATCATGTACCCTCTACATCCATAGATGGATCCTGTCTGACCTGCTCTAGCGTTGAGGTCGTATCGTAGGTCATATGAGTCCTTAGACTGTATTGGCTTCTTTCCACTCTTGCAGGGGTGTGCAGGTGGATCTTTGGCCTCTCCAACCGTCCTATCCCATCTTTGAGGGGGCGATCTGGCTGGTTGTCCTGAGTGCGTCTGGGGGTGTGGGCTCAAGGGCCTCGACGTCGAATTGCGGCAGCACACGTCGACGCGGGTAACTTTTGTTTTAGTCGAGTCGTTCATTGTTATTCCCTTCTTCAGTTGATAGGGATCTCGTACATCTGTCATTGAGGGTATCTTGTTCGTCTTTTACCTGCTTCTATTTCTTCTTCAGGCTGTGGGCGGTGGCTGTAAGTTGCCGCTTGAACCGTTTCGGATCTAGCGGGTCTTCGGGGCGATGAAATCCGTGGCTCTAAGGCTAACCTCCTCTTCGTAGAGAGAAGATAGTTGATGTCCTTGGAGTCATTGAGGTCCTCGGGGTTATACTAATCCTCGTGTCCCTTCGAGTCATCGATTTCTTGTTTTGGGGCACCGGGGTCGCTGTGGTCTTCCGTATTGTCCGGGGTATCATTTTCTCCGGTGCCCACGTTGCGTTCCCTACCCGGGATTGTTGCCATTATTTCGAGGGGTGTCATCACCACTAGTGGTCCAGAGTCCCTTTTCGTTGGGGTGTCCACCATCTAGAGATCGTAGGTGGTGGTGGTTGTCCATCGTCTACTGGTGGGAGGGGTAGTGGCGTCGATATCTTCATCCATCTCCTTGGCCTCCTTAGAGGCATAGTTTAGCATATCAGTTAAATCTTTGATAGTGGGTACCAAGTGGGTGGTGGGTGGGACATAAAATTTCGCATGGCCTGCCGCAAGCCCGATCAGAGCATAGGGCAAGGTCGGGCCATCCAAAATGTTCATTGTCTGGATCTCGGCTAGCTTCCCGTTCAATAGCGAGAGGTCAGCCGAATTAGCCTTCCAAAGTCTTTCGAGGTTGGCCTCCGGCATGGCGGCACATGGAGCATGTTCGGCGAAGATTGACACGTTGCCTTCGTATGCCATAATCGGAGCAGATCTCAATGCCAGATCCAAGGTAAGAATCAACCCAGAGATGGGGTCGAGGAGGAGGCCAGAAATTAAAGCTTCGTGATTTCCAGGCTCATCGGGTGAGGCCTAGAGCCCAGTAAGGACTAGATCACCCCGGGAGTTAACGGAAAACTTGAGGTTCCCAAACCAAATCACCTTACTGGGGGTGAAACTTCCTACTTGGCCAAGGTTGCCATTTGGATCAGCGTGCAGCACGATGCTGACGAACGCAAAGAGATGTTCGGTGACGAAGACAACCCCAATGTAGATGCTATCGCTGATGACCAAGCGATCCATTGATCCTGTGGCGATCCTACAATGGAATTCTCAATTAAAGAACTAATGTCGGTGTCAAAACGGCATATCTCGAGTAGGGGGTCCCGAGCTGTGGATCTTGGATAAATGGGGAACATGAAACACATGGACAGTATTTACCCAGGTTCGGCCCCTCTCCAAGAGATAAACCCTACATCCTACTTGATTATATTAATGTGTGTGACGATTACAAAGTCGATCTACCACGAGATCAGGCTTTGGCTGCTTCTATTTCTTCAAGCTTTGGGCGGTGGCTATAAGTTGCCACTTGAACCGTTTCGGATCTAGCGGGTCTTCGGGGCGATGAAATCCATGGCTTCAAGGCTAACCTCCTCTTCGTAGAGAGAAGATAGTTGATGTCCTTGGAATCATTGAGGTCCTCGGGGTTATACTAATCCTCGTGTCCCTTCGAGTCATCGATTTGTTGTTTTGGGGCTCCGGGGTCGCCGAGGTCTTCCGTATTGTTCGGGGTATCGTTTTCTCCGGTGCTCGTGTTGCGTTCCCTACCCGGGATTGTCGCCATTATTTCAAGAGGTGTCATCGCCGCTAGTGGTGCAGAGTCCCTTTTCGTTGGGGTGTCCACCATCTAGAGATCGTAGGGGGTGGTGGTTGTCCATCGTCCAGTGGTGGGAGGGGTAGTGGCGTCGATATCTTCATCCATCTCCTTGGCCTCCTTAGAGGCATAGTTTAGCATATTAGTTAAATCTTTGATAGTGGGTACCATGCGGGTGGTGGGTGGGACGTAAAATTCCCCATGGCCTGCCTCAAGACCGATCCGAGCATAGGGCAGGGTCGGGCCATCCAAAATATTCATTGTCTGGATCTGGGCTAGCGTCTCGTTCAATAGCGAGAGGTCAGCCGAATTAGCCTTCCAGAGTCTTTCGAGGTTGGCCTCCGGCGTGTCGGCACATGGAGCGTGTTCGGCAAAGGTTGACATGTGGCCTTTCGATGCCATAATTGGAGCAGATCTCAAAGCCAGATCCAAGGTAAGAATCAACCTAGAGACGGGGTCGAGGAGGAGGCTAGAAATTAAAGCTTTGTGATTTCCAGGCTCATCGGGTGAGGCCTAGAGCCCAGTAAGGACTAGATCACCCCGGGTTTCAGCGACAAACTTGAGGTTCCCAAACCAAATCTCCTTACCGGGGGTGAAACTTCCTAATTGGCCAAGGTTGCCATTTGGATCAGCATGTAGCACGATGCTGCCGAACGCAAAGAGATGTTCGGGGACGAAGACAACCCCAATGTAGATGCTATTTCTGATGACCAAGCGAGCCATTGATCCTTTGGTGATACTACAATGGAATTCTCAATTAAAGCACCAATGTCGGTGTCAAAACAGCGGATCTCGAGTAGGGGGTCCCGAGCTGTGGATCTTGGATCAATGGGGAACATGAAACACATGGACAGTATTTACCCAGGTTCCGCACCTCTCCAAGAGCTAAAACCCTACGTCCTACTTGATTATATTGATGTGTGTGACGATTACAAAGTCGATCTACCACGAGATCAGGCTTTGGTTGCTTCTATTTCTTCTTCAGGCTTTGGGTGGTGGCTATCAGTTGCCGCTTGAACCATTTCGGATCTAGCGGGTCTTCGGCGTGATGAAATCCGTGGCAACGAGGCTAACCTCCTCTTCATATAGAGAACATAGTTGATGCCTTGGATTCATTGAGGTCCTTGGGGTTATACTAATCCTCGTGTCCCTTCAATTCATCGATTTGTTTTTTTGGGGCATCGGGGTCGCCGAGGTCTTCCATATTGTCCGGGGTATCGTTTTCTCCGGTACCCGTGTTGCGTTCCCTACCCGGGATTGTCGCCATTATTTCAAGGGGTGTCATCACCGATAGTGGTGCAGAGTCCATTTTCGTTGGGGTGTCCACCATCTAGAGATCGTAGGTGGTGGTGGTTGTCAATCGTCTAGTGGTGGGAGGGGTAGTGGCGTCGATATCTTTATCCATCTGATTGGCCTCCTTAGAGGCATAGTTTAGCATATCAGTTAAATATTTGATAGTGGGTACCAAGTGGGTGGTGGGTGGGATGTAAAATTCCCCATGGCCTGCCTCAAGACCGATCCGAGCATAGGGCAGGTTCGGGCCATCCAAAATGTTCCTTGTCTGGATCTGGGCTAGCATCCCGTTCAATAGCAAGAGGTCAGTCGAATTAGCCTTCCAGAGTCTTTCGAGGTTGGCCTCCGGCGTATCGGCACATGGAGCGTGTTTGGCGAAGGCTGACACGTGGCCTTCGGATGCCATAATCGGAGAAGATCTCAAAGCCAGATCCAAGGTAAGAATCAACCCAGAGACGGCACCTGGAGCATGTTCGACGAAGGTCGAGGAGGAGGCTAGAAATTAAAGCTTTGTGATTTCTAGGCTCATCGGGTGAGGCCTAGAGCCCAGTGAGGACCAGATCACCCCGGGAGTCAGCAACAAACTTGAGGTTCCCAAACCAAATCTCCTTACCGGGGGTGAAATTTCCTACTTGGCCAAGGTTGCCATTTGGATCAGCGTGTAGCACGATGCTGCCGAATGCAAAGAGATGTTCAGGGAGGAAGACAACCCCAATGTAGATGCTATCGCTGATGACCAATCGAGCCATTGCTCCTTAGGCGATCCCACAATGGAATTCTCAATTAAAGCACCAATGTCAGTGTCAAAACCGGCGAATCTCGAGTAGGGGGTCCCGAGCTGTGGATCTTGGATCAATGGGGAACATTTAACACATGGACAATATTTACCTTGGTTCGGCCCCTCTCGAAGAGCTAAAACCCTATGTCCTACTTCATTATATTAATGTCTATGATGATTACAAAGTCGATCTACCACGAGATCAGAGGAACTAAACAATGGATGAGTAGTATGATGGTTATTCTCTTTGTTGGGGGAGTCGACACCTATGGGATTGGAGGGATCCCTTTACGGTTCGGCGCGGGAGAAGGCTCGCACAAAGAGTAGATCAGATGACCAGCGCGCGGGGAAATTGTCGAAAAGTCCTGTATCATAACGCCCTGGGCATCCTTTTATACTCTCGAAGGGGTCACCAACAGTGGCTTATAGTACGTACACGGGGTGTACAGTGCTACAATGTTATCATGCCTAACACTCACGGTGCAAGACAAACACATTTAATGCTCCGTCAGGCGTCCCTGACCCTCTGCGGGATGGGATAGGAGCCTGTCCCATCGGCACTGCTTAGCCTTTCCATCACCGGCATCACGACACGTGCCTAGGTGAGGCAACACCTGGCCTCTGCGCTGGCAGGGGCTTGTCAGGGCTTCACCTCTGTGCTGGTAGGATGGCGGGGCCTTGCCGGGTGCATTCCTTGCCAGGGCTTGATAGGCCATTGTTGGAAATATGCCCTAGAGGCAGTAAATAAAGTGTTTATTATTGTATTTCCTTGTTCATGATGATTGTTTAGTTTGGAAACACATTGCATGTGTGGATAAATAGACAACACTTTGTCCCTAGTATGCCTCTAGTAGCTAGTTGATCAAAGGTGGTCAAGGTTTCCTAGCCATTGACATGAGCTGTCATTTGATAATTGGATCACATCATTAGGAGAATGATGGGATGGATGAGACCCAAATTATAAACATAGCATATGATCGTGTCAGTTTATTGCTAAAGTTTTCTACATGACAAGTATATGTTCCTACAACCATGAGATCGTGCAACTCAGGGACACTAGAGGAGTGCCTTGTCTGTATCAAACGTCACAACGTAACTGGGTGACTATAAAGATGCTCTATAGGTATCTCCGACGGTTTCTATTGGGTTGGCATGGATCAACACTGCGATTTGTTACTCCGTGTGACGGAGAGGTATCTCAGGGCCCACTCGGTAATACAACATCACAACAAGCCTTGCAAGCAATGTGACTAAGTGTTTGTCACGGGATCTTGTATTATGGAAACGAGTAAAGAGACTTGTCGGTACCGAGGTTGAACTAGGTATGGAGATACCGATGATCGAATCTCGGGCAAGTAACATACCAAAGAACAAAGGGAAAATCATACAGGATTAGCTGAATCCTTGACATAGAGGTTCGACCGATAAAGATCTTTGTAGAATATGTAGGAATCCATATGGGCATCCAGGTCCCGCTATTTTTTATTGACCGTAGATGTGTCTCGGTCATGTCTACATAGGTCTTGAACCCGCAGGGTCTGCACATTTAAGGTTTGGTGACGTTTCAGTAGTATAGACTTATGCATGGTGGTGACCGAAGGTTGTTCATAGTCCCGGATGAGATCCTGGACGTCATGAGGAGCTCCGGAATGGTCCGTAGGTAAAAATTGATATATAGGACGTCCTGTTTTGGTCACCGGAAAGGTTTTGGGCTCATTGGTAGTGTATCGGGAGTGCCGGGAGGGTACCGGGGGACCATCGGGAGGAGTATTTCGACCCAAGAAGCTACATCGGCTTTGGGAGGATGAATACCAGCCCTTAGTGGGCTGGCTGAAGTCCCACATAAGGCCCATGTGGATGGGAAGAAATTCCAAAGTGAAAAAAGGTGCAAAAAGGCAAAAAGGTGGAAATAAGGTAGGAGTCCTAATCCTACTAGGAGTGGAGGAGGAGGACTCCTCCCTCCACTTCGGCCGAAGCCACCAATGGTTGGCCCTTGCACCAAGCCTCCTCCTCTCCTCCTCCTATATATACTAGAGGTCTTAGAGTTTTTGATATAGATTTTCAGCCACGTGCAACCCTCTCCTCTAGTCCGTAGTTTCTCCTCTAGATCGGTTTCAGTAGTGCTTAGGCGAAGCCTTGCTGGAATTACTCCACCACCATCGCTACAACGCCGTCGCGCTGCTGGAGAACACGTCTACCTCTCCACTTCCTCTTGCTGGATCAAGAAGGCGGAGATTGTCATCAAGCCGTACGTGTGCCGAACACGGAGGTGCCATCCGTTCGGTGCTAGATCGGGACGGATCGTGATTGGATCGCGGGATGCTCGCCGATTTGGATCGTGAAGACGTTCGACTACATCAACCGTATTTCTTAACGCTTCCCACGTAGCGATCTACAAGGGTACGTAGATCCACTCTCCCTCTTGTAGATGCTCATCACCATGGATAGATCTTGCATGTGCGTAGGAATTTTTTTATTTCCCATGCAATGTTCCCCAACAGTGGTATCAGAGCTAGCTCTGCGTGTAGATGAGATGTCGAGTCGAACACAAAGAGTTGGTGGGTGTTGATGCTTATATTTCTTCCTCCCTTGGTCGTGTTTTGGTTCAGCGGTATTATGGGATGAAGCGGCCCGAACCAACCTTACTCGTACGCTTACGAGAGACCGGTTCCATCGAATGACGTGTAACCTTGTTGCACAAAGATGGCTGGCGGGTGTCTGTTTCTCCTACTTTATTTGGATCGGATTCGACAAAGGCGGTCCTTGAGAAGGTTGAAAAGTAACTTATGTATCACCATTGTGTTTTTTGCATAGGCGAGAATTGTTCTTGCGAGATACCCGTAGCAGCCACGTAAAACATGCAACAACAATTAGTGGATGTCTAACTTGTTTTTGTAGGGTATGTTGTTATGTGATATGGCCAAGTACATGATGATATATATGTGATGTATCAGATGATCATGTGTTGTATAGAATATCACAACTTGCATGTCGATGAGTGCGGCAACCGGCAGGAGCCATAGGGTTGTCTTTAATTATTGCATGAGCTGCGTGTCAATCATTAAGCACTGTGTAATGCTTTACTTTATCTCTAAACGGTAGCAATAGTAGTAGAAGCATGGTGAGCGCGAAAACCCCAATGGCAACACCTTGATGGATATCAAGATGATCGAGATCTTGGTGTTATGCCAGTGATGATGGAGATCATGTCGGTGCTTTCAAGATGGAGATCAAAAGCACAAGTTCATGGCCATATCATGTTACTTATGAGTTGCATGTGATGTTAATCCTTTTATGCACCTTGTTTTGTTTAGGACGACGGTAGCATTATAAGGTGATCCCTCACTTAAATTTCAAGATGAATTGTGTTCTCCCCGAGTGTGCACCGTTGCGAAAGTTCGTCGTGTCGAGACACCACGTGATGATCAGGTGTGATAGACTCTACGTTCACATACAACGGGTGCAAGCCAGTGTTGCACATGCAGAACACTCGGATTAAACTTGACGAGCCTATCATGTATAGACATGGCCTCGGAACACAAGAGACCGAAAGGTTGAACATGAGTCATATAGTAGATATGATCAACATGATGATGTTCACCATTGAAACCACCTCAACTCACGTGATGATCGGACTTGAGTTGGTGAATTTGGATCATGTGTCACTCAGATGTCCTGAGGGATGTCAATTTGAGTGGGAGCTTTAGTAATTTGATTAACTAAACTCATTATCTTGAACAATAGTCTAAGTAACCTTTGCATATTTATGTTGTAGATCAATGGCTCGCGCAGTAGCACCCCTGAATTTTAATGCCTTCCTAGTGAAAGCTAAGTTGAAAGATGATAGAAGTAACTTTGTGGACTGGGCCCGTAATCTGAGGATTATCCTCACGGCTTCCCAGATATCCTATGTCCTTGATGCACCACTTGGTGACCAACCCGAAGACAAGTCATCCGAAGACGTTAAGAGCGCATGGGAGGCACGTTATGGAGCTTACTCAATAGTTCAGTGTGCAATATTGTATGGCTTATAACCGGGACTTCAAAGACGTTTTGAACGTCATGGATCATATGAGATGTTCCAGGAGTTGAAGTTTATCTTTCAGAAGAATGCCTGGATCGAGAGGTATGAGACCTCCGATTAGTTCTATGCTTGCAAAATGGAGGAGAACGGGTCTATCAGTGAACATATACTCAGAATGTCTGGGTATTCGACTCGTCTGGTGGAGTTGGGAATGCCCCTTCCACCAGAGGTGATCACTGACAGAGTTCTTCAATCACTGCCACCTAGCTACAAGAGCTTTGTGATGAACTATAACATGCACGGGATGACCAAGTCAGTCGCCGAGCTGTTTGCGCTGCTGAAAGTCGCTCAGTCTGAAATCCAAAAAGAACATCAAGTGTTGATGGTCAATAACACCACTAGTTTCAAGAAGAATGGCAAGGGCAAGAAGGGTAAATCCAAGAAGGATGGCAAAGCAGTTGCTCCTCCTGTAAAGAAACCCAAGGCTGGACCCAAGCCAGATACTGAGTGCTTTCATTACAAGGGAACTGGTCACTGGAAGCGGAACTGCCCCAAGTACCTGGCTGACAAGAAGGCGGCCAAAAATAAACAAGGTATATATGATATACATGTTACTGATGTGTACCTTACTAGCTCTTGTTGTAGTGCCTGGGTATTTGATACCGGTTCGGTTGCTCACATTTGCAACCCAAAACAGGAACTACGGAATAGACGAAGGCTCGCGAAGGACGAAGTGATGATGCGCGTGGGAAATGGTTCCAAGGTTGATGTGATCGCCATCGGCATGCTCCCTCTTCGATTACCATCGGGATTAGTGATGAACCTGAATAATTTTTATATAGTGCCTACGTTAAGCATGAACATTATATGTGGATCTTGTTTATTGCGAGATGGTTACTCATTTAAATTAGAGAATAATTGTTGGTATATTTATATGAGTGATATCTTTTATGGCCATGCACCCAATGTGAGGGGTTATTCATATTAAATCTTGATATTGATGATACACATGTTCATAACAATGATGCCAACAGATGTAGAATTTATAATGATAGTACCACTTTCTTGTGGCACTGTCGTTTAGGTCATATTGGTGTAAAACGCATGAGGAAGCTCGATGCTGATGGACTTTTGGAGTCCCTTGATTTTGAATCACTTGACACATGTGAACCATTCCTCATGGGCAAGATGACTAAAACGCCATTCTCTGGAACAATGGAACGGGCAAGTGACTTGTTGGAAATCATACATACCGATGTGTGCGGTCCAATGAATGTTGCAGCACGCGGTGGATATCATTATTTTCTCACCTTCACTGATGACTTAACTAGATATGTGTATATTTACTTAATGAAACACAAGTGTGAAACATTTGATAAGTTCAAGAAATTTCAGAGTGAAGTTGAGAATCATCGTAACAAGAAGATCAAATTCCTACAATCTGATCAAGGAGGTGAATATCTGAGTTATGAGTTTGGCACTCACTTAAGACAGTTTTGAATTGTTTCATAGTTGACACCGCCTGGAACACCCCGGCTTAATGGTGTGTCCAAACGTCGTAATCGAACCTTATTAGATATGGTGCATTCTATGATGTCTCTTGCCGATTTGCCACTATTGTTTTGGGGTTATGCATTAGAGACATCTGCATTCACTTTAAATAGGGCATCATCGAAATCCGTTGAGACGACGCCATATGAACTGTGGTTTGTTAAGAGGCCAAAGTTGTCGTCTCTTAAAGTTTGGGGATGTGATGCTTATGTCAAAAAGCTTCAGCCTGAGAAGCTGGAACCCAAAGAGGAGAAATGCGTCTTCATAGGATACCCGAAAGAGATAGTTCGGTATACCTTCTATCACAGATCCGAAGGCAAAGTTTTTGTCGCTAAGAACAGAACATTTCTTGAGAAAGAGTTTCTCTCGAAAGAATTGAGTGGGAGGAAAATAGAGCTTGATGGGGTTATTGAACCTTTACTTCAACCAAAGAGTAGCACAGCGCAGAAAGATGTTTTTGTGGAGCCTACGATAGTTGAAGAGGAAGTTAATGATGATGATAATGAAGCTTCATATCAAGTTACTATTGAACCTTGTAGGACGACAAGGGCGCGTTCAGGTCCTTAGTGGTACGACAACCCTGTCTTGGAGGTCATGTTGTTGGACAATAATGAACCTACGAGCTATGGAGGAGCGATGATGGGCCTGGATTCTGGGAAATGGTTAGAGGCCATGAAATCCAAGATGGGATCCATGTATGAAAACAAACTATGGATTTTGGAAGTATTACCTGAAGGGCGAAAGGCCATTCACAACAAATGGATCTTTAAGAAGAAGACGGACGTGGACGGTAATGTCACCGTCTATAAAGCTCGACTTGTGGCAAAAGATTTTTTACAAGTTCAAGGAGTTGACTACGATGAGACCCTCTCACCCCTAGCGATGCTTAAGTCTGTCAGAATCATGTTAGCAATAGCTGCTTAATTTGACTAAGAAATTTGGAAAATGGATGTCAAAATAGCGTTCCTCAACGGTTTCCTTCAGGAAGAGTTATATATGATGCAACCAGAAGGTTTTGTCGATCCAGAGAATGCTGACAAAGTTTGCAAACTCTAGCTATCCATTTATGGACTGGTGCAAGCATCTTTGAGTTGGAATAAGCGCTTTGATGAGGTGAACAAAGCGTTTGGGTTTATACAAGTTCATGGTGAAGCTTGTATTTACAAGAAAGTGAGTGGGAGCTCTATAGCATTTCTAATATTATATGTGGATGACATATTGCTGATTGGAAACAACATAGAAATGCTGGAAAGTGTGAAGGAATATTTGAATAAGAGTTTTTCAATGAAGGATCTAGGACAAGCTGCTTTCATATTAGGCATTAAGATCTATAGAGATAGATCAAGACACTTGATAGCACCTTTACAAAGCACATGCCTTGATAAAGTCTTGAAGAAGTTCAAAATGGATCAATCCAATAAGGGGTTCTTGCCTGTGTTACAAGGTGTGAAGTTGAGTAAGACTCAATGCCCAGTGATTTCAGAACATAGAGAGAAGATGAGTGTCATCCCCTATGCTTCCGCCATAGGTTCTATCATGTATGCAATGTTGTGCACAAGATTCGATGTCAGCCTTGCCATAAGTATGGACGGAAGGTTTCTAGGTGATCCTGGAATGGAGCACTAGACGGCGGTCAAGAATATCCTTAAGTACTTGAAAAGGACAAAGGAAATTTTTCTTGTTTATGGAGGTGATCAAGAGCTCGTAATAAAGGGTTACGCTGATGCAAGCTTTGACACTGATCCGGATGACTCTAAGTCACAAACCGGATACGTATTTATTCTCAACGGGGGAGTGGTAAGTTGGTGCAGTTCCAAGCATAGCGTGGTAGCCGATTCTACACGCGAAGCGGAGTACATCGCAGCCTCGAAGGCGGCGACGGAAGGTGTCTGGATGAAGCAGTTCATGACAGGTCTTGGAGTAGTGCCCAACGCACTGAATCCAATGACTCTGTTCTGTGACAACACTGGTGCCATTGCTCTAGCCAAGGAACCAAGGTTTCACAAGAGGACCAGACACATAAAGTGACGCTTCAATTCCATCTGTGATTACATCAAGGAGAAGGACATAAATATTTGCAAAGTGCACACGGATCTGAGTGTTGCAGACTCGTTGACTAAACCTCTTCCAAGGCCTAAACATGATCAACACCAGAACTGCATGGGTGTCCGATTCATTACAATGTTCCATGCATAGTGATGTGAGTTCGATTCATTATTGACTCTACTGCAAGTGGGAGACTGTTGGAAATATGCCCTACAGGCAATAAATAAAGTGTTTATTATTATATTTCCTTGTTCATGATAATTTTTTATTATCCATGCTATAATTGTATTGTTTGGAAACACATTGCATGTGTGGATAAATAGACAACACTTTGTCCCTTGTATGCCTCTAGTGAACTAACTCGTTGATCAAAGATGGTCAAGGTTTCCTAGCCATTAACATCAGATGTCATTTGGTAACAGGATCACATCATTAGGAGAATGATGGGATGGAAGAGACCCAAACTATAACCGTATCACAAGAAGCCTTGCAAGCAATCTGACTAAGTGTTAGTCAAAGGATCTTGTATTACAGAAACAAGTAAAGAGACTTGCAGGTAATGAGGTTGAACTAGGTATGGAGATACCGACGATCGAATCTCGGGCAAGTAACATACCGAAGAACAAAGGGAACATCATACAGGATTAACTAAATCCTTGACATAGAGGTTCGACCGATAAAGATCTTCGTAGAATATGTAGGAATCAATATGGGCATCCAGGTCCCGCTATTGGTTATTTACCGTAGATGTGTCTCGGTCATGTCTACATAGTTTTGAACCCGCACGGTCTGCACACTTAAGGTTTGGTGATATTTCAGTAGTATAGTGTTATGCATGGTGATGCACGAAGGTTGTTCGCAGTCCCGGATGAGATCCCGGACATCACGAGGAGCTCCGGCATGGTCCGGAGGTAAAAATTGATACATGGGAAGTCCTGTTTTGGTCATCGGAAAGGTTTCGGGCTCATCGGTAGTGTACCGACAGTGCCAGGAGGGTACCAGGGGACCATCGGGAGGAGTATTTCGAACCAAGAGGCTACATGGGATGTGGGAGGATGAATACCAGCCCTTAGTGGTCTGGCCGAAGTCCCACAGAAGGCCCATGCGGCTGGGAAGAAAGTCCAAAGTGGAAAAAGGTGGAAAAAGGCAAAAAGGTGGAAATAAGGAAGGAGTCCTAACCCTACTAGGAGTGGAGGAGGATGACTCCTCCCTCCACTTCGGTCGAAGCCACCAAGGGCTGGCCCTTGCACCAAGGCTCCTCCTCTCCTCCTCCTATATATACTAGAGGTTTTAGGGTTTTTTATATATATATTCAGCCACGTGCAACCCTCTCCTCTAGTCCGTAGTTTCTCCTCTAGATCGGTTTCAGCAGTGCTTAGGCGAAGCCCTACTCGAATTACTTCACCACCATCGCCGCAACACCGTTGCGCAGCCGGAGAACTCGTCTACCTGTCTACTCCCTCTTGCATGATCAAGAAGGCGGAGATTGTCATCAAGCCGTACGTGTGCTGAACACGGAGGTGCCATCCGTTCGGTGCTAGATCGGGACGGATCGTGATTGGATCGCGGGATGCTCGACGATTTGGATCGTGAAGACGTTCGACTACATCAAACGCATTTCTTAACGCTTCCCGCTTAGCGAGCTACAAGGGTATGTAGATCCACTCACCCTCTCATAAATGCTCATCACCATGGATAGATCTTGCATGTGCGTAGGATCTTTTTTGCCATGCAACGTTCCCCAACAGCCATCCTGGAAAGATCTTGCCGGGGTCCCAACCTTCGGTCTTTGGTCTGTCGACTTGAATGTCTTCTTGATGTTGTTGTATTTGGTTCTTAGTTTCTCCCTGGCAGGCCTTGCCGCTGGTATGGCTATGACTGTCCGTGCATAAGTAGGGGGTACTAAAAAGGCCCATACTTTACTACACCGACACTCTTCTACAAACTAAACCCTCTGGTTTATATAGACACCAGGGTACCTAGGTTGCACATGGTTTGTTGCCATTAGGGAATCAAGATGATGATTCTTGCATCTTGACTTGGAGGACACACCAAGGCACTGGAGGTTTCCGTCCTGAACATGGATTCGCCTTATAGATCGGCCTTCCAGTAATAATCATGGAGCATCTCACCTGTCTGGCCCATAAGATATAGACTGATGACCCGAAGACCCCTTAGTATAGGACTCCCTCAATGCCTGCAAGGTGTTCGATGGTATGCCAGGGCTAGATAGAAAATTTTATTGGATTTGAAACTTGGCAGGATGGAGTCTCATTGGATGCTAGAGAGGATGATTTGATTATATCTACAAAATTAATAACTTTCAAGTGCAAGTTTTGGAGAAATTCATTTCTCGCACCAAAATTGAGAGAGTTGTTTGGTGCACTTAAAACAGGCAAAAACAGCTGATCTTCTGGACTTAAGTGTCTGGTTGGAAGGACTATAGAATGGAAAAGTATCAGAATTATTTGAGCAAGGAAAAATAGGATGGCAGTGCAATGCTCAAACTGGATCAGAAATGAAAATTTGTTGGTGTCCTCAAAATTTCAAATGGCCATGACATTTATTCCATAGAAGTTATTTATGTACATCACATGACCTCTCCCAATTTTTGTGGAATTTTGAAATAAATGTTTAAAGTAGTTGTACTGTAACAAAGGCATATAAGAGTTCAAAATTCTATTAAAAGGAGAGTTGTGGGAAAGTTTTATTATAAAAATTATTCCTCCTGAATTTTCAAATGAAATAAAATGATTTAAGGAAAACATTCAACGCCCATAAGATGTCTCCAAAACTTTCTACGTGGGGGGAAGAATTTTAGAAAACAAAGAGCGGGGAGGGTTCTCAAATCAAGAGAGGATCAAATATAATTTAAAAGCTTTATTTCTGGAAGAAAAAAATAATAAAAACACGGATAAATTTTGGGGGTGTTATAGTGCATGGCAAGTTAACTTAGATTGACATTCCATAGATATGGGCGTGTATGTCAATAGTTTTATATAAAGGATCAGTGTCGGATGTGCAATAGGGGTCATTAATTGGATACACCGCACCGACCATTAACTAGTAATCCAAACAACATAACAATTACAAAATATAGATAGTCTAATATATATTTTTCCTCAAAATGGTAAATGACTCACAACATGAAGCGTGAGTTAGTGAAAAACATTGGACAGAAACAAAAAGACCTACAGATTATATCGATCCAACATAACCATAAGTACTTTATTGTTATGGATAATAATGTTTGGACATTAACACGAAGTTGTCGAGATCAAATGACAGAATTGATCATACAACATAACAATCAAGATTGAAGTAAACACAGATAGAAAAGTTATACATTATTATTTCCTCCATCACTTAAGCAAGATGAATTGTGCTAAACCATGGCATTCCATCACTTAAGCAAGATGAATTGTGCTAAACCATGTCATTCTTCTTCTTGTTGATGATCTCTTGAATGATAGGCCCAACAGCCTCCCTTCTCATTGGTTTGGGCACGAAAACATCAGCACCAGCATTCATGAATGCCTCCATGGCATAGTCATCGGTAGAAACCCCCACAATCTTCACATCAGTTTCCCGCATAGCACGAATCTTCACAACTGCCTGTCATACAATAAGAAAATTATATTGTATTTTTTCATCCATAAATGGTTTGTATTTCTGTAAACAAACACGAAAGACTTGCATATAAAATTTTATAGAACTAAGTACCTCAGGACCAGTCATGATGGGCATGTCCTTATCTAACAAAACAATGTCAAACTTGTTCCCCTCAATGAACAAATCAACAGCTTCCTTCCCATTCACAGCTAGAGTAACCTCACAGTAAAATGTGAGCAACATAGTTGAGAGGACCAGCCTACAAACTTTAATGTCCTCAACAAGTAGTGCCTTGACAGAGGTGGATCCTTTGGCCTTGAGCTCCATGATCACCTAAACAAATTACAAACATGAACGAATATAATTTATTCTTGATCCATGCATGCCAAATTCGTACTTGCATGCACATTATTATTCTCGAAAAGGAATCAACTAACAAAATTTTAACATATTACCAAAATCATAGTTTAATTAATACATGACTTCTCAAAGCATGATGAAAGAATATCAAACAAAATTGAGTACTTCAGATGAAAACAATGATAAGGAATGATCGATTGTGATGTCCATGTAATGTTTCCGATGTTCTTTCCTTTTCCTATCATATGTAACACTAAAAAACTAGATGAGCTTAGATAACATCAACCTGGACAATATACAATGTACATGCCAACAATTATATATAAATGAATATAGATGGTTGCTAACAACAACAACAATAAAATTTTCTACACAGATCCAACTAAAATGGGTACTTCCACCCTACACTAGTATAAATCCACCTCTAACATTCTCTTGTACGGACCATAAAACCACCAGAAACCTGATAATAAAATAAGGCAGGAATACAAATAATGGAACACATACTTGAAAGTGAGAGCGAGATGGTGCTGGACGAGATTGGGTATCTTCCTAGTTTTCTTGCTTGAAAGTCTGGTGGTTGTGCCGATACTCCTTGAATGATGAGGTATTTATAGATGGAAAAAGGTATGTGCAGCCAATGGACACCCTATCTCCACTACCTCCACACACACACAAAATCTGCGCCACTCCCCGCCCATGTATAAATGGGGAAATCAGTATTGGTCGCTAATATTTTGCTATTAGTCAGCCATATCCCCACGTAAATATGCTCGATTAATGTTTATATGCAACTTAATGCTTCATATATAATTTCAGGTCTTAAAATATATATCCTCAAATTACTAGAAGTTTTATGAGTTATAATTCCAAATTTTTATTCTATTCATTATTTTATTTTTAAAGTCACATTACAACGCATAGACTCACAACACACATGCACACATGCGCGCATGCGCACACATACACACTCACTAACTCACTCACCCATATGAAGGCATACACATATATGTACCACTAGGAGCACCTCTATGATATTGAGTCAATAGATCTTGAGATTGAAAATGTCACCACATGCACTTCGTTGTAAAAGATAACATCATATCATTGATAGAGTGGCATCTTTAAGACTAAAGTAAATACAGAAAATGTATGAGAACCCATGCAAATTCTATAACTTTAACCGGGGTAGGCTCCTTGCATTAGAAGGTACCTAACCATATAACACTTGTACAAACTTGGCATTAGAAGCGGCCCCCGGAAGTGGTTGTGTACCCAAAATACGACACCACCTATAATAAACCATCAATGGCGGTTAGTATTCTAGAACCACCTCTAGTATAACATTAAGGCATTTGTTAATCCATAACCGCCTCTAGTTTCTCAAGAGCGCGTGCGGTTTCATTGTCGATACCACTTCTGTAGGGATATTACCTTGGAGCGTAGCTATTTTCATCTATTTCTCCTTGACTTCTTGTGCGGGCACTAGCCTATAGGACATTTATGTCGCCTATAGGGGCGTGAATATGCGCTTTAAAATAATTACGATTTCAGCTTGAACAAATGCCGAATAAAAGTAGTGTTTAATTTGTCAGCCACAAAACCTAAAAAAAACTTGGCTCACCTATGTGCACCAAAAACTTATGCTAAGCAAGATAAACAACTAAGCGATAGCAAGAAATATAACATGAAACAATATGGTTATCACAAAGTATAGTGCATAAGTAAAGGGCTCGGGTAAGAGATAACCAAGGCACGCGGAGTCGGTGATGTACCCGAAGTTCATACCCTTGTGGGTGCTAATCTCCATTTGGAGCGGTGTGGAATCACAATGCTCCCCAAGAAGCCAATAGGGCCACCATAATCTCTCCATGCCCTCGCACAATGCAAGATGCCATGATACCACTAAGAGACCCTTGAGGGCAGTCACTGAACCGTATAATTGGTAACCCTTGGGGGCGGTCATCGAACCCGTATAGTTTGGTAACCCTTGGGGGCGGCCACCAAAACCTGTATAAATTGCTCGGGGCAATCTCCACAACATAATTGGAGACCTCGACGCTTACCCCGAGCTTACCACCACAATGATTGGCCTCCAAGGCACCACCAACCGTCTAGGGCACCAAAGCACCCAAGGGAAACAAGCTTTAGGGTGACCAAAAACCCAAGGGTAATAAGCATCTCAAAGTTCACTTCCATGTATCAAATTGGAGATATCAAGCCGATGCAACTAATGCAATGGCAACAACACATGAAGTGGTTAAGTCCCTCACTCCCAAATCCCACCACAACAACAAAAGCTGTGGAAGATTATGAGACGGAGAACAAGGAGCTCACAAAGAACTCAAAGACCAATATCCAAGGGGTTCCCATCACATAGAGGATAAAGTGATTGGTGGAAATGTTGATGCAGATATCCTCTCTCTTTTACCTCAAAAAGGAGCAAGAACCATTGGAGGGATTGAGATTTAGCAAGCTTGAATAAGGTTAACGACGGGTGAAGAACACGAGATCAAGAGATAAGGTCCATTGGGTAAGGATAACCCATTTTACAGGTGGGGAAAAATCCAGCTTTTACCCCCTAAGCCCGCACATAAGCGGTGCTACCGCTTTGGAGAGCAGTACTGCCGCTCGGGCGGTAGTGCTCCGCTAAGCAGTGCAATGGCACAAAGCCTGGAGGCGATAGTTCCGCCAGAGCGGTACTACCACTTATAAGAAGAAGTAGAGTGGTAGTGACTGGCAGTAATACCACTTGTAGGCGGTACTATCACATAGCACTACTGTGCCACTACTACCAAGTTCGATACGAAAAGTCAAGACCCCAAGAGGCAGCGGTATTACCAGCAGAACTGGACAGGGGTACTATCTCTTATAGGCCGTACTAAAGCTTATAGGTGGTACTACCGCTTGCCCACGGCGGTACTACCGCGGGAGAGCAAGAAAGAAGCCAAAGAAAATAGATGAATACAATAAAACGTGAACTGCCATAACTTTCGCATATGAGCTCCGAACTAAGCAAACTCAAGCTTGTTGCTTAAATAAGAAGATGCAGTATAAAAATGCTAGTGATATAGAGATGTCAAACCTCTATGAATGAAGATCCGGCAAAAAATCTCAAATCAGAAACATCATAGAATATGCATATGAACTCTGTTTTCGATGAACTCGAGCTTATCATGAAGATGACCGTAAGCTCTAAGACCCCAAAAGAGATAAGCCAAATAAGAACAAATAAACATTATAATGATGCCAATAATGCAATGGTTTGAGCTCTCAAAGAACGATACGATCAAGCTACACTCACAAGAGCCCCATTGATAGTACGGCTATCAATCCTATAACCCGGTCTACTAACTACCACCACATGAGACTGGTAAAATAGAAAAATATATCAAGGTCAAACCTTTGCCTCGCGCATGGTCCACTTGAGCTAGATGGTAACGATCTTGTCCTCCTAAAAATAGACCACTTTTCTGGATTGTGTCGGCTCGATGAAGACTAATAGATTTCTCCCTCATACTCCAGTATGGGTGAGCCTCTATTAGGCACGGACGGCAAGCTTCAAGCATGCAGTCTCTTTGTTACGCTTCACTTGAACTCGCACATCGCAACCTTGATGACGATCCACACTTGATGTCATCATCCATGGGTTTTATGGGATCTCCCTCTTGATGCAAGCCCATGTAAATATACCTAAGCCCATGAATAACACTCACAAGGAACATGGGTTAGTACACAAAGCGTAATAACTTACCATACCATGTGATCACTTGATCCCACTTGGTAAATTTTCTATGCTTTGTGTGTTGATCAACTTGAATCACACTTTGACTTTCTCTTGATCAACCTTGTATCTTATATTCTCTCTTTATAAAGATGATGTCTTGAAGGTAACCATCAATGCTCCCACAATCTTCTTCTTCAAGACATGCTTGAAATAAGCTCAACTCTCACATGACCAATCTTGGGATAAATCCTTGAATACCACCTTGGTTATCACATAAACTCCTTGAAACCAAAACATGGACTCCAAGAAATGCCTATGGACAAATCCTTGAAGTAAAACTCAAAGAAATCATTAGTATGTAGGGATGTAATCAATTACCAAAACCGTACATGGAGAAATCTGCTCGAACACACTTAGTACAACAGATAGATACCACTAGCATACATCAATTACAACAAGAATAAGTCTTACATAGGAACGGCAATAACTGTCTAGTCTTACATTAATAAGCTGTAAAGGCAACTCCAGAAGAAATACGACAGCGAAAATATTAACAGTTGGTTAAACCCAGGTAGAAAGCCATAACCTACAAGAGAGCTGATAGAGGAAGCATAATAGTTCACATGGGCATCGTCGAAAAACTCTTATTGAAAACCTATTTATTATATTCTTGGACATGTTTATACCAAAGGACGGGCCACATGAGTACTTACAATGTACCCTTGAAAGCGCAACTTCCCCCTAGGTGGTTTTGGTAATTCAAAAAAACATATAGTTCATTGAACTAATGAGCCTCTCAAGATATTTATGGAAAGTTCAATGAATGGTTTGGCTAGGATTTGGGAGATGGAACCATGCACACCAGTTTGCAAGAGCTTCAAGACTCTATATTTTCTTTCATGCGAGCAATCACAATTGTCAACAGGCGAGCTAATATTATTAAAAGGGTAAGAGGTGTTGACAATGATTTGGTTGCTCAAAGTGTGTAGAGATTTTCCACCAAAAGGTTTAACCAAACTCTCACAAAAGATTATATCCAAAATGCTAAATTTGATGCCACCAATATTTCCAAATCGTCCCCACCGAGTTTACCTTAGATAGAACCCAAGCCAAAACCCTAGCACCTCGATACTACCGAGATTTGTTTTGGTACAACTGAAAAGTAGCCGCCAGCTCTCTGTGTTCGAAATGATTTCGGTTGGAGTTCCCAGGTTTTTAATTTCAGTGCCATTGAGATGTCGATCTGCACTAGGTCAACCGAATTAGTCTCACCGAGTTTTTTTCCTATCGGTCTCATCGGAAAGCTGAAAGTTGGAACATTTTTCACTAGTCGGTGCAACCGAGTTTTTACTTCGGTTCCCCCAAATTGGGCAATAATGTTCTAGAGGTTCAATTTTTGGAGGTGGCTATATATACCCCTCCACCACCCTCTCATTCAGAGTGAGAGCACTGAGAACAAAGCAGCACTTCCACCATTCATTTTCTAAGAGAGAACCACCTACTCATGTGTTGATATCAATATATTCCACTCCCACCATATGAATCTTTATTTCTAGCCTCCCCAAGTTGTTTTCCATCCAATCATCCTCTTCTGTCAAGCCAAATTCTGTGAGAAAGTGATTGAGTGTTGAGGAGACTATCTTATGAAGCACTAGAGCAAGGATTCTGTGAGAGACTATCCTATGAATCTTTATTTCTAGCCTCCCCAAGTTGTTTTCCATCCATTCATCCTCTTCTGTCAAGCCAAATTCCCTGAGAGAGTGATTGAATGTTGAGGAGACTATCTTATGAAGCACTAGAGCAAGGATTTCATCATCCTTACAACATCCATTACCTTCTGTAGAGCGATGTCTCCTAGATTGGTTAGGTGTCGCTTGGGAGACTCTGAATCATGGGGAGTTGAACCAAGAAGTTTGTAAGGGAAAGGAGATCGCCTAATTTGTGAAGACCTACCACGACTCAGGATATTCCTTTTAGGACTGATGCCCCACAAGTATAGGGGATCAATTGTAGTCCTTTTCATAAGTAAGAGTGTCAAACCAAACAAGCAGTAGAAGGAAATGATAAGCATTTTTTAGCAAGATATTCTCTGCATGTGTTGTAAGTAATAGTGATAGATAGTTTTGTAGCAACATAATTCTTAAGTGAAAAGTAAGAATAGTAGAAAGTTTGTAGCAAGATATCGCAATCGTTTTTGTAGCAAAGTAACGGCCTTAAAGTACTCTTATAGAAATGAAAGAGCTCCTGATGACACTTGGGAATTTCCATCTAGTCATGTTCATCATATTGAGTTGATTCGCGTTTGTTACTTTTATAATTTGATATGTGGGTGGACCAGTGGTAAGGTGTCGTTCTTACTTGAACAAGCAACCCACTTTATAAGTTGATATATGTGGTTTTTATATTATGATGTGCAAGATCTTAATGTAAAGGAACGCCACTTTATATTTCCCCTTATGATAGAAACCTTTATTACGCAGTCGGTCGCTTTCATTTCTTTTCCGTCACAAGATCGTACAAAGCATATTTTCCCTTAAAATAAAATATCATACTTGTTTAAGAGCAAATTTTATTGCTTTGTGTACTGATGACAACTTACTTGAAGGATCTTATTCAATTCAGAGGTAGGTATGATGGACTGTCACGGCAAGAAACTGTGTTTAAAGGTTATGGATGCACAAGTAGTATCTCTACTTAGTGTTAATTTTTGGGCTAGAAAAAGATCCTAAGTAAGCACCACATGTCAGAGGATCCATTGCAATATAACTTCTACATGAATGTAAACAAACATAACTCATTACGATGTCTTCCTTTTCCATCATCAACACTTCAATCATTATATAATATTTGATGGGATCTCACAATCATTGAAGATATCCAAGATAGTATATTTGTATGTGAATCTCCTCTCCTCTTTCATAATTTTGCATGGAGTGTATCAATGGCTAATGTTATGTTTGTTAACTCCCAACAACTTTTATCAATCATAATTTTTATATGTGAAGCCATTAATCCCCATGGGATTAGCTTATGATTTTCTATTTCTTTAATTTCATTGCTATGATTGATGCATGAGAGTAAACAAGCAAACTCAAACTGATCTTTATTATATAACTCTCAGACTCGATTACAAGGATAGATAGATCTCAAAGCAAACACTCTAAGCATAGCAATACTGAAATTTTATTTCTCTAAATCACGAAATAACTAAGGATCGAACTAAGATATATGATAATGGTAAAAGTGATGGTGATACGATACCAAGGCACCTCCCCCATGTTGGAGATATGCCCTAGAGGCAATCATGTATGATGATGTTTCGTATGTGTTTATGAATAAAGATAGTCCTTGGACATTATCATTGATGTGTATTAACAAGTATGTGACTTGTTTGTGAGACTACACATTGTATGATGACTGTCCTAAATGGTCCCTGGTTGAAAGGGTTGTGTGGACGTGCAACTAGTTAGACTAGCATATGACACGGTGGATGGTCCGGTCTCACTGACCATGTAGCATTGGATGCTAGCCGGATAATATGGACTCAGAAAGGTCTGGTCGGATTCGACATAGTCAGATCCGAGTCGAGATAAGGTCTAAGTTGGACAGACCCAACTATGAGATGCAGTGATAGGTCATGTGTGAGTCTCTAGTACAACATACGTTCTATGTCCTAAGACCTAAGCTGGCGCATGTACTCGGGATGGTGACAGACTTGCTTTGGGACGACCAAATGCTACTCCGTGACTGAGTAGTTACAAAGGTAGGTTTTGGGCTTTTCCAGACCCATGCTGCGAGATATGGTCCAGCAAGATGGGATTTGCCCCTCCCACCAGGAGAGATATGCTTTGGGTCCTCTCGGGTGATCCGACCTGGATAAGCATGGCCATGAGATGAGGATTATGAGATAGTCCAAAGTGTTGGTTAGATTCACCAGAACAAGAAAGAGGTCATGCTGCAGCAAGGATGGCCATGTTGCCTTGTGCACAACAACATATATCGTGTGGCAAAGGGAATAGAAGTGTGAAGTACAGGTTTGCCTAACCAGCTTCATCGGACACCTGGAGTCGGCACGTCTTGCTAGTGGTCGCTACCGACCGGTCGAGTCGGATGTGATCTGACTCGCGACCAAGTGGACGAGAACCTAAAGGGTCGCGTGCTTAAGGGAAGGAACACATGGGCTTTAGGATCCGTGCAAGGCCCAAGAGTTGAGCCCGCGCCGGATGCCTATATATAGTGGAGGTGCGACACACCCATCTAGTTGATCGTTTTGGCGCCGTCATTAGGGTTTGCATGCGAATAGCCACCTCCACTCGTCGCCAACTATGTGATCGGACTTAGCAGTCCGCCACATGGGTGTTCCTCCAGCACACGCGGATACTGTTAGAGGCGGTTTACTTGCGCCGCTTCGGCGAACCTGTATGTGGGATCCAGCGACCGGCTGTTCGAGGGACATCGGACGAGGAGTAGACAGACCACGCGAACACGCTGCCCCAACCCTACTTCCGCTGCATGGCACTACATGTCTAGTGGTAACAATCTGTGATCCATCTCCATAGCATGTTCTTGGTTGTTCTACATGTAGGAAATTTTTAATTTGCATGCGATGCACCTACGATAGAACCCAACACCCCAAGCTTGGAACAAACTAAGGGTGGTGCCCAAACCCATGTACTTAGGTGACCTTCTTAGGTGATGGTGGTGATGAAGTGATCCTTTTTGCAATGATGCTCTTTAAGATACAGATCTCCTCATTAAGTTTATCAACCTCTCTCTTAATTTCTAGATTCTCCTTATGAAGTTTATTGGTGACGATCATGGCTCCTTCCATCCAATTATGAGTTTTACTAGTGGAGGTAGCGATAGTATCTACCTGCACACGACGATAAGGGTTGAATCTAGTATTGGAAGGTGTAACCTTATTTTGTAACCTCGACTTCTTGAACTCCACATGGATATCTCCAAGTTGAGGTAGAGGTACTTCCTCTTCTTCTTCACCACTTGAAGGTTAGATCCTTTTCAGATCAGCATCCACATCTTCCACCATTGACCACCCATAAGGATATGCATCCCCATAAACATGGGGGCTGACAATGAGATCTGAAATGCAGATCTCTCTTCCTCCGAGTCTTGTGGTGACATATTGCCTCTAAACCTGTCAGAAAACAGCCCGAAATAAGAATAGAGGATAAACTTCTGATCCGGTGGTCAAAACAGACGGGAGTATATATAATGAATTTTTATAGGTCAAAATACATATCCAGGAAGGAAATGGAGCACGGGACGCACACGAGGTTCTCAGAAGCCATCAATGCGCGTCGAGGGGGTGGGGGTCCCTCGTGGGCCCCTCGATGGTTTTTCTTTTTGTATTTTTTCTAAAATACCAAAACTAAAATATTATATTTTGATGGAATTTTTGGAGTCAGTTTACTTACCGTAACACATACATACCCCTTTTCCAGGTTATGGAGTGTTCCGATAGGTCTCTCTTATGTGTTCTTCTAGTGTCATCTCTTGAATAATATTAGTTTCAACATTAATGGGTATACCTAAGATGTATTATTTAAGTCTCTTCCCATTTACCACTCTTGGGTTCGTGCCCTCAGAGTTGTTAATATTGATAGAACCGGAGCGATAAAACTCTTTGACGATATAAGGTCCTTCACACTTGTAGAGAATCTTACCTGCAAAAATATGAAACGAGAATTCTACAAAAGAACTATGTCTCCTACATTGAATTCCCGTTTTTGAACTCTTTTATAATTGTCACATCCCTAGCTAGTTGTCCTAGGACAGCATGTGTGTGCACCATATTTCTATTCTTGCATCAATTTGAAATTGGGTTCAAAATAAACCCCGAGCAATTCATTTGAATCAAACCAACATAATGAATTTGAAAACCAACAAATTCAAAATGCCCATCTAAAATGTCCCCTATGTCTGATAAATATGGACATGAATAGATCAGGGGCCATCTTAAATATTTGAATATTTATAGCATTTCAAAAATAAATATTAAAGCCGCTGAAATGTCAAATAAAGCATTAAAAATATTTCAGTTTTCAAAATATTCTGAAACTTTTTTATAGGAGTTTGAAATATTCAAGCTTAATTCAAAAAATATTTGGGATATTTTATGTCGGGACCCCGATCCAAAGTCATATGAATCCAAACTATAACATATCACATCTCTTTGCGGCCTCACGCACGGTAAGTTCCACGGCTGCAGCCTTACCTTAGCCGGGACCGTTTGCGTCTTTTGCCTCACGTATGTGAACATGTCGCTGGCAATCAAACGACAGAGAACCCGGGCCGACATGACTAGTCATAGAACCCAAGTGGCACATCCGTACGGAAACAGGCATACATAACCCGGCAATGCAGCTGTCGGGCTCAAGCGTGTGTAGATGAGTCATAGCAAGCTACAAGGACTCCATTATGCCGTGAGATATAAATGCCATCACTGCACGTAGACGAGTCGTAGCAGGCTACAGGGACTCCATTATACTATGAGACATTTCCCCGAAGGGACGGACACAGTAGCAAAGAAGGATACATGTCGGTCAACCAATGTGTCCGGAGCAGTAGCAAGCTACCATGGCTTGGTGGAAGTACAAAGAGGCAGTTTCCCATAAAGAGTACTACTAAAGGCACACAAGTAGGTGTCGGATCCCATACATACCGTTGCACGTCACACGTACGCACGACATGCCCGATATGCATAGATACAACCATGGCATCACAACATAACCATACAACAACATGACTTTTATTTAAGAGGCTCAGACGAGCCATGCATAATATGTTCTTACAGATAGGGGTCACATGACCCGACACTCAAGTCATACAAACAAGTTCATACAAACCAAGCGGAAGCATAAAGCTATCATAGTACAGACAGATGAAAGGGGTAAAAAGGCACATGGCTTGACTGTCTACAGCCCGCCACAGGCGTAGGGTCGTAGCTGGGACACCAGCTATTCGACATCGTCGACATCTAGAAAGAACCCACCCGAAGGGTCCTGGGTTTCATCTGTAACATTTATTAAGCAAACATGAGTACAAATGTACTCAGCAAGTCTTTAAAGCAGACCTAGGATAATCATGCTCATGTATCAACATAGGGGGAGGTGGAGTTTATGCAGCAATGCCAGCTTCGACTCATGGCTAACCTACACTACTCAGTTTTAACTCTTAGTTACAATTTTAGGTATCGCACGCGAGTCCACTAACTCCATAGCAATACACCACCATAGATCCACTTCCCTCTCCTGGGAGAGTGCCATCCACGATACTCACACTTGTCTTGATATTTTTATGAGTATCCATTTGATTATCTATGAACAACATAAGTTCTCCAAGTAGTCCATATCCGAGGACGCGGCTATTCGAATAGTTTCATACCCTGTAGGGGCGTACTTCTTCACACACGCTCTCGCCACTTATCGCTGTGTGCTCATAAAACCATGCACCTCGGCAACCTTCAAGCGGAAGCCCAGCGAGGGAGTTGGCCACGACCGTCAATCGTATAAGACCTCTAGTCCATGCTATCGCCTATTTGAGACTGAACCCGCACGGAAGTCCGGCCGAAGTTTCCGCTACGGCCCCAAATGATGTGCGCAGGGTTCCCAAGCCCACCATTTGGGTGACCCTTGGTACACCGTGTCACTGCCTACCGCGTCATAACCCACCCCTAGGGTCAGCGCTACGCACGGCCTCCAGCATGCTATAAACACCAAAAACTACTTGCAACTCCTGGACTAAGGACTACGCGACTGATAAGTCGAGAAGGGTCGAGTTACCGGAACCCAATGTGTGGTAGTCGCTCGTCTTGGATCACAAACATGGAACTCAGTTCCTAAGAACGGTCCCAATGAGACAACCCGCTATGTACTCCTACGTAGCCTCTCATCGCTACCTTTACCAAATCGAGTTCATTATAACATCATCACATCAGAACAACATTGTTTCACTCAGTTCATCACCCAGATGAAACCGACCTGACACAACTCTAAGCATAGCAAGCATAGCAAGCATGGTAAGCTAAGCATATCATGGCACAAGCATCTACCAGGTATGCTAGGTTGCAAGGTTTAGCTATTTACTGTGACAATGTCAGGTTATGCAACAGAATAGGATCATCTACCATGTATGACTGACATGTGATTGGTTGTCCTAATGCAATAACAAGAGCAGGAGTGAGAGAGTGGGATATTATTGGAATGATCAAGGGGGTTGCTTGCCTTGCTGGGTAGCGGAAGGGTTCTCTCCTTCGTCAGGATACTCGGAAGTATCCTCATGAACAGGGCCTACCGCAATGCAGATAAGAAACAATCAACACACGGAAGTGCAACAATATGATGCATGATCATGGCATGATAGTATGTATGGATGAGCTAATGCAACTAGTGATCATGTTGATTTGAAATGAATTCGAATATAGGTTCAAAATTGTTCTTCATTTCAAATTCCATCTACTAACCTATTAGCAAATGTCAATGTTAACCTATTTATATTGCTCTAACATGCATGAAAACAGCACCATTGGATTCATTGGATTTTTCTGATAAATTTTCATATATAAATTATTTTCATCTGATTTACAGATTAATTTATATGAATTTTTGAAGTTTTAATAATTTCTGGAATTATTTTTAAACTAGAAAATAGAAAAATGACGTCAGCCTGACGTCACTGTGACGCCAGCTAGTCAGCTGACCAGGCCAGGTCAAACCTGACATGCAGGTCCCGCACGTCAGTGGCCCAGGCCTAACCTCCGCGCTAACCAGGGGTTTGACCCATCCTCGGGCCCACTGGTCAGTGGCAGGGGCAAGCTAATCAGGGGAGATTGGCCCCCTAATTACGGCCACGTCGGCACCCACTCGAGAGGGGCCCGCGACATCCAAATTAGCGGCGGCGCTCACCGGAGTTGGCCGGAAACATGCCACAGACCACGGTTTCGTGCGCCGAGACCATCTATAGGACGCCCATGCAGTTTTGCGTCGATTGGGGCTAGCCTAGGGGCTCGGGGTGGTCTGTAGCGACGAAGGCGACGACATGGGCGGCCGTCGGAGCTTGGGAAAGAAGGGCACGAAGCCTACGGGGCACAGGAGAGAAGGGGAAGAAGGGGAGGAGCACCAACGACTCACCGCGGAGCGACAGGGAGGTCGGAGGAGGTCCGGACAGGGCAGATTGTCACGGCGGGGCTTCGGTAGCCGGTGGGGAGGAACGGTCATGGCGCGGCGTAGAAAGGCTCCTGGCGTCGGCTGGCTTCACAGGAAGGACGACAAGGTCGTGGTGGGGCTATTGGTGGGCTCGGAAAGGCGCAGGGGGGCTAGCACGACGACAGCGAGCTCGAGCAGAGCTCGGCTATGGCGGAGGAAGGGGAGAATGAGAGAGAGAGAGAGAGCACAAGGAGAGAGGGAGAGGAGAAGGAGGCCACGACGAGGGCCTCGCGCTGGCACTCTCCCAGCCCTCCAAGCCAGCAGCTAGGTAGGGAGGAGGTGGCCGGCGTGTGCCCGCGTGTGGTGAATGCACGCTCCTGTCCTCCTGGTGAGAGGACAGGGATGACTGGCCATGGGCCAGGTGGGCCGTCCTGGCTTGGACTTTTCCCTCCTTTTCCTTTTTATTTTCTTTCTGTTTTCCATTTTCTGACATGTGTTTAATTCTTTTGCAGGTATAGAATGCCAATTAGAATATCCCAAAACATTTTATATATTGAAGTTGGAATATTTCAGACTTATCTGAAAAGTTTCAAAATAATTTGAATACAAAAATAATGATAGTGCTTTATTTAATGATTTCAGGAGCTTTATCATTTATTTTGAATTACTTTGATTGCTCAAATAATTAAAACGATCCCTCTTATAATCATGTCCAAATTTTCCACACATTGGGAACATTTTTAATGGGCATTTTGGATTTGTTGAGTTTTCACGAAGTTTGAATTGTTTGAATTCAAAGTGAGCTTGGGGTTTCTTTTTGTTCCCCATTTCATATTGATGCAAAAAGATGAAAACATGATGCAAACACATGCTATACTAGGACACCTAGCTAGGGATGTGACAACTCACCCCCACTCAAAAGAATCTCGTCCCAAGATTTTGAAGTCGTCAGGAAGAGCGCGGGGTACTCTAGTCGAAGACGATCTTCTCTTTCCCATGTCGCCTCCTTTTCAGAATGGTGTGAGCACTGAACCTTGACAAACTTGATGTTCCAACGTCGAGTGGTACGCTTAGCTTGATCAAGAATACGAACAGGGTATTCTCGATATGTAAGGTTATCTTGGAGATAAAGCGCTTCGTGGTCTATTTCACGGACAGGATCCGAGAAGCAACGCCTGAGTTGCGAGACATGGAAGACATCATGAACCTTGGAAAGATGCGGCGGAAGTTCCAATTGGTAGGCAACCTCTCCTCGTTTAGCAAGAATGCGAAAAGGTCCAATGTAATGAGTGTTGGGGAACGTTGCATGGGAAACAAAAAAATTCCTATGCACACGAAGATCTATCCATGGTGATGAGCATCTATGAGAGAGAGAGAGTGGATCTACATACCCTTGTAGATCGCTAAGCGGGAAGCGTTAAGAAACGCGGTTGGTGTAGTCGAATATCTTCGCGATCCAAATCACCATGCGTCCCGCGATCCAATCACGATCCGTCCTGCAATCGAATCACGATCCTTCCCGCAATGTGATCATGATCCGTCCCACGAACTTGATCACGATCCGTCTCACGAACTTGATCACGATCCTTCCGATCTAGCACCGAACAGATGGCACCTTCGTGTTCAACACACGTACAGCTTGATGAAGATCTCCACCGTCTTGATCCAGCAAGAAGGGGTGGAGAGGAAGAAGAGTTCTCCAGCAGCCTGACGGCGCTCCGGCGATGGTGGTGGAGCAATTCCGGCAGGGCTTCGCCTAAGCACTGCAGAAAACCGATCTAGAGGAGAAACTATGCACTGGAGGAACGGGTAGCACGTGGCTGAAAATTCTGTGCAAGAACCATCAATACCACCAGTATATATAGGAGGAGAGGAGGAGAGGAGGCATCTTTGCCACCAAGCCAAGCTTGGTTCGGCCGAAGTGGGAGGTGGAGGAGGACTCTCCTCCTCCAATCCTAGTAGGACTAGGATTGCTCCTTTTTGCCTTTTTTTCCACCTTTTCCTATTGGGTTTTTTCTTCCGGCCACATGGGCCTTATGTGGGAGTTTCCACCAGCCCACTAAGGGCTGATATTCACTCTCCCACAGCCCATGAAGCCTCTTGGGTCGAAATACCTCTCCCGGAGGCCTCCCGGTACACTACCGGCACTCCCGGTACACTACCGATGAGCCCAAAACTTTTCTGGCGACCAAAACGGGACTTCCTATATATGAATATTTACCTCTGGAACATTCTTGAGCTCCTAGTGACGTCTGGGATCTCATCCGGGACTCCGAAAAAACTTCGGTCACAACCATACATAACTCTATACTATCGAAACGACACTAAACCTTAAGTGTGCAGACCCTACGGGTTCGAGAACTATGTAGACATGACCGAGACACCTCTACAGTCAATAACCAATGGCGGGACCTGGATTTCCACATTGGTTCCTACATATTCTATGAAGTTCTTTATCGGTCGAACCTCTATATCAAGGATTCAGTTAATCCCGTATGATGTTCCCTTTGTTCTTCGGTATGTTACTTGCTCGAGATTCGATCGTCAGTATCTCCATACCTAGTTCAACCTTGTTACTGGCAAGTCTCTTTACTAGTTCCATAATACAAGATACCGTGACCAACACTTAGTCACATTGCTTGCAAGGCTAATTGTGATGTTGTATTATCGAGTGGGCCCTGAGATACCTCTCCGTCACACGGAGTAACAAACCCCAGTCTTGATCCATGCCAACTCAACAGACACCCTCGGAGACACCTGTAGAGCACCTTTATAGTCACCCAGTTACGTTGCGACTTTTGATACACACAAGGTACTCCTCCGATATCTGTGAGTTGCATGATCACATGGTCATGGGAACATATAGTTGACATGCAGAAAATAGTAGCAATAAACTTACACGATCATAAGGTACGTTTGTAGTTTGGGTCTTGTCCATCACCTCTTTCTCCTAATGATATGATCCCGTCAGCAAATGACATCTCATGTCCATGACTAGGAAACCTTATCCATCTTTCAATCAACGAGCTAGTGCACTAGAGGCATACTAGGGACATTGTGTTTGTCTATGTATCCACACATGTATCCATGTTTCCAAATAATACTATTATAGCATGGATAATAAACGATTATCATGAACAAGGAAATACAATAATAAACACTTTATTTATTGCCTCTAGTGCATATTTCCAACAGTCTCCCACTTGCACTAGAGTCAATAATCTAGTTCACATCACTATGTGATTTACATTGTAATGTATCGAACACCCATGCAGTTCTGGTGTTGATCATGTTTAGCCCTTGGAAGATGTTTAGTCAATGGGTCTGCAACATTCAAAACCGTGTGCACTTTGCAAATATTTATGTCTTTCTCCAAGATGTAATCGCGGATGGAGTTGAAGCATCGCTTTATGTGGCTGGTCCTCTTGTGAAACCTTGGTTCCTTGGCCAGAGCAATGGCACCAGTGTTGTCACAGAACAGGTTCATTGGATTCAGTGCACTGGGCACTACTCCGAGACACCTTCCTTCGCCGCCTTCGAGGCTGCGATGTATTCTGCTTCGCACGTAGAATCAGCTACCACGCTCTGCTTGGAACTGCACCGGCTTACCGCTCCCCCGTTAAGAATAAGTACGTATCCGGTTTGCGACTTAGAGTCGTCCGGATCAGTGTCAAAGCTTGCATCGACGTAACCCTTTACGACGAGCTCTTCATCACCTCCATAAACAAGAAACATTTCCTTAGTCCTTTTCAGGTACTTAAGGATATTCTTGACTGCTTGCCAGTGCTCCATTCCAGGATCACTTTGAAACCTTCCGGCCATACTTATGGCAAGGCTGACATCGGGTCTTGTGCACAGCATTGCATACATGATAGAGCCTATGGCTGAAGCATAGGGGATGACACTCATCTTTTCTCTATCTTTTGTAGTTACTGGGCATTGAGTCTTGCTCAACTTCACACCTTGTAACACAGGCAAGAACCCCTTCTTGGACTGTTCCATTTTGAACTTCTTCAAAACTTTATCAAGGTATGTGCTCTATGGAATTGCTATTAAGCGTCTTGATCTATCTCTATAGATCTTAATTCCTAATATGAAAGCAGCTTCTCCTAGGTCCTTCAGTGAAAAACTCTTGTTCAAATATTCCTTCACCCTTTCTAGCATTTCTATATTGTTTCCAATCAGCAGTATGTCATCCACATATAATACTAGAAACGCTATAGAGCTCCCACTCACTTTCTTGTAAATACAAGCTTCTCCGTAAACTTGTATAAACTCAAATTCTTTGATCACCTCATCAAAGTGCTTATTCCAATGCCGAGATGCTTGCACCAGTCCATAAATGGAGTTTGCAAACTTTGTCAGCATTCTCTGGATCGACAAAACCTTCGGGTTGCATCATATACAACTCTTCCTCAAGGAAACCATTCAGGAACGCTGTTTTTACATCCATCTGCCAAATTTCATAGTCGAAATAGGCAGCTATTGCTAACATTATTCTGACAGACTTAAGCATCACTACGAGTGAGAAAGACTCATCGTAGTCAACTCCTTGAACTTGTGAAAAACCCTTTGCCACAAGTCGAGATTTATAGACGGTGACATTACCGTCCGCGTCTGTTTTCTTCTTAAAGATCCATTTGTTCTGAATGGCCTTTCGCCTTTCAGGTAATACTTCCAAAGTCCATACTTTGTTTTCATACATGGATCCCATCTCGGATTTCATGGCCTCTAACCATTTCTCGGAATCCGGGCCCATCACGGCTCCTCCATAGCTCGTAGGTTCATTGTTGTCCAACAACATGACCTCCAAGACAGGGTTGCCATACCACTCAGGGGTAGTACGCGGCCTTGTCGACCTACGAGGTTCAATAGCTGCTTGATCCGAAGCTTCATGATCATCATCATTAACTTCTTCTTCTACCGTCGTAGGTTCCATAGAAACATCTTTCTGCGCTGCGCTACTTTCTGGTTGAAGCAAAGGTTCAATAACCTCATCAAGCTCTATTTTCCTCCCACTCAATTCTTTCGAGAGAAACTCTTTCTCAACAAATGTTCCGTTTTTAGCGACAAACACTTTGCCTTCGAATCTAAGATAGAAGGTATACCTGACTGTCTCTTTCGGGTATCCTATGAAGACGCATTTCTCCGCTTTGGGTTCCAGCTTTTTAGGCTGAAGCTTTTTGACATAAGCATCACATCCCCAAACTTTAAGAAACGACAACTTTGGCTTCTTGCCAAACCACAGTCCATATGGCATCGTCTCAACGGTTTTGATGGTGCCCTATTTAAAGTGAATGCAACTGTCTCTAATGCATACCCCCAAAACAACAGTGGCAAATCAGCAAGAGACATCATAGAACGCACCATATCTAATAAGGTTCGATTACAATATTCGGACACACCATTACGCTGTTGTGTTCCGGGCGGTGTCAACTGTGAAACAATTCCACGTTGTCTTAAGTGACTGCCAAACTCATAACTCAGATATTCACCTCCTCGAAAAGATCGCAGGAACTTAATCTTCTTGTTACGATGATTCTCAACTTCACTCTGAAATTGCTTGAACTTTTCAAACGTTTCAGACTTGTGTTTCATTAAGTAAATATACTCATATCTACTTAAGTCATCAGTGAAGGTGAGAAAATAACGATATCCACCACGCGTTGTAACATTCATTGGACCGCACACATCAGTGTGTATGATTTCCAATAAGTCACTCGTCCATTCCATTGTTCCAGAGAACGGTGTTTTAGTCATCTTGCCCATGAGGCATGGCTCACATGTGTCAAGTGATTCAAAATCAAGTGACTCCAAAAGTCCATCAGCATGGAGCTTCCTCAAGCGTTTTACACCAATATGACCTAAACGGTGGTGCCACAAGAAAGTGGTACTATCATTATCAATTCTACATCTTTTGGCAACAATGTTATGAACATGTGTGTCATCACTATCAAGATTCAATATGAATAAACCCCTAACATTGGGTGCATGACAATAAAAGATATTACTCATATAAATAGAACAACATTTATTCTCTGATTTAAGTGAGTAACTGTCTCGCAATAAACAAGATCCAGATATAATGTTCATGCTTAACGTCGGCACTAAATAACAATTATTCAGGTTCATCACTAATCCCGATGTTAATCGAAGAGAGAGCATGCCGACGGTGATCACATCAACCTTGGAACCATTTCCCACGCGCATCGTCACTTCGTCCTTTGCCAGCGTTCGTTCATTCCATAGTTCCTGCTTTGAGTTGCAAATGTGAGCAAACGAACCGGTATCAAATACCCAGGCACTACTACGAGAGCTAGTAAGGTACACATCAATAACATGTATATCATATATACCTTGTTTGTCATTGGCCGCCTTCTTGTCAGCCAGGTACTTGCGGCAGTTCCGCTTCCAATGACCAGTTCCTTTGCAATGAAAGCACTCAGTTTCTAGCTTGGGTCCATGCTTGGGCTTCTTTGCAGGAGTGGCAACTACTTTGCCATCCTTCTTGGTTTTACCCTTCTTGCCCTTGCCCTTGACTTTGCCATTTTTCTTGAAACTGGTGGTTTTATTGACCATCAACACTTGATGTTCTTTATGGATTTCAGACTCAACGACTTTTAGCATCACAAACAGCTCGGTGACTGACTTGTTCACCCTGTTCATGTTATAGTTCATCACAAAGCTCTTGTAACTAGGTGGCAGTGATTGAAGAACTCTGTCAGTGATTGCGTCTGGCGGAAGGGCAATTCCCAACTCCGCTAGACGAGTTGAATACCCAGATATTCTGAGTATATGTTCCCTGATAGACCCGTTCTCATCCATCTTGCAAGCATAGAACTTATTGGAGGTTTCATACCGCTCGATCCGGGCATTCTTTTGAAAGATAAACTTCAACTCCTAGAACATCTCATATGCTCCATGACGTTCAAAACGTCTTTGACGTCCCGAGTCTAAGCCATACAATATTGCACTTTGAACTATTGAGTAATCTCCAATACGTGCCTCCCAAGCGTTCTTAACGTCTTCGGAGGTCATGTCTTCTGGTGGGTCACCAAGCGGTGCATCAAGGACATATGATTTCTGGGAAGCCGTGAGGATAATCCTTAGATTACGGGCCCAGTCAACAAAGTTACTTCCATTATCTTTTAGTTTAGCTTTCTCTGCGAATGCATTAAAATTCAGGGGTGCTACTGTGCGAGCCATTGATCTACAACATAAATATGCAAAGTTCACATAGACTATTGTTCAAGATAATGAGTTTAGTTAATCAAATTACTAAAGCTCCCACTCAAATTGACATCCCTCAGGTCATATGAGTGTCACATGATCCAAATTCACCAACTCAAGTCCGATCATCACGAGAGTTGAGGTGGCTTCAATGGTGAACATCATTATGTTGATCATATCTACTATATGACTCATGTTCGACCTTTCGGTCTCTTGTGTTCCGAGGCCATGTCTGTACATGATAGGCTCGTCAAGTTTAACCCGAGTGTTCTGCGTGTGCAACACTGGCTTGCACCCGTTGTATGTGAACATAGAGTTTATCAAACCCGATCATCACGTGGTGTCTCAACACGACGAACTTTCGCAATGGTGTACACTCGGGCAAAACACAAATTAATCTTGAAATTGAAGTGAGGGATCACCTTATAATGCTACCGTCGTACTAAGCATAACAAGGTGCATAAAAGGATTAACATCACATGCAATTCATAAGTGACATGATATGGCCATGAACTTGTGCTTTAGATCTCCATCTTGAAAGCACCGACATGATCTTCATCGTCACCGGCACGACACCATGATCTCCATCAACGTGTCGCCATCGAGGTTGTCACGCCCTGCATGCTTCTACTACTATTGCTACTATTTAGCGATAAATTAATGCATTACATAGTGCTTTAATGATTGACATGCAGGTCATACAATAATTAAAGACAACCCTATGGCTCCTGCCGGTTGCCGTACTCATCGACATGCAAGTCGTGAAATTCTATACATCACATGATCACCTCATACATCACATATATCACATCTTGTAATTGGCCATATCACATCACAACATACCCTACAAAAACAAGTTAGACGTCCTCTAATTGTTGTTGCATGTTTTACGTGGCTGCTACGGGTTCTAGCAAGAACGATTCTCACCTACGCATAAACCACAACAGTGATACATAATTTGGTTTTCAACCTTCTCAAGGACCGCCTTTGTCGAATCCGATCCAACTAAAGTGAGAGAAACTGCCACCCGCAAGCCATCTAGGCAACAAGTTGCATCGACGGAACCGGTCTGTCATAAGAATACGTGTAATGTTCGTCCAGGCCGCTTCATCTCACAATACCGCTGAACCAAAATCCGACCAAGGGAGGAAGCAATCTAAGCATCAACGCCCACAAACCTTTTGTGTTCTACTCGAGATCTCATCTACACCTAGAACTAGCTCTAATACCACTATTGGGGAATGTTGCATGGGAAACAAAAATTTTGCTACGCACACGAAGATCTATCCATGGTGATGAGCATCTACGAGAGGGAGAGTGGATCTACATACCCTTGTAGATCGCTAAGCGGGAAGCGTTAAGAAACACGGTTGGTGTAGTCGAAAGTCTTCACGATCCAAATCGCCGTGCGTCCCGCGATCCAATCACGATCCGTCTCGCCATCCAATCACGATCCATCCCACGATCCGATCACGATCCATCCCACAAACTTTATCACGATCCGTCTCACGAACATGATCACAATCCTTCCGATCTAGCACCGAACGGATGACACCTCCATGTTGATCACACATACAGCTTGATGACGATCTCCACCGTCTTGATCCAGCAAGAAGGAGTGGAGAGGAAGTAGAGTTCTCCGGCATCCTGACAGTGCTCCGGCGATGGTGGTGGAGCAATTCCGGTAGGGCTTCGCCTAAGCACTACAGAAAACCGATCTAGAGGAGAAACTATGCACTCGAGGAACGGGTAGCACGTGGCTGAAAATTCTGTGCAAAAACCCGCAATACCACCAGTATATATAGGAGGAGAGGAGGAGAGGACGAAGCTTGGCCACCAAGCCAAGCTTGGTTCGGCCCAAGTGGGAGGTGGAGGAGGACTCTCCTCCTCCAATCCTAGTAGGACTAGGATTGCTCCTTTTTGCCTTTTTTTCCACCTTTTCCTATTGGGTTTTTTCTTCCAGACACATGGGCCTTGTGTGGGAGTTTACACCAGCACACTAAGGACTGGTATTCACTCTCCCACATCCCATGAAGCCTCTTGGTTCGAAATACCCCTCCCGGAGGCCTCCTGCTACACTACCGGCACTCCCATTACACTACCGATGAGCGCGAAACTTTTCCGGCGACCAAAACGGGACTTCCTATATATGAATATTTACCTCCGGACCATTCCAGAGCTCCTCGTGACATCCGGGATCTCATCCGAGAATCCGAACAAACTTCGGTGACCACCATACATAACTCTATACTACCGAAACGTCCCTAAACCTTAAGTCTGCAGACCCTGCGGGTTCGAGAACTATGTAGACATGACCGAGACACCTCTACGGTCAATAACCAATGGCGGGACCTAGATGCCCACATTGGTTCCTAAATATTCTATGAAGATCCTTATCGGTCGAACCTCTATGTCAAGGATTCAGTTAATCCCGTATGATGTTCCCTTTGTTCTTCAGTATGTTACTTGGCCGAGATTCGATCGTAGGTATCTCCATACCTAGTTCAACCTCGTTACTGGCAAGTCTCTTTACTCGTTCCGTAATACAATATTTCGTGACCAACACTTAGTCACATTGCTTGCAAGGCTTATTGTGATGTTGTATTACCGAGTGGGCCCTGAGATACCTATTTGTCACACGGAGTAACAAATCACAGTCTTGATCCATGCCAACTCAACAGACACCCTCTTAGACACCTGTAGAGCACCTTTATAGTCACCCAGTTACGTTGCGACGTTTCATACACACAAGGTACTCCTCCGATATCTGTGAGTTGCATGATCTCATGGTCATAGGAACATATACTTGACATGCAAAAAACAGTAGCAATAAACTGACACGATCATAAGCTACGTTTGTAGTTTGGGTCTTGTCCATCACATCATTCTCCTAATGATGTGATCCCGTTATCAAATGACATCTCATGTCCATGGCTAGGAAACCTTAACCATCTTTCAATCACCGATCTAGTTCACTAGAGGCATACTAGGGCCATTGTGTTTGTCTATGTATCCACACATGTATCCATGTTTCCAATTAATACAATTATATCATGGATCATAAATGATTATCATGAACAAGGAAATACAATAATAAACACTTGCCCTTGATACACTTCTCCTAATTTATTGCCTCTAGGGCATATTTCCAACAACGAGGAGCCAACTTGCCCTTGATACAGAATCGATGGGTACCCTTCAGAGGTGTAACCTGAAGGTAAGCCTTCTCGTCAACTTCATAGGTCACAGCCTTATGATGGTGGTCATATTGGCTCTTTTGACGAGGTTGGGCTGTTTTCAACTTTTCACGAACAATGCAAACTTGCTCCTCTGCATCCTGGATCATATCCGGAACAAAGAGTTGCCTCTCTCCGGTTTCCGACCAGTTAAGAGGTGTTCGACACCTTCGTCCATAGAGAACTTCAAAAGGGGCTTTGCCCAAGCTTGATTGATAACTATTGTTATAAGAAAATTTGGAAAATGGAAGACACTTCTCCCAATTCATACCGAAAGACAAGCTCAGAGCATGTCTTCAAGGAGTTGATTGACTCGCTCAACTTGACCACTTGATTGTGGGTGGAAAGCAGTGCCAAAGGATAGATGAGTCCCCATAGCGGTTTGAAAACTTTCCCAAAATCGGGAAGTAAAGATGCTTCCACCATCTGAGTTAGTCTCCAAAGGAACACCATGAAGAGAAACTATTCGATAAACATACAATTCCGCTAGCTGGCTAGCAGTTATTCCCTCCCGAACAGGAAGAAAATGAGCCACTTTGGAAAGACGGTCAATGACCACAAATATAGCATTATTCCCCCTCTTGGTCCTGGGAAATCCGGTAATGAAATCCATACCGACTTTATCCCATTTCCATTCAGAAATAGCTAAAGGTTGAAGGGTGCCAGCAGGCCTTTGATGTTCTGATTACACGCGACAGCACACGTCGTAGTTAGCAACGAACTGAGCAATTTCTCTCTTAAGGATCAACTGTCGTAAATGTTGTTTCTTCAGGATCACGAAACGGTTCTCAAAGAGCACAACACCTCGATCATCTTCTTAGAAGCATTTAACATTGCCCTTCTTAATGTTTTCTTGATCCGAGATATCTTGGCATCATGCTTCTGGGCTTCTATAATTTGAGCCGTAAGGGTAGGTTTCGCCACCAAGTTGGATAGGAATCTATGAGGAACAATGTGGAGGTTTAACTTCTTAAATTCCTCATGGAGAAGTGGTTGACTTTGTTGTAACATCAGATTGTTACAATAAGACTTACGACTTAGTGCATCAGCCATGACATTGGCTTTCCCCGGGGTGTAAGTTATCCCTAAGTCATAATCTGTAATCAACTCTACCCATCGTCTTTGCCTGAGATTCAAATCTAGCTGGGTGAATATATATTTTAGACTTTGGTTATCAGTGTAAATTTCGCAATGATTACCCAAGAGGTAATGTCGCCAGGTTTTTAGTGCATGGACTACAGCTGTAAGCTCAAGATCATGTGCTGGATAATTATCCTCATGTGGACGCAACTGTCGAGATGCGTATGCAATCACATGACGATCTTGCATGAGAATGCAACCTAATCCTTGTCGCGAGGCGTCGCAATAGATAACAAAGTCCTTAGAGAAATCAGGTGGCACCAGAACGGGAGTAGAGATCAGTCATCTTTGCAACTCCTGAAAACTATGCTCGCATTGTGGAGTCCACTCGAACTTTTTGTCCTTCTTGAGGAGTTCAGTCAGAGGTTTTGCAACCTTGGAGAAATTCTTGACAAAGCGACGACAATAGCTCGATAAGCAAAGGAAACTCCAAACTTGCTTAACCGATTCAGGTTGAGTCCAATCAAGGACGGCCTGAACTCTCTCAGGATTGACAGCAATACCTTTACCAGATATCACGTGGCCTAGATAGGTGACTTCTGGCAACCAGAATTCACATTTGGAGAATTTGGCATACAGGCGGTGCTCTCGAAGTTTCATCAATACCAGCCTTAGATGCTTGGCATGTTCGTGTTCGTTCTTGGGAAGGTTTTCAAACTGCCATGGGGACTCATCTATCCTTTAGCACTACCTTCCACCCTCAATCAAGTGGTCAAGTTGAGGAGTCAATCAATTTCTTGAAGACATGCTCCGAGCTTGTGTTATATCTTTCGGTATGAATTGGGAGAACTGCCTTCCGTTCGCTGAATTCGCATATAACAACAGTTATCAATCAAGCTTGGGCAAAGCCCCTTTTGAAGTTCTCTATGGACGAAGATGTCGAACACCTCTTAACTGGTCAGAAACCGGAGGGAGGCAACTCTTTGGTCCGGACATGATCCAGGATGCAGAGGAACAAGTCCGCATTATTCGTGAAAAGTTGAAAACAGCCCAATCCCATCAAAAGAGTCAATATGACCGTCATCATAAGTCTGTGACTTATGAAGTTGACGAGAAGGCTTACCTTCGGGTTACACCTCTGAAGGGTACCCATCGATTCGGTATCAAAGGCAGGTTGGCTCCTCGTTACATTGGACCTGTTCGCATTCTTGCTAAACGAGGAGAGGTTGCCTACCAATTGGAACTTCCTTCGCATCTTTCCAAAGTTCATGATGTCTTCCACGTCTCTCAACTCAGGCGTTGCTTTTCGGACCCTGTCCGAGAAGTGGACCACGAAACGCTTGATCTCCAAGATAACCTTTCATACCGAGAATACCCCATTCGTATTCTCGACCAAGCTGAGCGTACCACTCGATGTCAGAACAACAAGTTTCTTAAGGGTCAGTGGTCACATCATTCTGACAAGGAGGCGACATGGGAAAGCGAAGATCGTCTTCGACTAGAGTACCCCGCGCTCTGCCCGACGACCTCAAAATCTCGGGACGAGATTCTTTTGAGTGGGGGTGAGTTCTCACAACCCTAGCAAGTGGCTAGGCTAGCATTGTGTTTGCATCATCATCACCATCATTGCATCAATATGAAATGGGGAGAAAGAAAGAAACCCTAAGCATTTTATGAATTAAAGGAATTCCAAACAAATGAAATTTCAACAAATCCAAAATGCCCATCAAAATGTTCCCTATGTCTGATAATTAAGGGCATGGATATACCAGGGACCATTCCAATTATTTGAACATTTGAAATATTTTAAATTATTGAATTAAGTCTCTAAAAATGACAAATAAAAATATTATCATTATCACTGCTTTCAAAATAATCTGAAACTTTTGATACAAGTTTGAAATATTCAAACTTGAAGTTATAAAAAGTTTTAGGATTATTGAAGGGGTATTTGGACCTGCAAAGAAAATCAAACAAATGTTAGAAAACAGAAAACAGAAATAAAAAAAATAAAAGAGAGAGGAGGCCTGAGGCCTGGCACTGGGCAGCCCATCTGGCCCATGTGCTAGTCGTCTCCTACCTCTGCCAGTAGGCAGAGGCAAAGGAGGGCAAGGCGAGGCCTCCACCTCCTTCCTGCCTGGTCGCCCGCCTGGAGGCCCCAGGGCGCGCCAACACCTCGCCGTCGTGCCCTTCTCCTCTCTCCCTCTCGTGAGCTCTCTCCCTCTCTCGCGCTTTCTCCCCGTCGGACCCGCCATGGCCGCGCAGCTCCTCGCCATTGTGCCGCCATTCTAGCCACCAACGAGCCCCCCTGACCCAACCAGCAGCTCCGCCCTGAGCCCCTGAAGCCCCTCGACGGAGGAATCGATCCGGGAGCCCTCTGCTTTGCCGTCATCGCCGAATCCCCTCCGCCGGTCGCCGTCGGTCCTCGCCATCGTTTGGAGCCGTCCGGTCGTCCCCGAGCCTTCCGAGCCCCCTTGCAACCTCCCAGTGAGCCCCTCTTCCTCCCCCGTGAGTTTTCCCTCTCTCTGGCGTCCCCTAGCTAGCCGCGTTGCCGGACCCGAGAACCTCCCGCCGCCGTCGATGGCCGCTGCCGTGCATAGAGCCCTCCAAGCTCACGTGCGCATGCATGGTTGAACTCCTGGAGTTCCCAGGAGTCCGTAGAGACCATCGTAGCATCGCCCCGTGCCCTGTGTCAAGTTTGCGTCCGAGCACGAGCTCCGGCGGCCGCCACGAGCCCGTTTCCGGCGAGCTCCGGTGACCCCATGACCTCCCATGGACCCAGATGGATGCGGTCGTGCACGGGCTGCACGCCGGTGGTCTCAGCGCGCCAAATAATCCCCTGTAGGAGAAACCCGATGGACGCCATCGTCCCTGATGGTCACCGGCGTCGAACCGCCGGCAAACTCTGGCGAGTTTGACCTCAGGTGGGCCCTGGCTTGACTCTGTGAGTCAATGACAGGTGGGGCCCCGGCGCTGATTAGTTTAGGATAATTTGTCATTAGTTTAATTATTAATTAGGTTAATGTGTCACTGACATGTGGGCCCAGTTAGTTAATTAAAACATAATTAGTTTTAATTAGTTAGTTAAGTTAACCAGTCACTGACATGTGGACTCCATATGTCAGGTTTGACTCTGGGCCGGGTCAGCTGACCGGCTGATGTCATCATGACATCATGCTGATGTCATAATTCAATTTCTTATTTAAAAATAATTCCAGAAAATATCTAAAACTTTTAAAAATCATATAAATTAATGTGTAAGTCAGATGAAAATAATTTATATATGAAAATTTATTAGAAAAATCCAATGAATCCAATGGTGCTATTCTAATGCATGTTAGAGCAACCTAAATAGGTGAACATGGACATTTTAGCATTAGATCAATATATAGAATTTGAAATGAGAACAACTTTGAACCTATATTCAAATGCATTTCAAATTGGCATGATCACTAGTTACATTAGCTCATCCATGCATACTATCATGCCATGATCATGCATCATATTGTTGCATCTGTTTGTATTGAATGTTTCATCTGCGTTGTGGTAGGCCCTAATCCGAAGGATACTACTCCGTACCCTGACGAAGGAGAGAACTCTTCCGCAACCCAGCAAGGCAAGCAACCTCATTGATCATTCTGATAACATCCCACCCTCTCGCTCCTGCTCTCATTTATTGCATTAGGACAAACGATCACATGTCAGTTATACACGGTAGATGATCCTATTCTTATGCATGACCTGATCTTGTCACAGTAAATAGCTAAACCTTGCAACCTAGCATACCTGGTAGATGCTTGTGCCATGATGTGCTTAGCTTACTTTGTCTGCTATGCTTGCTATGCTTAGACTTGTGTCAAGTCGGACTCATCTGGGTCATGAACTGAGTGAAACAGTTTTGTCCGATGTGATGAGCTTATAATGAATAGGTTTGGTAAAGGTAGCGATGAGAGGCTATGTAGGAGTACATAGTGGGTTGTCTCCTTGGGACCGTTCTTAGGAACTGGGTTCCGTGTTTGTGATCCAAGACTAGATACTACCACACATTGGGATACTTAACTGACCCTCTCGACTCATCAGTCGCTTAGTCTTTGGTCCAGGTATTGCAAGTAGTTTCTGGTGTTTATAGCATGCTGGAGGCCGAGCGTAGCGCTGACCCTCGGGGTGGGTTACGACGCGGTAGGCAGTGGCACGGTGTACCAAGGGTCACCCGAATGGTGGGCTTGGGAACCCTGCGCACATCATTTGGGACCGTAGCGGAAACTTCGGCCGGATTTTCATGCGGGTTCAGTCTCAAATAGGCGGTAGCCTGGACTAGAGGTATTATGTGATTAACGGTCATGGCTGACTCCCTCGCTGGGCATCCGCTTGAAGGTTGCCGAGGTGCATGGTTTATGGCACACAGCGATAAGTGGAGAGAGCGTGTGTGAAGAAGTACACCCCTATAGGGTTATGAAACTAGTCGAATAGCCGCGTCCTCAGATATGGACTACTTGGAGAACTTATGTTGTTCATAGATAACCAAATGGATACCCTAAAAATCTTAAGACAAGTGTGAGTACCGTGGATGGCACACTTCCGGAAGGGTAGGGTGAGTCCATGGTGGTGTATTGTGATGGAGTTAGTGGACTCGTGTGCGATAACTAAAATTGTACCAAAGAGTTTAAAACTGAGTAGTGTAGGTTAGCCATGAGTCAAAGCTGGCTAGGTCTGTTGATACATGAGCATAAATAGACTAGGTCTATTCTAAAGACTTGCTGAGTACGATTGTACTCATCCTTGCTTAATTAATGTTGCAGAAGAGAACCAGGACCCATCAGGTGGGTTCTATCTAGACGTTGACGATGCCGAATAGTTGGTGTCACAGCTACGATCTTGCCCGTGTGGTGGGCTCTAGATAGTCAGGCCATGTGCCTCTTTTATATTTTGCCGTCTGTACTCAGACAGCTTAAGTTTCCGCTGGTTTGTATGACTATGTTTGTATGACTTGAGTGTCGGGTCATGTGACGCCTATCTGTAAGAACATATTATGCAAGGCTCGTCTGAGCCTCTTAAATAAAAATCATGTTGTTGTATGGTTATGTTGTGATGCCATAGTTGTATCTATGCATATCGGGCATGTCGTGCGTACGTGTGACGTGCAACGGTATGTATGGGATCCGACACCTAGTCACGTGCCTTTAGCAGTACTCTTTATGGGAAACTGCCTCTTTGTGCTTCCACCGAGCCATGGTAGCTTGCTACTGCTCCGGACACATTGATTGACCGGCATGTATCCTTCTTTGCTGCTGCGTCTGTCCCTTCAGGGAAATGTCTTGAAGTGTAATGGAGTCCCCGTAGCCTGCTAGACTCGTCTACGTGCAGTGATGACATCCGTGTCTCGCGACGTAATGGAGTCCTTGTAGCTTGCTATGACTCGTCTACACATGCTTGAGACCGACACCTGCATTGCTGGGTTATGTATGCCTGTATCCGTACGGATGTGCCACTTGGGTTCTATGACTAGTCATGTCGGCCCGGGTTCTTTGTTGTGTGATTGCCAGCGACATGTTCACATACGTGAGCCAAAAGACGCAAACGGTCCCGGCCAAGGTAAGGCGGCAGCCGTGGAGTACCGTGCGTGAGGCCACAAAGTGATGTGGCTTGTTACTGTATGGAATCATGTGACTTAGGACCGGGGTCCCGACCGCGTTGGTATCAGAGCCTGACTGACTGTAGGACTACCAAGCCAAACCGGCCGAAGTTGAGTCTAGAAACACTATAGATATGTAGGGGAATTGATTGTGGAAGGGAACGTAAGGCTCTTTTTACTCCTCTTCCCAAGTGATTCTATGCTGGGTCATTCTTATCTTTTCTACGGGGATAGGAACTAGGATCCTCATCTATTGCTTAGGATGACGAGTTACTAGCCATGGACCAAAAGCTAGCTTGCTTGTGAGTAAGTGCAGTTACTCTAGTGTTGATTGGTGTGACAAACAGATGGAGAAGAGATTTGAGTCTAGATAGTCGAGTGGTCATGCCTTTCCAATCTCTTTTCAATTGTCTCAAAAACTTTCTCAAGCAATTACAGTTGTTATGCTGTCCAATTTCTGCTAGGATCTAATGTCTTTGCATCATTCTCTGTTTCAGATGCCCTGTCATCCTTTCCGTCAGGTGGTCCGTCTGACCAGGTGCATCAATGTGCCGGGTCACACGGCCATGTTGGTTAGAGTGATGATGGAGACTGGATATCGTTGGTACCTAGAGTACACAGTGGAGGAGCAGTATCGAGATTTCAACCAGAGTCAGTATCTGTGTACCGTTAGGATATATCCTTCCTATCCTGGAGCTACAGAGCCGCTTCACTGGACACATGGATTGGGAGTTACCATGGATATGGCAGTTCAGGAAGCCGCTTACACTATGCTGACTATTATGAGGTTTCACCATGGCCTGCTACAAAACACCGAGTTCTGCTATGTTCCTCCTTCCATGGGAGGAGAGGATGCATATCTTAGTGCAGCCTACTTTGATCATTCTCATGAAGACCCTAGGCTGCAGGTGACCGCTCAGATGTTGGAGAACAGGGATCGTGATGCACGTGCCCTTCGCATGGAGCTCTATGCTACCCGTGCCCGTCTTTGGACAGCCTTGACGCAGTTGGCACCTGTCGTGCAGACAGGTTATGGAAATTTGGAGATGCTGACTCCCTCGCGGACTCATTTGCCAGCACACGTAGACTGGCCTGATGTTGGAGGCATCACCCCTCTTCGAGAACCGCTGTTGCCGCCGACAAGGGGACCAAGGCCACATCCGTGTCCTTATGGTTTCCAGGGATCCCAGGCTAGAGTGTTTCCAGATCCTCAGGTTCAGCTCCCAGGTCACGGGGGTAACCTGTACGAGGCATTTTACGGTGACGTTTGAGTGCGTGGATGTTAGATCTGGTATGGTAGTAGACGTATCGCCATAGTCCTGTGTGTCTTGTGGGATATGTATAGGATGCTTGTAATGCCTCCGATGAGCTGTGTCATCTCTCCGTAGTTGTTTTCAGCTTGGGTTTGTACTGAACTAAGCCATGGTGTGTATGAAACCTAATGTTCATATGGTAGTTGCTTTACCATGTTGATTGGTGTTATCCTACATGCCATGTTGATCAGTGCATTCCTTAATTCATGTCTTAGAGTTTTTGTTCTCTATGTCTAAGCTGTGGATTGTTTTCCCCAGGATGGTGTCAACTAGGAACAACCCCGTGCATGCTCATGAGCAAGGCGAGAGTAGCCAGCCAAGGCAAGAAGAGCTGCCACATGCACCATCTCTGGCGGAGGTGATGCTAGAAGCTGAACGGAATAAGAGGGAGACCAACAGACTGTTAGATAGAATTGAACACAACATAGCTCGTGCTCCCCGCAATGATCACCATGATGGAGTGTCACTTGGTGACTTCATTAAACCGTGTCCGCCTAAGTACCATCACTCGATCGATCCCCTCGATGCGGATGATTGGCTGACCAGTATGTCACGCAAGATTCGAGCTGCAAATGTTTCAGAGGCCAACAAGGTGACCTTTGCGACATACTTTCTGGAAGGACCTGCCAACCTCTGGTGGGAAAGCTATGAAACTATGCGTCCCCAAGGGCCTGCACCAACCTGGGCAGAGTTCAGCGCCGCGTTTCGTCTCCATCACCTCCCGGAAGGGCTGATGGACCGCAAGAGAGAGGAATTCTGTGCCTTCACACAGGGTAGATTGTTAGTGGATGCATACAGTCGCGAGTTTGGTAATCTTGCTCGCTATGCTCCAGAGGAAGTCTCAACTGATGCCAAGAAGCAGGCTAGGTTCCGCAAGGGACTTAATGCTGAGCTTCGCCGAGATCTTCGCTTGCATGAGTGCACCACCTTCCAGGCTCTCGTCAATAAGGCCATCAATGCTGAGTCCGGACAAACTGACTACGAGGCTACGAGGAAGCATAACCGTGACTTCAACCCTGCATCGGGTTCAGGCCCCAGTAAACGCCAAGTGTGGGTGCCCAATGCAGCTTTGCCGCCAAGATACACTGCGAGGCCATCTTTCCAGGCACCTCGTCCAGTTCAGTCCAACCCTCCACCCAGACCATTTGGAGGACCACAAGTAAATGTTGCCCCTCGTGATACAGTGGCATGCTACAAGTGTGGAGAACCGGGACATTATTCTTGAGAATGTCCCCAGAATAATGCCAAGCCCGCTGGGCACGGAAAACCAGGGAAAGCCTTCTATGTGAAGCCAACTCCTGCCCGTGGGCGAGTTAATTATGTGTCTGCTGAAGAAGCTCTTGAAGACCCTGATGTCATTCTAGGTACGCTTCTTGTTAATAGCCATCCAGTATCTGTTCTATTTGATACTGGGGCATCTCATTCATTCATCTCAGAAGGTTATGCACAGCTGCATAACATGTCCTTCTGTGACATGCCCACTCCTTTAGTAGTTCAGACTCCTAGATCAAAATGGCAAACTTCTAGAGTGAGCCATGACAATGAAATTCTGGTGGATAGACTAGTATTCCTAGCATCCTTGATAGCTCTCAAGTCTTCGAACATCAATATCATTCTAGGTATGGATTGGATGAAAGCCCACTATGCCAAGATTGATACTCATTCTAGGAATGTTCAACTTACACATTCATCGGGTGAGATAGTTAATGTCTCTACTCGAACAACCAAGCGCCAACTCTATTCCTTAAATACTAGCCCTCTTCCTGAGCTAGAAGATATTCCGGTAGTCCGTGATTTTCCAGATGTCTTTCCAGAAGAACTGCCAGGTATTCCACCTGTCAGAGATGTTGAGTTCGTGATAGAACTTATCCCAGGGACAATCCCAAGAGCCAGAAGACCTTATAAGATGGCGCCCTTAGAACTAGCCGAGCTAAAAACCCAACTCGATGAGGCTTTGAAGAAAGGTTTCATTCGTCCTAGCTCTATTCCTTGGGCTTGCCCCATCCTCTTCGTTAAGAAGAAGGATGGATCGGATCGGATGGTTGTGGATTACCGACCAGTGAATTTGGTCACTATCAGAAACAAGTATCTGCTCCCCAGGATCAACGATTTGTATGTCAACTCGTTGGGATATCATCAAATCAGAATTAGAAAGGGGACATTCCGAAAACGGCTTTTGTCAGTCGTTATGGCCAATACGAGTACACCGTCATGTCCTTCGGTTTAACCAATGCCCCAGCCACCTTCTCTCGCTTGATGAATTCGATCTTCATGGAGTATCTGGATAAATTCGTCGTGTATTACCTCAACGATATACTCATCTACTTGAAGAATGAATAGGAACATGTCGAGCATCTAAGGCTGGTATTGATGAAACTTCGAGAGCACCGCCTGTATGCCAAATTCTCCAAGTGTGAATTTTGGTTGCCAGAAGTGACCTACATAGGCCACGTGATCTCTGGCAAAGGTATTGCTGTCAACCCCGAGAGAGTTCAGGCCGTCCTTGATTGGACTCATCCTGAAGCGTTTAAGCAAGTTCGGAGTTTCCTTGGCTTAGCGAGCTATTGTCGCCGCTTTGTTGAGAACTTCTCCAAGGTTGCGAAACCTCTGACTGAACTCCTCAAGAAAGATAAAAAGTTCGAGTGGATCCCACAATGTGAGCATAGTTTGCAGGAGTTGAAAAGACGACTGACCTCTGCTCCCAGTCTGGTGCCACCAGATTTTTCTAAGGACTTTATTATCTACTGCGACGCCTCGCGACAAGGATTAGGTTGCATTCTCATGCAAGATCGTCATGTGATTGCATACGCTTCTCGACAGTTGCATCCACATGAGGATAATTATCCAACACATGATCTTGAGCTTGCAGCTGTAGTCCATGCACTAAAGACATGGCGACATTACCTTCTGGGTAATCGTTGCGAAATTTACACTGATCACCAAATTCTGAAAAATATTTTCACCCAGCCAGATTTGAATCTAAGGCAAATACAGTGGGTAGAGTTGATTACAGATTACAACTTAGGGATAACTTACACCCCAGGGAAAGCCAATGTCATGGCTGATGCACTAAGTTGTAAGTCTTATTGTAACAACCTGATCTTACAACAATGTCAAGCACTTCTCTATGAGCAATTTCGGAAGTTAAACCTCCACATTGTTCCTCAAGGATTCCTTTCCAACCTGGTGGCGAAACCTACTCTTAAGGATCAAATAGTAGTTGTCCAGAGGTATGATAAGGGTATATCTCGGATCAAGGAAAATATTGCTAGCAGAAACGCTAAAGATTTCTCCAAGGACGATGAGGGTGTTGTGTTCTTCCAGAACCGGTTGGTGGTTCCCAAGAGCACACGCTTAAGACAACTGATCCTTAAGGAGGCTCGTGATTCTCCTCTCACAATTCATCCGGGTAGTACCAAGATGTATGAGGACCTACCCCAAAGGTTCTAGTGGGCTAGGATGAAGAGAGAAATTCCTCAGTTCGTTGCTAACTATAAAGAGGGGTGATGCCTCCAACATCAAAGTCCTGCTGGCACCCTTCAACCTTTAGCTATACCTGAATGGAAATGGGATAAAGTCGGTATGGATTTCATTACCGGATTTCCTAGGACTAAGAGAGGGAATAATGCTATATTTGTGGGGATTGACCGCCTTTCCAAAGTGGCTCATTTTCTTCCTGTCTGGGAGAGTATAACTGCTAGCCAGCTAGCGGAGTTATATGTTTCTTGAATAGTTTCTCTTCATGGTGTTCCATTGGATATTAACTCAGACCGCAGAAGTATCTTTACTTCCCGATTTTGGGAAAGTTTCCAAACCTCTATGGGGACTCATCTATCCTTTATCACTGCCTTCCACCCGCTATCAAGTGGTCAAGTTGAGCGAGTCAATCAAATCCTCGAAGACATGCTCCGAGCTTGTGTTATATCCTTCGATATGAATTGGGGGAAATGTCTTCCAATTGCCGAATTTGCTTATAACAATAGTTATCAATCAATCTTGGGCAAAGCCCCTTTTGAAGTTCTCTGTGGATGAAGGTGTCAAACACCTCTTAACCGGTCAGAAACCGGAGAGCGGCAACTCTTTTGCCCGGCTATGATCCAGGATGTAGAGGAGCAAGTTCGTATTATTTGTGAAAAGTTGAAAACAGCCCAATCTCATCAAAAGAGCCAATATGATCGTCATCATGCGTGTCGTAGATTTATCATGGCAGATGTCCGGATGAACAGACTTCGGTTCGAGGCCATCGCCAATGAGGTGGACTCAAAGGGGTTAGTCGGGACGAAAGACACGGGTTTACCCAGGTTCGGCCCCTCAAATCGAGGTAACAGCCTACGTCCTGCTTGTGTTTGTATTACTTGTGTATCGATTACAAGGAGCTAAAAGCTTGACCTAGTTCTCGATTGCCTACCCTCTAAGCTGCCCCGGGTCTACCTTTATATAAGAGGTCAGAACAACCGGGTCGGTACAATTGCTAACCGAGTCTCTCTCTATCTACTTGTCCAAGCCGTTTGTGAGTCCGCTTGTACGCCCGGGTCTTCTCAGTCCGGGCCGTCTTACGGCCCACATCGTGAGCCGCCTATCCTCTTGGGCCACTTAGTATTACGACTCACCTTTGGGCCGGTTCACGAGCCAATAACATGACCCGAAGCCTCTTCGGCGGGTCATATCCCCAACATTAGGCCCCAGGTTGAACTGAGCTTGCTCACTTCATCCTTCTCTTCTACTTTTGGCGAGTCGCCCGGAAATGAACCGACATGACGTCATGAGATCTGCTGAGCTGTCACAAAATCTTTCACTTAACTGTCATCCCGAGAATCGAGGTGTCTGCCTCGGTCAAACGGTGTCATCGCCTGGATTTTCGCGCCTTCCCTAACCCCCTTTAAAATATGACCCGTGCGGGCCGGGGTTTCCATTCTCCCGCCCGTGCCTCTGTTTCTTCGTCTTCTTCCTGTCGCCGCCCCAGCGCCTTCGAGCTCTACGCCGACGTCGTCCACACATCGTCCCCGACCTTGGCCGCTGCATCACCCTGAACGTACCAGAGATCCGTCCGCCTCTGGCGTGTCGTCTCCCGTAAGTTTTCCTGCTCCCTAGATGGTCGCCGCCGTAATAGGGTTTTCACCGGAGCTCCGCCACCGTCGTTTGGGCTCCAACACCGTTATCGGTAGCGCATCTCCCCGCCGCTAACGTCTTTAGGATGCGCTTTTGCTCCGCCGCCGCACGCGGGCCGGTCGCGCGTAATGCACGGGCCTCGATGGCCCCAGTCTGTTTCTTGTTTTCCTCCGGTGTTCATCGATAGATCAGAAAGAAAATTCATTTTCTCTGCTTTTGTAGATCCGTAGATATAGTGACATCTTGTGGGATCTGGTTTTAGGACTTAGTCAATTTTTCGATCTTCCCCTTCCCTGTTGAGTCTTTCTGCTTTATCCGTAGAGCCCTTAAAATTTTTATGCCGTCAAAAATATTTGCTTGCGCTCCGACCTATCGCACCTTTTATCTTGCACAGTACTTAAGCCGCCAACATGTCTCGTGCGTCCAACTCATGCAACTGGGTTGGGTCATGCATTACGCAAGACTTTTTGTCGGGTTTTGTTCATGTGGGTACCCTTCCTCCTAAGGAAGTCATTAGCTAGCGGGTCCCAGGTGATGAGACGCGGCCCAAACCTCAAGAAGGCGAAGTTTTGGTGTTCTCTGACCATGTTGAACGAGGGTTCATGCCTCTCGGCTCCAAATTCTTTCGGGACGTCCTTCACTGTTACAAGCTTCACCCGCAAGACTTGGCCCCCAATTCCGTCTCAAATATATGCAATTTCCAAGTACTCTATGAAGCTTACCTTCAAATCAAGCCGTCGGTGGGATTCTTTCGGGAGTTCTTTTATGCTAACCGGCAAACTGAGGTGAAAGCCGGCCTGAGCCTAGAACTTGGAGGTATATCCATCCAACGGCGTAGGGATATCATCTTTCCGGCTACACAGATGCCGAGTCACCCCAAGGACTTGGTTCTATTGCAAGGACACCTCTCCTGAAAATGAACGTCCTTTGCCGGGTTATCGTCCTTCCCGGCTCTCAACAACATCAGATCTTCCTGGCCGGTTATCAGCTTCAGAACGTGCAAGATATGAGCCGGCCCATGCCAAAATCAAGGCTCTCATGGCCAACGGCTTAATCGGGCTGGATCTGATCCGCTGTTGGATTTCGTGGCGGATTATACCTTTGAACCATAGAAGCCGGCTCATGTGCGAATGCAAAGGCAAGTATGATAGCTCATTATGCTTCAGTCGATCTACGTTGATAAAGAATGATATTACCCTTGCCATCCGGAGCCTTGTCCATGAAGCTTCCGAATCATGTAGCGAGATTGGCCTGGCACCTTTTAGTGCCAACAATCCGGCTCCCTATGTAAGTTTACTCTCTTCTCTTCCGTCTCTTAGACATTGTTTGCACTTTGCTGATTTGATATTCACTCTCCGGGTAACTCCTATAGGCCGAGTCAGTCTTCTGGAAGAGGGAATATGTTGCTCCTCCAACGAAATCTAGGAAGAAGGTCCCAACTAAGAAGGCTAAAAAACATGTCCCGCAAGATAACTTGTTTGACCCGCCACCATCGTCAAGCTCAGAGGTAAAGTTTCAACTCTCTTGTTTGATCTTTATCTTCCTATTTTAACACTTACTTTACTCATAGGATGAAGTGGAGACCAGCCGTGCCAATGCTCCTGAGGTAAATTATTTTTCCTCTGGCTCAGAATGTTTCATCCCCCGAAAGCCGCGGCGGGTTACCAGAAAAGTTCCCCCTTCTCACCCTCTTGCTTATCTGGCTCCCGATTTCCTCTTCAAAAAGCAACAGCAAATCGAGCGTTGACAGACTCGAAGCACCGGCTCTACTGAGCTCATGTCCGGGTTGCCAAACTCTCCGGCTCTCAAGAAACGCCCCGCCGAGGTTTAAACCCCTTCTTTTCCTTTATCTTTCCTTTGTAAACTTAATACTCTCTTCACCTTTCTGTTTTATTTTTGCAGAAATCTCCTTCCTCTGGCGACTCTTCGGAGTCAATCGTACCAACACCCACGATTAATCCGCTGTAAGCATCTGGATATCCGGTTGTTACTATGATAGCAATATCTTCAACTGCTGATTCTTCTTCTTTTTTGCAATGCTCAAGCTAAACGTCGCAAGGCCAACAAGCCCTCCTCCGGCCCAGTTATTAAAGAGCCGGAGCCCGAGCAACCGGAAGAAACTCAACCGGAAGAAAACGTGCGAGCTGCCTCCGCTGAGCCGGCCGATGAAGAAGTCATCATGGAGAGCCCTCCAAGGGCTCCTTCTAAGCCGACAACTCCTGCCAAGACCCCTGACACTCCGGATGTTATTATAACTAGATCTGGTCATCAAACGCCTTTGGCTCATGTGTTGACCAAACATATAGAGCCGGCTGAAGCTTCAAAGAAACTGAACTTCGATTCCTCATGCGAGAAGATGACCATTGAAGAGATACACGTTGGGTACATAAACCGGGTTACTACCAGTCGGGATTTGGAACTTCGGTTGATCTCTTCCATGAAGACAAAATATGAGGTACTTTTCCTTCTTTACTATATCCTTTCTTAGCGCCCAAGATCCGGCTTAATGTATTGAATAGTTGAGCCGGGTCTTTTTGTGGCCTTTTGCAGATATTCCTATGTCAAATTCCTTTAAAATTGCCTTTAGCTTTGTATTGTAAGTAAAGTGAAACTGCCAATCGTAGCCCCCAAGGACCGTCTCAGATTACATTTGAGCTGGGCCTGTAATGTAGACAACTTGAAAATGTAATCGTAGCCCCCAAGGGCCGGCTCAAACTTGATCAAGTTGAGTCGGTGCTTCCATTATTAGCACATTGAAGAGCCATTATATAGCCCTCAAGTTCCGGATCAACTTCGAAAAAAATGAACCGGAACTGCATACTTGCAAGATCAAATATACATTAGCCCCCAAGTGTCAAATATATTGCTTGCAATCTGTTTGAGACTTGTATTTGCTTTTAACACTCATCCTGTATTTTGGCGGCTTATCCTGTATTTTTGATGCGTTTATAGGAAGCTTTGAATGAAGCCAGGTCTCAGCTGACGGATCTGAAGGCTAACTTGGCAGCTCAGCAAGAGGCTCGAAGTATCGCAGATGAAAAATGTCGGCTTCTCGCAGAAGAAGTGGCCAGTGTTACCGCCGAGGTCACCTATTTAAAGGAGACGGCTGAATCTGAAAAGGCCGCCTTAACCAAACGGGCGGACGATGCTGAACAGCGGCTTACAGTCGTGGCGGATGAACTTCAAGGTGTGAAACAACATATTGTGAAGATGTCAGCCGCCCTATTTGGTAAGCTTCCTTGTTTACTTTGTCCTTTTTAGCATTGGTAGTAAGAAAACTGGCGGCTCATTAATTTTTATCGGACTCATCCAGGTCCCAGGAGCCGGCAGTTGGCTTCTGATAGCCTTCTGCCACTGAAGGCCATTACTTTTGCAGAACAGTTATACTGTGGCACCTTCTTCACAATCAAGAGCAGTACAAGGAGAAGATCCCCACTACTCTGAAAGGGGTCTTGGAACTCTTCTCTATAATTCCTAAGCAGATTGAAGAGCTCAAGAAGTCCGCCTTCCGCCAAGAAGCCGTTGCCGGTTTGAGCCAGGCTCTTGCCTTTGCTCCCGAGCTAACGCCGGCCGAAATGATGGATGGCTATCCGTCTAAAAGAGATGATGGCTCAGATTTCACCGAGGAGGACTATACCCAGTGCGTCAAAGAGTCACGCTATTTGGCCTCTGTTCTGGCGGATGAAGCTGATTTGAGCACCTATCAAGCGGCTTACGACACAGAGGAGAAGAGAATCCATGGGCCGCTCTACGAGTGGAAAGATCTGACACCCGCCCGCAGTAAGGATATCCTTCCTTGTGAGCTTGACGCGTCTCCGTTCCTTGAGGGGTCATTTGCTTCTCTAGCTGACTGTAACTGGGACTTGGGCAATCTTTAGATAAAGCCAGCAGAAGACCCGGAGCAGGATGAGCCGCCAACAACTGAATTGTAATCTCTTAGCCTTTCTGAGCACAGACTTATGTAATGACCCGCCGTGGGCGGCTGATAATACTTTTGCTCTTTCTGAGAGTATCTTTTGTAATAGAGTAACCATGACTCTGCCACTTGGTGGCCATATATATTTGCACCTCTCTATTTTAAATTTGTTGCCGGCTCTTCAGAGATATACCTTTGAATTTTTTCTAATGAGGGGCCTGTCTTTTAAGACGCCATTCCTTTCTCCAGAATATCAAAGCCGGACAGCCTCTTTGAGACCTTAAATTTTGTTGACCGAAGCCACATGACTCCAGCTTTCATCAGACGGAGTTATTAAAGAGCCGGTTGTCTTTACGATAATGTAACCTATAACTGATGGTAAGAAACCTCTATCGACAATTGCGGCTATTGATGAGCCGGAACCTTTAGGGAGAGTTCGGCTGTGTAGCCCCCAAGTGTCGGGTAGTTTTGCCTGCGGCAACCTGGGACTTATAATGGCCTTGCTCTGACCCGGCTTTGATAAGCCGGCAGGATACAATACGCGATGATGATCTTTCCTTCCTCAAAAACTCATATGACGGCTCTTCTGCATGGATCCGAACAGTTAAACTCATACCAGTTCAGGGTCTCTGTCGAGATTGGCCATCAATTATTTGAACCGGCTCAGGGTCTCTAGGCGAGATTGACTTGTAAGAGTATAGTGAACACAGGCTGTCAATGGGAGATTTAAGCTATACCCCAAGGCAAGAAGCCTCCATTGACAACCGCGGCTAATAATTAGCGTGAGACGGCATAAAGCCGGCTGTTTGAAAGGAGAAGTAAGCTATACCTGAAGGTAAGAAGCCTCTTTCAACAGCTACAGTTGATAAGCAATTGAATTTTGGCGTAAATGCCGGTTGTTAGGGTGAGGTAAGCGAACCCGTCGGTAAGAAGCCCCCTTCGACAACCGCGGTTAATAAGTAACCGGAAGTGGTATAAAGCCGGCCATTAGGGTGAGATAAGCGATACCCGTCGGTAAGAAGCCCCCTTCGATGGCCGCAGTTGATAAGAAACTGGAATTTGGTATACACGTTGATGTCTTAGGGCTCTGTAAGCTCTACCGAAAGGTAAGAAGCCTCCGTTAACAATCAGCGCTTAATGTACCCAAACTAGGCATAAAGCCAACTGTGCAAGGGAGAAGTAAGCTATACCCGGAGGCAAGAAGCCTCCTTGCAACAGTTTAATGATAGCTGACTGTGTAAAGGAGAAGTAAGCTATACCCGAAGGCAAGAAGCCTCTTTGCAATAGCGTTTAATAAGGCGTAAAGCCGAAGGGTAGATCAGTCGTTTTGACGGCGAACGACCCTCTTCAACTCAAACTTTTTGAGCCAGAAATTTTTATCTTGATTGTACAAAGGTGTACATAAGAGCAGGAGCCCCAGTCCTGTGCAAGGATGCTAGCTTTTTACTCATGTGCTCATGATACATACAATGATAGCGTCTTTCAACCCCTGTTAAGTAAATTATGGTCGCAGATGTGCGATATTCCAGGGCCGCAACGTCTCTTGTCCCGTGGTTTCCGACTCATCTCTGACATCCATGAGGTAATATGACCCATTGTTAAGGTTCCTACTGACCACAAAACGCCCCTCCCATGGTGAAGATAACTTATGCATTCCAGATTGGTCTTGAATCAACCGGAGCACGAGGTCACCTTCCTGGAACGTCCGGGTCTTTACCCTGCGGCTATGATAGCGTCGCAGGTCTTGTTGATAAATTGCCGACCTGGCTGCTGCTAACTCTTGTGATTCATCCAAGGCATCCAACGCATCTTGGTGGGCTACCTCATTGTCCGCCTCAACATAAGCCGCCACCCTTGGTGAGTCGTGCTGGATGTCACTGGGTAGAACCGCCTCAGCACCGTACACCATGAAGAAAGGTGTAAAACCTGTAGATCTGTTAGGTGTAGTTCTGATGCTCCATAAAACGGAAGGCAACTCCTCACCCCAACATCCGGGTGTCCGTTTCAAAAGAACCATGAGCCATGGTTGACACCTCTCAAAATTTCCTGATTGGCGCGCTCTGCCTGACCATTAGACTGTGGATGTGCCACGGCTGAAACATCAAGCCAGATATGCTCTTTCTCACAGAACGTTTTCATAGCTCCTTTGGATAAATTTGTCCCATTGTCTGTCATAATACTATGTGGGTAACCAAAGCGATAAATCAGCTTCTTAATAAATTGAACTGCCATAGCTGCATCACATTTACTAACCGGCTCTACCTCTACCCACTTAGTAAATTTATCAACCGCCACCAAAAGGTGCGTTTTCTTATCCTTAGATCGCTTGAAAGGTTCTACTATATCAAGCCCCCAGACTGCAAATGGCCAAGTGATTGGTATCATCCTCAACTGTTGAGCCGGAACATGAGCACGTCGGCCGAATTTCTGATAGCCGTCACACTTGCGAACTAAGTCCTCTGCATCCTTGTGAGCCGTCAACCAGAAAAACCCATGTCAGAAAGCTTTAGCCACCAAAGATTTTGACCCGGCGTGATGCCCACTGTCGCCGGCATGAATTTCACTTAATATTTGCCGACCCTCCTCTGGTGAGATGCAGCGCTGAAAGACACCCGTCACACTACACTTATGCAACTCACCATTAACAAGTCATAGGCTAAGAATGGCGAGTGATCTTCCTGGCCAGATCCTCCTCTTGAGGTAACTCGCTGCATGTTAGATACGCCAAATAAGGAATAGTCCAATCTGGGGTAGCATGCAGAGCCGCTACCAGTTCTACCTCCGGGTCAGGAATAGCCAGATCCTCCTCTTGAGGTAACTCGACCGTCAGATGATGCAATACATACAGAAAAACATTAGGTGGTACCGACTTTTGTTGAGAACCTAACCATGACAAGGCATCATCCGCCTCATTCCTGTGACGATCAATGTGATCCACCTGGTACCCCTTGAAGTGACCGGCAATGATATCAACCGCCTGTCGATCAGCCGCCATCCGTAGATCCTTGGAGTCCCAAGTGCCTGAAACTTGCTGAGCCACCAAATCTGAGTCGCCTAGACACCTGACCCGGCTTAAACTCATCTATTTAGCAACCCTGAGACCATGGAGCAACGCTTCATACTCAGCTGCATTATTAGTACAAGGGAACATTAACCGGAGCACATAACAAAACTTGTCACCCTTGGGGGAGGTGAGAACAACTCCTGCACCGGACCCCTCTAGCTGCTTGGACCCATCAAAGTCTATAGTCCAATACGTGTTATCCAGCCTCTCTTCCGGGGCTTGACATTCAGTCCAATCATTTATGAAATCCACCAAAGCTTGAGACTTAATTGTTGTACGAGGAACATACTTGATGCCCAAAGGACTCAGCTCTAAGGCCCACTTGGCAATCCTCCCTGTAGCCTCTCTATTTTGAATGATATCCCCCAACGGGACAGAACTGACCACTGTTATTTGGTGCCCCAAAAAGTAATGTTTTAACTTGCGATTGGCCATGAAAACTCCGTATACTAACTTCTACCAATGTGGATACCTCTGTTTAGACTCTTCCAAACCTTCACTGATGTAATAAACCGGCCATTGCACATGATACTCTTTCCCTGCCTCCTTGTGCTAAACCACAATTGCTATGCTGACCGCTCTATTGTTAGCCGCCACATAAAGGAGCAAAGGCTCTTTCTCAACCGGAGCGGCTAACACTGGCGGCTCAGTCAACTGCTTTTTAAGAGCTTCAAGTGCTTCTGTCGCTGCTATGCTCCATTTAAACTTGTCTATCTTCTTCATCATCTGGTATAAAGGAATAGCTTTCTCCCCAAGCCGGCTTATGAAGCGGCCAAACACAGCAATCTGCCTTGCAAGGCACTGAACGTCATTAATGCACATCGGCTCACCCAAAGAAGTGATGGCCTTGATCTTATCCGGGTTAGCCTCAATTCCCCGCTCAGAGACCAAGAAACCCAAAAGCTTTCCTGCTGGAACACCAAAGACACACTTCGTCAGGTTAAGCATCATCTTGTAGACCTAGAGATCATCAAAGGTTTCTTTCAAATCCTCTAAAAGAGTTTCCTTCTTTCTGGATTTAACCACCGTGTCATGTACATAAGCATGGACATTTCGGCCAATGTGACTGTGGAGGCAATTCTGCACACAACGTTGGTAAGTTGCCTGGACAGTCTTGAGCCCGAAAGGCATGGAGACATAGCAGAACTCCCCAAAAGGTGTAATAAATGTTGTCTTCTCTTGATCCTTCGTTGCCATTTTGATCTGATGATACCCTGAATAAGCGTCCAGGAAGCATAAACTTTCACATCCGGCTGTTACATCAATAATTTGATCGATGCGAGGGAGCGCAAATGGGTCAGCCGGGCAAGCCTTGTTAAGGTCCGTGTAATCTATGCACATACGCCACGTGCCGTTCTTTTTTAGTACTAGCACCGGGTTAGCCAACCACTCCGGGTGAAAAACTTCCACAATAAAACCTGCGGCCAAGAGCCGAGCAACTTCCTCCCCAATAGCTTTACGTCTCTCTTCGCTGAACCTCCGTAGAAACTGTTTGATCGGCTTAAACTTTGGATCCACATTGAGATTGTGCTCAGCGAACTCTCTCGGTACACCTGGCATGTCAAAAGGCTTCCATGCGAAGATGTACCGATTCTCACGGATGAATTCGATGACCACGTTTTCCTATTTGGGATCCATGTGAGCCCCAATGATGAACTGCTTGGATGAATCACCCGGATTGAAATCCACTGCCTTGGTATCATCCCCTGAAAACTTGAGTGGCGGCTCAACTTCTGTTGTAGGCTTCTTGAGCGGGGTCATATCCTCCGGATCAACGTTCTCTTTGTAAAATTTCAACTCCTCCTGAGCACAACTAGACTCTCCATAAGCCGCATCTCCTTATTCACACTCAAGAGCCGTTTTCCTGTTACCGTGAACGGTAATTGTGCCGTTTAAGCCGGGCATTTTGAGTTGCAGGTAAACATAACAAGGCCTAGCCATAAATTTAGCATAAGCCGGCCTCCCAAATAGCGCATTATAGGGACTTTTCATTTTGACCACTTCAAACCAGAAAGATTCCACCCTGTAATTATGCTCATCACCAAAAGCTACTTCCAATGATATCCGGCCCACCGAGTATGCTGATTTACCCAGGACCACACCATGAAAGAGTGAATAATGGTCGACACCCGCCGGACCCAATGATGGGCCGACTCATTCTCCTATTGAACACAGTGGTCCAGATCGACAATAGTCATAGGTTGCTTACAGGTCCCCTGGAAATTCTTAATAAACCTTGCTCTCAGCTCCGCCCATGAGCTTATCGTGTTAGGCGGTAGACCTTTCAGCCATGTACGGGCCGGACCCTCAAGCATCATGATGAAGTATTTTGCGCATACCGCCTCACTGACATCGAGCATCTCCATGGCCAGTTCACAACTTTTAACCCACGCCTCCGGGGGTAGATTAGCTATGTAATTCGGAACCTTTTGAGGCCCCTTAAAATCTTTGGGCAGCCGTTCACTCCTCAGAGCCGCAGCTAAACATAGCACCCCTACGTCTCTAGTACTAACTACTCCCATTGACATGGAAAGCGCCGGCTCAGGGCGGGCTGCAGCTATCTCCGCCTCTCGCCTGTCTCCCGCCTGGTCCATGACGGCTTGCGCATCTAGAGCCGCCCTATTTTCCTCCGGCGGTCCGCGGCACGGGTGACTGCTGGAACTTTGGCTAGGCAGGGGGGTAGAGTGAACCCGGCTCCGGCTGTGCGTACACTTCTCTTGCCGGGCCATGTCCGTTTGTAAATATCTAATGGCGTTCCGCACTTCCTCCGCAAAGAGTGCCTCATCCGGGATGGGGATTGTCTCAAGCCGGGCGGCCGCTACTACCATGTTCTTGGCCGGGTTAGAATAATGACCCGCCGGTGTTGGAAAAGCCCTAGGTGAGATTTGGTTATGCTGGGGTGGATGAGTCGTTCGGTGCTCCATCGGGCGGCTCTCCGGCACACCCATAACCCGCCCCACTCCAGGGGTATTAAAAATGTTCCTCGCTTGGTAATGTTCTGGCAGACGGGATTGATGCCTCCTCCGGTGCATCGCAGCTGCTGACCTCTGCTCTAGCTCCAGTCGGAAAGCGTTCGCCTTGATACGCTCCGCTTCTTCCTCCATCTGGGATTTCAGCTCGGCCATCCTTTGTCGTTCCTCTTCCATCCGGCCCTTGATCCGTGCCACCTCTAGGTTCCTAGCCGCTTGATTATCTGGAGTTACCTCTGTGGCCATTAGAGTTGTGAGTTCGTCCATCAATTCCACTAGAACCTGAGCCGGCGGCGGGGGTTGTCACCTGCTGCGGCGGCTCCCGTAGCCGTGTGGCCGTCGGCTGAAGCCGATCCTGCCATGAATACCGCCGTGTGAACCGAGGGGCTCAGAGCATCCGTCTCAATGCCTTCTACCTCAGAATAGCTATCGTAGTAGCCCCCAAGGCCACCGTTGCTGAGCCGATACACTGATTCCATCTCCCCACTGGAAGACTCATCTTCCGAGCAAACAAGAGTTCCTTCTGACCCGGACGCTTCTAGATCCATGCCTTGAGTGAAACCCACGAGAACGTGCTTTTGACCCAGAGGGGAACGGGCAGACTGCGTAACACGCGCAGATTGGAGACGCCGGCCCGGGTGTAGATCCATCAACCTTTCCGATGAAAACATGGATCCCGCCGAACGGAACCCGGAATCCATACTCCATAGAAACAGCATCAAGCCCCCAGCTGGCATCGTCGATGTAGAGCCGGCCACGGCGACTCTTCCTCATCCTTCCAACCATGTATCCTTCGAGCCCTGGGAGAGAGCCCTTTGAGAACTCAACACCATCAAGCGCTAGCCCCACGGTGGGCGCCAACTGTCATAGTTTTATCATGGCAGATGTCCGGATGAACGGACTTCGTTTCGAGGCCATCGCCAATGAGGTGGACTCAAAGGGGTTAGTCGGGACAAAAGACACGGGTTTACCTAGGTTCGGCCCCACAAATCGAGGTAACAGCCTACGTCCTGCTTGTGTTTGTATTACTTGTGTATCGTTTACAAGGAGCTAAAAGCTTGACCTAGTTCTCGATTGCCTGCCCTCTAAGCTGCCTCGGGTCTGCCTTTATACAAGAGGTCAGACCATCCGGGTCGTTACAATTGCTAACCGAGTCTCACTCTATCTTCTTGTCCAACCTGTCTGTGAGTCGGCTTGTACGCCCGGGTCTTCTCAGTCCGGGCCGTCTTACGGCCCACATCGTGAGCCGCCTATCCTCTTGGGCCACTTAATATTACGACTCACCTTTGGGCCAGTTCATGAGCCAATAACATGACCCGCAGCCTCTTCGGCGGGTCATATCCCCAACAATGCGGTTGTGACATATGAAGTTGACGAGAAGGCTTATCTTTGGGTTACACCTCTGAAGGGTACCCACCGATTCGGTATCAAGGGCAAGTTGGCTCCTCGTTACATTGTACCTTTTCACATTCCTCCTAAACGAGGAGAGGTTGCCTACAAATTGGAACTTCCGCCGCATCTTTCCAAGGTTCATGATGTCTTCCACGTCTCGCAACTCAGGCGTTGTTTCTCGGACCGTCTCCGTGAAGTAGACCACGAAGCGTTTGATCTCCAAGAGAACCTTAGATATCGAGAATACCCTGTTCATATTCTGGATCAAACTAAGCGTACCACTCACCATCAGAACATCAAGTTTCTCAAGGCTCAGTGGTCACACCATTCTGCGAAGGAGGCCACATGGGAAAGAGAGGATCGTCTTCGACTAGAGTACCCCGCGCTCTTCCCGACGACTTCCAAATCTCGGGATGAGATTCTTTTGAGCGGGGGTGAGTTGTCACATCCCTAGCTAGTTGTCCTAGGACAGCATGTGTGTGCATCATATTTCAATTCTTGCATCAAGTTGAAATGGGGATCAAAAGAAACCCCAAAGAATTCATTTGAATCAAACCAACATAATCAATGTGAAAAACCAACAAATTCAAAATGCCCATCTAAAAAGTCCCCTATGCCTGAGAAATATGGACATGAATATATCAGGGGCCATCTTAAATATTTCAATATTTATAGCATTTGAAAAAGAAATATTAAAGTTGCTGAAATGCCAAATAAAGCAATAAAAATATTCAGTTTCCAAAATATTCTGAATTTTTTTATAGGAGTTTGAAATATTCAAACTTAATTATAAAAATATTTGGGATATCTTATAACTAACATTTGTTTCTAAAAATAAATAAAACAAATGTCAGAAAAAAAGATAGAAAAATTAAAAAAAAGAAAAAGGAAAGAGGCCCAGGCGAGGCTGGCCCCGCAGCCTAGCTGGCCCAGCCAGCCCCAGCGTCTTCAACCTCCTGCCAGTAGGCAGGAGGGCGTGTGCCCGTGGCGTGCCGGCATGCGCGCGGACACCTTCTACTTGCCGCCGAGGCTGGAGGACGCTAGGAGCGCCAGTGCGACGCCCCGGACCCTCTCGAACCGATCTTCTCCCCCTGCCGCTCTCTCTCTCACTCTCCCCCTCTCCTTTGCTCTCTCCTCGCCGGACTGAAGCCGCCGGTTATTCATCGTCCTCTATGCATCCCCGACCACACCACGGTGCTAGAAGCCCCTCCGGTGAGGCACCGGTTCTGTTCCCCCTAGCCCCATCGCTGTTCTCCTCCTCTAGCCCCGCCAGTCGCCGGAACAGAGAGGAGCTCGCCGCTGGCCATGGCGTAGCCATGCCCATAGAGGCCATAGCTCACGGCTGACCACGGGCTCGTGCTGAGGGTGCTCTCAGGAGACCATGGCCGCCCTTAGCTCCTCCTCCCATAGCCTGTAGCATCGCTGCCACCCTCGTCCGAGCTCCGGCCGCCGCGAGCGAGCTCGCCGCCGTTAGATCCGGCCTCCCCTTGCCTCCCCGCGTGTCCCACACAATGCGGGCGAGCTCAGGCTGCGCCCTAGTGGTCTCAGCGCGCCCGGAGACCCCCTGCAGCGTGTTTCCGGTGAGCCTTCGCCGTCAGTTTGGTCGCCGCTGGCCAAACTTCGGCGGGGCCGACGTGGCGGCCGTCAGCGCTAACCCTCGCGGTTAATCAGCCCCGTAGAGGCTGACAGTGGGCCCTGCAAGCGGGTCAAACCCAAGTCAGCACGGGATTTGACCCTGCTTAGTGGTGGGTCGCTGACCAGTGGGTCCCGCAGGTCAGTTTGACCTGGACCGGTCATTTGACCAGGCTGACGTCACAGTGACATCAGGCTGACGCAATAATGTATTTAGGTGTTTCAATAAATTCCAAAAAATGCTAAAAACTTAGCAAAATCATATAAATTAATCCGTAAATCAGATGAAAATAATTTATATATGAAAATTTAACAGAAAAATCCAATGAATCCAATGGTGCTGTTATCATGCATGTTATAGCAACCTAAGTAGATGAACATTCACAATTACTAATAGGTTAACATATGAAATATGAAATGGGGAATGATTTTGAACCTATATTCAAAATCACTTCATTTAACTTGGACAGTAGTTGCATTAGCTCATCCATACATGCTGCCATGTCATGATCATGCATCGTATTGTTGCACCTGCTGTGTATTGATTGCTTTATATCTGCATTGTGGTAGGCCCTGCTTCTGATGATACCTCTGAGTATTCCAACGAAGGAGAAAACCTTTCCGCTACCCAGCAAGGCAAGCAATCTCTTTGATCATTCCGATAACATCCCACTCTCTCGCAGCTTCTCTTGTCTATTGCACTAGAACAAACGTTCACTTGTCTGTCATACGCGGTAGATGAACCATTCCTTTGCATGACCTGTCATGGTCACAGTAAATAGCTAAACCTTGGAACCTAGCATACTAGGTAGATACTTGTGCCATGTCGTGCTTTTCTTACCTTGCTTGCTATGTCTGCTATGCTTAGAGTTATGTCAGGTCTGATTCATCTAGGTGATGAACTGGAGTGAAACAATGTTGTTCTGATGTGATAAGTTATGATGAACCCAATTTGGTAAAGGTAGCAATGAGAGGCTATGTAGTACTACATAGTGGGTTGTCTCATTGGGGCCATTCTTAGAAACTGAGTTTCGTGTTTGTGATCCAAGATTAGTTGCTACCACACATTGGGTTCCGCTAACTCGACCTGTCTCGACTTATCAATCGCTTAGAACTTGGTCCAGGAGTTGCAAGTAGTTTCTGGTGTTTACAGCATGCTGGAGGCCATGTGTAACGCTGACCCTAGGGGTGGGTTACGATGCGGTAGGAAATGGCACGGTGTACCAAGAGTCACCCGATTGGTGGGCTTGGGAACCTTGCGCACATCGTTTGGGACCGTAGCGAAAACTTCGGCTGGACTTCCGTGCGGATTCAGTCTCAAATAGGCGATAGCCTAGACGAGAGGTCTTGCGTGATTGACGGTCGTGGCCGACTCCCTCACTGGGCTTCCGCTTGAAGGTTGCCGAGGTGCATGGTATTATGAGCACACAACGATAAGTGGTGAGAGCGTGTGTGAAGAAGTACACCCCTACAGGGTATGAAACTATTTGAATAGCTGCGTCCTCGGATATGGACTTCTTGGAAAGCTTATGCTATTCATAGATAATTAAATGGATACTCATAAAAATATCAGGACAAGTGTGAGTACCGTGGATGGCATTCTCGTGGGAGACGGAAGTGGATCCATGTTGATGTATTGATGTGGAGTTAGTGGACTCGTGTGCGATATCTAAAATCTAAAGAAAGAGTTAATATTGTGTAGTATAGGTTAGCCATGAGTCAAAGCTGGCATTGCTGCATAAACTCCACCACTCGCCTTGTTGATACATGAGCATGAATAGTCTAGGTCTGTTTTAAAGACTTGCTGAGTACCTCTATACTCACTTTTGCTTAATAAATGTTGCAGATGAGACTCGGGACCCATCAGGTGGGTTCTATCTAGATGTTGACGATACCGAATAGCTGGTGTCCCAGCTACGACCTTATGCCCTGTGGCGGGCTATAGATAGTCAAGCCATACGCTTTTTTATCCTTTTCATCTGTCTGTACTCACACAGCTTTATGCTTCCACTTGGTTTGTATGAACTTTCTTGTACGACTTTAGTGTCGGGTCACGTGACCCCTACCTGTAAGAACATATTATGCAAGGCTCTTCTGAGCCTTTTAAATAAAAGTTGTGTTGATGCATGGTTATGTTGTGATGCCATAGTTGTATCTATGCATATCGGGCATGTCGTGCGTACATGTGACGTGCAACGGTATGTATGGGATCCGACACCTAGTCGTGTGCCTTTAGTAGTACTCTTTACGGGAAACTACCTCTTTGTACTTCCACCGAGCCTTGGTAGCTTGCTACTACTCCGGACACATTGATTGACCGGCATGTATCCTTCCTTGCTGCTATGTCTGTCCCTTCGGGGAAATGTCTCGCAGTGTAATGGAGTCCCTGTAGCCTGCTATGACTCGTTTATGTGTAGTGATGACATTTATGTCCCACGACATAATGGAGTCCTTGTAGCTTGCTATGACTCGTCTACACACGCTTGAGGCCGACACCTGCATTGTTGGGTTACGTATGCCTGTTTCCGTATGGATGTGCCACTTGGGTTCTATGACTAGTCATGTCGGCCCGGGTTCTCTGTCGTTTGATTGCCAGTGACATGTTCACATACGTGAGACAAAAGACGCAAACAGTCCTGGGTAAGGTAAGGCTGCAACCGTGGATCTTACCATGCGTGAGGTCGCAAAGTGATGTGATATGTTACAGTCTGGATTCATATGACTTAGGATCGGGGTCCCGATAGTAATGTTGTATTTTAAAATTTTCTTCAAATAACTTGTCATTCTCATATGCTTGTGTCATGCTTTATTCTGAGGAGCTAATATAAACTAAACTCTTTTCACCGGCAAGTTTGAAATGATAGTTTAATTCTTTAATTTCCCAATAAGAGTTATGTTCTAATTAAAGAGGTAAATTACATACTTTCTCATAGACCATTTTATAAGGAGACATTCCCGTAGGATTTTTATAAGTGGTTCTATAAGCTCATAAAGCATCATCAAGTTTCTTAGAAAATTCTTTGTAGATCTATTAACAACCTTTTGCAGGATCAATTTTATTTCTTGGTTATTCAACTCAACTTGATCGCTGGATTGAGGATGATAAGGTGATGCAGTTACATACTTAACAACATATTTAGCTAAGAATTTACGGAAAGCACCATGAATAAAATGTGAACCACCATCCATCATCAAATATCTAGGGACTCCAAACCTGAGGAAAATAACATCTTTAAGCATTTTAATAGAAGTGTTCGAATAGCTTCTACCCACTTATTAACATACTCAATAGCAACTAAAATAAAAGTATACCCATTAGAGGAAGGAAAAGGTCCCATATAATCAAAACCCCAAACATCAAATGGTTCAATATCAAGTGGATTATTCATAGGCATTTCCTGATGTCTACCAATGTTACTAATCCTTTGACATTCATCACAAGAAAGTACATACTTATGAGCATCTTTGAAAAGAGTAGGCCAATAAAAACAAGGATATAGTACCTTGTGTGCAGTTCTGTCACCAACGCGGTACCCTCCGTGGGCTTCGGAATAACACTTCTGAAGGATCGGTTCCTGATCATCCTTGATCACACAACATCTAATAACACCATCTACTCCTTCTTTATAAGGATGTGGACGTCCCGAAAGTAATGTCTTAAATCATAGAAGAACTTTTTATTTTGTTGGTAGATGAAACTAGGTAGTATATATTTAGCAATAATATAATTAGCCTATTTTGCATACCAAGGAGTACTATGGGAACCATTTATAACACCTAATTGCTCATTAGGAAAATTATAATTAATAGGAAGCGGGTCATCAAGAACATTTCCCATTCTAGACACATTATTTGCTACCCGGTTTTAGCTCCCTTTCTATCAACAATATGAAAATCAAACTCTTGAAAGAAAAGCACCAACCTAATCATTCTAGGCTTAGAATATTTCTTTTCCATAAGGTATATAATAGCAGCATGATCAGTGTGAATAGTAACTTTGGAATCAACAATATAAGGTCTAAACTTATCACATGCAAACACAATTGCTAAAAATTCCTTCTTAGAAATAACATAATTTCTTTGGCACTGTCTATAGTTTTACTAGCATAATGGATAAACTTTGATTTCTTGTCTACTGTTTTCCCTAGAACACCACGAACATTGTAGTCACTAGCATTACACATGATTTCAAGGGGTAAATTCCAATCAGGTGTTTGAACAATAGGTGCAGAAATTAAGGCTTTCTTAAGTACTTCAAAGGCTTCCACAGAATCATCATAAAAAACAAAAGTACTATCTTTTTGACATATATTGGTTAATGGGCTAGAAATCTTTGAGAAATCTTTAATGAAATGCCTATAGAAACCGGCATAACGAAGAAAGCTTCTGATACCTTTAACATATTTAGGACATGACATTTTCTGTATTGCATCAACTTTAGCTTTGTCTACCTCAATAGCTCGGTTAGAAACTTTATGCCCAAGTATTATACCTTCATTTACCATAAAGTGACAGTTCTCACAGTTCAAGACAAGATTAGTTTCTCCGCATCTCTCCAAAACTCGATCAAGGCTGCTTAAGCAATCATCAAAAGAACTTCCAAAAAACAGAAAAATCATCCATGAATACCTCAACAATTTTTCACAAAGGTCAGAGAATATACCAGTCATATATCTTTGAAACATAGCAAATTCATTGCATAAACCAAAAGGTATATATTTATATGCACAAGTTCCAAATGGGCATGTGAACATAGTTTTCTCTTGGTCTTCCTTTGACTAAGGTATTTGAGAAAAAATAGAATATCCACCGAGAAAGCAAAAATGTGTGTGCTTAGATAATCTTTCTAACATTTGATCAATAAAAGGCAAGGGGTAATGATATTTTCTTGTAGCTTTCTTTAATTTCCTTAAATCAATTAGGATCCTGTAACCAGTTACAATTTTGTGTGGGATAAGTTCATTTTTATCATTAGGAACAAAATTTATACCTCCTTTCTTAGGAACACAATGAACATGACTTACCAATCTACTATCAGCAATAGGATAAACTAGCAAAAGTGTGTGTGCGTTGCAACGGGTAACAAAATTGCGGCTTTCAAATCATGTTTATCATCAATGTAGATCTCACCTTATTAACTCGAATCTAATAAAAACGATCGCTCGTTGCACTTAAGAATTGGACATGCTAATATAATAAATTTAATTGATGGACTACCTCACACAAGCTTAGAGACCGTAATTTATTTTAAAATATCAGTTTACATTCAGCGACTAAAACATACATTATCGAACTTGTAAAACATAGTAACTCCATTGTTGTTTGGAATTTTTCTTTTACATATGATAGTACATACAAGCACCACATTAGTAGAAACTCTTCTTCTGGAATTAATATGGGCTGCTCCAACAGAATATATAAACCTTTAATTTAATTAAACAAATACACAAATAACAATGTAAATGAGCTCGTTAGCCATGTAATCTATTCACTGTCTTTAACTGTACCACAAATAGCATCTCCACATATCCTGAAACAAAGCATTACTGGTAAACTTTAGCAAAATCTAATTCATCCAAATTTATTCAATGACGATATCTTGCACTTGGTTGATAATAGATAAATGTCATCTTGGATAATCCCTCAGTTGTGGGGGAGCACTTGAGGCTATCACCCATGTCAGCATTCAAAGTTAGTCATACGAGTTAATGCGCTATTAGTGTGCTTCCATCCAATTCCAGTTGAGAGTACCTAAACCAGCATACAAGATAGTAGGGTAATTTGGACTAAACTACAATCCTATTTTGTCAACCAATTATCTGCAAGATCTGCTATTTCACCTACCTACCTGACAACCGGTGCTGACAATGTGCTAGAGAACAAAGTCGACTTGAGTGTCACATGGCCATGAGAGCCACAATGGTCAGCATCTCTTATTGTCAATGTTTATGCAGCATAGATACAATAATAAGCACGTAAACAACATTAACCATACACATGCATGAGTCGTAGGACCATTGGAGACCAAATTGGCTAAAACTAGAGTAGAGAAAATTCATAGGGATGATGTGTGGCTGCATCCATGGAGATTGTATGGTTGTGTCGATCAGACCATAAGAGACAACTTGGTAATTGATACGTCTCCAACATATCTATAATTTTTGCTTGTTCCATGTTGTTATATTATCAATCTTGGATATTTTAGAATCATTATATAGCAATTTTATACCATTTTTTGGGACTAACCTATTGACATGGTGCAAAACTGGTAGTTGCAATTTTTTGATTGTTTTTTTACTTTCCAAAAAATCAGTACCAAATGGGGCCCAAACGCTGGGGGGGGGGGTTTGTGGATTTTTTATGGACCAGAAGAAGTAAGATGGGCCAGACAACACCAGAAGAGGCGGCTAGGGTGGCGACCGTCCACAAGGGTGTGCCAGAGGCCCCTGGCGCGGCCTCGTGGGGGGTGGGCACCTCGGGCACCCCCTCAACCGACTATCGAGACTATAAATTCCATGAAAATCCAAAAAACCTAAGGGACTCATCTAACACCATCACGGAGGGTTTCATCTTCTTCATAGGTTCCTCTCTAATGATGCGTGAGTAGTCCACCAGAGGCCTACAGGTCCGTAGGTAGTAGCTACATGACCTCCTCTCCCTCTCTATGTTTCTTAATACAATGGTCTCTTGGAGATCTATTTGATGTAATGACTTTTGCAGTGTGTTTGTTGGGATCCGATGAATTTTGAGTTCATGATCATTTTCTATCCGTGAATACGATTTGGGTCTTCTTCGATCTCTTATTTGAATGATTACTTATAGCCTCGTATTTTTCTTGGAATCTTTGGTTTAGTTAGGACAACTAGATCGATTTTTCTAGCCATGGGAAGAGGTGCTTTGTCATGGGCTCAATCTTGTGGTGTTCTTTCCTAGTGACAAAAAGGGCAACAAGACACGCATGTATGTGTCGAATTTCGGGCTCCGCAAAACACTTAAGGTTCGAACAGGGGCGTGTGTGAAGATCCCCTGCAGACTCGCCCGACCTAGCTTGCTACTCCATGAACACAGCAAAGAAGTCGCACGATGACGAGGAAGAAAATGAACACGATAGTTTACCCAGGTTTGTGCCGCTGCAAAGCGTAATACCCTACTCCTGCTTTGGTGGATTGCCTCTCGAGGAGGTGATGTGGATAAACAAGTACAGTGTTTCGGGACCTCCTGAGGGCTCTTAGTGGTGTTCGAGTCTCCCTGTGGTTTTGTGGACGATGAGTGAAGGAGTCAGTCGATCATGTTGGGAATCAGATCCCCTATATGAAGCAGCCTACCCTCTATATATAGCGGTGGCCCGGGTCCTCTTCCCTTATCAAAATGGCGAGAAGGCATCGCACAACAGCCATTTTTAAAAGGGGACAGGGGTTCGAGCTCGCCCTGCCCAAAGGGGGTCTTCGCCTACAAAGTAGCTGTCGACGCCGTAGGGACGGGCTTAGTGATGACATCTATCCTGCGGAGCTGGTGGTTGCGGTCTTGTTACACCGGAATAGAAACCTTTCGGGGGTGCTTTGGGAACCCGTGTATGTCCTTGCTCCCTTTGCACCAAAGGGGAAACTGTGTCGCCTGGCGCACTAGTGCTCACCTGTCCTTCATTGCGTCATCTTTGACTCTCGAGGCCGGGCCTTGGATAGAGATCTCCGCCCCTCCGGAGGGGGCCTGGGGAGGCCTGTCCCCTGCCGGTCTTGATGTTGCTCCTCCTCGCGAGGCTTGGGCCCTCGCGAGGGCCTTGTCCTTAGTGGGGGCCACGCCTGGCTGCGTTGGTCGAAGAGCTGGGCCATGCCCAAGACCGCAGGCAGGCAGTTCTGGGTACCCCCGTTCCCAGAACACTGACAGTAGCCCCCGGACCCAAGGCATGCCCGAGCTGGCTTACGGGCGAAGCCTTGAGGACAGCCCGAAGCGCTGCGAGCCCCAATTGACTGCGGGCCATCCTTGGCACGTGTTAAACGCCTCGGCGGCGACGCCTCCACACCCCGATGTCGTCCGGAACCGCACCCAGTTGGATTTAAGCAACGCTTGGGCACAACAATGGCCATCATTGCTTCCCATCAACTGTTCTCGCTGCTGCAAGCCGCGTGGATGCGACTCTTCAGAGGGTAGGGGAGGTGACGTGGATGGAACCGCATCGACCGAACCGCCTTGCGCCGCCCCAGGGGCGCGCGCCGCCTGCCCTCCAAAGACGCCTCGTGGCTGTGGTTAATCCTATAAATCTGCCCTGTCCCGGGCCAGGGAAGGGTATTGTAGTCTTGAGGCTTAACCTTGTTTCCTTTGCTCCGCCAGCACAAACCCCTATTTCCTTCTCGTCCCCTTGTCCTTCATGGCATCCAGAGGGAGCGGTGTAGATGCAGGGAAGTGGACGGCTCCTCCGGCGGGGCGCCGTTAGGGTCGGCGCGAGTTCACCAGCGGTGGGCCCTGGCCGACAAGTAAGTATTCCGCCACCTCCCTCTTCTCTCGCCCTTCTGTCCATCATTTGGAGGTTGATCTCCTTCCCCTCCTTCCAGTATTCCTGCGGCCAAGAAGCACAAACTTGGCGAGCTTTTGGAAGAGGTAGAGATGTTAAAGGCCTGGCTGACCACCGCCACGGCCGCCTTCGATGCTGCCCTCCGGGGCGAATCCGAGGCCCGGGCAGAACTGTAGTCCCTCCAAACCTAAGTCCAAGAGGCGGCCGACGCTGTGCAGGCCACCAAGGACGAGGCGGCGCATGCAAGGCTGCTGGAGTCCTTCCGCGCCAAACAGTTCTAGGGCATCACCTTCCATGCGGACGGCACGCTGAGCCCATTCATCGGGGACGCCCCCACGCTGCGGCACGTGCGCGGCGATGGGGGTTACCTTGAGTTCTTCGGGAAGGTGGTGGAGGAGCTGGAGACCGGCGTCTCTCGCGTCAACAAGGACAGTGTGTCCGACGCGCGCGACGTTCTGGACCTTGCCTTGATGCTCGTCTACTCCAACCTGCACCACCTCACCCCACAGCTTGACCTCCGGTGCCTTGGAGAGCAGGTGCCTGAAAAGCTCCAGCGCCCCCTCCGGGACGAGACGCGCCCGCTCGTGGAGGCCATGCTGGACTAGTTCATCCAGGTGCCCGTCTCAAGCGAGGGGGGCGGCTCCAACACCGAGTTGGCCGGTGGTGTTGTCGGCAACGGCGACTCCTCCCCTTAGGCATGCCCCATTCCTATTTACCGGTACCTGTAATGCTCGAACAAGAACCCTGCCCCGTGAGGCATTAATCTTTTGCATGTTACCTTTGTCGTCTTGCTTTTCTTCCTCGATTTGCTAGTTGTGGTGTTGGTTGGCACCGCCATGGTCGTAGCCCTGCGTTAGCCCCCAATACGGTCCCCGCAAGGCTCTCCCCCTCCAAGGGTGACTCGCATCCATTGCTCCTGTCGGGCCCTGGGCCTCACGGCTCACTGCGATTGTGCCTCCTTTGTCACTTTGTCCCTCGGGGGCCTTGGCAGCCGCGCGTAGTAGCCGTAGTTCCCGCATTTTTAGGTTAGCTTGTGCAGTCCTCATTTCATCCCCGAGGTCGTTATTAGACCAGGAGTCTCCTGATGGGTTCGATAGTATACTAAGCTTTGTATGATGATGGCGGTCCTATATCGTGAGGTGAGACGGGTCGTTCCGTCAAACTATGTCTCCATCCATGATATCTTCTTCTTACCTGCTGAACGGTCTGGGGGTCCTTTCGGCACTCTACGTCTGTAGGTCCTAGTCCCACACATTTCCCCACCACCGTTAGGTACGACCAGAGAGGATGTACTTCACGAGGCAAGGCCCTAGTACTCCTGATGCCGACCGGAAACCATGGACGGCACCAGGAAGTCGAGTGGCATTATGACCGGTAAGGATCCCAAGGCACGTTGCCTAGGAGCCCCCTTTTTCAATGCTCAAACCGCTCTACGTCGTCAAGTCCCAGTCCCGTGCATTTCCCCACCACCGTTAGGTACGACCAGAAACCGAGGACACACTTCACGGGGCGAGGCCCCGACACCCCTGATGCCCACCGGAAACCAAGGACGACATCAGGGGGGATGGGTGGCCTTATGACCGGTAAGGCTTCTAAGGTATGTTTCTCAGGAGCCCCCTTTGACGCTCGAGTGATCCCTCATTCCGTCCTTCCATGTGCCGCCTCAAGAGGCCCTGGGGCTCTCCGAGACCCCATGTTGTGATGTCATGCTGTTGTTGGAGCCCTCGAGCAGGGCCGACAGCTAAAAATCGAGTTCCCCTAAGGCGGCAGGTCCTCGCCATCTAGCTCTCTGGTGCGTTGGGGAGGTGCGGAGCATTTGGCTCCTTGCGAAACACCATTCAGAAAGAGAGACTTCAGACAAGGAAACACACAGACAAACCCCCCCCCCCCCATTTTAAATATAAAGTTTCAAAATTTTCAGGCTTCATTCCAAAAAATTGCAACTTTAACATAAAAAAGAAGCAAGCAAATGCCGCGTCCGGCACCTAGGTTGTACTTCGTCTTCTCCCAGCGCTGAGCGTAGGGCATCCACCTTGCATGGGCATAGCCATTGATGGGCACTGTTGTCATCTCCGCCAGCTCCAGGCTGTGGCTGCCACATTGCATGGGAGGAACCCCTCCGCGTCCTCGGGGGGCTCCGGGCGTATATAGCCCGCTCATTATTACGTGAGAGTGTCACGGGCCTGGGCAAGCCCCAGGCCATGGCTTTGCGGCTCATAGCCCCATCGAAGAGCATCCCGTGCATTTCTGCAAGGTTGCGCGCCCTCGTGACCTCACGGGGTTATTACCCCTGGGTAGGCCAAGGCAATAGGGTTCTCCTCTCTGCTTCGAAGAAAAAGTACGCGACCGGCCAGCCCCGGCCGGCTGGAGTACAGTCGGCAGGTGTGATCGCCGGCTGGCTCGGGGATGGCTAGTCAAGGTGCTGGCTCGGCCCCCTATCGGCTGGGCGTGACCGGCTGCCCTTAGGCCGCCTCCCTTGTTGACCCCGGGGCAAACAAGCAACATCTTGTCCCTCTATGCGCGAGTACGGCGACATGACATGACCGCCACGACGGGCGCCATTGTAGCCACAATGGTCGCTGACGCGCGGGTGCTCGTGGCTACAGTTCGACCATCCAGGCCACTAACCTTGGTGACCGCGACCGGGTGGGGAAACAGTGTCGGCACGCCCCCGCCGAGTCGATTACCTCCCCCGGCGTGGCTACAATGCAGCCAGCCGTACCGAAGACTTTGGCCAACTGGCACTAGACGACGCCACCCGGGCGGCCCATAGGCCGTAGCAGGTGGGCGGGGGCCAATCGCGGAGCCGGCTGGCAGGCCCCAACAGGCGATGGGACCGCGCAGTCGGTGGACCCTATGGGCGACAAGACGATTCAAAGGGCGGGACCCCCTGGACAGCCGGAGAGGCTGCCAGCCGGGTCCCCCCACTTATGTACCTCACGAATATTGTAAGCCGGGGGGTTGGCCTATAAACCCCCCGAGCCCCCCCCATGCAACGAGGACGACGAGTCTAACGCACACACCTACGGGAGACTTCCCTCACATTCTCACACTTCATAAAGGAGGAAGGCGAGCCAGCTGCCCCCTCTTCCTCCTCTCGACACAACTCAAGGAGCAACCTTATAAACATACCCATCCATCAAACTAGACCAAGCAGGACTAGGGTTGTTACCTCCCACGAAGGGCCCTAAACCTGGGTACATCGTATGTCACCACCGCTTGTACCTAATCCCGTTTCCAGAGCCCGTCGACGTCCTCCGGGCCCAACCACCCACGATAAGCCTACCTATGGCATCTGTCATGAGAAAACGATGACAGTTGGTGCCCACCGTGGGGCCGTACATGGCGCCGGCTGGATTCATGCTCCTGGCGGGACCCCTCGCCATTCCCCGCCATCGCCGCACGTCCAGGAGAAATCGCAGTGTCGTCGAGCAGGCCCTGTGGGCAGCTCCATCGACCTGATGCTTGACATCGACGCACTCACCGAGCGCTTCGGCAGGCTTAGCCTTGCCAAAGTTCCGGTCGCCGACGAGTACCCTAGCCAGTGCTCGTTTGCGCCGGTCAACCCATGGCTGTGGGAGCACTCGCTGCGACCCAGTCCAGCGGCTCCCATGATCGTGTGGGAGCAGTGGCCATCATCTCCTCCACCTCATCCGACGTGTCCAGGCTGAGGCTGGCGCTGCCACGTCCCGCGTCGGCACCTCTGACCCGCTCGTGCGGCCCTCCGGGGCTTGAGCACTCCCATTGCCCTGACGACAAATCCCGACGCCGCCACGGCCGAGCTCGAGGCGGCTCACCGTCTCTTGTTCGAGGACGCCAGCGCCCTCGTGGCAACGCAGCGCCGCATGGAGTCCGCTCAGCGGGAATACGCTTCCGCCTACGGTCTCACCCCGGCTGGCACTGAGCCCAGCCGGCGTGGGGCTGTTCACAACCGCAGCCACGTGGTCACTGAAATCTTGGGCGGCAACATGCCCGTCTACGACACCCCTGCAGCCAACCTGCGGGCCGCCAAGGTAGCCTACGGGGATTTGGATCCCTTGGAGGGCGAAGAACGTGCCGCGCGTGAGCATCACATCAAGGACCTCATCGACGTCGCCGACGCGCAGGAATATCTGCTCGTGGCAGGAAGCGCCGCCTCCGAAGGCCCCCGGCTCGAGCGCGAGGGCACGAGTACTGCTAGCCGTCAGCCGGCTCAGCACTCCTGCTCCCCTCGCGTTTCTGGCCGCCTGGTCGGAGCAAGAAACCTCTGGCCCTATCAACTACTGGGCAACAAGCAGCCGGCTGTAAACAGCCGGCACACCAACGACCCGCCTCGCGGCGGCTGCCACCACGAGGCACCGGTAGCCGGCAGCTGGCGCAGCCACGGGCATACTCCACCCCCGTGGCGTGAGCCAGAACGGTCGGTTCCACCCGTTATCTGCCCTGAGCTCTCAGCCTGGCTCGGGCCAAGTGTCCCCCACAGCGAGAATGATGCTCGCCTCTGCATCGACCGGCTCACGCAGTCGGCCCTCCTCGAGGAGGAGGCCTCGATTGGCCTGACATGCTTCAACCCTTGAATCCGCAACGAGCCGTTCCTAACTGACTTCACGCTCCCCCGAGACACCCCGAAGTACAACGGGGCCGCCAAGCCCGAAGACTGGCTGATCGACTACACCATCGCGGTCGGCATCGCGAGGGGCAACAAATGCGTAGCCGTTCGCTATGCTCCCTTCATGTTGATTGGCTCGGCCCGCACCTGCCTCAACAGCCTGGCGGCCGACAACATCAACACTTGGACAGACTTTGAGGAAGCCTTCATCCGCAACTTCACCGGCACCTACAAGCGGCCTGGTCGCCCCCTTGAACTGGCCATGTGTGTCCAGGGGCCGAACGAGTCCCTCTACGACTACCTCACCAGGTGGACTGAGCTCCGCAACTCTTGCAAGGGAGTGCATGAGGTGCAGGCCATACAATACTTCATCGAAGGCTGTCGTGACGACACCCCCCTCAAGCACAAGCTTCTGTGCTCCGAGCCGGCTACGCTCGCCGAGCTCATGACCAAGGCGGACAAGTACGCCATAGTTGATTCCGCCATTCGGGTCAAGACGACCCCGCCCGCTAAGGCAACGTCGACACCGGCGACATACCGACCGGATGCCGACAACCGGCAGTTGCAGCACAACAAGCGCAAGAATGACCAGGCGGACTCCTGCTACGGGAGCCAACAGGTCGCCACCATCAAGGAACAGAAGACGGCTGCCCAGTCTTCCAGCCAGCGCTAGTGCACTAGCAAGGCTGCCTGACAGCCGAAGTTCACCTTCGAGCAGATGCTCGACCTCCCCCGCAAGAACCACTCTGGGTCCACGCCCTCCACGCACACGCTCCGACAGTGCAACTTCTCACAGCGATTGCCCTGGGGGGACGGCCTTCCGGCTCCTCCCGTGCCGCCTGCCCGTTCGCCGGCCCCGGCCCGAGCTGTGGCCCTGGCGCTGGCTCCGTCCCAAAACGACGGTCGTCTACATGACCAGTTCCCCAACCAGGATGGTTGCTACGTCGTCTTCACCAGTGAAGAGACGAGCAAACATGCTCAACGCCGGCACCATCGTGAGGTGAACGCCACCATGCCGGCAACTCCATAGTTCATGCACTGGGCGGAGAAGCCGGTCACCTGGAGCCAGGCAGATCACCCTGTCTTGATGCCGAGTCCTAGCAGCTATGCCTTGGTCCTCGACCCTGCCATCGCCACCGAGATGCGCACCTGCCGCTTCTCATGGGTGCTAATAGATGGTGGCAGAAGCATCACCATCCTTTACCTCAACACGATGCGCAAGCTAGGGCTGAACATAGAAGACCTGCAGGCGAGCTGGACGGTTTGCCATGGCATCGTGCTTGGAAAGTCCTGCTCCCCTATAGGCAAGATCACACTTGACGTCATCTTCGGCGGCCCTAGCCACTTCTGCTGTGAGCCGGTGTTGTTCGAGGTAGTGGACCTCGTGATCCCCTACCACACGCCGTTGGGCCGGCCGGCCCTTGTCAAGTTCATGGCGGTCCCCCATTACGCCTATCTCAAGCTCAAGATGTCGGGCCCCAGGCGAATCATCACCATCTTGGGAGACTACAAGATGTTGCTCGAGTGTGCTGGAGATGGCAGCCTGCTATCCAAGGCCCTAGAGATAGCCGAGGAAAAGCGGCAGCTCGATCGGCTCATGGTCCTCGCTGCCAGCTAGACGGCCGTGTCGGCTCCTCCCTCACAGACCGTCGGCGAGGCCTCCTTCCAGCCGTCCAAGGACACCAACAAATCTGGCTCGGCCCAGCCAACCCCGCTCAGTGCGTCACCATCGGCTCCCGCCTCGACAGCAAATAGGAAGGCAAGCTCGTCGACTTCCTCCATGAGAATCGGGACATCTTTGTGTGGTCCCCCAATGACATGTCGGGTGTTCTGAGGAAGTTCGCCGAGCACAAACTACACGTCCGGCCGGACGTCAAGCCGGTCAAGCAACCTCTACGCCGTTTCTCTGAGGAGAAGCGGCGTACTATAGGAGAAGAGATCGCCCGGCTGCTGGCAGCTGGCTTCATCATGGAAGTTTTCCACCCAGACTGGCTGGCCAACCCAGCCTTGGTGCTGAAGAAGAACAACACCTGGTGCATGTGCATTGACTACACCATCCTGAACAAGTCTGCATCGACTCCATGGATCGATCAAGTCATTTGCCCTGCCGTGGATCGATTAAGTCATCGACTCCATGGTCGGCTGCGATTTGATGTCCTTCTTGGACGCTTACTCCGGCTACCACCAGATCAAGCTGGAGCCGGAGGACCAGCTCAAGACCTCCTTCGTCACGCCCTTCGGGGCCTACTGCTATATCAATATGTCCTTCAGCATGAAGAACCAAGGCGCCACCTTCCAGTAGTACATGCAGAAGTGCCTCCTGCCTGAGATAGGAAAGAACGTCCACGTCTACATCGACGAGACCGTCGTTAAAACCAAAAAGCACTTCAGCCACCTTGACGATCTCCGGGAGACCTTCGCAAACTTGCGCGAGTACAAGATCAAGCTCAACACGGAGAAGTGTGTCTTCGGCGTCCCAGTTGGCCAGCTCCTGGGTTTCTTCATGTCCGCCCGCGGTATCAAATCTAACCCAGAGAAGATTAGTGCGATCGAGCGCATGCCCAAGCTGACCCGGCTCCGCGACGTCCAGAAGTTTACCAGCTGCCTCACCACGCTCAACCAGTTCATTAGCCGACTAGGGGAGAAAACCTTGCCCGTCTATGGGCTCCTTCGCAAGATGGCTCTGGTCGAGCCAGGTCACACCAAGAAGCCGGGCATGTTCGATTGGCCCAACAAGGCGGACGAGCCCTTCTGCGGCCTCAACAAAGCTCTCACCCGCGTGCCCATCCTAGCCACGCCGGCTGAGAAGGAACCCTTGCTGGCCTACATCACGGCGACCGCTTGCATCATCAGCGTCGTCTTGGTGGTCGAGCGACGGGAGGAGGGAAAATCCCTGCCGGTCCAGCGCCCCGTCTACTACCTCAGCGAGGTCCTCTCCGCGTCCAAGCAGAACTACCCGCACTCCAGAAGATGTGCTATGGCATATACTTCACTTCCAAGAAGGACAAGCAGTACTTCTAGGAGCACACCATCACCGTAGTGAGAACAGCCCGGCTCGACGAGATCATGAGCGGTCGGGACTCCATCGGCCGGATCACAAAATGGGTCATCGCCCCCGCCGACCACAAGATCTTGTACGAACCTTGTACCGCCATCAAGTCGCAGGCGTTGGCCGACTTCCTCGTTGACTGTGCAGAGATCGAGTTCGTGCCGCCTCCCCAGACTCCACTCATTGGCGCATGCATTTTGACGGCTCAAAAACGAGGACCAACCTAGGTGCCATAGTCCTGTCCTCCCCGAAAGGTGACCAGCTCAAGTACGCCCTCTAGATCCACTTTGCCGCCTCCAACAACGTGGTCGAGTACGAGGCCATCGTCCACGGCCTCCGGCTGGAATACCAGGGACGCCAACATGGCCAGCTACCCCTTCCTCATACGACAACTCACCGACTCCTTCGAGGGCTATGAGTTCCACCGTGTCCCATAGGCGGACAACGAGGCGATCGATGCACTGGCAAAGATCGGCTCCACCCGGCAGGCCATCCCAGCAGGTGTCTCCCTCGAGCTGCTGCTCAAGCCGTCGATCAAGCCTTCGCCAGAATCGGAATCCATCTTCATGCCAGCAGATACTGCCGGCCCATCGGCGGCTCCGGCTTCCCTCTCGGCATCTTCGCCACCGGCTCCATCACCCTCGACCGTCTTGCCGGCACCGGATGAGCCAGCTGCATTTGATGCAGCCGGCTCCAACACCGCGGCTATCATGATGGGAATCAACCCCCCTTTTGTCATCCCCGACCCGGGGGCTGGCGAGCCGGCCCTGGGTGCTGGCGAGCAGGTTCTGGGGACTAATCATCTAGGCCCGAGGGCTCCCCAGCGGGCCCCCATCTCGGCTCCCTCATGGGCCGAGCCCATCCTGGCTTTCCTTCTATGCGGCAAGCTCCCCCTAGACGAGGCCATGGCAAGGAAAATTTAGCACTGGGCTTCGGCCTATAGCATCATCAATCGCGAGCTCGTCCATCGCAGCACCACCGGTGACTTCCAAAGGTGCGTCGAGCCGAAAAAGTGTCTAGAGATCCTCCTCGACATCCACCAAGGTGAGTGTGGGCATCATGCCGCCTATAGGATCCTGGTGGCCAAGGCTTTCCACCATGGTTTCTAATGGCCCGCCGCTCTGGAGGTGACCAAGAAGCTAGTTGACGAGTGCGAGGGCTGCCAACGCTTCAGCATGAAGAGCCACCTGCCAGCATCGGCCCTCCAGACCACCCTCCTCTCATGGCCCTTCGCCATCTGGGGGCTGGACAAGATGGGTCCCTTCAAGACTGCAAGTGGAGGCATCACACATCTGCTGGTGGCCGTCGAAAATTCACCAAGTGGATCGAGGCCCGGCCAATCAAGAAGCTGGACGGCCCCACGGCCGTTTGGCTCATCGATGACATCACGGTTCACTACGGTGTCCCCCACAACATCATCATCGACAACGACACGAACTTCGCCAAGGGCGCGCTCGCACGTTTCTCCTCAAAGCAGGGCATCCGACTCGACATAGCCTCCGTCGCTCATCCACAGTCAAACGGTCAGGTCGAGAGGATAAACGGCCTCATCTTGTCCGACATCAAGCCCCAGCTCATAAGGCCACTGGTGAGGTCAGCCAGCTACTGGGTCGACGAGCTGTTGACTGTCCTTTGGAGCCTCAGGACCACCCCCAACCGTTCAACCGGCTACAAGCCCTTCTTCCTTGTGTATGGGTCCAAGGCGATCATCCCCTACGATATCAAATTTGACACGCATCGGGTTTCCCTATACACAGAGAAGGACGCAAAGGAGGCAAGAGAAGACGGCATTGGCCTACTCGAAGAAGCCCGCGAACTGACCCTGAGCCGGACGGCCATCTACCAGCAGAAGCTCCGGCCACTCTCCTTCCGCGAAGGGGACCTGGTTCTCAGGCGGATCCAGTGGACAGCTGAACAGCACAAGTTGTCCTCCCCGTGGGAAGGCCCATTCATCGTCACCAAGGCATTGCACAACAACGCATACTACATAATAGACGCCCAGAAGCCGCATAAGTGCAAAAGAGACGCCTCCGGCGAGGAGACCGAGCGCCCAAGGAACGCGGCGCTCCTCCGTCCGTTTTACTGCTAAAAAGACCAGTGTATGTATGTATCCCTCCCCTTCTGGGATTATGAATGCGATGGGTGCCCCAGGCCAGCTCTTGGGGCACGCCCTTTTAATTTCCCTCAAAGGTCTCCTCACTCACCGCCCCCCAACCTGGCTCCCGGGCCCGGGGGCTCTCCGGCTGGTCCTAGGTCGCCTCTCCCAAAATCGACCAAGTAGTGTGAGCTGAGCAAGCCCTACCACCCCCTACAACAGATCGGCTCCCGGCTGTCCGGCGGACAGGGACTCAAGGCGGCAAAACTTAGCACACACGAAAGTTCGATCACAAAGGGGTTGCCGGCTAAGTCCAGCCAGACCACCACCTCTCCTCTGCCACTCAACTTACCCAAGAAAGCTCTCGCAGTTCCTAAGTTCAGAACCGGCTCCCTCGAGGAGGACAACCCGACCTAGCTACAGACCGGCTCCTGGCTATCGGGCTGGTGGGGCCGAAACCAAAGGGGAAAAGGGATCGAACAGACGGAACCAAAAGGGCAAAAAAGGTGTAAGGACAAGGAGGCACGCATTATAGGCTAACACATGAAACATTCAGAATATGTATTTTAAGATAAAAGAGGCCCACGACCATCAAGGTTCATTACATTACACCTCCAGTGGGTGGACTTAAGTCTAACAGGCAGGAAAGTGAACAAGGGAAAAAATATAAGACGCCCGGGGGCTCAGGCCACTAGCACGTCGCTAGCCAACGCATCTCCAGCCGGCGCATCGCTCGGTGGATCGACTCTCGTCCTGGAGGTGGTTGCGGCCTTCGGGTCGGCTTCCTTGGCCTTCGAGGCAGCCTTCGCGGTCATAGCCGTCTTAGTGCTGTAGTCGGTACTCTCGTCGGCGACCTCCTCGTCGGACCTTGAGGATGCCAAAGGAGTCATCGGCCACCGGCTCGCCGTCCTCGCGAAGTACCAGGAGGACCTCATCCGGGTCGATGTACCATGCGAGCTCGTTGTCCCGGCAGACAAGGACCGACTCACAGGCCGCCCACTCCTCGGTCGGCTCGTCCCGCATAGTGGCCAGCCGGTCCAAGTCCACGCTGCGGTACCACGAAGTGACGAACCGGAGCGCCATCTACGAGCCGACTCGAGCCGCTGACGCCTTCCAAACCTCGAGCCGGGACACGGCATGCTCCATCCACAAGGTCACGCGGTTCTCCGGAGCCCCTCCACGGCCCAGCCACAAGGCAGCGATGATCTCCTTGCCAGCCGCCTTCAGCCGTTCCACGCTCTGCTCGAGGTGGATCAGCCGATTTTCTATGGTGACCCAAGCTCCACCATACTCCACGCTGCATCCTCCTCGATGGAGTGCCCGTGCACCCAGAGATACTCTCGGTGCTCTTCAACGGCATGCTCAGTGTGGCGCTGGGTTTCCGGGATGTGTTATTCTCAAGATGAGTGGTTATTCACTTGTCATTGCATGAGAGTATGGCAGTAATAGGGGTGCCCAGTCCCAAAATGAAAAAAATACTTTGTGTTGACAAAGATAAATACATTGGAAAGTCTTGGTATGGAAGGCAATCGTGGATTTGGCAAGCCATGGAAAGTGAAAGTACGGTGGAAAAATTAATAAACATTATTTATTGTTTGGGAACCGCCTATGATGTATCTAGTGTGGAAAGATATTGAAATCTCTCAGTCATTTTTGTTGACACGAAAGGCATGCCACTCAAAATATTTTTATCTATCAATTTGAACACTTGATCTCTGGCACCTGAACAAATCCCTACTTCCCTGTACGAAGGGCCTAGCTATTTACTTTATGCAATTTTTATTTTTCAATTTGAGTCTCCATCTTATCTTATAAAGCACCAACTAGGAGGCACCATGATCGTGGCATTAGGTGTAGCTAATATTTGAATGTGTATTGTGAATGGACCAATGATTGAGCATGATGGTCTACGGATAATTTGCTTTAGCATTGATATTTTGAAACACATGGTTGCTTGTTGATATGCTTGAGTATTGAAGTTTTCATGTCAATACTAGACTATTGCTTTGAACCATATGAAAAGTAAAATATGTACATGTGATAAAGAAATGAATATGTGATAAACTTGATAGGCAACATTCCACATCAAAAATTCTGTTTTTATCATTTACCTACTCGAGGACGAGTAATAATTAAGCTTGGGGATGCTGACGCGTCTCCAACGTACCTATAATTTTTGTTGTTCCATGTTGTTCTATTATCAATCTTGGATGTTTTACAATCATTTTATAGCAACTTTATACCATTTTTTGGGACTAACCTATTGACATCGTGCCAAAGTGCTAGTTGTTGTTTTGCTTGTCTTTTACTTCGTAGAAAATCAGTACCAAATGGAGCCCAAACACTGAGGGAATTTTTGTGGATTTTTTATGGACCAGAAGAAGAAAGATGGGCAAAACAACACCATAAGAGGGGGGCAGGGTGGCCACCCTCCACCAGGGCGCACCAGAGGCCCCTGGCACGGCCTGGTGGGGGGTGGGCACCTCGAGCACCCCCTTGATACGTCTCCAACATATTTATAATTTATGAAGTAATCATGCCATGTTTATAATAATTCTATATGATTTTGGTATGATTTTCTTAGAACTAACCCGAACTGATGATGTTTTCAGCAAAACTACCATGGTGTCGTTTTTTGTGCAGAAATAGAAGTTCTCCGAATGGGCTGAATATTTAGTATGATTTTTTGTGGACCAAAAGAGACCCTCGAAGGATTAGATTTGCGCCAGAAGAGCCACGAGGAGGCGGCAAGGCTGCCAGGCGTGGCCAGGGGGTGGCCGCGCCTAGCAGTCTTGCCACCGCCTCATGGCCCCCCTTGGCGTGAGATCGACGCGAAAAAATCCTATAAATGTTGAAACCTTTGAAAACAAACCTAGATCAGGAGTTCCACCGCCGCACACCTCCAGAGCCACGAAAAACCAATCTTGGCCCTCTCAGGCACCCTGCCCGAGGGGGTCACCATCACCGAAGGCAATCTTCATCATCCCGGAGGGGCCATCAACACCATGGAGGGTAAGGACCAGAGGGAGAACCTCTCCCCACAGAGGGCGGAGGCCATGGAGGAGGAAGCACAAGGGGGAGACCATCTCCATTCTCTCCCGGTAGTGCCGAAGTGCCACCGGGGGAACCATCGCCGCGGTGATCGTCTTCATGAACATCATTGTTGTGAGGGACGAACACCTATAGGACCGAGAGGACCCCTTTCAATTCGGTAGGGAGACGGGTGTGCGCGAAGAGCAGGACGAACGAGCAGCGCGGGGGATCTTTACCCAGGTTCGGGCCGTTGAGAAGAATCCTACTCCTTGTTTGTGTATTATGGGTGTTCTTGGGTTCTATCCACAAGAGCGCTACGCAAGTGATCGTGCACACCCGCTACGCGCGTGAGCTAGAAGATTGGTCAAAAGATCATGTACTATAACACCTTGGGCCTTCTTTTATATGACTAAGGGGATCCCAATTGTGGCGTACAGTGTGTACACGAGGTGTACAGTGCTATAGTGCTATCGTACCTAACACTAACGGTGTAAGAAAAGTGCATTTAATGCTCCGTCACGTGGCTCTAGTCGTATACGGGGCGGGATAGGACCCCGTCCCATCGGCACCGCTTAGCCTCCTCCATTGTAGAGGCTTCGCCTTGCCGGGGGTTTGAAGGTCATCCCGGCACGGTCTTGCCGGGGGTCTTGCCTTTGGTCTTGATCTCGATAGCTTGGATGTCTCTTGACTTTCCTGTATCTGTACCTAGCAGCTCCTTGTTGGGCCTTGGCATCGGAGTGGCTACTACTTCCCGTCCACAAGTAAGGGGCACTAGAGAACCCAAGACTCTAGTGCACCGACAGGAGCCCCCGGCCCTGGGCCACACACTGTGCGAGGCGTTGTTGGGCTATGCCCAAACAGTGCACGGGGACGCGTGGCAGGACCCTGCGATTGCAATCATTCCGCTTGCTGCGCTTCCCCGTGATGCCCGCAAGGTGCTTGTTGTGGGATACGTGCGTGGAGCGGTAGTAACTGCGGTGCGTCCTCAATAGCATTTCACACCGCCTGATAAAGATGCAACCTCGTGTCTTCCCCATAAGAGGGAATCCTCAGAGGCAGTCGCCCGTTTACTCCATGATTTCCAATCCGGAACCTCGGTCGTCTTCTTCCTCGAGCCTAAACCAGAGTCGCCCCTTCTTCTTCCACCGACCCACATTGTCCCCATCCTCAGCCTCCTCTCTCGTAGCCACCATGCCGCCCAACTCGAGCAATGGCAAGGGAGTGAAGACCGCCCCCCTCAGAGAAGGACTTGGTGAAGATGCGGAAGGAGCACGTCTTCATCTCCCCAGTGCTCGACGTGAAAACCCTGAAGACGTGGTACCAGGGAATGTGAGCGAAGAGCACGAAAGCTCATCCCGCCACTCGCGTGAGCCCAGGTTCTTCCGAGGGAGTCCGGATGAATACCCTTTCTTCATCGATTATTTTGACTGCAGACTTTGCCCCCCCATTTTTCGATTTCTTCAATGAGATCATGTACACCTATGGCTTCCGTCTTCTGGATTTCATGCCGAACGACATAACGTGTATGCCAATCTTTGCCCACCTCTGTGGGAATTTCGTTGGAGTAGTCCCCAACACGGCCCTCTTCCGCCACTTCTTCATCCCCCGTATCCATGGAGGAGATGCCCTTTTTGGTTGCATCACTTGGATCCCGAGGGGAGGGGCCAAGGGAATATACACATGCGGGGCCCTCATTGACAAGTGGGATGAGTGGCGGGCCTGATGGTGCTGGATTCTGGATGATGATCCCCCATCCTTCTATTTGCCCCAAGAGACGAAGATGGTGCGTAGCACCGACTGGATTGACCTCGATCCTCAAGATGAGAAGCTCTCGGTCGCAATCACCATAATTCTCCGCCTCAAGACCGCTGGGCTCACCATAGAGATGATTGGGGCCGACTTTCTTCGTCGGCGCATTGCCCCTTTGTGAACAATGTCAGGCAGGCCTGGGAGTTCCGGAACGCGGCAGACATTATGAGGCTACGTCCCAGTCTGAACAACAACTTGACGGTGATGCATCACGGGGCTCTTTGCCAAAAAAAACCAGGTCTGATGTGATCCACAAGTTGCCGGCCGACGTGATCCCTCTGTGCAACAACTCCGCCCTGGCCTTACTCCTCGCCATGATGATGGTGTGCAATGCTCACGGCCCCGTCAGGAATTGGGAACTGCCGTCTACGGAGCAAGCACATGAGTTCTTCGACGGCTTGTTGGAGAAAGTTGTACGCGCGGAGACGCAACTCGTCTGCCCCACCACCGAAGAGGAAATGACATACATCGTCACCAAGCTGGAAGAGGTGCACCTCACCGAAGAGGCCGGCAGTGTTGGCTTCATGGAGGAGGTGGCTATCGAAGCTGAAATGGCATCGGAGAAAAAGCTTGCCTGGCAGGGCAAAGTTGCCAGGGGACAAAGCAGCTTCGCCCCCGGGGGTCCTTCTGTTGAAGAGACAGCAGAAGAGGAGCCGAACAAGGAGTTGCCACCTCTCATGGAGAGGAAGAGGCGCGTCCTTCAGAGAGCCTCCTCCAATGCCTCCATTGCCCAGGCTATGGGGACCCCGACTCATAAGTCGTGATCACCGAATGTACGTTCACAGTGATCCCAGAGATCATTGCTCACTGAACACATAGAAGCTGAATAACAAGAGTCTTACATCCACACTTAACGTCTTACACAAATAATGACCACAAAGGTCTTAGTCTTACATAGATAGGGCCACACGGGACAAACACTTAATTAGAACAAGCAGCGGAAATCTTGATCGAAAGCGTGGACCCATGCCATCTGCCTTAACCTACAGGCATTCCGACTGGGAATCGTCCTAGTTCGCATGTTCGTCTCCAACGAACTCTTCAACATACTCCTATTCTTCCATGCCTGGCCAATTAAATAACCAGTGGCAAGCCGATGAGTACTTTAAATGTACTCGCAAGCAACCCAAGTTGTGGAACAAGGTAACAATGATGCATGATATAGCACTAAGTAGGTAAATTTGCGGAAAGCTAATTTTGTATGCAATGACATGATCAAGTCACTAGTGAGCATGCATCAACAACTAGCAGGTATCCATTTGAACAAATTACCGATATCATCATAAGCTGGGGGTTGAACACCTCGTGTTCATTCAGCATACTAAGTCATCGGACTTAGATCACTTTCCATGCTAGTCATCGGAATTAGCTCAAGTACCATCTTTGTCTCCAACACCCCCACACACATCAGTTTTGTGAAAACACTTGGACGTATCACAAGAGCGGTCATCCAACTGTCCTTGACCATGGACACGGCTATTCGAATAGTTTTACACTCTGTAGAGGTTGCACACTTTACCCACAAGACTCGAGGAACTTCCGTGTCATCCAGGACTCGCGGTATTTAACATACCCGAGGTAAGCACCCGAACAATGCCTTTCCCATGGTGATACTAAACATAGAGTCCACTCATTGGTGCCATCCCTCATGATATACAGCACTCGTATCATCCATGAGGGCACGCAACGGTGTGCCCGGTGCCTGTAAAGATAGCGCATGACCTTCCACTCAGGGACGACCCCGTCTCAAGAGTGACCACTCCACTCTTGCCACTAGTAATGCGGGCTCGTTGCTAGCACCAACCATAGTAATCAACAAAGCCCTGTCCGAAAAGGGGTATCGTGGTCGTACATGTAAGGTTGGAATAACGGTCGCAACTTACACCAATCCGTTTTAGGAAACCACAACACTCACTTGTTCTGGCACACCACTTCTTTCTCAAGTGGTCACGCATCTCATCAACATCTCCCTCGGGCATTAGTGGCACTCGACGGGTTTTTTGAAAAGTCTTTGAAATCATTTCTTTCCTTGCCATCACTATGCAAAAGTCCCATCCCATTTGCGTAGCATCTATTAGCACGTAACTACTCCCACCCGCATAACCCTCATAAGGTGGTAGGGTCATGCACGATTAAAGTCTCAATGGTAAAAGTAACGGACGTATCCCACCGAAGTGGGGACACCTTATCATGATCATTTCATCGAATCAACAGGTGCTATATGACATGAATGAAAAAGTTTCTTAACATGGTCAAAGGGCTGCTTGCCTGGCTCAACAAAGTCTCCGGGGTCTTCGAAGTCTTCGGGTCCAACTTCTTCGTCAACCGCGCAATCTATCGTCGCGAAATAAAGCGAGGAAAATAAGCAACTCACAAAACAAAGCACTCACACTACTACCAAAAATGTTAACCTACTCTGATAAATACTAAATGTCATACTAAAAATACTTTCCTAGGTTTGTTATGAAAAACAGTTTACAAATTAAATAACAGAGGCAAAAAAGTGCCTAAATATAGGTTTTAAAATAAACTAGTACTAAAAGTAATTTCCAACATTTTTATAAGTGGCACTAATAAGTTCTATAGATTATTCTGAGAATTTAGGTGGAAGAATTATTGGCATTGGACTAATATTTATTTCTGTGGGATTTTGGGAATTAAAACAGAAAAAGAAAAGAAAAGGGGCTACTGTGCCCCTTGGGCTAAAAGTGCCCGGACAAAACCGGCCCAAGAGGGAAGCCGGCCCAGGCGACGAGCCACGCGCGGCAGGTTTAGTTTTAAACCTGCCCACAGGCCCGACCTGCCAGCGAGAGAGGAGAGGGGCAAGAGGATGACAGGTGGCCCCCACCTTTCATCCCTCTCCTTGCAATAGGGGCAGAGGAGGGGCTCACCGGAGGTCTCTAGGCCACGGCAGCGGGAATGAAGGGCACCGACGCGCTCCTGGAGGCATTGCATGTCGATGGGTGGTTGTGGGGTCGCCGGGGGGAGAGGGGAACGCCAGTGAGGGGGCAGCCCGACTGCGGCGGCGACGGTTTGGGGTCGGGAGAGGGCTCCCCACCATGAGGGAGAGTGCATTGGGCAACGGGAGGATGCGGAGGAGGAGGGAGAGCTAGGAGAGATGGTCAGGAGGAGCGAGGGCCTATTTATAGGTGGCCTCCGGTCCACCGTGGGCGCTATGCGCCGGCGAGTACGGGGTGCTCGCCACAGGCCACGGGGGCAAATGAGGCCGTGTCTGCGGGCTTCATGGACGTGGTCCGCCCCCAGGAGGAGGGGAGGCAGCGAGGAGCAGGGCCCGGGGGTGCGCGCATGTGAGCGCGACCACTGGCCTGTTCGGGCGGTGCCGTGCGCACGCGAGAGAGAGAGAGGGGAGAGAGGGGGCCGACCGGGCGGTGTGTTGCGGACGCCGAGGGAAGCAGAGGGGACTAGCTGGGACGGCCCGAGGCGGTCGGGGCTGGCCATTGGCCAGCGGCTACAGTGCGGGTGTGCACTGTAGCGCGCTCCAGACAGCGAGCTCTGCATGCCAGGGCATATTTTGAAGCCCCCTGCATGTCTTCTTCTGCCTGGGGCATTAGGAGATGCCCAAAGGGGAAGCCTTAGGGGAGAAGGGAAGGGAAAGAGAGATAGAAAAATATGCTGCCAGGGGTAGAAATAGGGGTTTTACCCCACCTCACAATGGCCTGATGACTTGGGACTTTTTACAGGAGGTGAAATGCATATATGTGAGGCTGTGGTAAAAAGTTGGGGGCAAGGGTAAAAGAGAAGAGGGTGGAAATGGGTTTTTTACCAAATTACCAGAAGGTGTGTGGTGGTTTTTTGGGCAAGAATATGTTACCCTCTAACTGAGATACTTACCTGGGTCAAAGGTTAGGTAGAAATGAAAGGATTCATCAAATTTGAGCTCTAGTGGGAAAAGTTGGCAACGGAAATTTGATAAACCCTAGAAATTAGCAGAATCAGATTTCTATAGATCCATTGATGCTACGCTTTTACCCTTGATGCACCACTTAGTGTATCATCACTATTTGGCCATTATAGCATGCCCACAAAGTTTGAGGCCACGGGAAGACACCTCACAATGAAAAGTTGCTCAAATTTGATTCTAGGCAGGAATGGTTTTGGGATGGTTTGATGAATCAAACCAACTTGGATTGAGATGAAACTTTGCAAGATCATCACCCATGATAGTGTTGACTCGCTGGAATTTATTGATAATATTTCTTATAGAAATATTTCAAAAGTTTGATCTGAATAGAAAGGGTTTTGAGGGGTTTTGCCTATGATCTGATCATGCCCTTGGCTTGAAACTCATATATATGGAAAATATATGTCCACTGAGTTTCTCTAAATTTTCTGAAATATTTTTAAAGCATTTAACTAATTTTTCCCTATGAAAAACCATTTCTGGCCTGAAGACAAAGCCTTTAAATAAAATATAAAGATAATCTTTAAAAATAATATTTTGTGGTTTGAAATAAAGCCTTTGCAAAAGAAGATTCCACCCAATTTGATGATTTGCAGTGCAAAACTCATTTCAGGGGTTTTTGCAAACTTAATTTAAATAAATCATTTTTGGTTGAAGCAAAAATTGATAGAAATAGTCTTGGGCACTATTCACATGGCATGATCATTGGGCAAGAGGTTTGGGTCAAGGACAATGAATATGAAGTGGAATAGAGTCTAGGAGTGCCACACCACAATCATCAAGCAAGCAAACAACATAGCAAGAAAGCACAAGAACATAGAAAAAGTTTTTTGTTGGCTACAAATTTTATAAATCCAAACATAACAATGTGCTACAAACACAGGGTGTGACAGACCTTCCCCCCTTACAAGAATCTTTTCCCCGAGATTCCTAGGCTAAGTGCTAAAAAGATAAGGGAACTCTGATCTAAGATAATATTCATGCTCCTAGGTTGCTTCAGCTTTAGTGTGGTTGCTCCACTGGACCTTGAAGTACTTGATGGTGCGGCTTCGGGTCCAGCGCTCGGCTTCATCTAAAATGCGAACTGGCCTCTCACGATAAGTGAGGTCCGGCTGAAGGTCAATGGCTTGATGGTTGATATCCTTGTAGAGGTCGGGGCGGTTGGGAAATGCAGACACTTTCGGAGCTGTGACACGTGAAAGACGTTGTGCAAATCTGATAGCTTGGAAGGTAACTCTAGCTGATATGCAACTTCTCCTTGCCTGTTAGTGATCTTGATGGGGCCGATGAATCTTGGTGCGAGCTTGCCTTTGACGTGGAAACGCTTGTTCCCTTTGAGAGGCGTGACTCGGAGGTAAACATGGTCCCCAACACGGAAAGTCATGTCTTGACGGTGAGAGTTGGCGTAGCTCTTCTGCCTAGTCTTGGCGATCTCAAGGCATTCTCGGACAAGTTGCACTTTCTCTTCGGCTTCACGGAGGATGTCTAGCCCAAAAACTAATCCTTCTCCGGTCTCTGAACAGTTGAGGGGAGTATCGAACTTGCGTCCATACAACACCTCAAATGGTGCCATCTGAAGACTCGACTAATACCTGTTGTTGTAGGAGAACTCGGCGAATGGTAGGCAATATTCCCACTTGGATCCATAAGCTAAAACACAAGCTCGGAGCATGTTTTCTAGTTTCTTATTTACTCGCTCTGTTTGCCCACCGGTCTGAGGGTGAAATGCAGTGCTGAAGGAGAGCTTGGTTCCCAACGCTCCTTTGAACCTATTCTAGAATCTTCAGGTAAATTGGGTTCCTCGGTCCGACACAATCTCCTTAGGAACCCCGTGGAGGCTCACAGTCCGCTTAATGTATAGGTTGGCCAACTGGATCCATTGTAGGTCGTCTTGACGGGAATGAAGTTGGCTACCTTGGTCAGGTGGTCGACAATGATCCAAATGGAATCATGTCCTTTGCTTGACCTTGTCCAACTGGTGATGAAATCCATCCGGACTTTATCCCACTTCCATTCGGGCACTTTGAGGGGCTGCAGTAGTCCAGCGGGTCGCACGTAGCGACGAACGTGCCGATCTCCCGTTTCATGCCATGCCACCAGAATCTTGTCTTGAGATCTTGATACATCTTGGTTCCTCCAAGATGGATGGAGTAGGGAGTGTCATGAGCCTCTTGCAAGATGAAGTTCTTGAGCTCTTCGTTGTTGGGTACGCAGATGCGATTCCCGAACCATACAACTCCTTGTTCGTCCATCGAGAATCCTGTTGCCTTGCATGCCTTGATCTTCCTCTTGATGCCTTCAATGCTCTCATGTCCCTTCTAGGCTTCTTTGATATCATCCATCAAGGTAGGCTTTGAAGGTTGGCGTGGAATCCTGGTGCAACCAATTCCAAGCCAAAGCTCTCAAGTTCTTCGTACAGGGCGGGTAGACTTTCCTTAATCATAGCATTTAAGGAACAAGCCTCTCCGCTTAAGCCGTCTGCTACCACATTGGCCTTTCCAGGGTGGTACTGAACACTGAGGTCGTAATCCTTGATTAATTCCAACCATCTCTGCTGCCTCATGTTCAATTCCCTTTGAGTGAAGATATACTTCAAACTCTTGTGGTCTGTGAATATCTCACATCGCTTCCCCAAAATGTAATGTTGCCATGTCTTCATGGCATGAACCACTGTTGCCAACTCGAGATCATGAGTTGCATAGTTCTCTTCATGAGGATATAGTTGTCTGGATAGATATGCTACGACTCTGCCTTCTTGCATCAGAACACCTCCAAGCCCGGTTCTTGATGTATCACAATATATCACAAACTCCTTGTGAATATCGGGGGTGGCCAAAACAGGGGCGGTGGTCAATCTCTTCTTGAGCTCCTAGAAGCTTTCCTCGCACTTAGCAGTCCATTCGAATTTCTTGTCCTTCTTCAAAAGCTGGGTCATGGGTCGGGAAATGCTTGAGAACCCTTCCACGAACTTGCGGTAATATCCCGCGAGTCCGAGGAAGCTCCTGACTTCCTTTAAAGTGGTTGGGGTTTGCCATTCAGTCACGGCTTCAATCTTGGCAGGATCCACTGACAATCCTTCTGCCGTCAACACATGACCCAAGAATTCAACTTCGTGTAGCCAGAATTCACACTTGCTGAACTTGGCATAAAGCTGGTGCTCTCGAAGCTTCTCTAGGACCAATCTCAAGTGTTCCTCATGCTCTTCTTCAGACTTGGAGAAGACAAGTACTTCATCAATGAAGACGACAATGAACTTGTCCAAATACTCCATGAAGACTTTATTCATGAGATACATGAAGTAGGCAGGGGCATTGGTTAACCCGAATGACATGACCGTGTATTCATACAGGCCATATCGGGTTACAAATGCCATCTTCGGAATGTCTTGGGGTCTGATCATCAGCTAGTAGTACCCAGACCTGAGGTCGATCTTGGCGAACACCTTAGCCTCGTCCAACTGATCAAACATGTCTTCAATCTTGGGAAGTGGGTACTGTTTCTATACTGTGACCTCATTGAGGTAACGGTAATCGACGCAAAGTCTGATAGTTCCGTCCCTTTTTGACACAAATAGAACAGGCGATCCCCAAGGAGAGGCACTTGGGCGAATAAATCCTTTTCTGAGCTATTCTACCAGTTGCTTCTTCAACTCAGCCAACTCTTTGGATCCTATCATGTAGGCCTTCTTATAGATGGGCCTTGATCCGAGCATAAGCTCAATGATGAACTCAATGTCGCGGTCAGGAGGCATTCCGGGTAGTTCATCAGGAATCACATCCGGGTACTCGCATAGTACTAGCACTTGATTCAACTCAACTCCCGATAGGCAGTTAGCCTGAGGGGCTTGAGTGGAGGCAGGGTTGGGGACATACTTGACTTCCACTCCTTGTCTATTGGTCATGGTGACAATCCTCTTGGCATAGTCCAGCAGGCCTTGGTTCTTGGTTAACCAATTCATGCCAAGGATGACGTCCAAGCCTGGTGAATCCAGAACTATAAGGTCTGCTAGCAAGTCTACCCCGTTGATGCCAATCTTCACTCCCTTACACCCTATCCCAGACTTCATAACTGAACCGGGGATTTGTATCAACATATGGCTACCCAGGGGCGTAGGTTTCGTGCCACTCTCTAGTGCAAACTTTTGGGTGACAAAAGAACTCGAAGCTGCACAATCAAACAGTACTGTTGCTAAGGTTGAGTTGACAAGGAACGTACCTAGTATGACGTCCGGGTCTTCCTGGGCTTCCTCTACAGTGACGTGATTCACACGAACCTTGCCATAGTTGGGCTGGTTGCGGGGAGCTGGGTTCCTTGGTGGTGCTCCACGAGCTTGACCTTGATTTGGTGCATTGGGGCGCAGTGCATCTGGCTTCCAACTGGGGCAAAGCTTAGAGATGTGTTCATACTGACCACGTCCAAAGCAAGTGACTTGCCCAGGGTTGTTGTTGAAGTTCCTGCCACCGTTGTTGTTATTGGGGTTGTTGTTGTATGCTGGCCTGGGATTGGCATACTGCTGAGGCTGGTAGCTCGGACAAGGCGGAGGAGGTCTAGCCTGTTGTGGCTGATTGGCCGGCTTGGCTGGGGCTGGCTGCCAGGGGCGATGCTTCTAGTTACTGGGGCTACCCTTGCTGATCATCTTGCGCTTGCGAGTGTCGTCGATGGCATGACGCTTGCCTTCCAGCATGAGGGCCTTGTTCACTAAGTGGAAAAAGGTTCGACAGTCGTAGATGATGAGTTGATACTGCAGGAACTGTTGAAGTCCTTCCATGAAGCGTTCCTTCTTGGCAGCCTCTGTGCTGACATCTTTAGGTGCATACCTTGACAATAGGTTCAACTTCTGCAGGTACTCCTTGACAGAGCCACTTCCTTGCTTCAGCACTTGAAATTCTCTCTTCTTGATAGCCATGATCCTAGAAGGTATGTGGGCAGTGCGGAATCCTTCCTTGAAGTCATTCCACGTGATCACACGTTCTCCTTGCATGACCTTGAATCCATCCCACCAAGCTTGGGCGGTACCTCTGAGGCAGTGACAGGCATAAAGCACCTTCTCATGATCCTCATTGCAGTTGACCAATGCAAGGAGGTCCTTGATGGTGCGGATCCAGACATCAGCATCCAATGGTTCAACAGTCTCGGTGAAGGTTGGGGGCAAGTTCCTCATGAACTCAGACAGCGTGGAGCGGCCATTGTCGTTCCTTCCTTGGTGCTGATTGTTCACAAGGGCCTGAGCCATCTACTGGATAGCAGCATTGTTGGCGTCGCGCTCCTCCCGGAGAACTTGGAGAAATTGATCTATGGTCATGTTCTCCGACGGAGGTGGTGGCGAGGGAATATCGCCTTGTGGCTGCTCCCGGTGTCCTCCAGCGTGAGGAGCCCCATCAGCTCCCTGTTGCTGGCTTGAGTTGCCCGCTTTAGGGTTGGTGAAGGAGCTATTGCGGGTAGCAGTCACCATCCTGTTTGGGGCAGCCAAGTCAAACAACTAGGATTGACAAGAGGATAAGCAATAACGGAAAAGCGCGCCTAAGGGGGTCGGTCAAGTGCAAGTGTGTTAAAACAAAGGACGAAAGACCAACAACATATATTAAGATAGATGATGGAGTCGCTTACATGTTGCTTGGGGCAAAAGCGCGACTTGCAACGAAACACAAACAACAAAATAGAAAACAAGCACACATGGTTTCATATGAACCATTACACGGACTCGACTTTGCATGAGGGATACATGACTGATCCTACCCTAGGGGTTCTCGGACTCAGGTGGTGGAGTTCTCGGTCTCGTAGTCACGCTCCTGTGGGTCTTCCTCCTGTTCATCATCTGAACAGGTATCGTTCCAAGTCGAAGGGATCGGGGAACGAGGAGGTCCATACCGACGGCGCTTTGCAGGCGGGTCGGTGAAGAGATGACGGTACTCCTTCACACTCATGTGATGATGATGCATAGGTTCATCACTAGCTGGGGGTACTCCTCCTCGATAGGCGACAACTGGTCGTCCCTCAGGGGCTCCATCCTTCTTGATCTTGTCTGGCTTCGTCTTGGTTTGTCGAAGTAGCTCTCGGGTGTGGTGAAGTTCCCCGTGGAGCTTCACGGACTCCTTCATTAGGTTATGAACCGGGATATCGGCGGAGAGGCTGAAGTAGGTCTAGAACCTGAGCGGTGTTCCATCCTCCTTGGTTGAAATCAGCGTCCAACTATCGCCAAATTCATCCTTCTTGAAGCGAAGGTAGCGAGTAGCCGGCTCGTCAGCGATCTCTTGAATGATGTCCCGAAGGTGTAGGAGAGCCTTGCGTGCATCTATCTCAACAGCAAACATCATGGTCTCCATGCGTGATCCTTCAAAGAACCAACTAGTTGGGGAGTCGTATGCCTTCACGACCACATCTATGTGGTACTCCTTTGTGACGGCATCGACCTAGTGCTCGTGGTAGAGGGAAGTGGGTGGGTGGCGAAACTGGTACTTCTCTAGGCTATCCCCAAGGAGTAAGGGAAAGCCGGATGTCAGGAAGGCTTCGGGTACGACGGCCATCTACAAAGATTTGAAAGGAGGAGAGTCAGCAGAGTGTGGTGTGAAGATGAGAAGAGGTCAATAGTGCAAAATTCCTAAGTACAAATTCCAGGTGTAGTTTTGAAAGTCGATTTTATCCTAGCTAATGTCCATGCTATCTAAGGGCTTCCTACAGTCAGGATGACTCTGATACCAGCTCTCTGGGGAACCAGACTCATAAGTCGTGATCAAGAAATGCACGTGTACAATGATCCCAGAGATCAGTGCTCACTGAACACACAGAAGCTAAATAACAAGAGTCTTACATCCACACTTAATGTCGTGGTTTTGTCACGGCAGATGTCCGGGTGAACGGACTTGGATTCGAGGCCATCACTAAGGTGATGGACTCAAAGGGGTTGATTGGGACGGAGGACACGAATTTACCCAGGTTTGGCCCCTCAAGTAGAGGTAATAGCCCATGTCCTGCTTGTGTTTCTATTGCTTGGTGTATCAATTACAAGGGAGCTGATCGCTTGACCTAGTACTCGATAATTGCCCCCTCCCTAAGTCGCCTCGGGTCTCGCCTTTATATAGGAGGTCAAGACCATGGGTCATACAAGTTGTAACCGACTCTCACAACGTGTCTGAGTCTATCTCTACCTTGTCTTGCCTTCATGAGCAAGCTGTCTCTAGGCGGCTCACCCGCCCGGGTCTTCATACCTTCTCCGTCCAGGCGACGTCCCAGCCCATCTTGTCATGCCACCCAACATCTTGGGCTCAAGTCTTCAAGGCCCATCCTTGGGATGGTGTATGAGTCGCCAGGTGTGACCCGGAGCCTTAGAGGCGGGTCTCACCGTGGGGTTATATACCAAACATTAGGCTCTAGGTTGATTTGAGCTTGCTCACTTTAGCCTTCTTCTTAACTAGCAGCGAGTCTTAGTTGTGTCACCTGAAAGTAAACAATAACCCACCGTGATGTCATGTCAAATCTGTCAGAATGATCCTCTGACGCCCACAAAGAATCTTCCCTTATTAAATGGACAGTCCGAGAATTGAGGCATCTGCCTCGGTCAATCAACATCCGTCGCCTGGTTTTTCGCACCTGTTTCCACCTTTGCCTATTAAATAGGACCGCGAAGGGTGGCATTTGTTTCCTCCCCGCTCACTCGTCTTCTTCTTCCTTCTGATGCCGCCACTCTAGTGCACCTCACTCCGGTGTCGTCTTCACGCCGTCTTCGTTAAGGCCGCTACATCAACTTGTTTGCTCCAGAGCTCTACTCGCGTCTACTGCGCCCTCTCCCGTAAGTTTTCCTCCCCTAGATCCATAGTTTTTGTAGGGTTTTCATGGAGTTTCATGGAGCTTTTCTTCAATCCCAGCCATGCCTAGTCCATAAAACTTGATGATATCTTTTTCCGCATTGCGATGTACTGTAGGAAACTGACAGTAGCACCGCGCGGATCTATAATTGCTCTGCCTGCCATTTTCCAACTTTCGCCGTTTCAACGGTTCGTCGCTAGGTTTGAAATAAAACCACTTTTCTCTATTTTGTAGATCCGCAACCACAGAGATATGTTGTGAAACCTGTTTTCCACACTTAGCCAAATTTTGCTTCGTCTTCTTATAAACTTGACCTGCCATGAAATTCTGGCTCTCACTAACCGGCTCCTGGTGGCTTAAACTTATAAAACCTTAGGATTTGAGCCACCCTTAGTCGTCTGCCGTCCCCTGACTCGCCGTGCATTGTAACCTTGCGCAGTTTTGAACCGCCGCCATGTCTCGTGCATCCAACTCGTGCAACTAGGTCGGCTCTGCCATTACGGAAGTGTATTTGATAGACTTTGTAAAAGTGGGGACCCTTCTAGCAAAAAATGTTATTCATTGGCGGGTTCCGGGCAATGAATCGAAGCCCCATCCTGAGGAGGGTGAGGTAGTCGTATTTACTGATCACCTTTCGTGCGGGTTTAGCCCACCCGGCTCAAAATTCTTCCGGGATGTCCTTCATTTTTTCAAACTGCACCCTCAAGACCTTGCTCCCAATTCTGTCTCCAACACATGCAACTTCCAAATACCCAGTGAGGTCTATTCGCAAGAAGAGCCGTTCGTGGATTAATTCCGCGAGTTCTTTTATGCAAATCGATAGACAGAGGTGAACGCCGGCCCAAGCTTAGAGCTTTGTGGAATTTCCATTCACAGGCGACGGGACATAACCTTCCCGTCTCTTCAATTGCCAAGCCACCCTAAAGATTGGAACAAAACTTGGTTTTACTGCAAAGATACCTCCCCTGAAGGAGAGCACCCCCTATTGGGTTATCGTCCGTCCCGCCTTAAAACAACATCTGAGCTCCCTGGCCGGTTTTCAGATCCCAAGCGAGCGTCTCACGTGAAGATCAAAGCCCTTATGGCCAACGGACTGACAGGCCTGGACTTAACTCGTTGTTGGATTTCTTGGAGGGTCATGCCTTTGAGACGGCGAAGCCGGCTCATGCATGAATACACAGGCCAACCTGACGACCCCCTCTGCTTTAACTCGACAACGTTATCAGAGGATAACATCATGGCTTCAATGAAGGGCCTCGTTCATGAGTCTTCAGAATCTTGTGGTGTCATCAGGTTAGCACCTTTCTGTGCCACGAACCAGCTCCAGACGTAAGGGCGGCTCCTTATATTCTCATCTCTGTATTAGCTATAACTTGGCAATCTCTTCACCTTTTGTCGGCTTATATTTTCAGGCCAATTCCGACTTCTGGAAGAAAAAATACGTTCCTCCTCTGAAGAAATCAAAGAAGAAGACCATGGTCCGGAAGAACAAGACCACTCCTTAGGAAGAGCCGGAAGAACAGCCGGAATCTGACGACTCAGAAGTATAACTTGACTATCTTTGCCGCCTCTTTATTAACCATATTGACAACAATTATTCACAGGACGAGACAGAGACCAGCCACGCCAACGCCCCTGAGGTAACTTATGTTTCGTCCGACTCAGACTATTTTGTACCCCAAAGGATACGTCAGGTCGTTCAAAAAGTGCCACTTTCTCATTCTCTTGCTTACTTAGACCGCCAATTTCTTTTGAAAAAGCAACAGCAAGCCGCCCGACGCCAGACCTGGAGCACCGGCTCTACCGTTCTCATGGCCGGGTTACCTAACTCTCCGGTTCAGAGGAAGCGTTCAGTTGAGGTATCTATTCCTTCTTTGCTTGATTTTACTAATCCTTCCTTTGTAATTCCAAAATTGCCTTATATTACCTGAACTGCTTTTCAGGGATCACCTCCTTCATCTGGCGACTCTACGGCCACTGTTGTGCCGCCTCCAAAGATTAACCCACCGGATGTGTGTTTTCAGGCATTATATCCAAGTCTTTGGTGGTTGTAAATTTTGGGCTCTAACCTTTCTGCTCTTCACGGCTCAAGCCAAGCGAAGGAAAAACAACAAGTCCTCCCCTGGCCCGAATGCTCAAGAACCGGAACCTGTTAAACCGGATGCTGCAATGTCGGATGTTGATCCCTCGGGAGCTTCCAAAGAGGCACCTGAAGAGGCTTGTCCTTCTACAGAGCCAGCTGCCAACGATATGGTTCCTGAGGGTCCTCCGAGGGACCGTTCCAAGCCACCAAGCCCTGCAAAGGTTGGCGATGAAACAACCACTCTGAACGTGCTTATTACTGGCACCTACTTCCACTCTCCTCAACCTCATGTGCTGACAAAGCATAGTGAGATGACTGATACTTCCAAGAATCTGGAGTTTGAGCTCCCCGCGCTAGAGAAGCTGACAACTGATGAACTTCATGCTGGTTATCTGAACCGCTTATCGACAAGCCGGGACCTGGAGCTCAAGCTTGTCAACTTGATGAAGAAGAAATACGAGGTATTCTCACTCTCCTTACACCCTTACATAGCCCCCAAGAGCCGGATTAATATTAGCTCATGATAATCCGGGTCTTCAAAACTTTTTAGCAGTAGAAATGCTTAGCCTGTAGGCCTCAACTTATTTAGAAGTAGCCACAAATTGTCGTTCTTAGCCCCCAAGGGCCGGCTGAAAGTTGATAACATTGAACCGGAGCTTTATTGAAGATAAGTAATAGAGCAAATTGTAGCCCCCAAGGGTCGGCTCAACCCTGTCAAAGTTGAGTCAGAACTTTATTGAAGGTAGTTAAAACAGCCAATTGTAGCCCCCAAGGGCCGGCTCAATCTTGTTAAAGTTGAGTCAGAGCTTTCATTGAAAACAATTTTAAAAGACAGCCCGTGGCCCCCAAGTTCCGGGTTAAATTGATAAAAATGATCCGGAACTGCATTGTAATATTTGAGATCAAATAGACATTAGCCCCAAGTGTCAAACATATTGCTTGCAATCTGCTTGAAACTTTCTTAACCTTCATTATCTGGAAAAAAAATCCCTCTTGATGACTCATTCCTTATTTTGATATGTCACAGGATGTTTTAAACGAAGCCGGGTCAAAAGTGGCCGGCTTAAAGAATATTCTAGCCACGCAGCAAGGTACCTGAAGCAAGGCTGATAAAGTGCCAGCTCCTTGTTGAGGAACTGACCAAGATCAAAGCCGACTTTGCCGCTTTCAAAGAGAATGCTAAAACTGAACAAGCCGCCCTTACTCAATGGGCGGATGACGCTGACCAGCGGCTGATGATTGTGTCAGATGAGCTACAATCTTTGAAGCGCCATATCAAAAAGATGTTAGCCGCCATATTTTGTAAGTATTTGACAAATTAACCCAAATTGTGTATGTGCACTTGTACTGGCGACTTATGATGAAGAGTCCGTCGTATGTAGGTCCAAGGAGCCGCCAACTTGCTTCCGACAACTTGCTGCCCCTGAAGGATATTTATACTCTGATGGAACAGCTTTACTGTGGAACTGTTTGCACAATCAAGGTGTTACTCTACAAGGATACCACCCCCTCAACTATCAAAGGGGTCATAGAGCTTCTTTCCACGCTGCCAAAACAGATCGTAGAGTTGAAGAAATCAGTCGCTCGACAGGGAGCTATCGCAGCCATACACCGGGCGTTGGCCTTTGCTCTGGAGTTGACTCCTCCAGACAAGATGGACGGGTTTCCGTCCAAGAAAGATGATGGCTCCGAGTTTACAGAAGCTGATTATGCACGGTGTGTGAAGGCTTCCAAAGTCCTTGCCTCCGTGTTAGCAGAAGAAGTCAACTTGGCAACATATCAGGCGGCTTACAGCGCCAATTAGAAGAGAATCCATGGCCCCCGCTTTGAGTCCAAGGACCTAATGCTTGCCCACAGTAAGCACATTTTTGCTTCTGAACTTGAACTGCTCCCCTTCTTTGAAGAAGGAAACTTTGCAGCTTTAAGCCACTTCAACTGGGACTTGGACAATCTTCAGATCAAGGAAGTTGAAGACCCAGAGCAGGGTGACCTGCCAGCCAGCTAATGGAGTTGTGAACATCGTTGACAAGCCGGCTCTTGTGACCCGCCATGAGCGGTGTAAAACACTTTAAAATATTTTTGGGCTCTACCGAGAGCATATGTAATAGGCTTGTAGTAACTTTGCCTTTGCCTGAACTGTGCCATCATGCACATATTAAATAGCCCAGCTTAATACATATATCATCTTCCTTGCACTTCCCATTGGATGCTTTACCGACTCTCGGCAGCTTAATTGACCTGCAAGAATAGATGTATCCTGACATTGTTAGGAGGGCGGCTTAAAAGCATAACCCAAAGATGATGTATCTTCCTAACATGTTTTTTTCAAAAACAGCTCATGTGCCGGTTCTACTGGGTTGACTCGCCACTAAAAACTCCTTGTCAGTACAGGTTCTCTGTGGAGATTGGCCGTCAATTGACTTGAACCGGCTCAGGGTCTCTAGGCGAGATTAACTGGTAAGAGTCCGGCGGGTCACCTAGCAGAGTAGCATTAGCTTACAGGCAGGTTTAACCCTGTTTGGCTTCAGAGCCCATCAAGAGGGTGTGTGACCTACACTCGACGGGTGGGAAGCCCCCAAGTGACCTTGGTTGACGAAATCAACTGTTTGGCTTGAGAGCCAACCGATAATGTCTGATAAGCTACACCTGGAGGGTGGGAAGCCCCCTGGACGATCATGTTGACGGAGTCAACTTTTTGGCTTGAGAGCCGACCGATATGGTCTGATAAGCTACACCTAGAGGATGGGAAGCCCCCTGGACGATCATGTTGACGGAGTCAACTCTTTGGCTTGAGAGCCGACCGATAGGGTCTGATAAGCTACACCCAGAGGGTGGGAAGCCCCCTGGACGATCATGTTGACGGAGTCAACTTTTTGGCTTGAGAGCCGATCGATAGGGTCTGATAAGCTACACCCGGAGGGTGGGAAGCCCACTGGACGACCATGTTGACGGAGTCAACTTTTTGGCTTGAGAGCCGACCGATAGGGTCTGATAAGCTACACGTGGAGGGTGGGAAGCCCCTTGGATGATCATGTTGATGGTGTCAACTATTTGGCTTGAGAGCCGACCGATAGGGTCTGGTAAGCTACACCCGGAGGGTGGGAAGCCCCCTGGACGATCATGTTGATGGAGTCAACTATTTGGCTTGAGAGCCAACCGATAGGGTCTGGTAAGCTACACCCGGAGGGTGGGAAGCCCCCTGGACGATCCTGTTGACGGAGTCAACTTTTTGGCTTCAGAGTCGATCGATATGGTGTGATAAGCTACACACGGAGGGTGGGAAGCCCCTTGGACGATCATGTTGACGGAGTCAATTTTTTTGCTTGAGCCCACCGATAGGGTCTGATAAGCTACACCGGGAGGGTGGGAAGCCCACTGGACGATCAAATTGATGGAGTCAACTTTTTGGCTTGAGAGCCGACCGATAGGGTCTGATAAGCTACACCCGGAGGGTGGGAAGCCCCCTGGACGATCAAATTGATGGAGTCAACTTTTTGGCTCGAGAGCCGACCAATAGGGTCCTATAAGCTACACCCGGAGGGTGGGAAGTCCCCCTGGACGATCATATTGACGGAGTCAACTTTTTGGCTTGAGAGCCGACCGATAGGGTTTGATAAGCTACACCCGGAGGGTGGGAAGCCCACTAGACAGGTTCTTGCCATTGTCCGTGATGATGCTATGAGGGTAACCAAAACGGTAGGTCAACGTTTTAATAAACTGAACTGCCATAGCCGCATGACACTATCCGACAGGCTCAGCCTCTACCCACTTGGTAAACTAATCAACCGCCACCAAGAGGTGCGTCTTCCTTTCCTTGGATCTCTTGAAAGGCCGGACCATATCGATCCCCCAGACTGCAAATGGCCAAGTGATTGGAATCATGCGCAATTATTGAGCCGGAACATGAGCACGCCGGCCAAAATTTTGACAACCATCGCATTTGCGGACCAGATCCTCTACATCCTTGTGAGCCATCAACCAGAAGAAACCATGCCGGAAGGCCTTGGCCACCAGAGATTTTGATCCAGCATGATGTCCACAATCACCAGCATGAATTTCATTCAAGATTTCCATACCCTCCTCCGGTGAGACACAACGCTGAAACACTCCAATGACGCTGCACTTGTGTAACTCGCCATTGACTATCATCATGGACTTAGACCATCGGGTGATCTGTCGTGCCAGATTTTCATCATCAGGTAACTCGCCCCGAGTCAAGTATGCCAAGTAAGGCACAGTCCAATCCGGAATGGCATGTAGAGCTGCCACCAATTGTCCCTCCGGGTCAAGAATAGCCAAATCTTCCCCTGAGGGTAATTTGACGGACGGGTGATGTAAGACGTCCAGAATGACATTAGGCAGCACCGGCTTTCGCTGGGAGCCTGACCTTGACAGGGCGTCAGCCGCCTCGTTCCTATGACTATCAATATAATCCACCTCATAACCCTTGAAGTGACCAGCAATGACATCCACCGCCTGACGATAAGCCGCCATCCGTGGATCCTTGGAAGCCCAAGTGCCTGAAACTTGCTGAGCCACAAGATCTGAGTCGCCCAAGCACCTTACCCGGCTTAAGTTCATCTCCTTAGCTACCCTGAGGCCATGAAGTAGGGCTTCATATTCAGATGCATTATTAGTGCAAGGGAACATCAGCTAGAGCACATAACAGAACTTGTCATCTTTGGGGGATGTTAAGACAACCCCTACCCCTGATCCTTCCAGCTGCCTGGATCCATCAAAGTGTATTGTCCAGTATGTGTTATCCGGCTTTTCTTCGGGTGCCTGACACTCCGTCTAGTCGTTTATGAAATCCACAAGGGCTTGATACTTGACAGCCGTACGAGGTACGTATTTCAGATTGAGAGGTCCCAGCTCTAATGCCCACTAAGCAATCCTACCAGTGGCTTCTCTATTTTGAATTATGTCTCCCAATGGAGCAGTGCTTACCACATTGATCTGGTGCCCTAAGAAGTAGTGCTTTAGCTTGCGGTTGGTCATGAAGACCCCATATACTAGCTTCTGCCAATGTGGATATCTCTTCTTGGATTCTGTCAAGAGCTCACTGATATAATAAACCGGCCTCTGAACCGGATATTCATTCCCTGCCTCCTTGTGCTCGACCACAATTGCAGCGCTGACAGCCCTGTTGTTAGCCACCACATACAAGAGCAAGGGTTCTTTCTTAGCCGGTGCGGCTAAAACCGGCGGCTCAGTGAGGTGCTTCTTGAGTGCCTCAAACGCCTCACCCGCCGCGGTACTCCAGACAAAATTGTCTGTCTTTTTCATCATTTGATATAAAGGGATGACTTTCTCACCAAGGCGGCTTATAAACCGGCTCAATGAGGCGATCCGCCCTCCTAGGTGTTAAACATCATTGATACAAGCCGTCTCAGCCAGGGAGGTTATAGCCTTGATCTTATCCAGGTTAGCTTCAATACCACGCTTGGAGACCAGAAATCCCAAGAGCTTGCCAGCCGGAACACTAAAGACACACTTTGCTGGGTTAAGCATCATCTTATAGATCTGCAGATTGTCAAAGGTTTCCTTTAAGTCGTCAAGCAGAGTCGCCTTCTTCCTTGACTTAATCACAATATCATCTACATAAGCATGAACATTGCACCTAATCTGGTTGTGAAGACAATTCTGCACACAACACTGATAAGTCGCTTGGGCACTCTTGTGCCCAAAAGGGATAGACACATAACAGAAGGCCCCAAAAAAAGGCATGATAAAAGCCGTCTTCTCTTGGTCCTTAACATCCATCTTGATCTGATGATATCCCGAATAAGCGTCCAGGAAGCATAAACTTTCGCAACCCGCTGTAGCATCAATGATTTGATCAATACGAGGGAGAGCAAAAGGATCAACCGGACAGGCCTTGTTAAGATCCGTATAATCCACACACATATTCCACGTGCCATTCTTCTTGAGCACAAGCACTGGGTTAGCAAGCCACTCCGGGTGAAAGACCTCGACGATGAAATCCGTCGCTAAGAGCCGGGAGACCTCTTCACCGATGGCCTTACACCTCTCCTCGTTGAACCGCCGTAGAAATTGCTTGGCAGGTCTAAACTTAGGGTCCACATTAAGGTTGTGGTCAGCAAACTCTCTCGGCACACCCGACATGTCAGAGGGCTTCCATGTGAAGATGCCTCGATTCTCACAAATGAATTTGATGGGCGCGCTTTCCTATTTGGGATCCATATTGGCCCCAATAGTGAACTGTTTAGATGAGTCACCCGGAGTAAAATCCACCCCCTTGGTATCATCCGCCAAAAATTTGAGGGGCGGCTCAACCTCTGTGGTAGGCTTCTTCAACGGTGTCATATCCTCCGGGTCAACATTTTCCTTATAGAACTTGAGCTCTGCCTCAGCACAACTGGATTCCGCGTAAGCCGGTCCCCTTCTTCGCACTCAATAGCCGTATTCCGATCACCATGAACAGTAATCGTACCTTTTAACACGGGCATCTTGAGCTATAAGTAGACACAACAGGGCCTAGCCATGAACTTGGCGTAAGCCGGCCGCCCAACTAATGCATGATAAGGGCTCTTGATTCTTGACTACTTCAAACCACAAGGACTCCACCCTATAGTTGTACTCGTCACCAAAGGCAACCTCCAAAGAAATCCTACCCACTGGGTAAGCTGACTTGCCCAGCACTACACCATGAAAACCATTGATGAGGGTTCAGGTCTTTATCAAGTAGCTTCATCCGCCGAAAGGTATCATAGTACAGGATATTGATGTTGCTGCCACCATCCATAAGCACCTTATTCACCATATATCCTCCCACTTGGGGGGCAACTACCAGGCTAGCCGCCCCGGGTCATCAACACGCGGCGGGTGATCTTTCTGGCTCCATGTTATGTCATACTCAGACCACTTCAAGTATTGCGGTAGAGCCGGCGCGATTACGTTAACTGCCCGCTTGTGCAACTTCTGATCCCGCTTGTTAAGTCTGGTCGTAAAAACATGATACTGGCCCGAAATGAGCTGCTTTGGATTACTCTGATACCGAGACTGATTATGCTACTGCTGATTGTTGCTACCAGAGTGTTGAGGATCCTCCTTGGTTGCACTCGCCATGATGACCGGATCCTGAGCCTTCGGATCCAAACCCGACTCCTGACCCGCCTAGTCCTGAGTTGCCGAGCGGGCCACCACCATTGTTGTTATGTTGTTGCATATTGTAGTTCTTAAACTTCTGCATGATGTGGCAATTACCCCATGTGTGACCCGCAACTCTATCGGGCCGGCTGTGCTCCGACAAGGTTTATTGAGCATTTCCTCCAAATTTAAAGGAGTCTTATTTTTATTAAAAGGCGTTATAAACTTCCCGTTGCCCTTAGGACGGTTATGGTCGGTGCTGGCATTGGCCACGAATTCTGACCCGCCATCCGGGTTCTTTCGCTTGCCCTGGTTACCATTACCTGCCGCACCCTTGTCATAATTGTCCTTTTTACCTTGGCCAATCTTCTCCTCATCAGAACCTGGATCTTTCGTGTTATCAGAGTCGGCATACTTTGTGAGAGACACCATGAGTTATCCCATGTCCTTAAACGTATGCTTGAGCCGGCCGAGGTTCTGCTTTAGAGGGATGAAGTGACAGTTCTTCTCTAGGATCAGCACCACTTGAGCCGCCGTGATCTGTTTAGACGAGTGGATGACGGTCGACACCCGCTAGACCCAATGATGAGCCGACTCATTCTCCTGTTGGACACAGTGAACCAGATCCACAATCGTCATAGGCCGTTTGCAAGTCCTTTGAAAGTTTTTGATGAACCTTGCTTTCAGCTCAGCCCATGAATTGATGGTATTGGGTGGCAAACCCTTCAACCACGTGCGAGCCGGTCCTTCAAGCATCATGATGAAATACATGGCACACACCGCATCATTGACATCTAACATCTCCACAGCTAGTTCATAACCTTCGATCCAGGCCTCCGGAGGTAAGTCGCCAGTGTAATTCGGGACTTTGCGAGGTCCTTTGAAATCCTTTGGCAACCGCTCGTTGTCGGGACCCCGATCCTAAGTCATATGAATCCAGGCTGTAACACCTCACATCGCTTTGCGGCCTCACGCATGGTAACTCCACGGCTGCAGCCTTACCTTGGCCTGGACCGTTTGCGTCTTTTGGCTCACGTATGTGAACATGTCGCTGGCAATCACACAACAGAAAACCCGGGCCGACATTACTAGTTATAGAACCCAAGTGGTACATCCATACGGAAACAGGCATACATAACCCAGCAATGCAGGCGTCGGCCTCAAGCGTGTGTTGACAAGTCATAGAAAACTACAAGGACTCCATTACGTCGCGAGACACGAATGTCATCACTGCACGTAGATGAGTCGTAGCAGGCTACAGGGACTCCATTACACTACGAGAATTTCCCTGAAGGGACAAACATAGCAGCAAAGAAGGATACATGCCGGTCAATCTATGTGTCCGGAGCAGTAGCAAGCTACCATGGCTCGATGGAAGCACAAAGAGGCAGTTTCCCGTAAAGAGTACTACTAAAGTCACACAACTAGGTGTCGGATCCCATACATACCATTGCACGTCACACGTACGCACGACATGCCCGATATGCATAGATACAACTATGGCATCACAACATAACCATACAACAACATGACTTTTATTTACAAGGCCCAGAAGAGCCTTGCATAATATGTTCTTACAGATAGGGGTCACATGACCAAGCACTCAAGTCATACAAACAAGTTCATACAAGCCAGCCGAAACTTAGAACTATCCGAGTACGGACAGTGAAATGAAAAGAGGGCACATGGCCTGACTATCTACAGCATGCCACACGACACAGGGTCGTAGCTGGGACACCAGCTATTCGGCATCGTCAACGTCTAGATAGAACCCACCTGATGGGTCCTGGTTCTCTTCTGCAACATTAATTAAGCAAGGATGAGTACAATCGTACTCAACAAGTGTTTAAAACAGATCTAGTCTATTTATGCTCATGTATCAACAAGGGGGAGTGGTGGAGTTTAAGCAGCAATGCCAGCTTTGACTCATGGCTAACCTACACTACTCAGTTTTAAAATCTTTGTTACAATTTTAGTTATCGCACACGAGTCCACTATCTCCATCACAATATACCACCATGGATTCACCTTCCCCTTCTGGAAGAGTGCCATCCACGGTAGTCACACTTGTCTTGATATTCTTAGAAGTATCCATTTGATTATCTATGAACAGCATAAGTTCTCCAAGTAGTCCATATCCGAGGAGATGGCTATTCAAATAGTTTCATACCCTGCAGGAGTGTGCTTCTTCACACACGCTCTCGCCACTTATCGCTGTGTGCCATAAACCATGCACCTCGGCAACCTTCAAGCGGATGCCTAGCGAGGGAGTCGGCCACGACCGTCAATCACATAAGACCTCTAGTCCAGGCTATCGCCTATTTGAGACTGAACCCGCACGAAAGTCCGGCCAAAGTTTCCGCTACGGTCCCAAACGATGTGTGTAGAGTTCCCAACCCCACCATTCGGGTGACCCTTGGTACACCGTGCCACTGCCTACCGCGTCGTAACCCACCCCGAGGGTCAGCGCTATGCATGGCCTCCAGCATGCTATAAACACCAGAAACTACTTGCAACTCCTAGACTAAGGACTAAGCGACTAATAAGTCGAGAGGGGTCGAGTTACCGGAACCCAATGTGTGGTAGTAACTAGTCTTGGATCACAAACACGGAACCCAGTTCCTAAGAACGGTCCCAATGAGACAACCCACTATGTACTCCTACATAGCCTCTCATCGCTACCTTTACCAAATCGTATTCATTATGTGCTCATCACCTCGGACAACACCGTTCCACTCAGTTCATCACCCAGATGAATCTGACCTGACACAACTCTAAGCATAGCAACATGGCATGATAGTAAGCTAAGCACATCATGGCACAAGCATCTACCAGGTATGCTAGGTTGCAAGGTTTAGCTATTTAGTGTGACAAGATCAGGTCATGCATAAGAATAGGATCATCTACCGTGTATGACTGACATGTGATCGTTTGTCCTAATGCTATAAACAAGAGGAGGAGCGAGAGAGTGGGATGTTATCGGAATGATGAATGGGGTTGCTTGCCTTGCTGAGTTGCGGAGGAGTTCTCTCCATCGTCGGGATACAGGGTGGTATCTTCCGGATTAGGGCCTACCGCAATGCAGATAAGAGCATTCAATACATGCAAGTGTAATAATATGATGCCTGATCATGGCATAGTAATATGCGTGGGTGAGCTAATGCAACTGGTGATCATGTCAATTTGAAATGGATTTGAACATAGGTTTAAAGTTGTTCTTCTTTCAAATTCCATATATTAACCTAATGGCAAATGTCCATGTTCACCTATTTAGATTTCTCTAACATGCATGAGAATCGCACCATTGTATTCATTGGATTTTTCCGATCAATTTTCATATATAAATTATTTTCATTTGACTTACAGATTATTTTATATGATTTTTCAAAGTTTTAAACATTTTATGGAATTATTTTTAAATAGTAAATGGTATTATGACATCAGACTGACGTCATCCTGACGTCAGCTGGTCAACAGACCCGTTCCAGGTCAAATCTGACCGGTGGGGCCCATCTGTCATAGACTCAATAGTAATCACTTTTAATTAAACTAATTATCCTGTTTAATTAACCCAGTAGGGCCCACTGTCAGTGTCACATTAACTAATCAAAACGATTAAAACTAATTACTAATTAACCTAAAACTAATCAGGGCCGGGGCCCACCTGTCATTGACTCACGGAGTCAAGCCAGGGCCCACCTGGGTGAAACCCGCCGGAGTTAGTCGACGGCTCGTCGCCAGTGACCAACAGAGACGGCAGCGACCATCGGGTTTTGCCCTCACACGCCCATTCGACGAGCTGAGGCCACCGGCGAGTAGCCCGTGCTCGACCGCGTCCAACAGGGGCCACGGGAGGCTATGGGGTCGCCGGAGCTCGCCGGAAACGAGCTCGTGGCGGCGGACGGATCTCGCGCTCGGACCAAAACGCGATACAGGGCACAGGGCGACTCGGCAATGGGCTCTACGAGCTCCTGGGAACACCAGGAGTTCAACCATGTGCTCGTACGTGAGCTCAGGGGACTGCACGCATGATGGCGACCGATCACGGCGGCGGAATGTTTTTGGGTCTGGCGCCCGGGCTAGCTAGGAAGCGCTAAAGAGAGGGGAAGCAAGGGGAGGAGGAAGAGGAGCTCATGGGGGCTTCGGGGAGCTGGTCAGCGGGCTCGGGGAGGCAGCGACGGCGACGAATCGACGGCCGGCGACGGCAGCTCATGACAGGGGAACGAGAGAGAGACAGGAGGAAGGGAGGGGGAGGAATGAGCTCGGGAGAGAGGGCTCTCGGGTCTTCTAGGCGCAGGAGGAAGTAGGGGAGGAGCCAGCTCCGTGGCAAGCAGGAGGTGGAAGCCGCCGAGGGCTCGGTCGCCACCTCGATGGCTACTGGCGCGAGGTGGAAGATGACCTCCCCACCCCTGGCGGGCTGGGCTGGGCCTCCCACTTGACCAGGTACTCTTCTTCCTTTTCTTTTTATTTCTGTTTTCTGTTTTCTAACATTTTTTTATTTTATTGCAGGTCCAAATAACCTTTCAAATATTCCAAAACTTTTGTATATTCAAGTTTGAATATTCCAAACCTGTATAAAAAATTTCAGGCTAATTTGAAAACAGTAGTAATGATATTGTTTTTATTTATCAATTTCAGAGGCTTAAATCTTTAATTTAAATTATTTGAAATGTTCAAATAGTTAGAATGATCCCTGGTATATCCATGCCCTGAATTATCAGACATAGGGAACATTTTTTATGGGCATTTTGGATTTGTTGAAATTTCATTTATCTCGAATTTCTTTAATTCATTAAGTGCTTGGGGTTTCTTTTCTTTCTCCCCATTTCACATTGATGCAATGATGATGATGATGATGATGCAATCACAATGCCAACCTAGGACACTTGCTAGGGTTGTGACAACTCACCCCCACTCAAAAGAATCTCGTCCCGATATTTTGAAGTCGTTGGGAAGAGCACGGGGTACTCTAGTCGAAGACGATCTTCTCTTTCCCATGTCGCCTCCTTTTCAGAATGATGCGACCACTAGACCTTAAGAAACTTGATGTTCCGATGCCAAGTGGTATGCTCAGCTTGGTCGAGAATACGAACAGGTTATTCTCGGTATGTAAGGTTATCTTGGAGACCAAGCGCTTCGTGGTCCACTTCTCGGACAGGGTCCGAAAAGCAACGCCTGAGTTGCGAGACGTGGAAGACATCATGAACTTTGGAAAGATGCGGCGGAAGTTCCAATCGGTAGGCAACCCCTCCTCGTTTAGCAAGAATGCGAAAAGGTCCAATGTAACGAGGAGCCAACTTGCCTTTGATACCGAATCGATGGGTACCCTTCAGAGGTGTAACCCGAAGGTAAGCCTTCTCGTCAACTTCATAGGTCACAGACTTATGATGACGGTCATATTGACTCTTTTGACGAGATTGGGCTCTTCTCAACTTTTCACGGATAACGCGAACTTGCTCCTCTGCATCCTAAATCATGTTCGGACCAAAGAGTTGCCTCTCTACGGTTTCTTACCAGTTAAGAGGTGTTCGACATTTTCGTCCATAGAGAACTTCAAAAGGGGCTTTGCCCAAGCTTGATTGATAAATGTTGTTATTTGCAAATTCAGCAAACGGAAGGCAGTTCTCCCAATTCATACCGAAAGATATAACACAAGCTCGGAGCATGTCTTCGAGAATTTGATTGACTCGCCCAACTTGACCACTTGATTGAGGGTGGAAGGCAGTGCTAAAGGATAGATGAGTCCCCATAGCGGTTTGAAAACTTTCCCAAAATCGAGAAGTAAAGATACTTCCGCGGTCTGAGTTAATCTCCAAAGGAACACCATGAAGAGAAACTATTCGAGAAACATATAACTCCGCTAGCTGGCTAGCAGTAATGCTTTCACGAATAGGAAGAAAATGAGCCACTTTGGAGAGGCGATCAATGACTATGAATATAGCATTGTTCCCTCTCTTGGTCCTGGGAAACCCGGTGATGAAATCCATACTGACCTTATCCCATTTCCATTCAGGAATAGCTAAAGGTTGAAGGGTGCCAGCAGGGCTTTGATGTTCTTCTTTCACACGACGACAAACGTCGCAGTTAGCAACATACTAAGCAATTTCCCTCTTCATCCTAGTCCACCAGAACCTCTGGCGTAGGTCCTGATACATTTTGGTACTACCCGGATGAATTGTGAGAGGAGAATCATGAGCCTCCTTCAGGATCAAATGTCGCAGATGTTGTTTCTTCGAGATCACCAAGCGATTCTCAAAGTAGACAACTCCTCGATCATCTTCCAAGAAGCATCTAACATTACCCTTCTTAATGTTTTCTTGATCCGAGATATCCTGGCATCATGCTTCTGGGCTTCTATGATTTGATCCAAAAGAGTAGGTTTCGCCACCAGGTTGGATAGGAATCCTTGAGGAACAATGTGAAGATTTAACTTCCGGAATTCCTCATAGAGAAGCGGTTGACCTTGTTGTAACATCAGATTGTTACAATAAGACTTACGACTTAGTGCATCAGCCATGACATTGGCTTTCCCCGGGTTGTAAGTTATCCCTAAGTCGTAATCTGTAATCAACTCTACCCACCGTCTTTGCCTAAGATTCAAATCCGGTTGGGTGAAAATATATTTCAGACTTTGGTGATCAGTGTATATCTCGCAATGATTACCCAAAAGGTAATGTCGCCATGTCTTTAGTGCATGGACTACAATAACAAGCTCAAGATCATGTTTTGGATAATTATCCTCATGTGGACGCAACTGTCGAGATGCGTATGCAATCACATGACGATCTTGCATGAGGATGCAACCTAATCCTTGTCGCGAGGCGTCGTAGTAGATAATAAAGTCCTTGGAAAATTCTGGTGGCACCAGAACGGGAGCAGAGGTCAGTCATCTTTTCAACTCCTGAAAACTATGCTCGCATTGTGGGGTCCACTCGAACTTTTTATCTTTCTTGAGGAGTTCAGTCAGAGGTTTCGCAACCTCGGAGAAGTTCTCAACAAAGTGGCGACAATAGCTCGCTAAGCCAAGGAAACTCCAAACTTGCTTAACCGATTCAGGTTGAGTCCAATCAAGGACGGCCTGAACTCTCTCGGGATTGACAGCAATACCTTTGCCAGAGATCACGTGGCCCAGATAAGTCACTTCCGGCAACCAAAATTCACACTTGGAGAATTTGGCATATAAGCGGTGCTCTCAAAGTTTCATCAATACTAGCCTTAGATGCTCGGCATGTTCTTGTTCGTTCTTCGAGTAGATGAGTATGTCGTCAAGGTAAACCACGACGAATTTATCCAAATACTCCATGAAGATCGAATTCATCAGGCGAGAGAAGGTGGCTGGGGCATTGGTTAAACCGAAGGACATGACGGTGTACTCGTATTGGCCATAATGAGTGACAAAAGCCGTTTTTGGAATGTCCCCGTTTCTAATTCTGATTTGATGGTATCCCAACCTCAAATCCATTTTGGAGAAGACAGAGGATCCAGCGAGTTGATCATACAAATCGTTGATCCTGGGGAGCAGATACTTGTTCTTGATAGTGACCAAATTCACTGTTCGGTAATCCACAACCATCCGATCCGATCCATCCTTCTTCTTAACGAAGAGGACAGGGCAAGCTCAAGGAGAAGATCTAGGACGAATGAAACCTTTGTTCAAAGCTTCATCGAGTTGGGTTTTTAGCTCGGCTAGTTCTAAGGTTGCCATCTATAGGGTGTTCTGGCTATTGGGACTGTCCCTGGAATAAGTTCTATCACAAACTCAACATCTCTAACAGGTGGAATACCTGGCAGTTCTTCTGGAAAGACATCCAGAAAATCACGGACTACCGGAATATCTTCTAACTCTGGAAGAGGGCTAGCATTGAGCGAATAGAGTTGGCGCTTGGCTGTTCGAGTAGAGACATTAACTATCTCACCCGAGGGATGTGTAAGTTGAACATTCCTAGAATGAGTATCAATCTTGGCATAGTGAGCTTTCATCCAATCCATGCCTAGAATGATATTGATGTCCGAAGACTTAAGAGATATCAAGGATGCTAGGAATACTAGTCTATCCACCAGAATTTCATTGTCATGGCTCACTCTAGAAGTTCTCCATTTTGAACCAGGAGTCTGAACTACTAAAGGAGTGGGCATGTCACAGAAGGACATGTTATGCAATTGTGCATAACTTTCTGAGATGAATGAATGAGCCCGTGTATCAAATAGAACAGATGTTGGATGGCTATTAACAAGAAGCGTACCTAGAATAACATCAGGATCTTCAAGGGCTTCTTCAGCAGACACATAATTCAGTCGCCCACGGACAGGGGCTGGCTTCACATAGAAAGCTTTTCCTGGTTTTCCACGTCCAGCGGGCTTAGCATTGTTCTGGGGACACTCACGAGAATAGTGTCCTAGTTCTCCACATTTGTAGCATACCACTGTAGCACGAGGTGCAACATTTGTAGGCGGTCCTCCAAATGGTCTGGGTGGAGGGTTGGACTGAACTGGACGAGGTGCCTAGAAGGATGGCCTCGCGGTGTATCTTGGCGGCAAAGCTGCATTGGGCACCCACACTTGGCGTTTGTTAGGGCCTGAACCCGATGCAGGGTTGAAGTCATGGTTATGCTTCCTCGTAGCCTCGTAGTCAGTTTGTCCCGACTCAGCATTGATGGCCTTATGGACGAGAGCCTGGAAGGTGGTGCACTCGTGCAAGCGAAGATCTCGGCGAAGCTCAGCATTAAGTCCCTTGCGGAACCTAGCCTGCTTCTTAGCATCAGTTGAGACTTCCTCTAGAGCATAACGAGCAAGATTAACAAACTCGCGACTGTATGCATCCACTGTCAATCTGCCCTGCGATCCATCAGCCCTTCCGGGATGTGATGAATACGGAATGCGGCGCTGAACTCTGCCCAGGTTGGTGCAGGTCCCTGGGGACGCATAGCCTCATAGCTTTCCCACCACAGGTTGGCAGGTCCCTCCAAAAAGTAGGTGGCAAAAGACAACCTATTGGCCTCGGGCACATTAGCAGCCCATATCTTGCGGAACATACTCGTCAGCCAATCATCCGCATCGAGGGGGTCGATCGAATGAGGGTACTTGGGCGGACACATCTTGATAAAGTCAACAAGTGATACTCCATCGTGGTGATCATTGCGGGGAGCACGAGCTGTGTTTTTCTCAATTCTTTCCAACAGCCTATTGGTCTCCCTCTTATTCCTTTCAGCCTCTAGCATCACCTCTGCCAGGGATGGTGCATGTGGCAGCTCCTCTTGTCTTGGCTGGCTTCCCTCGCCTTGCTCAAGAGCAGGCACAGGATTGTTCCTAGTTGCTACCATCCTGGGAAAAGCAATCCACAGCTTAGACATAGAGAACATCAACTCTAAGACAAGAGATAAGGAATGTATTGGTCAACATGGCATGTAGGATAAACACCAATCAACATGGTAAAGCAACTACCATATGAACATTAGGTTTCATACACACCATGACTTATTTCAGTACAAGCCCAAGCTGAAAAAAACTACGGAGAGATGACACAACGCATCGGAGGCATTACAAGCTCCCTATACATTATCTATCTCCACCTCCGGAACTCAACTCTCGACCTTAGTCATATCCCACAAGACACGCAGGACTGTGGCGATACGACTACTACCATACTAGGACTAACATCCACGCACTCAAACATCACTGTAAAATGCCTCGTACAGGTTACCCCTGTGACCTGGGAGTTGAACCTGAGGATCTGGAAACACTCTAGCCTGGGATCCCTGGAAACCATAAGGACACGGATGTGGCCTTGGTCCCCTTCTCGGCGGCAACAGCGGTCCTCGAAGAGGGGTGATGCCTCCAACATCAGGCCAGTCTACGTGTGCTGGCAAATGAGTTCGCGATGGGGTGAGCATCTCCAAATCTCCATAGTCTGTCTGCGCAACAGGTGCCAACTACGTCAAACCTGTCCAAATACGGGCACGGGTAGCATAGAGCTCCATGCGAAGAGCACATGCATCACGATCCCTATTCTCCAACATCTGAGCAGTCACCTGCAGCCTAGGGTCCTCATGAGAATAATCATAGTAGGCTGCACGAAGATATCCATCCTCTCCTCCCGTGGAAGCAGGAACATAACAAAACTCCGTGTTCTGTAGCAGACCATGGTGAAACCTCATGATAGTCAGCATGGTGTATGCGGCTTCCTGAACTGCCATATCTATGGTAACTCCCAATCCATGAGTCTAGTGAAGCGGCTCTACAGCTCCAGGATATGAAGGATATATCCTAACGGTACACAGATACTAACTTTGATTGAAATCTCGATACTGCTCCTCCACTGTGTACTCTGGGTACCAGCGATATCCAGCCTCCATCATAACTCTAACCAACATGGCCATGTGACCCAGCACATCAATGCACCTGGTCAAACAGACCACCTGATGGAAAGGACGAGAGGGCATCTGAAATAGGGAATGATGCAAAGACATTAGAGATCCTAGCAGAAATTGGACAGCATAACAGCTGTAATTGCTCAAGAAATTTTTTGAGACAATTTAAAAGATTGGAAAGGCATAACCACTCGACTATCTAGACTCAAATCTCTTCTCCATCTGTTTGTCACACCAACAATACTTGAATAACTCCACTCACTTACAAACAAGCTAGCTATTGGTCCATGGCTAGTAACTCGTCATCCTAAGCAATAGATGAGAATCCTAGTTCCTATCCCCGTAGAAGAGATGAGAATGACCCAACATAGAATAACTTGGGAAGAGGAGTAAAAAGATCCTTACGTTCCCTTCCGCAATCAATTCCCCTACTTATATATAGTGTTTCTAGACTCAACTTCGACAGGTTTGGCTTGGTAGTCCTACAGTCAGTGAGGCTCTGATACCAACGCTGTCGGGACCCCGATCCTAAGTCATATGAATCCAGGCTGTAACACCTCACATCGCTTTGCGGCCTCACGCACGGTAACTCCACGGCTGCAGCCTTACCTTGGCCGGGACCGTTTGCGTCTTTTGGCTCACGTATGTGAACATGTCGCTGGCAATCACACAACAGAGAACCCGGGCCGACATTACTAGTCATAGAACCCAAGTGATACATCCATACGGAAACAGGCATACATAACCCAGCAATGCAGGTGTCGGCCTCAAGCGTGTGTAGACGAGTCATAGCAAACTACAAGGACACCATTACGTCACGAGACACGAATGTCATCACTACACGTAGATGAGTCGTAGCAGGCTACAGGGACTCCATTACACTGCGAGATATTTCCCCGAAGGGACAGAGACAGCAGCAAAGAAGGATACATGCCGGTCAATCTATGTGTCCGGAGCAGTAGCAAGCTACCATGGCTCGATGGAAGCACAAAGAGGCAGTTCCCGTAAAGAGTACTACTAAAGGCACACAACTAGGTGTCGGATCCCATACATATCGTTGCACGTCACACGTACGCACGACATGCCCGATATGCATAGATACAACTATGGCATCACAACATAACCATACAACAACATGACTTTTAATTAAAAGGCCCAGAAGAGCCTTGCATAATATGTTCTTACAAATAGGGGTCACATGACCTGACACTCAAGTCATACAATCAAGTTCATACAATCCAGAGGAAGCTTAGAACTATCCGACTACGGACAGTGAAATGAAAAGAGGGCACATGGCCTGACTATCTACAACACGCCACACAGCACAGGGTCGTAGATTGGACACCAGCTATTCGGCATCGTCAACGTCTAGATAGAACCCACCTGATGGGTCCTGGTTCTCTTCTGCAACATTAATTAAGCAAGGATGAGTACAATCGTACTCAGCAAGTCTTTAAAATAGACCTAGTCTATTTATGCTCATGTATCAACAAGGGAGAGTGGTGGAGTTTAAGCAGCAATGCTAGCTTTGACTCATGGCTAACCTACACTACTCAGTTTTAAACTCTTTGTTACAATTTTAGTTATCGCACACGAGTCCACTATCTCCATCACAATACACCACCATTTATTCACCTTCCCCTTCCGGAAGAGTGCCATCCACGGTACTCACACTTGTCTTGATATTTTTAGAAGTATCCATTTGATTATCTATGAACATCATAAGTTCTCCAAGTAGTACATATCCTAGGACGCGGCTATTCGAATAGTTTCATACCTTGTAGGGGTGTACTTATTCACACACGCTCTCGCCACTTATCGTTGTGTGCCATAAACCATGCACCTCGGCAACCTTCAAGCGGATGCCCAGCGAGGGAGTCGACCACCACCGTCAATCACATAATACCTCTAGTCCAGGCTATCGCCTATTTGAGAATGAAGCCGCACGGAAGTCCGGCCAAAGTTTCCGCTACGGTCCCAAACGATGTGCGCAGGGTTCCCAAGCCCACCATTCGGGTGACCCTTGGTACACCGTGCCACTGCCTACTACGTCGTAACCCACCCCGAGGGTCAGCGCTACGCACGGCCTGCAGCATGCTATAAACACCAGAAACTACATGCAACTCCTGGACTAAGGACTAAGCGACTGATAAGTCGAGAGGGGTCGAGTTACCGCAACCCAATGTGTGGCAGTAACTAGTCTTGGATCACAAACATGGAACCTAGTTCCTAAGAACGGTCCCAATGAGACAACCCACTATGTACTCCTACATAGCCTCTCATTGCTACCTTTACCAAATCATATTCATTATTTTCTCATCACCTCGGACAACACCGTTCCACTCAGTTCATCACCCAGATGAATCCGACCTGACACAACTCTAAGCATAGCAGCATGGCATGAAAGTAAGCTAAGCACATCATGGCACAAGCATCTACCAGGTATGCTAGGTTGCAAGGTTTAGCTATTTACTGTGACAAGATCAGGTCATGCATGACTGACATGTGATCGTTTGTCCTAATGCAATAAACAAGAGTAGGAGCGAGAGAGTGGGATGTTATCGGAATGATGAATGGGGTTGCTTGCCTTGCTGAGTTGCGGAGGAGTTCTCTCCTTCGTCGGGATACGGGGTGGTATCTTCCGGATTAGGGCCTACCGCAACGCAGATAAGAGCATTCAATACACGCAACTGCAACAATATGATGCATGATCATGGCATAGTAATATGCATGGGTGAGCTAATGCAACTGGTGATCATGTCAATTTGAAATGGATTTGAACATAGGTTTAAAGTTGTTCTTCTTTGAAATTCCATACATTAACCTAATGGCAAATGTCCATGTTCACCTATTTAGATTGCTCTAACATGCATGAGAATCACACCATTGTATTCATTGGATTTTTCTGATCAATTTTCATATATAAATTATTTTCATTTGACTTACAGATTATTTTATATGATTTTTCAAAGTTTTAAACATTTTCTGGAATTATTTTTAAATAGGAAAATGGTATTATGACATCAGACTGACGTCATCCTGACGTCAGCTGGTCAACAGAACCGTTCCAGGTCAAATCTGACCGGTGGTGCCCATCTGTCATAGACTCAATACTAATCAGTTTTAATTAAACTAATTATCCTGTTTAATTAACCCAGTAGGGCCCACTGTCAGTGTCACATTAACTAATCAAACCGATTAAAACTAATTACTAATTAACCTAAAACTAATCAGGGCCGGGGCCCACCTGTCATTGACTCACGGAGTCAAACCAGGGCCCACCTGGGTCAAACCCGCCGGAGTTACTCGACTGCTCATCGCCGGTGACCAACAGAGACGGCGGCGACCATCGGGTTTTGCCCTCACACGCCCATTCGACGAGCTGAGCCACCGGTGAGTAGCCGTGCTCGATCGCGTCCAACAAAGGCCACGGGAGGCTACGGGGTCACCGAAGCACGCCGGAAACGAGCTCGTGGCGGCGGCCGGAGCTCAGGCTCGGACCAAAACGCGATACAGGGCACGGGGCGACTCGGCAATGGGCTCTACGAGCTCCTGGGAACTCCAGGAGTTCAACCATGCGCTCACACGTGAGCTCGGGGGACTACACGCACGACGGCGACCGATCACGGCGGCAGAAGGTTTTTTGGTCCGGCGGCTGGGCTAGCTAGGGAGCGCTAGAGAGAGGAGAAGCAAGAGGAGGAGGAAGAGGAGCTCACGGGGGCTTCGGGGAGCTGGTCAGCGGGCTCGGGGAGGTAGCGACGGCGACGAATCGACGGCCGGCGACGGCAGCTCACGGCAGGGGAACGAGCGAGAGAGACAGGAGGAAGGGAGGGGGAGGAATGAGCTCGGGAGAGAGGGCTCTCGCGTCTTCCAGGCGCAGGAGGAAGCAAGGGAGCAGCCAGCTCCGTGGCTAAGCAGGAGGTGGAGGCCGACGAGCGCTCGGTCACCACCTCGATGCCTACTGGCGCGAGGTGGAAGATGACCTCCCCACCCCTGGTGGGCAGGGCTGGGCCTCCCACTTGACCAGGTACTCTTCTTCCTTTTCTTTTTATTTCTGTTTTCTGTTTTCTAACATTTGTTTATTTTATTGCAGGTCCAAATAACCTTTCAAATATTCCAAAACTTTTGTATATTCAAGTTTGAATATTCCAAACCTGTATAAAAAGTCTCAGGTTAATTTGAAAATAGTAGTAATGATAAATTTTTTATTTATCAATTTTAGAGGCTTAAATCTTTAATTTAAATTATTTGAAATGTTCAAATAATTAGAATGATCCCTGGTATATCCATGCCCTCAATTATCAGACATAGGGAACATTTTTGATGGGCAGTTTGGATTTGCTGAAATTTCATTTATCTCGAATTTCTTTAATTCATTAAGTGCTTGGGGTTTCTTTTCTTTCTACCCATTTCACATTGATTCAATGATGATGATGATGATGAAATCACAATGCTAACCTAGGACACTTGCTAGGGTTGTGACACTCGTTCCGTAGAGCCGGTACTAAACACGGTACTCCCACGCCCCTGGTGGCCACTCCCACTCCTACTGACACGGAGGGCGCGGGCTCTTGGTGAGTCGCCATTGCCAAAGCCGCCAACTCTTGCTAGTTTCTTGCCCAGTTTATGAGAGCCTATGCATCTAGAGCCGCCTGATCATCCCCTGGAGGCCCCCGGTGCCGATCGCTGCTAGAAACCGCCGGCGACTCATAGCATCGGCTAAAGCTGCGACTGGGAGGGGTGTTGAGTGAACGCGGCTCCGGTTGTAAGCATATTTCTCCTGTTTGGCCATCATTGTTTGAAGGTACCTAATGGCGTTCCGTACCTCTTCTACAAAAGGCGCCTCATCTGGAATAGGGATTGTTTCAATTCGGGTTGCTGCGGCCACCATGTTCTCTGCCGGGTTAGAATAATGGCCCGACAGCATTGGAAAAGCCACTCGTGAGGCCTGGTTTTGTCGAGGTGGGTTAAGCTGTTGTCGAGCCGCCGGCCGACTTGCAGGCGCATACGTTGTTCGTCCCGTTCCTGGCGTATTAAAGAGATCCCTAGCCTCGTATTGTTCCGGTAAGCGGGATTGATGCCTCATCCGCTGCACCGCAGCCGCTGATTGCTGCTCTAGCTCAAGGCGGAAATCATCTATCTTAAGGCGTTCTGCCTCCGCCTCCATCTGGACTTTTAATTCAGCTATCCTCAGTTGCACCTCCACCATCCTGTCCTTGAGTCTTGAGATCTCCAAGTTCCGAGTGGCTTGGTTATCTGGTGTGGCTTCGGTGGTCATCAGGGTTGCGAGCTCGTTCATCAGATCCAAAAGAATTTGAGCCGGTGGCGGCGGCTTAGCCCCCGTGTTTGCTGCTCCGGTGGTTGTGCTGCTTGTGCCTGGGGTTGATCCCGCCATGAACACGACCGCATGTACCGGCAACCCGAAATCGTTCGGCTCAGAACGCTCTAACTTAGGGTAAGGCTCGTCGTAGCCCCTGAGCCCGCCGTTGTAAAGCTGGTAGATCGACTCTGCTTCTCCGCTCGACGATTTGTCCTCTGAATAGACAAGAGTCTCCTGCGATGTACATGTTTCAAGATCCATACCTTGAGTAAAGCCCATGAAGACGGGCTTCCGGCCTGTGTTAATGCGGGCAGGTCGCACATATTTGGCGGGTTGTGCACGCTGAGCCGGCTCGACGATGTTGGTGCAGACAGCTGTCATGGGTGTAGATCCGTCAACCTTGCCGATGAAGACGTGGATTCCACCGAAGGGAAACCGGAATCCATATTCGACAGAATCGGCCTGGGACCCCAGCCGGCGGCGTCGATGTAGAGCCAGCCGCGGTGACTCTTTCTCATCCTTTTGACCATGTATCCTTCAAACCCTAGGAGAGAGCATTTGAGAACTCGACACCACCGAGCGCTGGCTCCACAATGGGCACCAACTGTCGTGGTTTTGTTACGGCAGATGTCCGGGTGAACGGACTTGGATTCGAGTCCATCACTAAGGTGACGGACTCAAAGGGGTTGATTAGGATGGAGGACACTGGTTTACCCAGGTTCGGCCCCTCAAGTAGAGGTAACAGCCACGTCCTGCTTGTGTTTGTATTGCTTGATTTATCGATTACAACGGAGCTGATTGCTTGACCTCCCTAAGTCGCCTCGGGTCTCGCCTTTATATAGGAGGTCAAGACCACGGGTCATACAAGTTGTAACCGACTCTCACAACGTGTCTGAGTCTATCTCTACATTGTCTTGCCTTCCTGAGCAAGCTGTCTCCGGGTGGCTCACCCGCCCGGGTCTTCATACGGTCTCCGTCCAGGCCACGTCGCGGTCCATCTTGTCACGCCGCCCAACATCTGGGGCTCAATTCTTCATGGCCCATCCTTGGGATGGTGTATGAGCAGCCAGGTGTGACCCGAAGCCTCAGAGGTGGGTCTCACCATGGAGTTATCTCCCCAACACTTAATGTCTTACACAAATAATGACCACGAAGGTCTTAGTCTTACATAGATAGGGCCACACGGGCCAAACACTTAATTAGAACAAGCAGTGGAAATCTTGATCGAAAGCATGGATCCATGCCATCTACCTTAACGTACATGCATTCTGACTGGGAAGCGTCCTAGTTCGCATGTTCGTCTCCAACGAACTCGTCAACATACTCCCGTTCTTCCATGCCTAGCCACTAGCCAATTAAATAACCAGTGACAAGCCAATGAGTACTTTGAATGTACAAGCAAGCAACCCAAGTTGTGGAACAAGGTAACAGTGATGCATGATATAGCACTAAGTAGGTAAATTTGCGGAAAGCTAATTTTGTATGCAATGACATGATCAAGTAACTAGTGAGCATGCATCAACAACTAGCAGGTATCCATTTGAACGAATTACCGATATCATCATAAGCTGGGGGTTGAACACCTCGTGTTCATTCATCATACTAATTCATCAGACTTAGATCACTTTCCATGCTAGTCATCGGACTTAGCTCAAGTACTATATTTATCTCCAACAAACCCACTCACATCATTTTGTGAAAACACATGGACGTATCACAAGAGCGGTCATCCAACTGTCCTTGACCATGGATACGGCTATTCGAAAATTTTACACTCTACAGAGGTTGCACACTTTACCCACAAGACTCGGGGAAATTCCGTGTCATCTACGACTCGCGGTATTTAACATACCCGAGGTAAGCACCCGAACAATGCCTTTCCCATGGTGATACTAAACAAAGAGTCCACTCGTTGGTGCCATCCCTCATGATATACATCACTCGTATCATCCATGAGGGCACACAACGGTGTGCCTGGTGCCTATAAAGACAACGCATGACCTTCCACTAAGGGACGACCCCGTCTCAAGAGTGACCACTCCACTCTTGTCACTAGTAATGCGGGCTCCTTACTAGCACCAACCATAGTAATGAACAAAGCCCCGTCCCATAAGGGGTATCGTGGTCGTACATCTAAGGTTGGAATAACGGTCGCAACTTACACCAATTCGTTTTCGAAAACCACAACACTCACTTGTTCTGGCACACCACCTCTTTCTCAAGTGGTCACCCATCTCATCAACATCTCCCTTGGGCATTAGTGGCAGCAAACGGTGTTTTCGAAAAGTCTTTGATATCATTTCTTTCCTTGCCATCACTATGCATAAGTCCCATCCCATTTGTGTAGCATGTATTAGCACCTCACTACTTCCACCCACATAACCCTCATAAGGTGGTAGGGTCATGCATGATGCAAGTCTCAATGGTAAAAGTAACGGAGGTATCCCATCGAAGGGGGGACACCTTATCATGATCATTTCATCGAATCAACAATGCTATGTGACATGCATGAACAAGTTTCTTAACATGGTCAAAGGGCTGCTTGCCTAGCTCAACAAAGTCTCCGGGGTCTTTGAATTCTTCGGGTCCAACTTCTTCATCAACTGCGCAATCTATCGTCATGAAATAAAGCGAGGGAAATAAGCAACTCACAAAACTGAGCACTCAAACTACTACCAAAAATGTTAACCTACTCTGATAAATACTAAAAGTCATACTAAAAATACTTTCCTAGGTTGTTGTTGTGAAAAACATTTTAGAAATTAAATAACAGAGGCAAAAAGGTGCCTAAATATAGCTTTTAAAAAAACTAGTACTAAAAATAATTTCCAACAATTTTATAAGTGGCACTAATAAATTCTATAGATTATTCTGAGAATTTAGGTGGAAGAATTATTGGCATTGGACTAACATTTATTTTTGTGGGATTTTTGGAATTAAACAGAAAAAGAAAAGAAACGGGGCTACTGTGCCACTCGGCCTAAAAGTGCGCGGTCGAAACCGGCCCAAGAGGGAAACCGGCCCAGGCGAGGAGCCACGCGCGGCAGGTTTAGTTTCAAACCTGCCCGCGGGCCCGTCCTGCCAGCAAGAGAGGAGAGGGCCACCTGTCATCCCTCTCCTCGCGACATGGGCAGAGGAGGGGCTCACTGGAGGGCTCTAGTCCACGGCGGCGGGAATGAAGGGCACTGGCACGCTCCTAGAGGCGTCATGCGTCGGTGGGTAGTCGTGGGGTCGCCGGGGGGAGAGGGGAATGCCGGAGAAGCTCGACTGTGGCGGCGAGGGTTTGGGGTCGGGAGAGGGCTCCCCACCACAGGGGAGAGTGTGCTAGGCACGGGGAGGATGCAGAGGAGGAGGGAGAGTGAGGAGAGAGGGTCAGGAGGAGCGGGGGGCCTATTTATAGGCGGTCGTTGGTCCAGCGTGGGCGTTGTGCGCCGGTGAGCATGGGGTGCTTTCCACAGGCCACGGGGGCGAACGAGGCCATGTCTGGGGGCTTCATGGACGCGGTCTGCGCCCAAGAGGAGGGAAGGCAGCCAGGAGCAGTGTGCGGGGGTGCGCGCGTGCGAGCGGGGCCACTGGCCGGTTCGCGCGGTGTCATGCGCGCGCGAGAGAGAGAGGGGAGAGTGGGGGCCGACCGGGCGGTGTGTTGTAGACGTCGAGGGGAGCAGAGGGGACAAGCTGGGGCAGCCCGACGCGGTCGGGGCTGCCCATTGGCCAGTGCCTACAGTGCGGGTGCGCACTGTAGCGCTCTCCGGAGCGTGAGCTCTGCATGCCAGGGTATATTTTTAAGCCCACCGCATGTCTTCTTCTACCTAGGGAAGAGAGATAGAAAAAGATGTTGCCAGGGGTATAAATAGGGGTTTTACCCCACCTCACATTGTCCTGATGACTTGGGACTTTTACAGGAGGTGAAATGCATCTATGTGAGGCTATGGTAAAAAGTTGGGGGCAAGGGTAAAAGAGAAGAGGGTGAAAATGTTGTTTTTACCAAATCACCAGAAGGTGTTTGGTGGTGTTTTGGGAAAGAAGATGTTACCCTCTTACTGAGATACTTACCAGGGTCAAAGGCTAGGTATAAATGAAAGGATTCATCAAGTTTGAGCACAAGTGGGAAAAGTTGACAATGGAAATTTGATAAATCCTAGAAATTAGCAGAATCAGATTTCCGTAGATCCATTGATTCTAGGCTTTTACCCTTGATGCACCACTTAGTGTATCATCACTATTTGCCCATTAGAGCATGCCCACAAAGTTTGAGGCCAAGGGAAGACACTTCACAATGAAAAGTTGCTCAAATTTGATTCTGGGCAGGAATGGTTTTGGGATGGTTTGATGAATCAAACCAACTTGTATTGAGATGAAACTTTGCAAGATCATCACCCATGATAGTGTTGACTTGCTAGAAGTTTCCTGGAATTTATTGAGAATATTTCTTACAGAAATATTTCAGAAGTTTGATCTGAACAACAAGGGTTTCTCACTAAATTTTGGAATATTTCTATAAGAAATATTCTCAATAAATTCCAGGAATTTCCAGCAAGTCAACACCATCATAAGTGATGATCTTGCAAAGTTTCATATCAATCCAAGTTGATTTCGTTCATCAAGCCATCCCAAAACGCTTCCTGTTGAGATTCATATTTGAGCAACTTTACATTGTGAAGTGTCTCCCCTTGACCCCAAACTCTGTGGGCATGCTCTAATGACCAAATAGTGATGCTACACTAAGTGGTGCATCAAGGGTAAAAGCCTAGCATCACTAAATCTACAGAAACCTAATTCTGTTAATTTCTAGGGTTTGTCAACTTTTCCCAGTTGAGCTCAAACTTGGTGAATCCTATTAGTAAGATGGTAAAATTTTCTTGCCCAAACCCCCATCAAACACCTTCTGGTGAAATGGTAAAACCACCATTTCCACCCCTTTCTCTTTTACCCTTGCCCCCAGATTTTTACCACAGCCTCTTGCAGTTACCTTTCATCTCCAGTAAAAGTCTCATGGCCATAACTCAAGTGTGATGTGGTGAAAAACCGCTTTTACCTCCCTGGCAGCATCTTTTTCTACCCCTCTCCCCCTTTCCTTCTACCCTAAGGCTCCTCTAGAGCCCTCCCTAGATCCTCCTAGCCCTTGGGCATCTCCTATAGCCCCTAGACACAAGAAGACATGCGGGTGGGCCTAATATATGCTAGGGCACGTCATATGGGCGCTCTAGAGCGCGCTATAGTGCGCTCCCGCACTGCAGCTGCCCTTACTCGGCGTTGCCCGAAAGCTTTGGGCTTCCCCCGCATGTCCCCGTGGTCGGCCTCGACGTCCGCGACGTAGGCGGTCGGCCCCCTCTCTCCCTTAACTCTCCTCCCCTCCTTCGCGCGTGCACGACACCGCCCGAACCGTCTAGTGGCCGCGCTCGCACGCGTGCACCTTCAGGTCCCCCTCCTGTCCTCCCTTCCCTTCTCCTGGGCGCAAACATTGTCCACGAAGCCCACACACATGGCCCAGCTCGCCTCGTGGCCCGTGACGACGCCCTGGTCCTCACTGGCGCACCACGTCCATGGTGGACCGACGGCCCCCGTATTTAAGTGCCTCCCCGAGCTCCTGCCCCCCTCTCCTTGCTCTCCCCCTTCCTCCGCAACTCCCGTGTGCCCAACCCCTTCGCCCCCGCGGACGGGAACCCGTGGTCGGAGCAAACCCTTGCCACCGTCGGGCCTCCCCTCGCTGGCGTTCCCCTCTCCCCCGGCGACCCCGCGGCCACCCACTAATGCGCCAGGGCCACCTGAGCGCGCCGGTGCCCTCCCTTCTGTCCGCCGCGGCTTGGAGCCCCACTGGTGAGCCCCCCTCTACTCCTGTCGGGAGGAGAGGGATGACATGTGGGGCCCACCTGTCATCCCCTCGCCCCCTTCCTCTCTCGTTGGCAGGCCGGGCCCGCGGGCAGGTTTAAAATCAAACCTGCCACGGGCGACGCTTCGCCTGGGCCGGCTTCCCTCTGTGGGCCGGTTATGGCCGGGCATTTTGGCCAAGGGGCACAGTACCCCCTTTTCCTTTTCTTTTCTATTTAACTTCCAAAAATCCCCCAGAGCCCAAACTAATTACAAATCCAAATATTCTTTCACCTAAATTCTTAGAATAATCCACAGAATTTACTAGTGCCATTTGTAAAAATGTTCGAAAATATTTTATATACTGTTTTAATTTAAAACCCAATTTCGGCAATATCATCCCCTGTTTTAAATGTTTTTGAAAATCTTTCTAAGCTCAAAACCATAAACAAACATTTTTAACATGGTGTTTAGCATTTATCAGAGTAGGTTAGCACTTTTGATAATATCATCCCCTGCACGGTTGACGAAGAAGTTGGACCCGAAGACTTCGAAGACCCCGGAGACTTTTTTGAGCAAGGAAAGAGGCCCTTTGACCATGTTAAGAAACCATTTTCATTCCATGACATATAGCGCTTTACTTTTGTCATATTTGTGGAGTAATGACCCCTCCGGTGGGTTACTTTCGATACTTTTACCATTGACACTTGCATCGTGCATGACCCTACCATCTTATGAGGGTTACGCGGGTGGGTGTAGGTAGGATGCTAATAGATTCTATGCAAGTGGGTTGGGGTCTATGCATAGTGATGGAAAGAAAAGAAATGATTTCAAAGACTTTTCGAAAACCCCATCGGGTGACACTAATGCTCGAGGGAGATGGTAATGAGATGGGTGACCACTTGAGAAACAAGTGGTGTACAGGAACAAGTGAGTGTTGTGGTTTAAAAAACGGATTGGTGTAAGTTGCGAGCGTTATTCCAACCTTACATGTACGACCACGATACCCCTTATGGGACGGGGCTTTGTTTAGTACCATGGTCGGTGCTAGCAAGGAGCCTGCATTACTAGTGGCAAGAGTGGAGTGGTCACTCTTGAGACGGTGTCGTCCCGGAAGTGGAAGGCCATGCGCTGTCTTTACAGGCACCGGGCACACCGTTGCGTGCCCTCATGGATGATACGTGTGATGTATATCATGATGGAAGGCACCAACGAGTGAACTCTTTGTTTAGTATCACCATAGGAAAGGCATTGTTCGGGTGCTTACCTCAGGTATGTTATATACCGCGAGTCGTGGATGACACAGAAGTTCCCCGAGACTTGTGATAAAATGTGCAACCTCTGCAGAGTGTAAAACTATTCGAATAGCTGTGTCCACGGTCAAGGACAGTTGGATGACCGCTCTTGTGCTACGTCCAAATGTTTTCATAAACTTGTGTGTGTGTTGGTGGCAAAGAGGTCACCTGAGCTAAGTCCGATGACTTAGCATGGGAATTGAACTAAGTCCGATGAGTTAGCATGATGAATGAACATGAGGTGTTCAACCCCTACTTATGATGATATCTGTAACTTGTTCATATGGATATCTGCCTATTGTTGGGGTCATGCTTACTAGTAACTTGATCATGTCATTGCATTTAAAATCAGCTTTCCACAAATTACCTACTTAGTGCTCTATCATGCATCATTATTACCTTGTTCCACAACTTGGCTTGCTTGCGAGTACATTCAAAGTACTCATTGGCTTTCCACTAGTTATTTAATTGGGCAGGCATGGAACAACAGGAGTATGTTGAAGAGTTCGATGGTGACGAACATGCGAACTAGGACGCTTCCCAGTCAGAATGCCTGTAGGTTAAGGCGGATGGCATGGGTTCACGCTTTCTATCAAGATTTCCGCTGCTTATTTATTTAACTGTTTAGCCCTTGTGTCCCTATCTATGTAAGACTAGACCATCATGGTCTTTTGTTGTGTGAGGCGCTAAATGTGGATGTAAGACTCTTGTTATTCAGCTTCTGTGTGTTCAGTGAGAATTGATCTCTGGGATCACTGTACACGTGCATTCAGTGTTCACGACTTATGATTCAGGGTCCCCATAGCTGGCGTAGATGATGGTGAACACGGTGAGGACCTCCATGAGAGATGAGATGCCACCGAGCACCACAAGTGCGTTGGAGTTGATCGACATAAGCCCGGAACCCAGCCCTCAGCGCAGTCCCTCGAGCAGCCCCCAGCGTGAGCCCGTTACTCATTTCCCACTAGCGAGCGTCAAAATGATTATCTTCACTGCTGGCATCGCCGGGATTGTAGAAGGAAGGTGATGGCAAGGAATGCCATCGGAGGTCGCCCTAGACACATCGTCTCTATTGGTCACACCACCTGGAGATGGGTCCCCGACGAGGTCCCTCGTGAACGAGCATGCCCTTGCCAGGGAGAGGTCGGTGGAAACAGGCGCCGACACCTCTGCACCGGCGACCGATGCTATCGGGGTAGGGGAAACTTCCTCTCATGAGCCCAACGCAGGTGAACATCTTGCCACAGAGTATTTGATAACCCGCCTTCACGTATACGCCTTCTTTCCTTTTTCTTTTTTGTCTTCTTGAACTTCAACTTGGCTCTCATATCATTTTCTCGTCCCCGACCCCCAGATCCCCTTCTCATGGAACATATGGATGTGGATGCCATCATCGAGGAGATCGCCAGAGATGCCACTGCCGAGGCTGCCAAGGGTCACCGCTGATGAAGTTACCAGGGGCGCGTAGGAGAACACCGCCGAGGAACCTGCCGGGGAGGTCGGTGAGGGGTCCAGTGGCCACACTGGCGGTGTCCCTACCGCAGGAGCGCTACATCTGCCACGGAGCCCCCGTTTACCGACGAGGCTGCTATCAAGGACCAGTCGTCCACATCTGAAGCCCCCCCCATGCGAGCAAACACCTCAAAGCTGGCAAGGACCTGTTTGTCACCATGCCGGAGATGGCTGGCGCCCGAGCGCCAACTGAAGGAGAGATCCTTGACGGAGAAGACACCACCGCCGTTGGTCCCGAAGGTGTCGGCTAACTAAGTGTCGGTGACCAATCCAAGGAAGAACTGCTTCTCCAGGCAATGAGCAACAACTTCCAAAGGCTCCAAGCGCTTCATCGCGCCCGAGAAAAGAGGTTGGAAGCCAAGGAGGCGGTCGCGCAGGCGACGGAGGAAGATTTCCAGGTGACCTTCGATAAGGCACAAGCCAGGTTCGCCGAAGCCTACCAGGTGCTGAAAACCAGCCGGGAGTAGTTGAGCGAATGTAGGAATGCTCTCATTATTAAGCAGTCCGACGTCGAGAGAGCACATGAAGAGGCTTCAAAACGGGCCGACACGGAGAACACCCTCATGACGGAACGCCGTGTCGGGCTCGAAGCCTATGAGGAAGACCTCACCACCCACGAGAAGGCGCTCGCTGACAAGCTCCGTCTTAAAGATGAAGAGATAGAAAATCATGTCGTGCTACAGACTATGGAGCTCGAGTAGGCACACAAGGGATCCCTAAATGCCTTGGTTGTCGATCATGCCGGCAAGCTGAAGGAGGCCACCGATGCTTCTGAAGTCGTAGAAGCCGCCAGGAACGAGCTTGCCGACAGGGTGAAAGGTTTCGAGACGGATCTCGAAAACTTCGGGAAGGGGTCTCGATGCTTAGGGACGACAAATAGAAAGCCTTCGTCAGCCTGGCGCAGATACAAGTCGGCATGTCCGAGAAGAGCTTGCAAATCGCCCCCCCCAAGGACGTCGTCACCGACGAAGACCTGAAGCTGTCCACGCTGAACGCATCCCTCGCGGATAGCAAGGCTCGTGAGAGGGCCATGATCAAGGACCTTCGGGAAGAGAAGGAACTTATCAAGAGCACCGCCGTCGCCCATAATGACTACGTAAAGGGCATGGAGATCTAGACCGAGCGCCTCGTCGAAGTGTCGGAGAGGCTCGATGCACAAATGTCCACCTTGGGCCTATAGAACTTCAGCTTTTCTTCTGATGGCGCGGTTTCCACGAGCGCTCGGCTGACCATGGTCTTCAACAGCGTCATCAAGGCCTTGAAGGAGCGTCACTCTTATCAGACAGCTCAATTGGCCAATGTATCCCGCAATCTCTACCAGCCGTCCTCCTCAAGGTGCTCGTCAAGGTGGCATAGAATAACCCCTACATCAACTTCACCAATGTCCTCGACCGCCTGCCAAAGGACGTGGATGTCAAGGCGCTCGAGGAACTCGACACACCCATCGTTGACAAGGTGAACCAGGTCAAGCGGGTTGAGGGCCAGCCCCGTGATTAGCTGCGCCATTTCTTTTCGTTGCCACTATTTCATGTTCAAGAAAATATTATCTTAAGTTAGTATCGTGGTAACCTTTGATGTAATATGACTATTTGTGCTTTGAACGACTGCATATTATTCTCCTCATTAGGTTCCTCTTTGCATGGTGTTTTCCCAACGCTTTTTCGGAAAAACCTTGCCGGCATGCGCAGCCCTACCATGAGCGCTTCGAGGAGCGGGTCCTTAGCATCCTACTAGAGGTGCCACAACAGTCAAGATACCTTGACGCTCTTGGTGTTGCCACTTAAGCTATCGAGTGGTCTCGAAATAGAGTAAGGGCACGAGCGCAGCCACTTGATCCGTCGAGCGGACTCGAAACAGAACAAGGGCGCGAGCGTAGCCACTTAAGCCGTTGAGCGGACTCGAAACAAAGCAAGGGTGCCATCAATCACGACAACATTCCTTAGCATGCAGGTTTTCCATACAATAGTCGAAATCGTCCAAGGAAAATTACTTCACAGAAAAAATTCACGTAGGGTCTAGCAACTTATCTTCCCGTCGCAGTACTTTTTCCGCTCCTTCCTGCAAGATGCCAATTTTGGATGTCGCCGGTGTCCATACCATCTCATCACCCCAGCAAACTTGTGCGCGAGAGGACCTTCTGTCTTTTAAGAAAAAGAAAGAAGAGAAAATGGAGCTGTGCAACCTTGACGTTCCATTAGTACTTGCCGGGAATAGGCGTAGTGCAAGATCTTGGATAAGCATGTAAAATAAGTAAACATGGAAATCAACAAGGGTTGCAGAACGCTCGGTCTTATTCAGCTATGCACAGGGTCTGCGCCTGGCTTTGTACAAAGGATCAAATGCCTTGCCGACAATACTCGTACAAAAGGTGGTTGCCGGGGGCATGGCAACCGCGCCTTATAGGTAGAACTTACGAAGATGTTTGATATTCTAGGACTTGATCACCGGAACACCATCTTTGATCTCCCGTCACACTGCGCCAGGCCTAATAACTCGTACTAATCGATAAATGCCTTTCCACTTTGGTGTCAACTTGTTTGAATTCCTGCCCGACTGAACGCGCCGAAGAACAAGGTCGCCTTCCTCAAGGCTTCGGGCATGAACCTTGCGGCTATGATAGCGGCGCAAAACTTGTTGGTTGCATGCAGCTCTCACAACATCCCGAAGACGGTCTTCCTCTTGGAGCGTCGCATCATCTTGTCGCAACTGCTCTTGCTCAAGCTCATCATAAGCGAGCACTCGAGGTGACTCGTATATGAGTTCTGTGGGGAGAACTTCTTCTGCCCCATACACCAGGGAGAAGGGAGTCTGGCTGGTGGCTCGATTTGGTGTCGTTCTGATCCACCAAAGAGATGTCGGCAGTTCATCAATCCAGCGCCTTCCACACTTGTGCAGCTTATCGAAAGTTCTTGTTTTAAGCCCGCGCAACACTTCAGCATTCGCCCTTTCTGCTTGGCCGTTGCTCCTTGGGTGAGTGACAGAAGAAAAATAGATTTTTCTGCCAAGGTCCTGGACATACTTCATGAAGGTGCGGCTTGTGAACTACATGTCATTGTCAGTGATGATCCTGTTGGGAACACCAAAGCGGCAGACTAGTCCTTTTAAGAACTTGACGGCTGACTGTGATGTCACCTTTCTCACTGCCTCCACTTCTGGCCACTTTGTGAACTTGTCGATTGCAATGTACAAGTACTCAAAGCCCCCGGTAGCACAGGGAAAGGGGCCCAAGATATCGAGCCCCCAGACCGAAAATGGCCAGGAGAGAGGGATTGTTTAGAGGGCTTGAGCTAGATGATGTAGCTTCTTTGAATGGAACTGGCATGCTTCATACCTGGTTTCTAGTGCAGTTGCATCCTGGAGGGTGGTGGGCCACAAGAAACCTTGCCGCAACGCTTTGCCGACCAGTGCTCTTGTGTCGGTGCACTAGAGTTTTGGGATCTCGAGTGCCCCTTACTCGTGCATGGGCTGTAGTAGCCACCCTGGCGACGAGGCTCGGCAGGGGCTTGCCAGGTTAAAGCACAAAAGAATCAAGACCCCTGGCATATCTTGTAGGGATGACCATCAAACCCTCAGGCAAAGGTGAAGCCCCGACAAGGCGAAGCCCGTCGGCGGTGGAGGGGGCTAAGCGGTGCTGATGGGACGGGCTCCTGTCCCGTCCCACAGACGGACAAAGATTCCTGATGGTGAATTAAATGTGCCTGTCCTACTCCGTCAGTGCTAGGTATGATAGCACTGTAGCTTTGTACACCCCGTGTACGCACAGTACGCCACTATTGGGATCCCCTTCAGAGTATAAAAGGAGGCCCAGGTTGATACGCTAGAGGACTTTTGGATCTTGATACTTTTGGATTTTTAGACTTTGGGGGACCATCTAGCTCACAAACGTGGTAGCGGCTCATAGCGCTCCTGTGGCTAGAACCCTAGAAACACTCTCCATACAACCAAGCAAGAGTAGGGTTTTACGTATCTTTGCGGCCCGAACCTGGGTAAAATCCCCGTGTGTTGTTCATCAGACCTGCTCTTTGTGCGAGCATTCTCCCCCGCTGAACCGAAAGGGGACCCTCCGATACCATAGGTGCTCGTTCCCAACGATGTTTTGGCGTGCCAAGTAGGGGGAAGAAGGTCGTGCAAACCTGTTCTGGTGATCAGCGTGTCAATTTCTTCAGACTCATCGTCGCCATGGCCCCCAAGAAGAAGGGCCTGACAGCAGTTAGTCCATCCGCATCAGCTGTCCCTGTATCTGCGTAGACGGGTGACGGTGTAGACGTGGGTGGAGGAGGAGGAGGCGGAGGTTCATAACTTCCACGATGCTCCGGTAATCTAGGCCAAGCAAGCGGCAACACCGACTGCGGAGACGCCCAAGGTGGCGGCGGGAACCGCCATGCCGCTTGGTCTCAGGATGGAGCGGTACCGCTGGCGGGTGGTATCGGGAACTCCGGGGGTGGGGTATCTTCCAGGGTGCCCAAGCCGGCGCCTGTGCCATGACCTTCCTAGGACTTGCGCGAAGAGTCACGCCACGGTGCTCGCAGTTCTCAACGTCCCCACAGAAAAGCTCATGCGCATCACTCCCAAGGTGCGTGGGACCAGCATGCTCGCCATCATGCTAGAGGGAGCGGTGTGCCATCGCGGGACCGTGGGGGTGCTCCTTCTAATGCAGTTAGAAGTCATAGCACCTCGCGTTCCTCATGCCGTTCGCTGCCGACCATGTTGGAAGAAGCGATGGCGCGAGGACAGCTACTCCTAAACTTCCCTCCTGCTGCGGAGAAGCTCGACGAATGGATATCCACCATTTAGAGCCTCCTCACCCTCGTAGATAAGTTTCGGTCCACCGAACCGGCTCACGCTAGTGGTGAGAAGGACGGAGGCGGTGCGACCTCTGTGCACTCCCCTCCACAGCAACAATGCCGGACACCGACTCGACGAACCGAAGCTTATGATGGTTACTCGATGGTGTCATCTGACCCAAGGACACACCCCGACCAACGTCAAGTTCTTTGGAACGGGGCAAGGAAGATGCTCAAACTGCGATTGAGCAGCGCTGGGAAGCGCGCCTTCAATATGATAGCACACGGGGCCCACTGTAGACAAGTCTGCGCTAGCATATCCTGTAAGCCTACCTTATGAGGTGGGTTGTCCAGCGTTTACCCATGAGCTGCGAAAAGTCCAGTGGACCAATTCCCGCACGTTCAAGCCAGAGGTCCCGGAGAAGTATGACGGCAAGACACACCCATCAGAGTTCCCGAGCATCTACACCATTGTGGTGCAGGCTGCCGGGCGTCGCGACGACAAGATACTCGCCAACTAATTCCCGTTGGTGCTTAAGCCCAACATCAAGTCATGGTTGATGCACTTGCTAGAAGGATCCATCGCCTCTTGGGAAGACCTGTGCCATGAGTTTGTTGGTGCCTTCATAAGAGGTCATCAAGCTCTTGGCCAGGAAAGCGATTTACACATCATCCCCCAGAACAAGGGCGAAACTTTGTGCAAATACATCCAAAAGTTCAGCCGCATGCACCACAAGATACCAGACGTTCATCCTGCCGCTCTTTTCAAGGCGTTCCATCAAAACACGTGCAACTGTAGGATGCGGGAAGGGCTGGCGATGAACAGGACCAGGGATGTTGGCGAGCTTTATGCTCTGGCAGACAAATATGCTCGGGCTAAAGAAGGGATGAGACTCCCCGGCGAAGACGCTGGCGCAGGGCTCGACTCTAAAGATGAAGACACTGCCACCCCGACAAAGAAGGGCCGACGGCAGAACAAGAAACGCAAGGGCAAGGCTGTAATTGCCGTCGAGGGATCTGGCAACCTCGATACCGCCAAGAAAGGTAAGGTTGGTGACCCTGGCGTTGATGTTGCCGGGCGCAGCTCCTGCCATGCTATGGCGGTTGCCGACAAGCCAGAAGGCTCCGGCAAACAGTATTGCAAGATCCACGACCTCCAAGACTACCAGCAAATTGAGCAACTTGCTGAGAACCAAAAAGTCGAGTATGAGAGCTGAGACAAGGAGAAGGGCCAGGATGGTGCTGAGGGGTCCAGCAAGAAGCGCGTTAGCCGAGGTGGTCGCCACGGCATGCCCAGGCAACAAAAAGATCGGCCCGCCCGTGGCCATGACAAGAAAGTGGGAGATGACGATGACATCGAAGAGGACGACGAGTCTAGCGAGCATGAGTTCCATAAGGCTATAGAGATGATGTGCATCGAGGGAGGGGCCCTGTCTCATTCCTCTCACCGCCAACTTAAACAGTGGGCGCGCGAGGTTAATGCGGCGGAGCCCTCTATTCGTGCCCAGAGACCTCTGAAGTGGTCCAACACTCCTATCATCTTCGACACCGAGGATCACCCTTATCGCATAACTACGGTCAGGTGCCTTCCGCTATTGGTTTCGCCAACAATTCGCAACCGCGAGGTGACGAAGATGCCAGTTGACAGTGGGGCCAGCTTGAACCTTATCTCGCCTGATGTCATCCAGAGGCTGCAAATTCCTGATGAGGATCTCGAGTTGACCGGCGCTTTCCAAGGGGTTAATTCAGGGAGAACTCAACCAAAGGGCAATGTCATGCTGCTAGTGACATTTGGCAGTGATATCAATTTTAGAATAGAGAAGATCATCTTTGATGTCGCCAAGATCTCGTTGCCGTACAATGGCATCCTTGGTCGCCCAACACTAGCCAAGTTCATGGCGGCCACCAACTTCGACTACAATGTGCTGAAGATGTCTGGGACGATCAACTCTCACAAGAAAAGTGCACTTATATGCACCGACCAACTCTACGGGTGGCAGTTGCAGCATCTGCCACGAAGGCACTTGCTCCTGTCGTCGAAGCTCCCGGAGGGGGGGAAGAAGAACGGCAAGGCCTCTGGCGCAAATTCCGGCAAGCACACCTCCTCAGGGTGTTGCGCTCCCATTGACGATGTGCCAGAGAGATCCACCGACAAGAGCAAGAAGTCCAAGGCAGCTCTGCCAGAAACCAAGAAGGTGCCCGCCAAGGAGGATGGCACGGGGGGGGGGGGACTTTCACCATAAGTTCCACCCTTGACGACAAATAGGAAAGCACGCTCATTGCCTTCCTGTGGGCGAATGTTGATTTGTTTGCATGGCATCCATCTGATGTCCCCGGTGTTCCCAGGGAGGTGATTGAGCACCACCTTGCCCTCTGCCCACACACACGAACCATCAAGCAGAAGGTCCGGAAGCAAGCTTTGGAGCAGCAATAGTTTATTGCCAAAGAGACCAAGAAATTAGAAGCGGCTGACTTGATCAGAGGAGTACTCCATCCAACGTGGTTGGCCAATCCAGTCGTACTGCACAAGGCAAATGGAAAATGCAGGTTGTGCATTGACTTCACAGACATCAACAAAGCCTGCCCCAAAGATCCTTTTCCCTTGCCGCGCATCGATCAGATTGTGGACTCCACTACCGGTTGCGACGTGTTATTTTCCTTGATGCCTATTCCGGCTATCATTAGATTTTCATGGCCAAGGAAGACGAGGAGAAGAACCCATTTATCACCCCATGTGGTATGTATTGATTTTTGTGTATGCCTTTCGGGTTGAAAAGTGCTAGTTCAACATTCGCAAGAGCGGTCCAGATTGGTTTCGAGCCCCAGCTACATAGAAATATGGAGCCTTATATGGACGACATAGTGGTCAAAACCAAGAACAAGGCTACGCTCATATCAGACCTAGAAGAAACATTTGCTAATCTGTGCAAGATCAACATGAAGCTCAAACCTGAGAAGTGTATGTTCGACGTTCCATCCGGCAAGATTCTCGGGTTCTTTGTATCTCAACGAGGAATTGATGCAAATCCCGACAAGATCAAAGCAATTAGGCAAATTGAAGCACCAAGACGTGTCAAAGATGTGCACCGTCTTGCTGGCTATGTTGCTGCTGTAAGTAGGTTCATCTCAAAATCTACTAAGCGCGCCCTACCGTTTTTCACAATCTTGAAGAAGGCAGGCCAAGTGAAATGGACTCCAGAAGTGGAGGTAGCACTGCAGGATTTGAAGAAGTACCTCTCCTCACCGCCAGTCCTAGTCGTGCCAAAACCACAAGAGTCGTTGCTGCTATATCTGGCGGCAACAAATCAAGTGGTGAGTGCTGCACTAGTGGCTCAAAAAGAAGTTGATGAAGAAGCAGCGGCAACTACTGGGCCACCAAGCGACGAGCCAGGGGGCTCCCTAGCAGGGTCTGGAGCCGGCAAGGAAGGATCTGCGCAGTCGAATGAGACAATCCAGAAGAAGAAGGTGGTGTAGTGCTCAGTCTATTTCGTCAGCTCCCTGTTGCAGGGTGCTAGGTCAAGATATTCTGGCATGCAAAAGTTGCGCTTCGGCCTTCTGACGGTCTCAAGAAAGTTGCGTCATTACTTCCAAGCACATGAGATCACCGTTGTCACTCACTTCCCGCTTCAGCGGATTTTGCGGAACCTAGAAGCTACCAGCAGAATTGTGCAGTGGGCTTTGGGACCGTCAAGCTTTGGTCTCAAGTTTGAAAGCACTTTGACCATTCAGAGCAGAGCCTTGGCGGACTTCATTTAGAGCCTCCTCACCCTCGCAGATAAGTTTCGGTCCACCGAACTGGCTCACGCTAGTGGTGAGAAGGAGGGAGGCGGTGCGACCTCGGTGCACTCCCCTCCATAGCAACAATGCCGGACACCGACTCAACGGACCGAAGCTTATGATGGTTACTCGACGTGTCATCTGACCCAAGGACACGCCCCGACCAACCTCATGTTCTTCGGGAACGGGGCAAGGAAGACGCTCGAACTGCGATTGAGCAGCGGCGGGAAGCGCGCCTTCAATATGATAGCACACGGGGCCAACTGTAGACAAGTCTGTGCTAGTATATCCTGTCAGCCTACCTTATGAGGTGGGTTGTCCTGCGTTTACCCATGAGCTGCGAAAAGTCCAGTGGACCAATTCCCGCACGTTCAAGCCAGAGGTTCCGGAGAAGTACGACGGCAAGACACACCCGTCGGAGTTCCTGAGCATCTACACCATTGTGGTGCAGGCTGCCGGGGGTCGCGACGACAAGATACTCACAAACTAATTCCCGTTGGTGCTTAAGCCCAACGTCAAGTCATGGTTGATGCACTTGCCAGAAGGATCCATCGCTTCCTGGCAAGACCTGTGCCACGAGTTTGTTGGTGCCTTCAGAAGAGGTCATGAAGCTCCTGGCCAGGATAGCGATTTACACATCATCCCCCAGAAGAAGGGCGAAACTTTGCGCAAATACATCCAAAGGTTCAGCCGCGTGCACCACAACATACCAGACGTTCATCCTGCCGCTCTTATCAACGCGTTCCATCAAAACATGTGCAACTGTAGGATGCAGGAAGAGCTGGCGATGAACAGGACCAGGGATGTTGGCGAGCTTTATGCTCTGGCAGACAAATGTGCTCGGGCTGAAGAAGGGACGAGACTCCCCGGCGAAGACGCTAGCGCAGGGCTCGACTCTAAAGATGAAGACACTGCCACCCCGACAAAGAAGGGCCAACGACAGAACAAGAAACGCAAGGGCAAGGCCGTACTTGCCGTCGAGGGATCCGGCAATCCCGATACCGCCAAGAAAGGTAAGGTTGGTGACCCTAGCATTGATGTTGCCGGGTGCACCTCCTGCCATGCTATGGCGGTTGCCGACAAGCCAGAAGGCTCCGGCAAACAGTATTGCAAGATCCACGACCTCCAAGACTACCGGCAAATTGAGCAACTTGTTGAGAAGCTAAAAGCCGAGTATGAGAGGCGAGACAAGGAGAAGGGCCAGGATGGTGCTAAGGGGTCCAGCAAGAAGCGCGTTAGCCGAGGTGGTCGCCGCGGCATGCGCAAGCAACAAAAAGATCGGCCCGCCCGTGGCCATGACAAACAAGAGGGAGATGATGATGACATCGAAGAGGACGACGAGTCTAGCGAGCATGAGTTCCATAAGGCTACAGAGATGATGTGCATCGAGGGAGGGGCCCTGTCTCATTCCTCTCACCGCCAACTTAAACAGTGGGCGCGCGAGGTTAATGCGGCGGAGCCCTCTATTGGTGCCCAGAGACCTCTGAAGTGGTCCAACACTCCTATCATCTTCGACGCCGAGGATCACCCTGATCACATAACTGCGGTCAGGTGTCTTCCGTTGTTGGTTTCGCCAACAATTCGCAACCTCGAGGTGACGAAGATGCTAGTTGACAGTGGGGCCTGCTTGAACCTTATCTCGCCAGATGTCATCCAGAGGCTGCAAATTCCTGATGAGGATCTCGAGCTGACCGGCGCTTTCCAAGGGGTCAATTCAGGGAGAACTCAGCCAAAGGGCAATGTCACGCTGCTAGTGACATTTGACAGTGATATCATTTTAGAATAGAGAAGATCATATTTCATGTCGCCAAGATCTCGTTGCCGTACAATGGCATCCTTGGTCGCCCAACACTGGCCAAGTTCATGGCGGCCACCAACTTCGCTTACAATGTGCTAAAGATGTCTGGGACGATCAACTCTCAGAAGAATAGTGCACTTATATGCACCGACCAACTCTACAGGGGGCAGTTGCAGCATCTGCCACGAAGGCACTTGCTCCTGTCGTTGAAGCCGCCGAAGGGGGCGAAGAAGAACGGGAAGGCCTCTGGCGCACATTCCGGCAAGCGCACCTCCTAAGGGTGTTGCGCTCCCGTTGACGATGTGCCAGAGAGCTCCACCGACAAGAGCAAGAAGTCCAAGGCAGCTCCGCCAGAAACCAAGAAGGTGCCCGCCAAGGAGGATGGCACGGGGGGGGGGGGGGGGAGGGTTGGACTTTCACCATAAGTTCGACCCTTGCGACAAATAGGAAAGCACGCTCGTTGCCTTCCTGCGGGCGAATGTTGATGTGTTTGCATGGCATCCATCTGATATCCCCGGTGTTCCCAGGGAGGAGATTGAGCACCACCTTGCCCTCTGCCCACACACACGAACCGTCAAGCAGAAGGTCTGGAAGCAAGCTTTGGAGCAGCAATAGTTTATTGCCAAAGAGACCAAGAAATTAGAAGCGGCTGGCTTGATCAGAGGAGTACTCCATCCAACGTGGTTGGCCAATCCAGTCGTACTGCACAAGGAAAATGGAAAATGCAGGTTGTGCATTGACTTCACAAACATCAACAAAGCTTGCCCCAAATATCCTTTTCCCTTGCCGCGCATCGACCAAATTGTGGACTCCACCGCCGGTTGCGACGTGTTATCTTTCCTTGATGCCTATTCCGGCTATCATCAGATTTTTATGGCCAAGGAAGACGAGGAGAAGAACGCATTTATCACCCCATGTGGTATGTATTTCTTTTTGCGTATGCCTTTCGGGTTGAAAAGTGCTAGTTCTACATTCGCAAGAGCGGTCCAGATTGGTTTTGAGCCCCAGCTACATAGAATATGGAGGCTTATATGGACGACATAGTGGTCAAAACCAAGGACAAGGCTATGCTCATATCAGACCTAGAAGAAACATTTGCTAATCTGTGCAAGATCAACATGAAGCTCAACCCTGAGAAGTGTGTGTTCGACGTTCCATCCGGCTAGCTTCTCGGGTTCTTTGTATCTCAATGAGGAATTGATGCAAATCCCGACAAGATCAAAGCAATTAGGCAAATTGAAGCACCAAGACATGTCAAAGATGTGCGCCATCTTGCTGGCTATGTTGCTGCTCTAAGTAGGTTCATCTCAAAATCTACTAAGCGCGCCCTGCCGTTTTTCATAATCTTGAAGAAGGCAGGCCCAATGAAATGGACTCCAGAAGTGGAGGCAGCGCTGCAGGATTTGAAGAAGTACCTCTCCTCACCGCCAGTCCTAGTCGTGGCAAAACCACAAGAGTCGTTGCTGCTATATCTGGAGGCAACAAATCAAGTGGTGAGTGCTGCACTGGTGGCTCAAAAAGAAGTTGATGAAGAAGCAGCGGCAACTGCAGGGCCGCCAAGCGACGAGCCAGGGGGCTCCCCAGCAGGGCCTGGTGTCGGCAAGGAAGGATCTCCGCAGTCGAATGAAACAATCCAGAAGAAGAAGGTGGTGCAGTGCCCAGTCAGTTCGTCAGCTTTCTTTTGCTGGGGGCTAGGTCAAGATATTCTGGCATGCAAAAGTTGCTCTTCGGCCCTCTTTTGGCCTCGAGAAAGTTGCGTCATTACTTCCAAACACATGCGATCACCGTTGTCACTCGCTTCCCGCTTTAGCGGATTTTGCGGAACCCAGAAGCTACCAGCAGAATTGTGGAGTGGGCTTTGGGACTGTCAAGCTTTGGTCTCAAGTTTGAAAGCACTTCGACCATTCAGAGCAGAGCCTTGGCGGACTTCATTGCAGAATGGACCCCAACGTCAGATGAAGAAGTTCTAGAGTCAACTCTCCCCGGCAAAGAAACCAATCAAGAGTGGATCATGTATTTTGATGACGGCTTTCTCGCTACAAGGCGCCGGTGCCGGAGTGCTGCTCGTTGCACCCACTGGAGAGCACCACAAGTATATCATTCAGATGCACTTTCCCCGGGAGAGATCAACGGACAACACTGCCGAGTACGAAGGGCTGCTTGCCGGTCTCAGGATCGCGGTAGACCTTGGGATCAAGAAACTTATTGTCAGGGGTGATTCTCAGCTTCTCGTCAGGCAAGTGAACAAAGATTACGAGAGTCCAATAATGGAAGCTTATGTAGATGAAGTGAGGAAGTTGGAAGAACGTTTTGACGGCCTGCAAATGGAGCACGTTCCACGTGCAGAGAACAACGTTGCTGATTGCCTGTCAAAGTGTGATGCCCTGAAGTTTCCTATGGAACCAGGAACTTTCGTGCTCCGACTGACTCAACCCTCTGTGAAGCCATCAATTGGACAAGAGAAATGAAGGAAGTTGAATTCCGGCAAGTATTTCCTGGCAAAGCTCCCAGAAGCCGCCGACGAGGAGGTTGTCGGGGACAACATCAGGCTTGCCGCTGAGCGCCATGCTCCGATGGAGTTTCCGACTCTTGCCATGGAAGCACCTTCTCTCGCCAGGCTTGCGAGGGTGCAGCAGGATCCGGCGGGGCCTTGTGCCCTTTTCATTGAAACGAACGCTCCTCGGCAGAGGATATGCCTTTGGTCCTTGTTGTTGAGCCCCAGGCTCTAGCATGGGCACAACACATCGTCCGTTTCCTTCAAACAGGAGAACTCCCTGAGGAACAAGAAAAACAGAGAAAGTAGCCTACCGGTCTCATATTTATGAGTTCGTAGACAACATCCTATACAGAAAGAGACCGAATGGTGTAAAACTCAAATACATTTCTCAGGAGGATGGACTGGAGCTGTTGGCGGAGATACATGGAGTGAATTGTGGCTCCCACATAGGATCAAGAGCACTTTTCGGGAAGGCATTTCGGCAAGGTTTCTTTTGGCCCACTGCCCTCTAGGATGCAACTGCATTAGTAACCAAGTGTGAAGCATGCCAATTTCATTCAAATAAATTAGATCAACCGGCTCAAACCCTTCAAAAAGTCCCTCTCTCCTAGCCATTTTCGGTCTGGGGGCTTGACATCTTGGGCCCCTTTCCCCGTGCTATCAAGGGCTTTGAGTACTTGTACGTTGCAATCGACAAGTTCACAAAGTGGCCGAAAGTGGAAGCAGTGAGAAAGGTGACAGCACTATCAGCCGTCAAGTTCTTCAAAGGACTAGTTTGCAGCTTTGGTGCTCCCAACATGATCATCACTGACAATGGCACACAGTTCATGAGCCACATCTTCATGCAATATGTCCAAGACCTTGGCATCAGAATCTATTTTGCTTCTGTGGCCCACCCAAGGAGCAACGGCCAAGCGAAAAGGGCTAACGCTGAAGTGCTGCGAGGCCTCAAGACAAGAACTTTCAACAAGTTGCGCAAGTGCGGAAGGCACTGGATTGATGATTTGTTGGTGGTTCTTTGGTCAACCAGGACGACACTAAATCGAGCTACTAGCCAGACACCCTTCTCCCTCGTATATGGAGCGGAGGCAGTTCTCCCCATGGAACTCATATACGGGTCGCCTCGACTGCTAGCTTATGATGAGCTCGAGCAAGAGCAGTTGCGGCAAGATGACGCGAAGGTCCTTGAGGAAGACCGTCTTCAGGCTGTTGTGAGAGCTGCACGCTACCAGCAAGCTTTGCGCCGCTACCATAGCCGCAAAGTTAATGCCAGAAGTCTTCAGGAAGGCAACCTTGTTCTTCGGCGTGTTCAGTCCGCCAAGAATTCCAACAAGTTGACGTCGAAGTGGCAAGGCCCTTATCGTGTAGTACGAGTCACCAGGCCTGGCGCAGTCCGCCTGGAGATCGAAGATGCCATCCCAGTGAGCAACTCCTGGAATATCGAACATCTTTGCAAGTTCTCCCCATGAGGCGTGGTTGTCGGGCCTCCCGGCAAGCACCTTTTGTACAAGTCTTGCCGATGAAGCATGTAATCCTTGATACAAAGCCAGGCTCAGACCCTGTGCATAGTTGAATAAAGATAAGTGTTCTGCTAATCTTGATTGATTCTCATGTTTACTTATGTGCATGTTTGTCTAAGATATTGCATTACACTTAATCCCGGCAAGAGCTAACGGACCAGCAAGATTCCATATCCATATTTTCTCTTCTTTCTTTTTCTCAAAGGACAGAGGGTTACCTCGCATGCAGCTTTGCAATGGGGGAATGGTGGTATGGATACCTATGAGCAAAGTCCCAAAAAAATCTTGTCGGAAGGGATACGGCAAAAAAAAGATAAATTGCAAAAACCCCAAGTGAATTTTTACTGTAGAATTATTTTCCTTGGACGATTTCGACCTCTGTATGGAAAACCTGCATGCATGGTAACTTTGCGGAGATTGGCGGCGCCCTCACTGTATTACGATACCGCTCAACAGCTTAAGTGGTCGTGCCTGCATTCTTTGTTTCGTTTCGAGTCCGCTCAACGACTCAAGTGACAGAGCTCATGCCCTTGTTCCGTTTTGAGCGCAACCAACACCTTGAACGGCTGCACCAAGGATGGCAAGGTATCTTGCCGGCAGTGGCACCGCCAGCAGGCTGCTAAGGATCCGTTCCTCAAAGCGGACGTGGTAGGTCTGTGCACGCCGGCCAGATTCTTCCGCGAGGACGCAGTGAAAGTTCCATGCAAAGAAATAGTCTAACAAGGAAGATAACATACAGTGATTCAAACTAGGTAAAGAATTACATGAGATGTCGTTTTTTCCTAAGTACATCTTTATTTGACTTTCTCCCCTAGGGGAGATTACAAGAAGAAAAGGATGGAATGGGTAGGCAGGCTACAAGAAGAAAAAGATGGCGAGAGGGCCCCGACAGAAGCCCAGCCTGACCCCTTGGGACCAGCACTGCGCGGAGGGCAGGGCATCCAGATGGACAGGCAAGACCCTGGCCCCTCCTGGACCAACATTGCACGGAGGAGACGGCCAGCGCGGGTGAAAAGGGGGATGGACCCCAGAAGCCGAAGTTCGCGGGCCTGCTGAAAGACCCAGCTGGAAGATGAGGCAGCTCCCGGGACAAGGTCCCCCGGCAAGGTTGTCTTGCCGGGAGGGGGAGAGGCGTGAGGCTGGCGGTGATGATGTGGCCGGCGGTCAGTCCGAGCTCGAGTCGTCGGGCTCTGATTGACCGCCCGAAGACCGGACTCATCGTCGCCGTCTTCGCCGCTGTCCTCCTCGTCACTGTCGCCCGAGGACAAGCTCTGGGCGCTGCTCGAGCTCTCTTTGCAGCAGCTGAGGCGGACGCGAGAGCGCCCATATGTCTTGATGGCGAGCAGATTGGCTTTCGTCATTTTAAAGCGAAGGACATGCCCCACATGGAGGTTGTGGGCATGGGCAAAGATCTTCCAGCCCCGCCTGAGAAACATGACACGATTCTCTAGGTACTCGACATCTACCTGCGTCGCGCCGTTACAACAACCATCCACCTGTAACCACAGGACAGGCGGCTCGTCGGCCTTAATTGCCTTGGCGAAGAAGCGAGGGAGGCACAGATGACTCCGGAGAGGACCGCCCAGCTCGAGGACGAAATCCAGTGTCGTGCCCTCGGTGTGAGTCTCCTCAAGGGAGAGGCCTGTCATCGGAGGAGGGGGTGGAGTAGCGCTCCACCTCCCCCGACCTCGGCCTTCACGATGGCCATGTCCCCTCGCGCCTCTTCCACCGCATGAGCTCGAACCACTCTCCGCCTCCGTGGCTGAAGCGGTGGCATGATCCCGACGAGAGCTCCTCCTTTGAGTGGACGAGGGTGGCCGCCCTCGCCCCCTGTTCATGCCTAGGGGCGAGTGCTACCTGAAGGTTGGGAAGACGTGGAGGGGCAAGCTATGGATGTTCCCACTTGGAAGAGGGAGGAAACATGGATGAGCATCGCCCTCAGTATCCCTCAATTTATAGGGGGAAGCGCGAGGGCTAGCTCTCCCCTGCTCCAAGGGTCACCGCCCACCTCCTCCAATAGTGACGCCCTCGATCGCCCCAGGCGAACAGCAACCGCCTCGTTGCTCCAATCCAAGGCGCTGTAGTTACTGCCTTTACCAAGGACTTTAAGTCACGGGTGCCTGTTGATGGCTCCCCGCTATGCATGCGGCACGCGTGGCGGAAATGACCTGACGCAATAATTGAAAATTTGAAGGCCGCGCTGCGCACGTATCCCACGTCCCGCATTCAATGGGCGTCGTGGGGAAGCGCAACAAGCGCAGTTATCGCAACCACAAGCTCCTCCCACGCGTGCCCGTGCACTGTTTGGGCCTAGCCCAACAACGCCTCGCACCGTGTGTGGCCCAAGCTCGGGGGCTCCTATCGGTGCACTAGAGTTTTGGGCTCTCCAGTGCCCCTTACTCATGCAGGGGCAATAGTAGCCATCCTGGCGACGAGGCCCGCAGGGGCTTGCCAGGTACAAGCACAAAAGAATCAAGACCCCCGGCAAGATCTTGCCGGGATGACCAGCAAACCCTCAGGCAAAGGGGAAGCCCTGGCAAGGCGAAGCCCCAGCAAGGCCCCGCTAGCACACGGGCCAGGTGTCGATCTGCCTGGACAGATGTAGCAGCGCCGATGCTAGAGGGGGCTAAGCTGTGCCGATGGTACAGGCTCCTGTCCCGTCCCACAGACGGACAGAAATTCATGATGGTGCATTAAATGCGCATGTCCAACTCTGTCAGTGTTAGGTATGATAACACTTTCGCTCTGTACACCCTGTGTACGCACTGTACACCACTGTTGGGATCCCCTTCAGAGTATAAAAGGAGGCCTAGGGTGATAAGGTAGAGGACTTTTGGATCTTGATATGTTTGGAATTTTAGTCGTTTGGCGACCTTCTAGCTCACACACGTGGTAGCGGCTCAAAGCACTCCTGTAGCTAGAACCCTAGAAACACTCTCAATACAACCAAGCCGGAGTAGGGTTTTATGCATCTTTGCCGCCTGAACCTGGGTAAAATCCCCGTGCACTGTTCATCAGACTTGCTCTTTGTCGAAGCTCCCACCCCCTCTGAACCGAAAGGGGTCCCTTCGATCCCATAGGTGCTCGTTCCCCATGACATCTTGACCATATGTGGGAGCCACATATGCCTCCATGTATCTCTAACAACAGCTCCAGTCCATCCTCCCGAGGAACTCACTTCAATTTCACACCGTTTGATCTCTTTCTGTATAGGACATTGTCCCTAAACTGGTACATACTAGACTGACGGGCTACTTTCTCCGATTCCTCTTATTCCTCAAGGAGTTCTCTTGTTTGGAGGAACTAAACAATGTGTTACGCCCATGCTGGAGCCTGGGGCTCGACGACAAGGACTAAAGGCATGTCTTCTGCCATGGGAGCATTCGTCTCTACGGCAAAGATCTGTGGTCATGCTGGAGCATGTTGCTCCCCGGAAAGATTCGCGTCGTTCCTAGCAACTCCTTCACCGGCGGCTTCCGGGAGCTCTGTGGGGAAGTACTGGCCGGAATTCAACTTCCTTTTTTTTTATCTTGGTTTGATGACAGTGCTACGGATGGCTGAGTTAGCTTGAGCACAAAAGTTCCTGGTTCCATAGGTAACTTGAGGGTAGCGCGCTTCGATAGCTCATCGACAATGTTGTACTCCTCACGAGGAGCATGCTCTATTTGCAGGCCGTCAAAGCGCTCCTCCTACTTCCTCACTTATCCACGTAACCCTCCATCAACGGGCTCTGATAATCCTTGTTAACTTGCTTGACAACAAGTTGTGAATCACCTCTGACGATGAGCTTTTTGATTCCAAGGTTTGCTCCTATCCTAAGACTGGCAAGCAGTCCTTCATACTCTATCGTATTGTTTGTTGATATTTCCTGGGGAAAGTGCATCTGAATCACACACTTGAGGTGCTCTCTGGTGGGGGTGACAAGCAGCACGTTGGGACCGGCCCCTTGCAGGGAGAGAGCCCCATCAAAATACATGATCCATTCTTGCTCAGTTTCCTTGCCAGGAAGAACTATTTCTTGGACCTCTTCGTCTAGCGTTGGAGTCCATTCTGCAATGAATTCTTCCAGGGCTCTTCTATGGATAGTTGAAGTACTTTCAAACTTGAGACCAAAGGTTGACAACTCCAGAGCCCACTCCACAATCCTGCCGGTGGCATATGGATTCCGTAGAATCCGTTGCAGCGGGAAGTGAGTGATGAGAGTGATCTCATGTGCTTGGAAGTAGTGGCGCAGCTTCCTTGAGGCCATAAGGAGGCCAAAAAGAAGCTTTTGCACACCAGAGTATCTCGACCTATCTCCCTACAATAGGGAACTGACCAAATAAACTGGGCGCTGCACCATCTTCTTCTTCTGCATTGCTTCATTTGTCTGTATTGACCCTACCTTGTCGGCATCAGGACCTGCCGGGGGAGTTCCTAGCTCATTGCTTGGCGGTCTCGCCCCTGCCGTCGCGTCTTCGTCATCTTCCCTCTGCACCACCAGCTCAGCGCTAGCCACTTGATTCGTCGCTGCTAGATATAGCAGCAACGGTTCTTGTGGCTTAGGCACGACTAGTGTTGGCGGAGAGGAGAGGTACTTCTTTAGATCCTACAGCGCTGCCTCCGCTTCTGGAGTCCATTTCATCAGACCTTCCTTCTTCATGATTTTCGAGAATGGCAGGGCATGCTCAGCGGATTTTGAGATGAACCTGCTTAGAGTTGCTAGGCAACCAGCAAGACGACGTACATCCTTGACGCTCTTTGGTGCTTCAATCTGCTCAACCGCCTTGATCTCGTCACGGTTTGCTTCAAACCCGTGCTGCAACACAAAGAACCCGAGAAGCTTGCCGGATGGAACGTCAAACACACACTTCTCGGGGTTGAGCTTTAAGTTGATCTTGCGCAGATTTGCAAACGTATCTTCTAGGTCTTGTATGAGTGTTGCCTTGTCCTTGGTTTTGACCACTATGTCATCCATATAAGCTTCCATATTCCTATGTGGCTAGGGTTGAAAACCAATCTGGACCGCTCTTGCAAACGTTGAACCAACACTTTTCAACCCGAAAGGCATTCGCACGAAGCAGTACGTACCACATGGGGTGATAAATGTGGTCTTCTCTTCGTCTTCTGTCCACATGAAGATCTGATGGTACCCTGAGTACGCATCGAGGAATGACAACATGTCACAGCTAGCAGTGGAGTCCACAATCTCGTCGATGGACGGCAAGGGAAAGGGATCTTTTGGATAGGCTTTGTGGAGATCTGTATAGTCAATACACAACCTCCATTTCCAATTCGCCTCGCGCACTACGACAGGATTGGCTAACCACGTTGGGTGGAGCACCCCTCTGACCAGACCTGCTGCTTCCAGTTTTCTAATTTACTCAGCAATGAATTCTTGTCTCTCCAAAGCTTGCTTCCTCACCTTCTTGTTGACAAGCCACACATGAGTACATATGGCAAGATGGTGCTCAATCACCTCCTTGGGAACACTGGGGACGTTAGACAATTGCCATGCAAACACATCGACATTCGCCCGCGGGAAGGCAATGAGCGCGCTTTCCTATTTTTCATCGAGGCTGGAACTTATGGTAAAAGTTCCCCCGTGCCATCCTCCTTGATGGGCACCTTTTTTGTCTCCGGTGGAGCTGTCGTGGACTTCTTGCTCTTGCCGGTGGAGCTCTCTGGGACATCGTCAACGGGAGTGCAGCACTCCAAGGAGGTGCACTTGCAGGAATGTGTGCCAGAGGCCTTGCCGGTCTTCTTCCCCCCGGGAGCTTCAGCGGCAGGAGCAAGTACCTTGGCGGCAGGTGCTGCTACTGCCTCCCGGTAGAGTTGGTCGCCGCGAATGAGTGCACCTTTCTTTTCATACTTGATCGTGATGATGCTCATTGGCCCAGGCATCTTTTGCACATTGTAAGCGATGTGGGTGGCTGCCAGCGTTGGGTGGCCAAGGATACCGTTGTATGGCAATGAGATCTTGATGATGTCAAAGATGATCTTCTCTGTTCTAAAATTTATGCGACTACCAAATGTTACCGATAGGGTGATCTTTCCCTTCGGCTGAGTCCTCCCTGAATTGACCCCTTGGAATGTGCATGTCGGCTAGAGATCTTCATTAGGGATTTGTAGCCTCTAGACAACGTCTCGCGAAATTAGGTTCAGGCTGGCCCCACCATTGACTAGCATTTTCATTACATTGAGGTTGTGAATTGTCGGTGAAACCCACAATGGCAAATACCCGACCTCGGTTGTGGGATCAGGGAGATCCTTGGCGTCGAAAATGATAGGAGTGTTGGACCACTTCAGATGTTTCTGGGCACCGACAGACGGCTCTGTCGCATTGACCTCGCGCGCCCATTGTTTGAGTTGGTGGTGAGAGGAACGCGATGGGGCACCTCCCTCGATACACATCATCTTTGTAGCCTTCTGGAACTCATGCTCACTAGACTCGTCGTCCTCTTCGTTGCGATCGTCATCCCCTCCTTCTTCGTCGCGGCCTCGAGCGGGCCTCTCCTTTTGTTGCTTGGCCTTGTCATGGCAACCTCCTCGGTCACTGTGTTTCTTACCGGATCCTTCTGGATCATTTTAGGCTTTCTCCTTATCTCGTCTCACGTACTCAGGCTTCTGCTTCTCGATGGGTTGCTTGACCTGTCGGCAGTTGAGGAGGTTGTGGCCCTTGGTGTGATGGATTTTGCAGTACTGCTTGTCGGAGCCTTCCGTCTTGTTGGCGTCCTCCAATGCCTGACACGAGGTGCACCCGGCAATATTCTTGCCGGGACTTTCAACCTTTGTTTTCTTGGCGGCGTCGACGTTGCCGGATCCCTCGACGGCAAGCACAGTCTTACTATTGCACTTCTTGTTCTGCCACAGGTTTTTCTTTGCCGAGGCGGTGTCATCTTCGTTATCGGAGTTGATTCCAATGCTAACTTCCTCGCCGGGGAGTCTCCTCCCTTCTTCGGCTTGGGCACATGTATCAACCAGAGCATAAAACTCGGTAACATCCTTGACCTTGTTCATTGCCAGCTCTTCGCGCATCCTATGGTTGCACACATTTTGGTAGAATGCGCTAATAATAGAGGCAGGATGAACGTCCAGGATGTTGTGATGCACATGGTTGAACCTTTGAATGTACTTGCGCAGGGTTTTGCCTTCTTTCTGGGGAATGATGTGCAAGTCACTTTCTTGACCAGGAGCTCGGTGGACTCCGGTAAAGGGGCCAACAAACTCATGGCACAAGTCTACGCGGGAGGTGATGGAATTCCTCGGCAGGTGCATCAACCATGACCTGATGTTTGGCTTGAGTACCAACGGGAAGTAGTTGGCGAGTATCTTGTCGTCGCGAGCTCCGACAGACTGCACAACAATGGTGTAGATGCTCAAGAACTCTGACGGGTGAGTATTGCCGTCATATTTCTCCGAGGCCTCTGGCTTGAACGTTCGGGAGTTTGGCCACTGGACTTGCCGCAACTCATGGTTAAACGCTGGACAACCCACCTCGTAAGGTAGGCTGACAGGATACCCTGGCGTGGATTTTTCCATAGTGGGCCCAGCGCGCTTATGAGGCTGATGGCGCGCTTCCCGTCGCCGCTCGATCATAGTCTGAGTGTATTCTTTTCTTCACTCCCAAAGAACTTGACGCTGATCGCAGCGAGGCCATGGATCAGATGACGCCGTCGAGTAACCGTCACAAGCGTCGGTTCGACAAGTCGGTGACTGGCGTTGTTGCTATGGATGAGAGTGCATCATGGTCACACCGCCTCCATCCTTCTCGCCACTTTCGCGAGCCGGCTCGGTGGCCCAAAACTTATCGGCAAGGCTAAGGAGGCTCTGAATGGTGGCTCTCCACTCGTCGAGCTTCTCCGCAACAGGAAGGAAGTTCAGGAGCAGTTGTGCCCGCGCCATTGCATCTTCCGACGTGGTCGGCAGCAAACGGCGTGAAGAACGTGAGGTGCTCTAACTCCTAAACGTGTTAGAAGGAGGTCCGGCGCAGTCCCACGATGGCATGGCACTCCCACTAGCATGCTGTCATGGATGCTGGTCCCGTGCATCTTGGGAGCGATGCACAGAGTTTCTTCGTGGGGATGTTGGGAACCACCGACACCGCGGCGTTGCTCTTCGCGCCTGTCCTGAGAAGGTCACAGTGTACGTGCCAGCGTGGGTGTCTTGGAGGGTGCCCTTCCATCCCTGGAGTTCACCATACCGACCGCAGGCGGTATAGCTCTGTCTTGAGACCTAGCGGCGTGGGGGTTTCCGCCGCCATTGTGAGTGTCTCCGCAGCGGGCTCCGCCACTACCTTGGCCTTGATCATCGGGGCGCTGCGTGGGCATGGGGTATCCACTTCCTTCGCCCGCGTCCACTCCATCTCCCGCTTGGGCGACTACGGGCGTGACAGATGTGGAGGGCTCCACCACCATGAAACCCTTCTTCTTCGGAGCCATGGTGATGAATATGATGAAGGAACTGACGCGCTGATCATTGGACTAGATTTACATAACCAATCCCCCTACCTGGCATGCCAGAGATGTTGTGGGGGACGAACACCTATGGGATCAGGAGGACCCCTTTCGGTTTGGTAGGGAGATGGGTGGTCATGAAGAGCAGGACGAACGAGCAGCGCGTCGGATCTATACCCAGGTTTGGGCCACTAAGAAGCGTAAAACCCTACTCCCGCTTTGTGTATTATGAGTGTTCTTGGGTTCTAGCCACAGGAGCTATGCCAGCGATCGTGCACAGCCACTACGCGCGTGAGCTAGAAGATTGGTCAAAAGATCCTCTACTGTAACGCCCTGGGCCTCCTTTTATATGACTAAGGGGATCCCAACAGCAGCGTATAGTGCATACATGAGGGGTACAGTGTTGCACTGCTATCGTACCTAACACTGACGGTGTAAGATATGCACATTTAATGCTCTATCGGGTGCCTCTGACCGTATATGGGACGGGATGACACCATTCCATCGGCGCCGCTTAGCCTCCTCCATCACCGATGCCTTGACACCTGCCCAGGTAGGGTGAGACCTGGCCTCTGCGCTGGCGGGGTCTTGCCGGGGCTTTGCCTTGCCGGGGGTTTGAAGGTCATCCCCACACGGTCTTGCCAGGGGTCTTTCCTTTGGTCTTGATCTCGATGGCTTGGATGTCTCTTGACTTTCCTGTATCTGTACCTAGCAGCTCCCTGTCGGCCCTTGGCATTGGAGTGGCTACTACTGCCTATGCATGAGTAAGGGGCACTGGAGAACCCAAGACTCTAGTGCACCGACAATTACCTTCTTCATCACCATCCTCATCTCCTTTTAGAGGTCCACTCTTGCGCACCCCGCTGTAATCCCCTACTTGAACATGGTGCTTTATGCCACATATTATGATCCAATGATGTGTTGCCATCCTCTGATGTTTTGTCCTTTGGGTTGATTGATGATCTAGATTGGTTTGAGTTGTATGTTTATTTTGGTGTTGTCCTGTGGTGCCTTCCGTGCCACGCACACGTGAAGGATTCCCGATGTAGGGTGTTGCAATACGTTCATGATTCGCTTATAGTGGGTTGCTTGAGTGGCAGAAGCATAAACCCGAGTAAGTGGGTTGTTGCGTATAGGATAAAGGGGACTTGATGCTTTAATGCTATGGTTGGGTTTTACCTTAATGATCTTTAGTAGTTGCATATGCTTGCTAGAGTTACAATCATAAGTTCATATGATCCAAGTAGAGAAGGTATGTTAGCTTATGCCTCTCCATCATATAAAATTGCAATAATGATTTCCGATCTTGTTTACAATTGCCTAGGATAATTCCGCACACCGACCCATCATTATTCCACACTCGATATTTGTAATATATTGTAATATTATGATAACATCACCTATTTTTATATTTTAGTTCTTTGATATCATGCAAAGCTATCCACTTTTTGCTTTCTTTAGTTGTGGGTCAAACAAACAAAAAAAATTAAAATACAAAAAGAGTTACGTGCCTCTTATGCGTAAGAAGTTTTTCAAAAAGAGAATTGATTGGAAGGTTGTGCATTGGAGAAGTGAGGGTCGACCTTGAACACTTGTGTTCATGCTCATGGAAAAAATGTAGAATTTTTCATGGAATCTACTAAAAAATAATTATTACCTTGTATATATCCATTGTATTATAAAAATAATGTGCCAAAATTTGCTTTTAGGATGATTAGATTTCTTGTTTGGTGTGTGCAGTGCAAAAACAAAAACTTTGGCTATAGTGTGTGAATTTACAATTTTCATGGAACGCCAAAAGTTTCTGAAATTTTACACAGTACTGCCATGCAATTTTTGTAATTTGTCCTAAGTTTTTTGATTTACAGAAGTATATGAAGTTTCTAGATTACTAGAGACTGTCCTATTTTTGACAGATTTTGTTTTCTATGCATTGTTCTCTTATTTTGTTGAATCTATGGGTTGTATCAGGGGGTATGAACCATGGTGAATTTGGACTACAGTATATATAATGCTAATATGAATTTGGAATGAGTTCACAATAGTACTTAAAGTAGTAATTTGCTTCATTATACTAACGGATGTCATGAGGATTTTGTTATGTTTTGTTCGAATGATGTGTTTGAAGACCGAGGAGGTATCGATATAAGAAGAATACGGAGAGACAAGAGTTCAAGCTTGGGGATTCCCAAGGCACCCCAAGTAAATATTTCAAGGAGACTCAAGCATCTAAGCTTGGGGATACCCCAGAAGGCATCCCATCTTTATTCTTCAACAATTATCGGTATACCTTGGTTTTTGCTTTGTTCACATGATATGCGTCTTTAGTGTTTTTCTTTTCCTTTATGCACCCTTCTAGTATGAGTTAGTCCTTCATTGATTTGTACAATGCTTCACTCGCTTCACCTAAATCTTTTGAGTATGGTTTTATAGAATGCTCTTTGTGCTTCACTTAAATCTTTTGAGTATGGCTTGGTAGAATGCTTCGTGTGCTTCACTTAAATCTTTTGAGTATGGATTTATAGAATGCTTCGTGTTCTTCACTTATATATTTTGAGCTTGGGTATTGGTTAATCTATATTAATTTTAGAATGCTCCATGAACTTCACTTATATCTTTTAGAGTATGAATAAAATGATCATCGGAATTTGGCTTGGAAGAGTATCATTAAAATGTCTTTCCTAGCTAAAAAGGCATTAAAGAAAACCGCTTGTTGGGAGACAAACTAACACCTTTACTTTATGTTTTGATGTGATCAGATGATTACGATACTGTAGTAATCATGTTTTGTGCCTTTTATTTCAATAAAGTGCCAAGTAAAGCCATTGCAATAGTGTGGATACTTGCTTGTTTGATTCTATGGAAAAACAGAAAGTTTTCCGTCGAGTATATGAATTATCTCATTTTACTAGAGAGTAAAAAAAATTGAAATTTTTGCACAATATTTCTATGAAAATTCTGTGATCTGTCCCAATTCTTTAGAATTTGTAGAGTTACATAAGCTTGGTGATCATTCATATCTTTACAGACTGTTCTGTTTTTGACAGATTCTGTTTTGCATGCATAGTTTGCTTGTTTGAAGTGTTCCTATAGCTTCTATTGAGTAATATAAATTATGGGAATGCTAAAATATAGTAGGTATCATGTGGGGAAAATTATTAATCTTGTCTTGACAGTACCTAAGTGAATGATTTATCTTTATTACACTAACCCTTCTCACGAAGTTCCGTTAAGTTTTGTGTGATTGAAGTTTTCAAGTTTTGGGTGAGATACCAATATGAGGGGAATAAATAGTGACAAGAAACCAATCTTGGGGATTTCCAAGGCACACCCAAGTTAATATTCAAGTAATACTCAAGAGTCTAAGCTTGGGGATGCTCTAGAAAGCATCCCCTCTTTCGTCTTCAACACTATGGGTATATCTTACTTGAAGCTATATTTTTATTCGTCACATAATATGAGTTTTGCTTCGATCATCAATTTATTTTGTTCTTACCAGTTAGGTGTTATTTATCATCTTGTTCTTCAATAAAAATTTCCAAGAATTGCCTTAGGATGCTTGCATTGCGTGTTTGATGTGTGTTGTGTCAAAAACAGAAATCTTTTTTGTAGTCTTGGAATTTTCATATTTTACAGGACATGGAAAGTTTATGAAATTTTTTACATAGTGTTTTCATATAAATTCCATAGCACGTCCTAAATTTTCATGATTGTTAGAGCTACAGAGGTACACTGGTTTAATAAATTTCTACAGACTTTTCTGTTTAGATAGATTGCTATCATAGTTTTGTTATCTACTTATCCTATAGTTTCCATAGCCTATATTGGAAGATATAAATTGTGGGAATGTTATTATACAGTACCTAGTGTTTGAAAATTATTGTGCCAATTTTCTTGGCAGTACATGAAGTGTTTATTTGTTCTTATGTGTACTAACCTATCTCACGAGTTCTTTTTAAGTTTTGTGTGGGTGAAGTTTTTCAGAACAGGTGAAACCGGGATATGAGAGGATTGAACAAGATAACAAAGCTCAAGCTTGGGGATGCCCAAGGCACTCCAAGCAAATATTTCAAGAACTCTCAAGTATCTAAGCTTGGGGATGCTACGCATGCCACCTCTCTTCATCAACAATTATTGGTTAGCCTATTTTGATCCTAAATTTTTATTCATTCACATGATGTGTGCTATTCTTGGAGTGACATTTTATTTTGTTTGTTGTCTCAATAAAATCATTGGATCTAAAATTTTGAATATGAGAGAGTCCTCACATGGCTATTTAACTAATTGACTACGCACTGATCTTCGCTTATATCTTTTTGAAGTAGTTTTTCATTCACTCTTGTGCTTCAATTATATCCCATTATTAAATTGTTGAATGAATTGAATATCATAAATCTGAAGTTAAAAATGCTTCATATACTTATCACATGGGGAGTAATGACTTCACAGATAAGAAGTATAGGTGGTAAAATTTATTGAAAGTTAGCAAACACCGCAATGGTCACATGAACAATTCATGAAATGATATTGAAGGAAGAGAGATTTAACATATAAATATACTATCTTGGACATCTTCTATGATTATGAGCCCCATTAATTATTTTCAAACTTGAGTAAATTAGTTGAAGTTGGAAAAGGAAGAAAACGTAATGAGTTATGCTTGGGTATATTTGTATAGTAGTTATATTGTTTTCGATCCTCCAACATGTGGTGCTTGCTTCCACCTCATACTAGCCAAAACTTTCGCACCATGTAGAAATACTAGTTGTGCATTCGAACACCCTTAAACCAGTTTTGCCATGAGTCCACTATACCTACCTATGGATCGAATAAGATCCTTCAAGTAAGTTGTCATCGGTGCAAAAAGCAATAAAAATTGCTCCTAAATATGTAAGATCTGTATTGTAAGGGAAAATAAGCATTGTACGAACTTGTGATGGTAAAGAAATAAAAGCGACGGACTACATAATAAAGGTTGCTATCATAAAGGGCAATACAACATGGCGTTTCTTTGCATTAAGAGTTTGCACATACAAAAACAAAAAGCACATGAAAACCTCTAGTTCCCTCTGCGAAGGGCCTATCTTTTACTTTCTAGTACTTACCTTTACACAAGAGTCCTCGTGATATTCACCACTTCCTATATTTTGCCTTTTTCTTTGCAAGCATCATGTGGTGGGGAAAGATCCAAGCAAATATGGCCATTCAAATATATTTGATCATGAATTATTATTGTTGACAATTATCTATATGATAAATAAGTTGGGAGGTGAAACTTTAAGCCCATATCTTTCTCTGCGTTCAACAGATGCCAATTGCTCTAAAAATATGCTTTGAGAGTTAGAAATCATGGAAGACTATATGATAGTTGAGTATGTGGAATTTGCTAAATCAAAGCTCTTACATAGACCCTTCCTGAAAATAAGATGAATTGCAATTGTTTGGTCAGTGAAAGCATAGTTTGTTAGTTTTCAAGAAACTTTCTGGTTTATACTTTAACATGTGAATAGCTTGCTACTTGATCATGAGAATTTTTATGAGATGAGCTATTGTTTATGATACATAATGATGCTAGAAAAAGTGATTGGAATTATCATTGATCAAACTTGTGCACTTGCTAGCATTCACACTTCATAAATTATTTCTTTTATCATTTACCTACTTGAGGACGAGCAAGAATTAAGCCTGGGGATGCTCATACGTCTCTAACGTATCTATAATTTATGAAGTATTCATGCCATGTTTACAATAATTCTATATGATTTTGCTATGATTTTATTAGACCCCCAAAGCATTGGAGCTTGGCCAGAAGAGCCACGAGGAGGCAGCAAGCCTGCCAGGCAGCCAGGGGGTGGTCGCGCCTAGTAGGCTTGCCGCCGCCTCGTGGCCCCCCTTGACGTGAGATCGACGCCAAAAATTCCTATAAATGATGAAGCCTCTAAAAAGAAACCTAGATTAGGAGTTCCGCGACCGCACACCTCAAGGGCCACGAAAAACCAATCTTGGCCCTCTCCAGCACCCTGTCGGAGGGGGGTCACCATCACTAGAGGCCATCTTAATCATCCCGGGGGGCCATCAACACCATGGAGGCCAAGGTCCCAAGGGATAACCTCTCCCCACATAGGGGGAGGCCATGGAGGAGGAACACAAGGGGGATACCATCTCCCCTTCTCCCCCGCTAGTGCCGAAGTGCCACCGGGGGCAACCATCGCCGCGGTGATCGTCTTCATCAACATCACCTTCTTCAGCACCATCCTCATCTCCTTTTAGTGGTCCACTCTCCCGCACCCCGCTGTAATCCCCTACTTGAACACGGTGCTTTATGCCACATATTATGATCCAATCATGTGTTGCCATCCTATGATGTTTTGAGTAGGTTTCTATTGTCCTTTGGGTTGATTTATGATCTAGATTGGTTTGAGTTGTATGTTTATTTTGGTCTTGTCCTATGGTGCCTTCCCTGCCACACACACGTGAAGGATTCCCGCTGTAGGGTGTTGCAATACGTTCATGATTTGCTTATAGTGGGTTGCTTGAGTGACAGAAGCATAAAGCCGAGTAAGGTGGTTGTTGCATATGGTATAAAGGGGACTTGATACTTTAATGTTATGGTTGGGTTTTACCTTAATGATCTTTAGTAGTTGTGGATTCTTACTAGAGTTCCAACCATAAGTGCATATGATCCAAGTATAGAAACTATGTTAGCTTACGCCTCTCCATCATATAAAATTGCAATAATGATTTTCGATATTGTGAACAATTGCTTAGCATAATTTCTCATGCCAACCCATCATTATTCCACACTCTCTATTTGTAATATATTGTAATATTATGATAACAACACCTATTTTTATATTTTAGTTCTCCGGTATCATGCAAAGCTATTTGCTTCATACCCATAACGTCGTTTTATTTATCGTCTCTAGATGGAAGCAAATGTTCGGTGTACGTAGAGTCATATCGGTGGCAATAGGACTTGAGAGAATATTGATCTTGCCTTTAGCTCCTTGTTGGTTTGACACTCCATACTTATCACTTACACCTTTGGAAATTGCTACGATGATTCCTTCGACTTTGGGATTATCACCCCTCAACCGTCTGTCGAGCCTATAAATACCCTGAAAATCCAAAAAAATCCAAGGGAGTCGACGAAACACAATTCCAACTGCCACAAGTTCCATAACCTCGAGATCCAATCTAACACCATCATGGAGGGGTTCATCTTCTTTGTAGGTGCCTCTCCGATGATGCATGGGTAGTCCACCATGGACCTATGGGTCCGTAGGCAGTAGCTAGATGGCTTCCTCTCTCTCTATGTTTCTCAATATAATGGTCTCTTGGAGATCTATTTGATGTAATGACTTTTGCGGTGTGTTTGTGGGGATCCGATGAATTTTGAGTTCATGATCAGTTTTTATCCGTGAACATGATTTGAGTCTTCATTGATCTCTTATTTGCATGATTACTTATAGCCTTGTATTTCTTGTTCGAATCTTTGTAGTTAGGCCAACTAGATCGATTTTTCTTGCCATCGGAAGAGGTGCTTTGTGATGGGTTCGATCTTCCGATGTTCTTTCCCAGTGACAGAAAGGGAAGCAAGACACGCATGTATCATTGCCATAAAGGATAACAAGATGGGATCTATTCCTACTTGAATAGATAGTGTCTACATCATGTCATCGTTCTTATTACATTACTCCATTTCTCCATGAACTTAATACACTACATGCATGCTGGATAGGGGTCGATGTGTGGAGTAATACAAGTAGATGCACAATCGTTTCGGTCTATTTATCTTGGACGTGATGCCTATATAATGATCATTACCTGGATATCATCATGATTATTTGATCTTCTATCAATTTCCCAACAGTAATTTGTTCACCCACCATGTGTTATACTCATGAGAGAAGCCACTTGTGAATCCTACGGCCCCCGGGTCTACTTTTCTAACATATTGCTTTCCGATCTACTATTTGCAACTTTAGTTTTCATATCTATTATTGCAAAAAAAACAAAAATACCTTGCTGCACTTTTTGTTTATTTATTTTACGTAGTCTTCTTGTGAGATCTATTTGCCAAAACCATCACTACCTAATCTATCTTATTACTATAGAGAGTGTGACAACCTCTCTTTCGTGTCGGGTTGCAAGTATTTATAGTTTGTGTGCAGGTGCTTCTGACATGGGTGTGTGATCTTCCTCTACGGATTGATACCTTGGTTTCACAAAATGAGGGAAATACTTACCGTTGCTGTGCTGCATCATCCCTTCCTCTTTGGGGAAATACCGATGCAGTCTCAAGCCACTTCAGTAATACGGAAGGGTCCGATCTTGTGCATCGGAGATGATGGTGTATGTTGTGGAAGAGCAAAGTGGAAATCATGGACGAGCATTAAGGCACCCTTGTCTCATATTGCTGTTAGTTCCGCAAGATGTGACATGGCGTCATCATGCTGGCTTAGATAGAGCGCAGTAGAGGAAGAACATAACATGTGCCGACGCGAGCATGTATCACACATCAAGGAGCACAAGCGGAACTTGCTGCCAGCAACTAAATGCTGTCTAGTAGGCCTAGTGGCAAGGAGCCTAGGCCAGGTCCGAGCGCCAACCCTAGCATGTGGGATGAGTACCTGTCATGAGTTGAAGTCCCTAACGTCCTTACAAATGAATGAGTATTCATCGTACTAGCTTTGCATCACTGTTGCTGGGTGAACAAGACGAGGAAGATGAACGGGTGTGAACGTGTAGCACCAGTTGTGGATGCACAACATGATGGCAATGATAGACATGGTCGGTGTTCACTGGAGCGACACTTAACATGATCTTGGACTTGTTGTCCCTCGTGATGGTGCGGTGGAGCCATGGAAGGACGAGCACGACTTCTAAGTTTCGGCTATGACATCTTGCTCCTGCTCTCTTGCACCACCGTTAATTTTCGAAGCTCCTGCTAGTTTATGGCAGAGATTAATCGGGAGATTGGGAGTTTTTCTAGTGCATACATGGTTACAATTACAAACCGAACTCTCACAATGAGAACAGTTGATGCGGCACAGGCGGAGCGCAAAAGTATAACAGGCGGGCCAGTTGGGCGACCGAAGAGATACGTACGATTTTTACTGCAGTGTTTTTACAATGGATTAAATTTATGAAATAGTCACAGTATTTTATGTAAAACAGCATGACGAACTAAGCATACCTACTTCTTTTATTTGTAGGTATAGATTATACCAGCCTCCAAATGATTTAGTATTTCAGTTCTTACCACTTGTTTCATTTTAGGATTCAAGTAGCATTGATGGTCAACGATGGGTTTAGCGTCTATTTCCATAATGATCTTGTGCTGACATAGAGTGGGTCTAATGCCCTTAAGATCATCAAGAGTAAATCCAATAGCAACTCGATGCTTCTTCAGATTTTTGAGTAATATCTTTTCTTCATGCTCTAAAAGGTCATCACTAATAATAATTGAATATATCTTCTTTTCATCAAGATAAGCATATTTCAAAGTATCAGGTAATTCTTTATCTCAAGAACATGATCTCCCTTAGGTGGAGGAGGATCCCCTAAAATTTCAATAGGCAAGTTGTATTTAAGAATAGGTTTTTGTCTACAGAAAATCTCATTTATCTCATTACTCACATTTATATGCATATCATTTTCATGGTCTAGTAGATATTGTTCTAATGGATGAGTAGGATGCACAACAACAGAAACAAGACCAATAATTTCATCTTTATTTGATAATTCTTTATCATGTGGTTTTCTATCAAAATTAGAGAAATTAAATTCATAACACACATCACCAAAGTTTACTTTAACCTTCTTGGTAACACAATTAATTTCAGCATTAACAATATTCAGGAAAGGCCTACCAAATATAATGGGATAAACACTATATTGTTGAGAACCAAGTAATAAGAAATCAGTAGGGTACTTAATTTTTTCACACAAGACTTCAACATCTCTAACAATCCCAAGTGGTAAAATAGTGTCACTGTTTGCAAGTTTAATAGTGACGTCAATATCTTGAATCTCAGAGGGTGCTATGTCATTCATAATTTCTTGATATGAGGTAAAAGGTATAGCAATAACACTAGCACCGATGTCACACAAGCCATGATAGCAATGATCTCCAATCTTAACAGAAACAATAGGCATGCCAAAATTTGGTTTATTTTTATCTAACTCATCCTGCTTGTTTCCACCAGGTTTTGCAATTCTAGAAGCTTAATCACAGAAGTAAATAACATCTCCATCAATAATATTAAGTAGGAGATCTTAAACCATGGCAATATTAGGTTCCACATTTATTTGTTAAGAAGGTTTAGGTGTCCTAATATGGAATTTGTTAACCACAGTTGCATCTTTAGCATATTCCTTAATCCTAATAGGAAAATTTGGTTTGTCAATATAAGCAGTAGGCACAACTGGATCAACATGGTAAACAATTGATTCTTCTTTAAATTTAATGGGTTCCTCTAATAATTCTTCAGTAGGTGGATTAATTTGAAACAACTTGACCTTAGGGAGATCAATCTAAGTAGCAAATGATCACCTAAATAAGCTACTATCTCAAAGTCAAGCCCATATTTATTGCTAAACTTATGAAAAGTATTAGTTTCCATAAAAGATTTAACATAGTCAAACTCAAGGTCTATACGTGACTATTTAACTTTCTTGAGTCCCCAATCTTCAGAGTTGCATTTAATTATTTCCAAATGATACCACTTGAATTCAATAGTTCTCTTCATGTAGTAACCCATGGAAGAAGAATCGAGTATTAATTCATCATCATGAGAAAGCCGAGCATAAAAGTTTTGTATAATCATTTCTCTTGAGAGACCATGGTTGGGGAAAGTGGGCATCATAGATTTAAGTCTCCCCTAGCTTGAGCGATGCTTTCTCATTCATGAGCCAAAAATTATATGTATAGTTCCGATCATGACGAAATAGATGAATAGGATAAAACATCTGATGAAATTCCAACTTGAGGCGATTCTAGTCCCATGATACAATATCATCCCATGGACTGCACCAAATAATTTTTTTCCCTCCAAAGATAAAGGTAAACCCTTCTTATAGATTTTTCCTTGGATAAACCGGTAAGCTTAAATAATCCACAAATCTCGTCTACATATATAAAGTGCAAATCAGGATGAGTTGTACCGTCTCCTGCATAAGGATTAGCTAGCAGTTTCTCTAACATGCCCGAATGAATATCATAATAAATATTATAGAAAGTTTAGTAGGTTGAAGGGTAACTTTTCCAATTCTGGTCAGGGTGGAGATACCCCAAACAATCCCTTCAAATGATTACTATCCAGAGTAACAAGCTATAGTAAATTTCAGTAGGTACTGAAAATGTTGCCTTACCAAATTCCAATTACCAAAGGCTCTTGACTCCCTGGAAATGGTGCCAGAAAAGAGTCTTGAAGAAACACAAGTATAGGGGATCAATCTTAGTCCTTTTGATAAGTAAGAGTGACGAACCTGACGAGGATAAGAAGGAAATGATAAGCAGAGTTTTTAGCAAGATATTCTCTGCAAGTGTTGTAAGTAATAGTGATAGATAGTTTTGTAGCAAGATAATTCTTAAGAAGTGATAAGTAAGAATAGTAGAAAGTGTGAAGCAAGATACCCCAATCCTACTTGTATCAAAGGATAGGCCTAAACGTACTCTTATATACAACAAAGAGATCTCGAGGACACTTGGGAATTTCCGTCTAGTCATGTTCTTCATATTGAGTTGATCTGCGTTTGTTACTTTTATAATTTGATATGTGGGTGGACCAATGGTAAGGTGTCATTCTTACTTCAACAAGAAACCCACCTATTATTACCCTCTCCTGCAACCATCCGCAACTACGTAAAAAGAATTAAGATAAATGTAACCATAGCACGAAACATGTGGATCCAAATCAGCCCCTTATGAAATAACACACAAACTAGGGTTTAAGATTCTATCACTCCAGAAACCGACCATCTACTTATTATACCACAATTCCTTCCCTGTGGCTCATAATATGGTGAAGTCTAGTGTAGTCGATGTTCACATGACAACACTAAGAGAAGCAACAACATACATATCATCAAAATATCAAACAAATACCAACTTCACATGATTACTTATAACAAGACTTCACCCATGACCTCGAGAATTGAAGTAACTAATCACAAATAATCACCTCGTTCAAAATCAGGGGTGTAATAATTATGAATAAGGATCAGAACATATTATCTTCCACCAAATAAACCAACTAGCATTAACTACAAGATGTAAGCAACACTATTAGTAACCCAGGTGCCAATCTGAGGTTTTGAGAGAAACATTGAATACAAGATATGAACTAGGGTCTCAGATGAGATGGTGCTCGTGAAGATGTTGATGAAGATTGGTCCTCCCATGAAGGAGGAAGCATTGGTGATGACAATGGCTTCGATTTCCCCGTCCCGGAGGGACGTTTCCCCAGCAGAATCTCTCTATCGGAGAACAAAAGGGCATCTACCCATGTTTGTACCTCAAGACGATATATTTATGCTACATAAATTCATATATATTCCAAAAACAATCCCCGTGAAGTTTCATGTCATTTGGAGTCTAGTGAAGTTTCAGCCTTCTTCTTGATTTTCCGGTTTAGAATTCCAGTTTCCGGCAATTACCCTCTTTGTAATGTACCTTGTAAATTTAGAGAGATAAAAGGCATAATAATTGTATAATAAAGTGGAATAATGATGAATAATAGTTTAAATATTAATAAGAAATCATTATGCAAAATTGACGTATGATGGACGTAAGCCATGGTGGAATATGCAAGGTTGCTTCTTTGTGGACCCTTCGTGGGTGGAGCCGACCGTGGACTCGTGCAACTGTTACACTCCGAGGGTTGAAGTCTCCATCAACATGGACGACCGATAGCACGGCCTATGGGAAATACAGGAAAAATCTATGTGTCTTCATTGTGTTTGATCTTCCTATCCCTATGTTTACTTACACTTGCATGTTGTTACTTTCCGGTACTTTACTCGTATATTTGCATGTGTATGGTGTTCTAGACTTGGTACAATTGCTAAAATGCCAACCTATAAAACTAGGAAAAGGTTAGTTTTAATTTGGTCAAGCAGTCTAATCACCCCCCCTCTAGACATACTTTCGGTCCAACAAGTGGTATCAGAGCATTGGTCTCCATTGCATTGGTTTCACAATCTAAGAGAGTATGGTGTCTACTAAGGGAAATTACCACCATAGAGGTCGACACTTCAATGGTACAAACTTTGCAATTTGGAAACATGAAATGAAAATGCATATTCTTTGTCAAAACCCCGTCGTTGGGGTTGTTCTTCGTGTTGCATTGCAAGGTGAATTCTTTGGTGATGGAAAGGAACCGGATCATGAAGCGACCACAGAAGAATTGAAGGTGTTGCAATACAGTTCTCAAGCAAGTGACATTCTATTAAAGTGCCTATGCCGTGAAGAATTCAACAAGATAAGTCGTCTTGAGAATGTGAAAGAAATTTGGGATAGTTTGGTTGATATGCATGACCGAATCGAAACTGTTAAGGAATATAAGTTGGATGTGCTCCGGAGTCAACTTGACAAGTTCAAGATGGAGGTTGGTGAAGGAGTCACAAAAATGTACTCTAGGTTTTCTCTCAACACAAATGTGATTGCCCACTTAGGACGTGAAGAGATGGCCAACAAATTCATCATCGATGAGATCCTTACAGCCTTGGATGGAAAGTACGAAACGGTGTACACATTGATCCAAATGATGACAAAATATGAAGATCTCAAGCCCACAGACCTCATCGAAAGGATTCTTGCTCATGAAATGTCACTCAAGGACAAACAAGACCTCCACCACAAGCCAAGCGGTGCATACAAAGCCTCCCACAACTTAAAGTGACAACCTTGTTACCAATTAAGAGATGATCCTCATGGTCAAGAAATTAAACAAGTTATACAAGAATAGATCCAAGGAAAGAAGCTCCAACTCAAGATACAAAGAGAATCATTCTTCTAATTGTGACTGAAATTGTTACAATGTTGAGGACCCGGACACTTCTCAAATTATTGCACGTCTCCTTGCAAAAGAAGAGATGAGTCACCAAGGAGAAGAATCTCAAGATATGAGTCACCTTGAAGAAGGATAAGGAGTAGAGAAGATCGATATGAATGAAGACCCTCCCGGAGAAGCAAGGACTCGGAGAGAAAGGACAAGTACACCAAGAGTTATAGTAGAACAAGACATCAGGCTCATGTTGGTGAATGAGTCTCTGGCTCCGAATCGACAACCACTCTCAGAGAAGCTATCACTCCAACTCTGACTATAGTCAAGATAAAGGTGTTGCCATACTGGAACTACTATCCTCCAACTCCTATTATTTATTTGATTCACGAAATTAAGTAATTTGAAGTTGCTTCATGGCTAAAGGCCCGAAGGTATCACACCCTTAATACATTGACTTCAATGGTGATGAGGATGACTTACTAGGACAACATGATTTACTCTTTGATAAAACTAGTGATGGTACTCAAAATGAACTTGACAATAATCATGCTAGCCAAGATGAATATTTTGATGATCCTAAGAAGGAGAGTGAGCGTTTAACTAAATAACTAAACACTCTTATGATATCTCATGAATCTACGCAATAAGAACATATTGTGTATATATGAACTCATGAGAAGCTATGCTTCGAGAAGCTAAATTTAGAGCAAGAGCATGAGTTTATTAAAGCTATCAATGACAATCTTTGAAAGAAGAGTTCTTATTATCTTGCCAAACAACTACTCTTGTTCACTTTTATGCCTCAAGTTAAATCTAAGCAAACTAGTAACAAGAGTAAGAAAGTTTCTTCATCTAGCAACAACAACACTAATGCAAAATCCAATGATGTTGTTCCTAGTACCTCTATTTATTCCACTAATTTTTCTCTTAGACAAGTTACACATGAGTAAGAAAACAATATATTAAAATGAATTATAGTGGAAGGTGTCTACAAAAGTCTTCCCAGAAGTAAGCAATTAGAGGATATTATATGCAAGCAAGGAAGGCATCGGAGGAACCAGGTGTTGGTTTTGAACGAAAGTTCAATGCCCATGGAGGTCAATGGGAAGAATATCATCAATACCCCAATACTAAGTTTGTTCCTCAACAATAGAAGTATGACCCTACTCTCTTCAAGGGAACAAAATCTCAAGATGATCTTCCACGACAAGACCAGAAGGTAAAAGGAAAGGACAAGCTTCAAGAGGAGAATGACTCATTTGAAGACCCCCCTATAGCCATGGTCAGGTGGGTTCCCAAGGCCACTACTAGATCTACTTCATGAAGTGATACTTTAACTCCAACAATTCCCAACAAGTTGATGTGGGTCCCAAAGAAGAAGAACTAGAGAGTTCTTAAGGGGTGACTCCGCCAAAATTCTTCACTCATATTCTACATCTTGGCAAGGACTTTTGTAACCAACTCCAACCTTATGCACTAGTTCAAGGAGTCACAAAAGACCTTATTGGTAAGCACGGAACAAGGTATTCAATGCATCAATGGACATCATCTCATGAACACTTCACTCCGTGTCCATATATATCCTTGTTATTATTCCATGTGTGGGACTATCCCATGTAGGTGTTAAGAGTACCAAAGAAAGAAGGATTGCTCCCAAATAGAGATGATCTTTGATACATCTCCGTCGTATCTATAATTTTTGATTGTTTCATGCCAATATTCTACAACTTTCATATACTTTTGGCAACTTTTTGTACTATTTTCGGGACTAACATATTGAGCCAGTGCCCAGTGCCAGTTCCTGTATGTTGCATGTTTTTTGTTTTGTAGAATAACCATACCAAATGAAGTCCAAACGCGATAAAAACTTACAGAGATTTCTTTGGAATATATTTGATTTTTGGGAAAAAGAATCAACACGAGACGATGCCCGAGGGGCCCACAAGCCAGGGCATGGCCTACCCCCCTGACAACACGAGGGTGGCTTGTGGTCACCCCTTAAGGCAGTTGGTGCCTTTATTTCGCCGTAGGAAAGCTAATATATGGATAAAAACCATGTTAAAATTTCAGCCCAATCGGAGTTACGTATCTCCAGGAATTTAAGAAACGGTGAAAGGCCAGAATCTGTGAACGCAGAAACAGAAGGAAAAAGAGAGAGAGAGAGAGATCGAATCTCAGAGGGGCTCTCGCCCCTCCGCTGCCATGGAGGCCATGAACCAGAGGGCAAACCCTCCTCCCATCTAGGGGGAGGTCAGGTAAGAAGAAGAAGGATGGGGCTCTCTCCCCCTCTCTCTCGATGGCACTAGAACGCCATCAGGGCCATCATTGTGATGGCGAGCTACACCAACAACTTCGCCGCCGTCATCACCAACTCTCTCCCCCTCTTATGCAGTGGTTCAACACCTCTTCTCCCCGCTGTAATATCCACTTAAACATGGTGCTCAATGCTATATATTATTTCCCAATGATGTATGGCTATCCTATGATGTTTGACTAGATTTGTTTTGTCCTATGGGTTGATTGATGATCATTATTGGTTTCAGTTGCGTGTTTTATTATTGGTGTTGTCTTATGGTGCTCTCCATGCCGCGAAAGCGTGAGGGATACCCATTGTAGGGTTTTCAATATGTTTATGATTCCCTTATGGTTGGTGGCGTGAGTGATAGAAGCACAGACCCGAGTAAGTAGGTTGTTTCTCGTATGGGAAAAAAGAGGACTTGATACCTTATAATGCTATGGTTCGGTTTTACCTTAATGATCTTCAGTAGTTGCGGATTCTTGATAGAGTTCCAATCATAAGTGCATATGATCCATGTAGAGAAATCATGTTAGCTTATGCCTCTCCCTCATATAAAATTGCAATGGTGATTATCGGTCTAGTTATCGATTGCCTAGGGACAAGTCACTTCCTTGTGACAAAAATCACTCTACTAAGACTAACTTAGTTGTTTCTTTATCTAATCACCCTAGTTTTTATTTACGTGCTCTTTATTATCTTGCAAACATATCCTATCGCACCTACAAAGTACTTCTAGTTTCATACTTGTTCTAGGCAAAGCGAACGTTAAGCGTGCGTAGAGTTGTATCGGTGGTTGATAGAACTTGAGGGAATATTTGATCTACCTTTACCTCCTTGTTGGGTTTGACACTCTTACTTATCAAGAAAGGCTATAATTGATCCCCTATACTTGTGGGTTATCAAGACCTTTTTCTGCCGCCGTTGCCGGGGAGCAATAACATGGGGTAAATATTCTTGTGTGTTCTTGTTTACTTTATCACTAAGTAGATTTTATTTTATGTTCTAAGTTGTTCTCTATCTTTAGTTATGGATATGGAACACTAAATACAAAAAAAGTAGGTGTACTTGCTACTCATGGAGATGGGGAACCTCCTAAAACCCTCGATTCTCGTTATGTGAAATATATTATGCACTACTTTAATAATCCTGAGAAAACCCCATTCAATTATATAAGGGGACACACGTTGTATCAACGTGAATACTTTAGGTATTATTGCTTCATTGAAAAAGGGAAACTATTATGGGATCAAATTCATATATTACATTGGTATGCTCGGAATTTATGCTAGAGATATGATTATACTTATTGCTGTAGGATGAAGGCTCCACACCTTCCCTTTTCATGTAAATTTAATGAGAATGAAACCTTGGCTTCTTATGCTAATGGTATATATGATTACTATGATGTGGAATGAATAGAAGAATTCGTTGCTTTTATGCGTGCTTGTGAAATGAAATGTTTGTTTGAGGAGTATGAAAATTATGATGATGTTCTTTACAGATCTAAAAATCTTGCTATACTTCGTTATTGCTATGAGAATTATAAATATAATGCTGGTATTAATGCTTTTATTGAGAAAGTCTCCGTTGTCCAAGAAGAAATTCCTAACACTATGAGCTCAATTGATGAAAAAGATGACGAGGAGAGCGAAGAACAAAAGGAGGAAGAGTGGACTAGCTACATGTTGCCACCTTCTAATGAGAGTAACTCTTCAACTCATACATTGTTTAATTTCCCTTCGTGCTTACCAAAGGATGAATACTATGATGATTGCTATGATCCCTTGGATTCGTTTGAAATATCCCTTTTTGATGAAATTGGTGCTTGTTATTGTTGTGGCCATGATGCCAATATGAATTATGCTTATGTATATGAACTTGCTATAGTTCCTTATGTTAATAATGAAATTGTTGCTATTGCACCCACGCATAATAGTCCTATTATCTTTTCGAATTCTCCCAACTATACTATATCGGAGAAGTTTGCGCTTATTAAGGAATATATTGATGGGTTGCATTCTACTATCGCACATGATGATTTTGATAGATATAATATGCATGTGATTGCTTCTCCTACTTGCAATTATTATGATAGAGGAACTACATCTCCGCATCTCTATGTTTCCAATATGATAAAATTGCAAGAAACTGTTTATACTATGCATTGGCCTTTACTCTGTGTGCATGAATTGTTATTTTATGACATGCCGATGCATAGGAAGAGAGTTAGACTTCGTTGTTGCATGATATATGTTATGTTGTGCTCACTACTAAATGAAAAATCGTTTTTAATTAATGTTGGGTTTGATATACCTTGGGATCCGGGTGGATCCATTACTTGAGCACTTTATGCCTAGCTTAATGGCTTTAAAGAAAGCGCTGCCAGGGAGAAAACCCGGAAGTTTTAGACAGTCATTTTATGTTGTTGTGTGCTTTTATATAGTTTTAAAAAATTAGGGGAACCTAAAACTTTTTCCAAAGGAGAAGTGAAAGTAAGAAGGACGAGAACCGTTGAAGTGGGGGAGCAACTTGAACTTTGTTCATGGCCATGGAAACTTTGCGAATCTTAATTACAGAAACATTTCATCAAAAATAATTACACACTTGTATAAATCCCTTGCATTAAAAAAATAATGTGCCAAGATTTGCCTTTAGGATGATTAGATTGCTTGTTTGGTGTGTGCAGCGCAAAAACAGAAACTTTGGCTGTAGTGCATGAATTTTAATTTTTTACTCGTATTTCCAAAGTTTCTGAAATTTGTACATAGTATTTATATGCAAATGTTTTATTTTGTCCTACGTTTTCATAATTTTTAGAGTTACATAAGTATAGTAAATGTTAAGATTGCTATAGACCGTCCTGTTTAAGACAAATTCTGTTTTTTGATGCATTGTTTTGCTAGTTTTGATGAAACTATCAATTTTCTCGGTGGTATAATACATAAAGAACTAATAATACAGTAGATAAAATGCAAAAAACAAAATATGAATGGGTTTTCAACAATACTTAAAATGATAATTTGCTTTATTATACTAACGGATCTAACGAGAGTTTTGTTAAGTTTTGTGTGATTCAAGTTTTCAAGTTTTGGGTGAGATCACGATGGATGAAGGAATAAGGAGTGGAAAGAGACTAAGATTGGGGATGACTGAGGCACCCCCAAGGTAATATTCAAGGACTCCCAAGAAACTATGCTTGGGGATGCCCCGGAAGGCATCCCCTCTTTCTTCTAACAACCATCGGTAATTTTACTTGGAGCTATATTTTTATTCGTCACATGATATGCATAAACCTTGGAGCATCGTGTGCTTTTATTTTTCTTATAATAATGCACCATGCTGGTATGAGAAAGTCCTTGGTTGATTTATAGAAGGCTCTTTGCACCTCACTTATATCTTTTGAGTATGGCTTTATAGAATGCTTCGTGTGCTTCACTTATATCCTTTGATGTTTGGATTGCCTGTTTCTCACACATAGAAAACTGCCATTTGTAGAATGCTCTTTTGCTTCACTTATATTTGTTAGAGCGTGGGCTTATCTTTTATAGAAAGAATTAAACTCTCATGCTTCTCTTATATCTATTTACAGAGTTAACAGGAGTTGGTCATTCACATGGTTAGTCATAAAATCCTACATAAAACTATAGATCACTGAATATGATGGGTTTGATTCCTTTCAATAGTTTTGCGATATAACGATGGTGATATTAGAGTCATGCTAGTGATTAATTATGGATTGGTATAAATTCTTTTGTTAAAGTTGTGATTCCCATAGCATGCACGTATGGTGAACCGTTATATGAAGAAGTCGGAACATGATTTTAGTGATTGTTATCCTTTGTGTGGAGGTCAGGAGCATGCGATGGTTAACTCCTACCAAACTCTCCCCTAGGAGCATGCATCAAATACTTTGCTTCGATAACTAATATACTTTTGCAATAAGTATGTGAGTTCTTTATGACTAATGTGAGTCAATGGATTATATGCACTCTCACTCCTCCACCATTGCTAGCCTCTCTAGTACCGCGCAACTTTCGCCGGTGCATTACACCCACCATATATCCTTCCTCAAAACAGTCACCATACCTACCTATTGTGCCATTTCCATAACCATTCACAAATATATTGTCATGCAACTTCCACCGTTCCATTTATTATGACACGCACCATCATTGTCATATTGCTTTGCATGATCGTAAGATAGCTAGCATGATGTTTTCATGAATTGTCCTTTTTTTATGTCATTGCTACACTAGATCATTGCACATCCCGATACACCGCCGGAGGCATTCATATAGAGTCATATTTTGTTCTAGTATCGAGTTGTAATTCTTGAGTTGTAAGTAAATAAAAGTGTGATGATCATCATTATTAGTGTATTGTCCCATGTGAGGACAGGCTGATGGAAGCTATGGTTCCCTCACAAGTTGGGATGAGTGTCTGAACTTTAACAAAAAAAATTAAAGAGGCCAAAGAAGCCCAAATAAAAAATAAAAGAGACCAAAGAATCCCACCAAAAAACAAAAAAATAGAAAAGAGAGAAGGGGCAATGCTACTATCCTTTTTCCACACATGTGCTTCAAAGTAGAACCATGATCTTCATGATAGAGTCTCCTATGTTTTCACTTTCATATACTAGTGGGAATTTTTCATTATAGAACTTCGCTTGTATATTCCTATGATGGGCTTCCTCAAAATTGCCCTAGGTCTTCGTGACCAAGTGAGTTGGATGCACACCAACTTAGTTTCTATTTGAGCTTTCATACACTATCATATTTCTGGCTCTTCTAAACCTTAAGTTTCTAACACAGGGGCATGTGAGGAGATCTCCTGCAGCCTCGCCCGACCTAGCTCGCTACTCGATGAATGCAACGACGAACTCGCACAATGACGAGGAAGAAGTTGGACACGATAGTTTACCCAGGTTTAGGCCGCTGCGAAGCATAATACCCTTCTCCTGCTTTGGTGGATTGCCTCTCGTGGAGGTTTGAGTGGATGAACTAGTACAATGTGCTTGAGCCTCGTGAGGGCACTCAAGACGTGTTCTTGGCTGGCTATCTCGTGGTGGTGCGTGGGGTGACTAAGTGTTGGATTGGATCGGTCGGGGGTATCCCGGGGTCCCTCTCTATGATGCAACCTATGCTCTATATATAGTGGCGGCCCGGGTCCTGTTCCCTTATTACAATGGCGGGAAGGGATCCCACAATGGCCAATTTTGAAGGGGGACAGGGGTTGGTTCTTCCCCTACCCAAAGGCGGCCTTCGCCTACAAAATAGCTATCGATGCTGTCTTGAGTGAGGCCTTATCTGGTCCCGTTTGGTCAATGACGTGGGCGATGCCCTGGGGCGCAGGCAGGCAGGTCTGGGTACCCCCGGTCCCAGAGCGCCGACAGTAGCCCTCGGGCCCAAGGCGTGCCCGAGCTGGCTTACGGACGAAGCCTGGAGGATGGTTCGAAGCGCCTCGGGCCCCAATTGACTACGGGCCAGGCTTGGCGCGCAAATGCCTCGGCGGCGGCGCCTCCGCTCCCCGAGGCCGTCCAGAACCGCACCCAGTTGGATTGACGCGGCACCTGGGTGCAGCGCAGCCCATCATTGCCTCCCATCAAGTGATGTCAACGTGTAGGCTGTGTGGACGCAACTCTTTAGAGAGCCAGGGAGGCGACGTGGATGGGACAACATTGACCGAACCGCCCTGCGCCACCCAAGGGGAGCGCGACGCCTACCCTCCCACGATGCCTCGTGGCTGTAGTTACGCCTTTAAATCCGCCCTGTCCCTGGCCAGGGGAGGGCATCGCAGTCTTGAGGATTTGTCTTGTTTCCTTCGCTCCGCCTACACAAAAAAACATCTTTCCTTCTCATCCCTTGTTCTCCATGGTGTCCGAAGGAAGTGGTGTAGGCGCATGGAAGCGGCCACCTCCTCCGTCTCCTTCGTCTTCCTCTAGAGGCGGCCATGGGGCGCCCTCGGGCTCGGCACGAGTTTGCCAACGGTGGGCCCTGGTTGATGAGTAAGTATTCCTTCGCCTCCCGCTTCTCTTGTTCTTCTATACACTGTCGTGAGCTTGATCTCCCTCCCCTCTTTCTAGGGTTCCTACAGCCAAGAAGCGCAAGCTTGGTGAGCTTCACGAGCAGGTAGAGATGATGCAGGCCCGGCAGACCACCGCCAAGGCCGCCATCAATGTCACCCTCCGGGGTGAGGCCGAGGCCCGGGAGGAACTGGCGTCCCTCCAGACCCAGGTTCGGGAGGCGGCAGACGCCGTGCAGGCCGCCAAGGACGAGGCGGCGCATCCCACGTTGCTGGAGTCCCTCCATGCCAAGCAGTTCTAGGGCATCGCCAGCCGCGCGGCCGGTGCGGTGAGTCGGTTCATAGGGGATGCACCCGCGCTGCTGCACGTGCGCGGCGACGGGGGCTACTTGGAGTTCTTCCAGAAGGTGGTGGAGGTGCTGGATACTGGTGTCTCTCGCGTCGACGCGGACAGTGCGTCGGACGCGCGCGACCTTTTGGACCTTGCCTTGATGCTCGTCTACTCCAACCTGCGCCGCCTCGTCTCGCAGATTGACCTCCGGTGCCGCGGAGAGCAGGTGCCCGAGGAGCTCCAGCGCGCCCTCCGGGACGAGACGCGCCCACTCATGGAGGCCATGGTGGACCGGTTCATCCAGGTGGCTACCTCACACGAGGAGGGCGGCTCCGACGCTGGGCCCGCCAGTGGCGCGGGCGGCAGCGGCGACTCCTCCCCTTAGGCATCCTCTGTTCCCCCTCTCTGGTACCTGTAATTACTTGAATAAGAACCCTGCCTTGTGGGGCACCAGGGGGACGAGTGGCCTTATGACAGGTAAGGCACCTGAGGCATGTTTCTCCCATTCCATTCCATTCCCCATTCCATTCCATTCCATTTGATGCTCGAGCAATCCCCTTTGATGCTCCCTTTGACAGGTAAGCCCCCTTTGATGCTCGAGCAATCCCCCATTCCATTCCTACGCGTGTTGCCTCAGGAGGCTTTGGAGCCTCCCGAGACTCCATGTTGTGATGTCGAGCTGCAGTCGGAGCCCCCGAGCAGGGGTATACAGTTGAAAATTGCATGCCCCTGAGGCGGCAAGGCCTCGCTATCCAGATCTGTGGTACCTTGGGGCGGCACGGAGCATTGGGCTCCTTTCAAAACACCATTTAGACAGAGGAAACTCAAATTCGACAAAACAAGAAAACAAAGAGAGAGAAGTTCCCGCCCCTTTTTCTTTTAAAACATAAGATCATGAAATCTTCCAGCTTTTGATAGGCTCGAGCACAAAAAAAGGGCCATCGAAGGCTGCAACTTGAAATACAAAAAAGAGCAAGAAAATGGCTGCGTCCGTCTTTTGGGGTTGTCCTTCGTCTTCCCCCAACGCTGAGCGTAGGGTATCCATGTTGCATGGGTATAGCCATTGATAGGAAGTGTTGTGTTCTCCGCCAGCTCCGGGCTGTGGCGGCCACATTGTGTGGGAGGGACCCCTCTATGTCCTCGGGGGCACCCGGGTGTATATAGCCTACTCATTGTTATGTGAGAGTGTCATGGCCCTGGGCTAGCCCCCACGCGCATGGCTTTGTGGCTCGCAGCCCTCGTCGAAGATCACCCCATGCATTTTTTTCCCGATTGCACACCCTTATGACCCTAACCCTAGTGCATCACTCCCCACGCGACCTCTGGATTGTGCTCCCGAGGCCCAAATATGAGTGTGATGCATCGGCGCGGCCATAAGGGTGTTCTGTCGGTGAAGTATGCCTCGCGAGGCGCTCAAGTGTTGCCCGGTCGAGGACCCGAAGGCCTTGGGAGGTCCGTCCCCCTGAGGTCGTGCAGGCATCATGGTTGCCATGGGTGTCCTGCATTGGATTTGTCTTGTCGCTCCCCCAGGTCATCACTCCTGGGGCCTGAGGCCTTGGTGGTTGTCGCGGGAGGCCCGCATTGCATCTGTCGCATAGCCATTGCATTTGTCTTTCCGCTCCCCCCCAGGTCATCACTCCTGGGGCCTGAGGGCTTGGTATGTCATCACTTTCCCACGAGGGCACCGGCTAGTGCCAAGCCCTGCGGCCTAAGGGCACCCTCCTACCCGTGCCGCCCGGGCCCGGTGCTCTGCTGACGGGAGCCCCTAGGCCCATCTCAAGGACGATGCCCAAGGTACTTCTTACTCTTGAGGTCGGCTGGCACCTGCGGTGGGCGCTCGAGCCTCCCCCTGCCAGGTGGGCCCGGTGGTATGACGTAGCATCGTATGTAGGGCTCGACATAGGTGCTCGCACTAGTAGAAAACAAACCTTTCGTCCCGAGCTTTAGTCCCAGTCTAGTCGCGAACTGATACTAAAGATGGTATTAGTCCCGGTTCGTGCCGGCTACAACGGCTAGGAGCAGGGCAACCTTTAGTACCGGCTCGTGAGGGACCTTTAGTATCGGTTCGTCTCACGAGCCGGTACTACAGGGAGCGTGGCAGGGTTTTGGTCAGACATGGGCCCCGCTTGCACCTTTAGTACCGGCTGGTGTCACCAGCCGGTACTAAAGGGCAACCTTTAGTACCGGCTGGTGACACCAGCCGGTACTAAAGATTTCCTACATATACATCCGTCCGTAGCCGATCGAAAGAGCTCTGTTTTCTCCCCTGTTCTTCTTCTTGCTCGAAGCTCATCCTCCATTTTTCCAAGGATTTGTCAATATTTAAAGGCACCCCATCTATCCAAGTGTTTATAAAGGTTAGCAACTTTGCTCCTTCGTCACTTGCAAGATTAGCTTGTGGTATGCTCAAAGATATGTGATATGTGATTTGTGGGAGTTTCTTTGATTTATATCCAATTTGAGCTCAAATTAACTTGTTAGGTTGCATATGTGTAGGTGTGGTCTATTTGGTGTGCCTTCCCATGTTCTTCTTCTTGCTCGAAGCTCATCCTCCATTTTGCCAAGGATTTGTCAAGATTTAAAGGCACCCCATCTATCCAAGTGTTCATAAAGGTTAGCAACTTTTCTCCTTCATCTCTTGCTAAATTAGCTTGTGGTATGCTCAAAGATATGTGATATGTGATTTGTGGGAGTTTATTTGATTTATATCCAGTTTGAGTTCAAATTAACTTGTTAGGTTGCATATGTGTAGGTGTGGTTTATTTGGTGTGCCTTCCCACCATCCCCAGCCGTCCTAACCACCGTCCATCGTCCGCACTGTCTCGTCGCGGCACCGGCCACCTTGGTGAGCCTCTTGCTCTTCTTAAAATCTTTTAAAAAAATTACTTGTATGATTTAGATAGCTGCATGTACGATTTACTTACTTGTATTATTGTTAGTTATTTTATAGTGTAATGGTTATGGTATCCGCCCACATCGGCCCTCGTCCAGTCTATGATTCAGATGTGGTATGTCGCTAATTATCTTTTATAACTATTTCACACATCATCTAATGTCTATGAAAATTAATTATGCCACCAAATTGACGTATATATTTTTATCTATAGGAAGTAGTTGAACCAGAAATTCCAACCAACTATGCAATTCTGCTCGAGAAATTAACACAAGCTGAAAAAGAAATTGATCATTTGAAAGAAAAATTGAAAAGAACTGAAGATGAGAAGATGGGATTGGAGTTGCATGTTGCCGATATCATCGATGATCACAAGAACAAGATGGTTGGAATGCGCTTGACGCTTAGAAAGATTAGAAAATATGCCATTGATAAAGAGGCTTGGTATCATTATGCTGTTGGCTCAATTGTTACTTTAGTTGCGATTCTGATCGCATTTGTTGTTGTATTCACATGTTTTAGATAGTTGGTGTTGTTTTATGGGATGTATATGTATGAACTATAAGTATCCATTATTTGCAGTAATAACATTTGGTCACTGCTAGCTCTACTTTTGGTTGTAATGTGATGATGAAGTTGTATTAATTTGGTCACTTCGATGTTGTGTAGTGAACATGATCCGGCAATGGATGTACGATGACCGACTAAGTCCAGGGTTTCTTAATGTCCTGCATGATTTTATTCGTGTGGCGGAGACAAATAAGTAGAATGGTTTCATGTGTTGTCCATGTCGTGACTGTAAGAATGATAGGAATTACTCTAACTAAAAAACCCTTCACTACCACCTGCTGAAGTCTGGTTTCATGTCCGACTATAGCTGTTGGACCAAGCACGGAGAAAGAGGGGTTATAATGGAAGACAATGACGAAGAAGAGGATGATGACAACTATCCTTTCGTTGATACAATAATGGGGGAAGCTAAAGAAGAGGCATCAATGGGGGAAGCTGAAGAAGAGGCATCAAATGAGCCCACTGATGATTTGGGTCAGGTCATTGCTGATGCAAGGAGAAACTGCGAAAGTGATAAGGAGAGGTTGAAGTTGAAATGCATGTTAGAGGATCACAAGAAATTATTGTATCCAAATTGTGAAGATGACCAGAAAAAGTTGCGTACCACGCTAGAATTGCTGCAATGGAAGGCGAAGAATGGTGTAACTGACAAGGTATTTCAAGAATTGCTGATAATGATAAAGAAGATACTTCCAAAGGATAACGAATTGCCTGAAAGTACGTACGAAGCAAAGAAGGTTGTCTGCCCTCTAGGATTAGAGGTGCAGAAGATACATGCATGCCCTAATGACTGCATCCTCTATCGCGGTGAGGAGTACGAGAATTTGGATGCATGCCCGGTATGCGTTGCACTGCGCTATAAGATCCCTCGCGATGACCCTGGTGATGTGGAGGGCGAACGCCACAGGAAGAGGGTTCCTGCCAAGGTGATGTGGTATGCTCCTATAATACCACGGTTGAAACGTTTGTTCCAAAACAAAGAGCATGCCAAGTTGTTGCGATGGCACAAAGAAGAACATAAGAAAGACGGGATGTTGAGAGCACCCGCTGATGGGTCACAATGGAGAAAAATCGAGAGGGAGTTCGAGGACTTTGCAGCTGCCGCAACGAACTTATGGTTTGGTCTTAGTACAGACGTCATGAAACCTTTTGGTGAGCAGATCTCCAGTCACAACACCTGGCCCGTGACTCTATGTATCTACAACCTTCCTCCTTGGTTGTGCATGAAGCGGAAGTTCATTATGATGCCAGTGCTCATTCAAGGCCCTAAGCAACCCGGCAAAGACATTGATGTCTACCTAAGGCCACTAGTTGATGAACTTCTACAGTTGTGGAAAAAACTAGGTGTGCGTGTGTGGGATGCGCACACACAGAAGGAAATTGACCTACCACCGTTGCTATTTGTAACCATCAATTTATTGGCCTGCTCTTAGTAACCTTTCAGGACATACAAACAAGGTATAAAATGCATGCACGCACTGTTTAGATGATACTGAAAGTATATATTTGGATAAATGTAAGAAGAATGTGTACCTAGGACATCGTCGATTTCTACCGATCAAGCACATCTTAAGAAAGGCAGGCAACCATTTCAAAGGTAAGCCAGATAACCGGAAGAAGCCTGGCCTCCGTACTGTTGAATATATATTTGATATGGTCAAGGATTTACAGGTAATCTTTGGAAAGGGTCCTGGCGGACAATCTGTTCCGAATGACGCCAACGGACACGCACCCATGTGGAAGAACAAATCTATATTTTTTGAACTTGAATATTGGAAAGCCCTAGAGGTCCGCAATGCAATCGACGTGATGCATGTGACGAAGAATCTTTGTGTGAACCTGCTAGGCTTCTTGGGCGTGTATGGAAGACAAAAGATACACCGGAGGCACGGGAAGACAAGCAAAGAATTAATGAAAAAGACGGCATGCCTACAAAGAAGTATCAAGGTCTTGCCAGCTACGCTCTTACGAAAGAAGAGAAGGAAATGTTCTTTGAATGCCTGCTCAGTATCATTGTCCCGTCTGGCTTCTCGTCGAATATAAAGGGAATAATAAATATGGCAGAGAAAAAATTTCAAAATCTAAAGTCTCATGACTGCCATGTGATTATGACGCAATTACTTCGGTTGCACTTAGGGGGCTTCTACCGGAAAATGTTCGATTAGCCATTGTGAAGCTATGCGCATTCCTCAATGCAATTTCTCAGAAGGTAATCGATCCAGTAATCCTACCAAGGTTACAGAATGACCTGGTCCAATGTCTTGTCAGTTTCGAGTTGGTGTTCCCTCCATCCTTCTTCAATATTATGACGCACGTTCTAGTGCACCTAGTCGAAGAGATTAACATTTTGGGTCATGTATTTCTACACAATATGTTCCCCTTCAAGAGGTTCATGGGAGTCTTAAAGAAATATGTTCATAACCGTGCTAGGCCAGAAGGAAGCATTGCCAAGGGATATGGAACAGAGGAGGTTATTGAGTTTTGTGTTGACTTTTTTCCTGACATTAAGCCGATTGGTCTTCCTAAATCGCGGCATGAGGGGAGATTGGGTGGAGAAGGCACATTAGGAAAGAAAGAAGCAATAAATATGGACGGGCATTCTTTCACTCAAGCACACTACACGGTTCTACCAAATTCCACCTTTGTGACTCCATATATGGAGGAACACAAGGATATTGTACGGTCCAAGAACCCGGAGCAGTCTGACCCCTGGATTGAACGTAAACACATGGAGACTTTTCCCAGTTGGTTGCAAACAAAGCTCATCAATGACAACGATGTTCCAGATGAACTGTACTGGTTGGCCAAGACACCAAGTTCGACTGTAACGACTTTCAAAGGGTACGAGATAAATGGGAATACATTTTACATGATCGCCCAAGATAAGAAGAGCACCAACCAAAACAGTGGTGTCCGCTATGATGCAACCAACTTTGAAGACACATATTATGGTTACATAGAGGAGATATGGGAACTTGACTATGGACCTGATCTTAAGGTCCTTTTGTTTCGGTGGAAATGGGTCAAATATACTGGAGGCGGGGTACAGGTAGACCCGCTGTACGGAATGACAACAGTGGATCTCAACAATCTTGGATACACAGACAACTCATTCGTCCTAGCCAATGATGTGGCTCAGGTTTTCTATGTGAAGGACATGTCTAGCAAACCGAGGAGAAAAAAAGATAAGGAAGTGAATACATCATATGATGAGCCAAAGCGCCACATAGTTCTTTCAGGGAAAAGAAACATTGTGGGAGTGGAGGACAAGATAGACATGTCCTAAGATTATAAAAAGTTTCATGAAATCCCTCCCTTCAGAGTGAAGACTGACCTAAGCATCCTGTTAAATGATGAATATTATCCATGGTTACGGCACAATCATAAGAAAGGGACAAACACGCAGAAAAGGTCTTACACCGCGAGATCCCACTCTGGGATGTGACCGGCTTCACCGTGATCACTTTCTATATATTTATGTGAAGGACATGCATACATTTCCTAGCTAGGATGGTATATCTTTGTAACAGTTTGTACACGAAGTGCATCCAGTTTTTGCCGTAACCCTCTCAACTCTCTAGAAGTTTCTTTGTGGGTGAAATTATGATGTCATGCCAAGTTACAACCTTTTCAGAGTTCATTTGTACTGCTTTTCAAATTCAGGGTCATTTAGGTCAAAAATATCATTAAATGCACGAAAAATATCAAATGAAGTCAGAAAGGGTTGAAAATTGATGATGTGCCTTTGAATGGTGCATATTGAACACACAAAAGTATGAAGTTAAAATAATTTATTAAAAATGAAATCCCTTGTAATAGATGAGTTTTCGTCCGAAACCCTCATACTTCTTATGAGATTGTCCAATTTGTACACGAAGTGCATCCAGTTTTTGCCATAACCCTCTCAACACTCTAGAAGTTTCTTTGTGGGTGAAATTATGATGTCATGCCAAGTTACAATCTTTTCAGAGTTCATTTGTACTGCTTTTCAAATTCAGGGTCATTTAGGTCAAAAAAAAATCATTAAATGCACGAAAAATATCAAATGAAGTCAGAAAGGGTTGAAAATTGATGATGTGCCTTTGAATGGTGCATATTGAACACACAAAAAGTATGAAGTTAAAATAAGTTTTTAAAAATGAAATCCCTTGTAATAGATGAGTTTTCATCCGAAACCCTCATACTTCTTATGAGATTGTCCAATTTGTACACGAATTGCATCCAGTTTTTGCCATAACCCTCTCAACACTCTAGAAGTTGCTATGTGGGTGAAATTATGATGTCTTGCCAAGTTACAACCTTTTCAGAGTTCATTTGTACTGCTTTTCAAACTCGAGATATGAATATTTCAAATGCCATATTTAATCAAATTATCTTATACAACAGTTAAAGTTGTTCAAACATGCATGGAAATGCCATAAACAGATTCTTTATATTTTTCTGATATTTTTTCATATATTATTTATTTCCATTGGAGTCCTATGCTTTTTTCTATGATTTTCTAAAGTTTACTGGGATTTTCTGAAAATAATAACTAATATTTAATTAAAAAACACTTTTAGTACCGGTGCTAGCCACGCACCGTACTAAAGGTCCACCGCCCCCGTGCTCTTTTGGCAGGACCTTTAGTACAGGTGCGTGACTAGCACCGGTACTAAAGACCCTTTAGTACCGGTGCGTGCGTGACTAGCACCGGTACTAAAGACCCTTTAGTACCGGTGCGTGCCACGCACCGATACTAAAGGTCCACCGCCCCGCACTCTGTTGGGAGGACCTGTACCGGTGCGTGGCACGCACCAGTACTAAAGGGTCTTTAGTACCGGTGCTAGTCACGCACCGGAACTAAAGGGGTGCCTGGAATAGATTGAGCACTTCGTCGTCCCGGGCCGAGCCACGCACCGGGAGAGCTCCAACTTGCGCCGCCAGGCTGCCGAAATCGCCCTCGCCGCCGTCGCCCTCGCCGCCGTCGCACCACCACCACGCCATTGCCGTCGCCCTCACCACCGCCGCCATCGCACCACCACCGCCGTCGCCCTCGCTGCCGTCGGTCGCGCCGCCGTCGCCCTCACCACCGCCGCCGTCGCACCACCACCACCGTCGCCCTCGCTGCCGTCGGTCGCGCCGCCGTCGCCCTCACCACCGCCGCCCTCGCCCTCGCCATCGTCGCCCTCGCCCCCGTCGCCCTCGCGGCAGTCGCCCTCGCCGTTGTCGCCCTTGCCGCCGTCGACCTCGCTGCCGTCGCTCTCGCCACCGTCACACCACCACCGTGCCATTGTCGTTGCCCTCACCACCGCCGTCGTCACACCACCACCGCCGTTGCCCTCGCCGCCGTCAGTCGTGCCGCCATCGCCCTGACCACCGCTGTCGTCGCCCTTCCCACCGTCGCCCTTGCTGCCGTCGCCCTAGCCTACCCAGACGCCGCCCCTCGTCGCCGGTCCCGTCGCCGCCGGCCTGCTCACTCCGGCCGCTGCTCCGTGATCCCGTTGCCGCCGCCCCGAGCCCGTCGCCGACGCCACCTCCGGGTCAGGTGGCTAGGTGAGATCTCCCGGCCGACCCCTCTCCCCGACGATCGCCCCGATGATCGCCGGACTAGTGTATAGATGCTAGGGTATCTAGGGTCCCTCGACGTCGAACCCCGACACCCCGACACGACACCCCCGACACCCGACCCCGACCACGACACAACACCCCTATTTAGTTAGTTAGTTAGTTAGGTTGTCAGGTTATTAGGATATGTGTTAGTTTATGTTTAGTTTAGGTTTAATTTAGTTTATGTTTAGTTTATGTTTAGTTTAGTTCTAGGTTTAATTTAGTTGGATCATAATGCGTGTGTGACTTTTGGTCTGTCGTCAATCCTAATTTAGTTTAGGGTTTCATGTGTGTTCTTGATGGAGGAATCCCGACTGTTGTCATGGGGGCGCTTCCTCTTTCTCCTCTTCTTTGCGATATACTCATCGATATATTGTCCAAGAAGAGGAGAGGGGAAGCGTCCATCACCGCCGGTCGAACCTACTACTGCGAGAGAGTGTCCACCAACATATATACACCACCGTAACAATGTGAGAGAGTGCGCACCAACACACCATGAGATATGTGAGAGTTATTTAAGGAAAGTCTCGATAGACCGATAGTCACACACGCATTAGGATCCAAAGCGTGCCGTAATTCTTGATTTTGCTAGATGCTAAGTGTTAATTTTGCTAAGTGTTAATTTTGTTAACTGTTAATTTTGCTAAGTTTTATTTAATTTGTTTTCGTAGTTAAGTGTTTCTTCTCGACGTCGACGATGTCGATCCTGCATCCTCGTCGTCGAGTCACCGGAGGAGGTCACTTGCTTGAGCTGAGGGGCCCTGTCAGGGACTGGGCTCGGCCGGGCTGGTACTGGGAGGTGCGCCCTGTTCCGCCCCGTCCGGCAATGGGGGAGGGCCTTCCACCGGTAGGCCCGGGGCAGGCTCGGCATGCAAGGCCCCAACACCTGACGCATGCGGTCTTGAAGGAGAGTGAGAAGGGATGGTGCGCTTTGAGACAACGACTAGCTTCATGATGTGATCCGCCCATGCGTCCAAGCCCCCGTTCGTCGGTCGATGGCGGAGCATCTCACTCGCCAATAGAAGCGCATCGTGCACGTGGGGTCTACCAGGTAGGTTTGACATGCAGCTAGTGTCGAGGACGCTGCCCGCTCACTACGCGCCTGGGCCGTGCGGGGGTGGTAACGGTGGAGGTGATGCTAGCGACCTGGTACCGGTCGCTCGGCACCACGACGCAGGGGCGAGGGCCCCTGACTGCCATGGTGGGGTTGACAGAGGACGGCCGGCCGCGGCCCGGAGATTCTTGGTGAGCATCAGCTATCGGAGCGGCGAAACTTGCAAAGGACGAAGCTTGGAGAAGACCTTGAGACGCCCCCTACCTGGCGCGCCAAATGTCGGATTTCGGGCTCCGCTAAACCCTTAAGATTTGAACATAAGGGGGTGTGCAGAGCTCTCCTGTAGCCTCGCCCGACCTAGCTCACTACTCGATGACTTCAACGACGAACTCGCACGATGACGAGGAAGAAGATGGACACGACAGTTTACCCATGTTCAGGCCGCTGCGAAGCGTAATACCCTACTCCTGCTTTGGTGGATTGCCTCTCGCAGAGGTTTGGGTGGATGAACTGGTACAATGTGCTTGAGCCTCATGAGGGCACTCAAGAGGTGTTCTTGGCTGGCTATCTCGTGGTTGTGCGTGGGGTGACTAAGTGTTGGATCAGATCGGTCGGGGGTATGCCGGGGTCACTCTCTACGGTGCAGCCTATGCTCTATATATAGCGGCGGCCCGGCTCCTCTTCCCTTATCACAATGGAGGGAAGGGATCCCACAACGGACAATTTCGAAGGGGGACAGGGGTTGGTGCTTCCCCTGCCTAAAGGCAGTTTTCGCCTGCAAATTAGTTGTCGACCCCGCAGGGACAGGCTCAGCGATGACATCCACCTTGCTCGGCGGGTGGTTGTGGTCTTCTTGCATCGGAATGGAAACGTTTGGGGGGTGCTTTGGGACCCCACGTCTATCCTTGCTCCCTTTGCACCAAAGGGGAAACTTCGCCGCCTGGCGCACTAGTGCTAGCCTGTCCTTCCTTGCGTCGTCTTTGACTCCTGAGGCCGGGCCTTGCATAGAGATCTCCGTCGCTCCGGAGGGGTCCTAAGGAGGCCCATCCTTCATGGGTCTTGTTGGTGTTCTTCCTTGCGAGGCTAGGGCCCTCGCGAGGGCCTTGTCTTGAGTGAGGCCTCGCTTGGTCCCTTTTGGTCGATGAAGAGGGCCATGCCCTGGGCTGCAGGCAGGTAGGTCTGGGTACCCCCATTCCCAGAGCGCCGACATACAATTATAGCTCTAGTGCATCCATTGCATGTCAATCCCTACTCACTCACATTGATATCTACTGATGGGCATCTCCATAGCCCGTTGATATGCCTAGTTGATGTGAGATTGTCTCCTTTTTTGTCTTCTCCACAACCACCATATTCTATTCCACCTATAGTGCGATATCCATGGCCCACGCTCATGTATTGCGTGAAAGTTGAAAAGGTTTGAGAATACTAAAGTATGAAACAAATTTCTGGCTAAAACCGGGGTTGTACATGATTTAATACTTTGTGTGAAGAAGATGGAGCATAGCCAGACTATATGATTTTGTAGGGATAATTTTCTTTTATCCATGATATGTTGAGAAGACACGATTTCTTTATTAGCATGCTGGAAGTATTATTGTCTTAATGTCGAATGATAAAGTATTGCTTTGAATCACTCGTTTCTTAATATTCATGCCATGATTAGATTATATGAACAAGATTATGCTAGGTAGCATTCCACATGAAAAATTATCTTTTTTATCATTTACCTGCTCAAGGAGGAGCAAGAATTAAACTTGGGGATGTTGATACATCTCCATCGTATCTATAATTTTTGATTGTTTCATGCCAATATTCTACAACTTTCATATACTTTTGGCAATTTTTTATACTATTTTTGTGACTAACATATTTTTCCAGTGCCCAGTGCTAGTTCCTGTTTCTTACATGTTTGTTGTTTCACAGAATATTCATGCCAAACGAAGTGCAAACACGATAAAAACTTACAAAGATTTTTTAGGAATATATTTGATTTTTGGGAAAAAGAATCAATGTGAGACGATGCCCGAGGGGCCCACTAGCCAAGGGGCACGACCTACGCCCTGGCCACGCTAGGGTGCCTTGTGGTCACCCCTTAAGGCAGTTGGTGCCCTCTCCCCCTCTCTCTCGGTGGCACCAGAACACCGTCGGGGCCATCATCGTGACGACGATCTACACCAACAACTTCGCCGCCGTCATCACCAACTCTCTCCCCCTCTATGGAGCGGTTCAACACCTCTTCTCCCTGCTGTAATCTCTACTTAAACATGGTGCTCAACACTATATATTATTTCCTAATGATGTATGGCTATCCTATGATGTTTGAGTAGATCCGTTTTGTCCTATGGGTTGATTGATGATCCTGATTTGTTTGAGTTGCATGTTTTCTTATTGGTGTGGTCCTATGGTGCTCTTCGTGTCGTGCAAGCGTGAGGGATCCCCACTGTAGGGTTTGCAATATGTTTATGATTCTCGTATGGTGGGTGGCATGAGTGATAGAAAAACAGACCTGAGTAAGTAGGTTGTTTGCGTATGGGAATAAAGAGGACTTGATACCTTATAATACTATGCTTGGGTTTTACCTTAATGATCTTTAGTAGTTGCAGATGCTTGGTAGAGTTCCAATCATAAGTGCATATGATCCAAGTAGAGAAACTATGTTAGCTTATGCCTCTCCCTCATATAAAATTGCAATAGTGATTATCGGTCTAGTTATCGATTGCCTAGGCACAATTAACTTTCTTGTGACAAAAAGATCTCTACTAAGACTAACTTAGTTGTTTCTTTATCTAAGCAGCCCGTAGTTTTTATTTACGTTCTCTTTATTATCTTGCAAATCTATCGTATCACACCTACAAAGTACTTCTAGTTTCATACTTGTTCTAGGTAAAGTGAATATTAAGCGTGCGTAGAGTTGTATCGGTGTTCGATAGAACTTGAGGGAATATTTTTTCTACCTTTAGCTCCTCGTTTGGTTTGACACTCTTACTTATCGAGAAAGGCTACAATTGATCACCTATACTTTTGGGTTATCAATCTTCATCGACAATGAGATTCCACTAGTATAACATCTACATGAAGTCTTCAACAACAAAACCCAAGGTTAGTCCAGTCCTCTTATGGGGGATCTCACATAAATGGAACTTTGCTCTTAGACTTGAGCTAAAGCAGCTCTAATGATGTGAACACACTAATGCTTTACGTAAAAGTGGTAACCCCACTTGTGTTTAAACGATAAGTATGACCTATGATCAAGTGTTCTCACTTGGCTCCTAAGTCAATATACTCATATAAATATGACTTTGTCATCTGATATGTCTCCAATGTATCTATAATTTTAGATGATGGCATGCTATTATATTATCTGTTTTGGATGTTTTATATGCATTAATATGCTATTTTATATTATTTTTGGGACAAACCTTTTAATATAGATCCTAGTGCCAGTTTCTGTTTTTTCCGTGTGTTTGAGTTTTGTAGAAAAGGAATATTAAACGGCATCCAAGCATAATAAAATCTTCGAAAAGAATTTTTCTCGAAGGAAACAAATTAACCTGGCTTGGAGTGCATCCCAGGGCACCTACCAGGAGGTCACAAGCCTGGTAGGCGCGGCCACCCCCCTGACCCTGCCTAGCAGGCTTGTCCTCTCCTGGCAGGTCTCATAACCCTATTCTTCATCCTATAAATATCCCCCGACATCATAACAAGCCACGCAAATACTTTTCTACCGCTATAAGCCTCCGTTCCGAAGAGATCCAATCTTGGAGCCTTTTCTGGTAATCTACCGGAGGGGGTTTTAATCACGGAGGGCATCTACATCAACTCCATTGCCCCTCTGATGATGCATGAGTAGTCCACCACAGACCTACGGGTCCATAGCTAGTATCTAGATGGCTTCTTCTCTCTCTTTGGTCTTTAATACCATGTTCTTCATGATCTTCATGGGGATCTATCCGATGTAATCCTCTTTTGTGGTGTGTTTGTCAAGATCCGATGAATTGTGAGTTTACGTTCAAATTATCCATGAATCTTATTTGAATCTTCTCTGAATTATTATATGCATGATTTCATATCCTTGTAAGTCTCTTCGAGTTATTGGTTTGGTTTGGCCAACTAGGTTGGTAATTCTTGCAATGTGAGAAGTTCTTGGTTTTGGGTTCGATCTTGTGGTGTCCTCACCCAATGACATTGTAGGGGTAGCGAGGAACGTATTCTATTGTTGCCATCAAGGGTAACAAGTCGGAGTTTTCATCATATTGCTTGAGTTTATCCCTCTACATCATGTCATCTTTGTTAATGTGTTACTCTGTTCTTTATGAACTTAATACTCTAGATGCAGGCAGGAGTTGGTCGATGTGTGGAGTAATAGTAGTAGATGCAGAATCATTTCGGTCTACTTGACACGGACGTGATGCCTATATGCATGATCATTGACTTGGATATCTACATGATTATTGTCTTTTCTATCAATTGCTTGACAATAATTTGTTTACCCACCACGATATTTTCCTTCAAGAGAGAAGCCTCGAGTGAAATCTATGGCCCCCGGGTCTACTTCCCATAATATATTTTCAGATCTATAAACCAAAAATACCAAAAACACTTTGCTGCAATTTAGATATCTTTTACTTTCCATTCTCGTTTACATTTATCTCTATCGGATCTAATCCTTGCAAATAATCGTGAAGGGATTGAGAACCCCTTATAGCGTTTGGTGCAAGAGTATGATTCTTTGTGTAGGTCCAACCATTGGTAACTTTCTTGTTCCTCCTACTGGATTGATACCTTGGTTCTCAACAACTAAGGGAAATACTTATCTACTTTGCTACATCACCCTTTCCTCTTCAAGGGTAAACCAACGCAAGCTCAAGAGGTAGCATAATCTAAAATTCCTTGGTAGATATTAGAGTGTTTTTGCATGTTTGACATATTCTATTTGACATCTTATTGTGTGAGCATGTTGGTATGCATAATTTTCCCATTCGAGGACATCCAATTTTAGTTCATTTGGGATTTATTTATATTTCCAACTTGACGTACATGATTGCCTAAGTACCCTCTCTAGACATCTATTCTGTCTTGTCTCAAATTTTATTCATGCTTCATCACAAAATTTGAACAAGAACAATTTCGGACCCTCCTAGGTGAGGAGCACTTGGAGCACCAATTCAAATTGGGCTGACTTCCTAAACCTCCTAAGTTATATTCTATATGACCAATTTCTACACATTCCCACCCACCAAAAGCATTTAGGTTGATCAGGTTTTCCAATCTTGGTACCAGCAATCCGCAAATTTTGGCGTCAACGAGTTCCTTTGTCAACTGACAATTATGAACTTCGGTGCCACCAACATTTTATTCTTAGTGCCACCAATGCCACACGGGTATATATATTCATGCAATGGACTTTGAAAATTTCTTTAAAAAATTTACTCCCGCACCCCATTGCTGACGTAATGTTTGTCTATGCATCTTCGCCATCTTCTCACACGCGCTCTCATCGCAGGACTCCGTCACTGTCAATAGAAATCACCTCCGCCATTGTTGTCGTAGTGTCAGTTTGCTAAGGGAAGGATCCCTTAGTGGCCTCTCAACTGGAAAGCCTTGCAGGGAGTATACTATGCTCAAGATAGCATCAAGCAAAGATCAACGCATCGACGAGCCACCTTGCTGGCAAGAAGAGACTGGGAAGCTACATGGACGACAGGATCCCACTACCGAGCCATCACTCCACCTCACCGGGCTAATTGTCCCCCATCAATAAGGTGTCGAACAGACAGGCAGTTAGGTAGGGCATGTAGGGGCACATGGCAGCTCTAAAGAATTATCCCAACTTCAATGGCACCCGTCCTAACGGTGTGGCGGAAGAATACCAGGTAGTTGGGCTGACGGTCCAGAAGGAGAGGCCAAGCTTGCAGGGAGAGGACACTGGCGTGACACCTCACGATGCATTTAATGCACTTGTCCTAATCCGTCAGGGCAACGTATTTTCCATTGTAGCCCATGTCTGTAATTTGACCACTATTTTCTCCACAACTTACCTCATGTAATTACCATTTTAGCCATTGTTAGTTTCATCGACAATTTGCAACCTCCAGGTGACTAAAATGTTGGTTAATGGTGGGGCCAGCTTGAACTTGATCTCACGTGAAGTGATCAAGTGGCTACAGATCCCTGGCACGGATCTCAAGCCGACGGTGACATTCCAGGGGGTCAAACAAGGAAGGAGCCACCTGAAAGGAAAGATCACCCTACGGGTGATGTTTGGTAGTGAACTTAACTTCAGGACGGAGAATATAGACTTCTATGTTGTCAAGATACCGTTGCCATATAATGGAAACCTTGGCTACATGACGCTGACAAAGTTCATGGTGGGCTTCGCATTATGCCTAAAATATCTCAAAGATGCTAGTGCCGATGAGCATCATCATCGTCCAAGCCGACAAGAAGATTGTTGTCTTATGTGCCGACAAGTTATACCGGGAGGCAATTGTAGTATCTTCCAAAGGGGCACTTGCTCTTGCTGGCAAAACTCCCGGAGGGAAGAAAAACAAGAGTACTGGCGAGACCTCTAGCAAGGACTCCGGGAAGAGCACCGAGGAGAGCGGAACGCCCATTGAGGATTTGCCGGGGAGCTCTATCGCCAAGATCAAGAAGATAAAAGTGGCGACCCCGGAGGTGAAGCAAGTGGTTTCACGAGAGGGTGGCAATGGCGATACTTTCACCATAAGTGCCACCCTTGATAGCAAATAGGAAAGCGCGCTCGTCTTCTTCCATTAGGTGAATGTCAATTTGTTTTCTTGGAAACCATTGACATCCATGGTGTTCTCACGGAGGTGATTCAGCACCACCTTGCCGTTTTCCATCACACACTCCCCAGCAAGAAGAAGGTCAGGAAGCAAGCTCTGGAATGACAAGAGTTAAATCTGACCTGGTTAGCGAATCTTGTTATAGTGTGCAAGGCCAACAAAAAGTGGAGGTTGTGTATCGACTTTACTGATATCAATAAAGCTTGTCAAAACGATCCCTTCCCGTTGCCATGTGATTAGATAGTGGACTCAACTGCCGGTTGAGACCTTCTATTTTGTCTTGATGCCTACTCTTGTTATCATCAGATCTTCATGGCCAAGGAAGATGATGAAAAGACCGCCTTTATTACTCCATGTGGCACATGCTGCTTTAAGAATATGCCTTTAGCATTAATAACTGTTGGTTCAACATTTGCAAGAGATGTACAAAATTGTTTTGAGCCCCTGCTGCACAGAAATGTGGAAGCATATATGGATGATATAGTGGTCAAGACCAAGGACAAAGACACATTGATTCAAGATCTAGAGGAGACGTCTGCAAATCTGTGCAATATCAATCTGAAGCTCGACCCTAAGAAATGTGTGTTTTTTGTTGTGTCCGGCAAGCTTCTCGGGTTCTTTGTATCACAGAGCGGAAATGAAGCCAATGACGCTAAGATCGAAGCGATTGAGCAACTGGAGGCACTAAAGTGCCTCGAAGATGTGCACCTCTTGGCGGGCTATATTGGCGCCCTTAGCAGGTTCATCTCGAAGTCTGCAGAACATGCCCTGTCGTTTTTCACGATTTTGAAAAAGGTAGGTCCAATGAAATGGACTCTAGAAGCGGAGGCAGTGTTGCATGATTTGAAAAGATACCTATCCTTAGCAACAGTACTAGTTGTGTCTATGCCACAAAAGCCATTGCTTGTATATCTGGCGGCAAGAAATCAAATGGTTAGTTTTGCACTTGTGGCGTAGAGGGAGGCTAAGGACGAAGAGGCGGCAACCCTGAGCTGGCAGCAGGTAGCCGGCAAGCCAGACTCTACTCCAGCACACCAAAGCACCGCCAACATAGATACATCGCAAGAAGAAAATCATCAAGTTGTGAATAGGAAGAAGATGGTATAGCGCCCAGTTTATTTTGTTATCTCTCTTTTGCAGGGGACTAGCTCAAGATATTATGGCATGCAAAAATTGTTTTTTATATTCTCATGGCTTCCTAGAAGCTGCACCATTACTTCCAAGCAGACCACATCACCGTCGTCACTCACTTTCCTTTGCAACACATCGTGAGGAATCCATAAGCCACCGCCAGGATAGTTGAGTGGACATTGGAGCTGGCCAACTTTAATTTTAGCATTGAAAGTACACCAACTATTCAGAGCACTACCTTGGTGGAATTCATTGCAGAATGACCACCAATGCAAGATGAAGTGATTTAGGAAACTACCCGACATGGCAAAGAAGCTCCACAAGAATGGATTATGTAATTTGACAGAGCCTCTTCACTACAAGGCGCCAGTGCCAGAGTGCTTCTTGTTCCACCCACCAGAGAGCACCTCAAGTATGTAATTCAAATGCACTTTCCCATGGACTTATCGACAAACAACACTATCGAATAAGGACTACTTGTCGGCCTGTGGATTGGAGTCGACCTTGGCATCAGAAAGCTTATCGTCTGAGGAGATTCACAGTTGGTTGTGCATCAAGTGAAAAAATATTATAAGCGCCCTTTGATGGAAGCTTATATTGATGAAGTAAGGAAGTTGGAAGAGCATTTTGATGGTCAACAAACAGAGCACATACGTTGTGCGGAAAACAACATTGCTAATGACTTCTCAAAACAAGTTGCTGAGAAGCTACATGTGGAACCATGCACTTTTGTACTCCAACTGACTGAACCATCTGTCACACCATCAAACCGACAATCCTAGAAGAGAAAGATCAACTCTAACAATAACTTCCCGGAAGAGCTACCAGTCACGCCAAGAATGTTGCCGGAGACAAAAAACGTCTGTCAGTGAGCAAGAAGCTTCGGCAAGATCTCCTGTTCTTGCTATCGAAGCGAGCGCTCCCACAGTGGAAGAAATGCATTTAGTCCTTGTCATTGAGCCACAAGCTTCAACATGGGAACAATAGATAGTCTGATATTTTCAGACATGAGAACTTCTCGAAAGCAAGAAGAAGCTGAAAGAATAACCCTGCATGAAGCATGTACCAGTTCGTGGACATCACTTTGTATAAGAGAAGGCCAAACGGGGTGAACTTGAAGTGTATTTGCCGAGAAGATGGACAAAAGTTGTTGGTGGAGATACATGAAGGGATGTGTGTTTCCCATATCGGTTCCAGCACGCTTGTCCGTAAGGTCTTCCGGCAAGGTATCTCCTGGCCGACAGTAACGCCCAAGATGCGCGCCTATCTATATTTCGGCACGGGGGCCTCGACAGGGATAGAGGCGCGTCTAGTCGTTTTGCAAGTACAGTATCATCGCATACATTTATGAAGAGAGGAGTATATGAGTTGGCTTACACTCGCCACATGCTAAATTACAATCCACACAATTTAGTCAAACATCAATCCAAAGACAGGGTCCGTCTATGGACGAAAACAAACGATAAAAGATACAATGAAACTGTCTTGCTAGCCCCGAAGATCACGACCAAGGCCTCTCTACTCATCTGGATAAGTGACATACATCCTGCCACGCTCCTTGTCATACTGCCACTGGAGCTGCGTCACATCATCTGGCATGGTCTCATCTGCACCTGCACCTGTATTTGTTGTAGTAATCTGTGAGCCACGGAGACTCGTAATATCGCAACCAGGTACCGAGACTATTCAAGCTTGTTGGATTGGATGGCGGTAAGTGTTTAGTTTGCAGCAGCACTACACATTTTATGGTGGCTAACTTACGAGAACATTAATCTAAATATGTGGTCTATGTTAAATTATCGAGAACTAGCATGATCGCTAAGCGATCCTGAACACCTACTTACGTCAAACATAACCCCACCATGTTCTCTCTTGGATCATGTTCACAAGCACAGACGATCATGGTTACTCACACAGTTGGTGTATTTTATTGGGTTTTACTTCAAGTTAACTATAACCGGGTGTTAAACAAATATCCAAGTTGCCACATAACCGTGGGCACGACTTTCCGAAAGATTTAACCCTGCAGGGGTGCTCCAATGCAACATCCCAATTTTATTAAATTAGGATGTTAATAGAATCATATTGCATATCATATATTTATTGCATTTGGAGTTTATGATGTTCATGTTTTCCACTCACATAAAATGATAGAGAGGGGATAATATGACTTCCTCAAAATATAAATGAGTGCAAAAGTATTTAAAGTATATTTGTTGTTTTCAAGGTTGCATGAAAATTATTTTTGTTAGCCAAGTTAATTTATTTCATTAGAGAAATATATATATATATATATATTCTAAATTATATGAGCAGGAATTAATGTTCCATGTGCTCTATTTTACCAATAAGGATTTTAGGAATTTTCAGATATATATATATTTTTGTTCTGATTCTGCTTTGAATCTAAAAAAAGAGTTTTCAAAAAAAAAACATGACACGCACGCCAGGCCGAAGCCCAGCCAGGCCGAAGCCACCAGGCCGGAGGCGCTCGCCAGACCCACCACCCGCTCGACTCCAGGAGGAGAGCGAGCGCTCCTCCTAGCGCCACCAGGAGACCAACGTTGGATAAAAAACGGTTCGCTCTACCTCCCCACGAACTCTCTCGTTCTCATCTCTCCCTCTCTCACGCAGTCTGCAGGTGGGGCCTAACCCAACCCCATCATCCCCAACCTCCCGCTGCACCTGCTGGATAAACCAGTGCTAGCGCTCCCGAACCTACCGGCTGAAGCTCTTGGGATAGAGCTTATCCCGCAGCCCCGGCCCTCCTAGCTACACCTATAAATAGCCCCGAGCCTCCTCTTTCCATTCAGCCAAGCCGCACCACCTGTCGCCACTCGTAGTCGTCACCTCATCCATCCGCATCTTGCTGCGCGGATTCCGTTCACCGGTGAACCCCCATGGCCCCTTTTCTTCATGAAATCGGATCCCTTTAGTCTTCCGCATCTCCCTGACATCTTTTTGTGCCCCTAGGCTCGCCGAAGCCGCCGCCCCGATGACCTGCGTCGCCGGAGTTCACCGGAGCTTCGCCCTCACTCCACTCCCTCCGGTCGTCGCTGCCGTGCGCCGTCACCATCGTTCGGCAGCCCTCACCGAGTCGCACCTCCCCGCCTACCTCGCCCGCGCCGGAGCTCACCGAAGCTCGCCGGAGTCATCGCCCCACCGCCGTCGAGTTCCTGCCCGACCCCCATGCCAATCCCTCTGTAAGCCTCGCCACTCCTTTGTTCGTACGTAGCGTAGGATAGTTTTTTTAGAACGAACCGGTAGGTTTAGATGTAGATTGGTTTTTTTACGTGGTTAACTACGGTCTGTTTAAAATAACCTTTCGGTTTTATTTAGTTTGGTAGTTTGCGAACGTTCATCACATAGCTTGGGAAACGAACGTAGTCAACCAACCAGGGCTGGCCGCATCACGCTCTAGCCGCGAACGTTCACAATTTAGTATTTTCAGAAAACGTTCCTGTAGCAGCTTTTTCTACAATTGTTTCAAAACTTCAAATGGCCTTAACTTTTTAACTGTAGATCGAATTGAGATGAAACAGGCGGCTAAATTGTCATCTCGAATACCCCTAACCAGAGAAACCATTGTTGCAAACTTTTGTAAGTTCAAATTTGAAATTATTTCAGATTTGAATTTAAATTCATTTGGCCATATCTTCCAAATGGGATACCCGTTTGAAGTGATTCTTTTTGCACCACGACACGCGAACTAAATCCTTTGCCATGAAATCTTGCCACTGTATATTCTACACAATTATTTTCTATTCACAATAATTTTACTAGAATGCCTTGTAGGAACACTAGTGCACGTCATGAATTTTTGAACATTATTTATACTTTGAAAATTTTCATGTTAATGACTTGTGTTGGATTTTATTTGGCTTTTGCAAATATTTTGGTGCATGTTTTATTTGAATTGTATGAATGCTTTTTTATGTGTGTTTATTTACTCTGCGATAGATTGTCCAGATTTCGAAGCAGAGTACTACCATTCCCTAGAACTTCACTCCCAGCACGAAGGCAAGTTGCATTTTGATCATATCAGTTTTTGCCTATGTTTTATTTTTGCACATAGTCCTTTGATGTAGGAGTGCATGGTAGGAGTATACGCTTGTTGGTTTTACTAGCACCCAGTAGTTCAATTGAGGTAGGTCTGAACCGTACCAACTTTGTCGCCACCGGGTTATATTACAATGCTTCGCCAAAGTAGACGTGGATTGGGGAGTGTTATCACCTTGAGATGTGAATGACAAAGTAGTAACTAGGACCAACTTTAATGAATTACCCGGGTGGAAATTGGTTTTTATGGTGGCGAAGTACAGTGGGAGCATTCATGGGAATCCATGGGAGTGCACACTAGTGGTCTGTCCACCCAGGCTCAAAGGGATCAACCTTATTTTCATGTTTATAAGCTTCCGTGTGCAGCCGCAAGCTAATATGGGCTCTGGCTTAGTTGAGTAGATGGTGTGACCTCTTTCGAGATAGGCTAGAATATGTAGATGATGTAGGTGTACCGGCCTATCCGTGGGTTAGAGGAAATGCTTTCGAAAGACTATGTCTCGATCTTCCGATCAAGGATGTGGTCGAGTCTTGTCGGGAAAAGTGCACAATCTCTTCAGAGTTAAAAATCTAATCGATTAGCCGTGTCCCCGGTCATGGACAACTTGAGCTTTTAGTAGTGGAAATGTAGGGAGATCTCATCACTCTTAACTAATCAACTGGGTACAAAATTTTGGAATGATTGAGATGGGCATCATCTCAGACTTATGATATTTGTAGAAGTAGAACAAATATTTTTGATAAGGAAAAACTAGCTTTATGCAAAACTAACCTTAGAGCTTTCCACCAGCCAAATTGCATGTACTATGTAGGCTCATTACACTTTATGATGTCACTTGCCAGTGCATTCCATGTACTGACCTACATGGTGCAACTTATCATGTTGCAGATTTATCCGACGATGAATGAGGTGCGATAGGTCATTGTTCTGCACTCAGCTTGCTCGTGGAGTTGATGGACTCATTACACTTTTTTGCTTCCGCATGTTTTTGTTTCACTTGGCCTGAGGCCACATTAATGTAAAAAATACTCTTTGAGGATTCTCGATGTAATAAATGTGTGATTGAACTCTGTTGTAAATCCTCAAGTACTGTGTGTCATCATACCGTTCCAGGGATGACACTTAAGCACAGAGACTCCGATCCCTTGAGATCGGGTCGCTACATACAACTAGTCCATCATAAATTAACCACACTCCGTGGAAGTAACCTCGACCATAGATCTCGTGATCATCCTAGGCAACTCCAAAGAAATTCTGAAACCTCGAGATAGCCCGAAGAAAATCAGAGTTCCTCACCCAAGCCAGTCGGGAAAGGTAAAACAAGTCCAGCAAGACCACCCGACGTGTCGACGAACCCGATAAGAGCCGTGTATCTCATTCTCAGGACACGATCGGATGAGTGCAATGTACGATGGTCTACTAGAAATCTTCTGAGTTGCCCTAGGTTGGCCCCGCACATGACTCTAGTTTGGACCACCACTCATGAGGAGCACTAGCCCGGGTTGTTGATTAATCATCCACGGGGTTGCAAAGCCTTATGCAATTGCATTAAGTTGTTTAGGCAAATAGTACCAATGTTGGGTCTTGCCAGACAAGTTTTAATCTCAACCAAATAATCAAGGGGTTCCCATAACAACCCCTAGCATGTTAGGAGCACAAAGTATGGAAACATAACACCAGTAACAAGAAACTATGGCAGTAAAAGTGGAACAAAACACAAGCAAGAGGCCAAGCCTTCCACCATACCAAGATATATAGGTACATTAAATTAAATAGCAGTAAATATTGTGATATGCCAGACATCCATGTTATCACATGGAAGCAACCTGCACCTGCAACAAAGAATGCTATAAGAGGTGCTAAGCAGCGGTAACTTAGCCAAACAAGGTTTGCTAGGATGTGGAGGGGTTAGAGGCTATCATGGCAATGTAGGAGGCTTGACATTTAAGTGGTAGGTAACACATATGTAACGATAAAATTGAGACATCTGGCAAAGCAAAAATAGTATTGGGATCCGGGTACGATCATCTTGCCTCTTGGTTCTTCAAAGGGACAAAGAGCGGGGTCCTCATAGTGGTACTCTCCTGGATCCTCGTACTTAGGTTCAACACTCGCGTCTACCCAAGAGAATCAGCAACAATAAACAACCAACCAAGTTGCAATGCACAAACAAGATGATGCATGATTCATTTGAAGTATTTAGCATGGCAATTCTAAACTAGTTATGTTTCTCATGCAATAGTTAATTTATTTACAATCCTGGACAGAACCTCATGTTAAGTTGTTTGAACATGCATAATCATGGCAAATATAATTGCTTCATGCAAAAACGATGCAAATACATATGTAGAACGTAGGAAACGGAGTTACGGATCTCACCCTACGCTCTCGGTAAGTTACGAAGGCAAATTACAAGACAATGAAGGCCATGGGCTATTCCTTGGCATTCCTAGGTAGCCACTGGTTAGGCAATGAAAAACCCACCACATTAGAGCGAAATATCAAGCAAAACCATGGATCATAGCTCCCACAAGTCACAAAACACTAAAACACACAATCTGTCCCAAACAGCAACATAGCAACTTTCACAGCAAATATTTAGAGCTATAGGAAGTTCCCAACCTCAAACAAGGCATTCATAGAAACTACATAACATGCTTATCAAATCATCCAACTACATAAACTACAAAGGATGCACATATCACTAAGCATTAAGCTCACAACTTGGCATGATGAAACAAATTCTAGGGACTTTGTGAAAATCTCAGTTTTCTAGAATCTGAGTTAAGCTGATAGCAAGTTGATAGCAGAAACTAATGGTGATAGATACCACCTCATGGCATCAAAATTTATAGGATGGTAGAGGACAACATCTACTTCAAAACACTAGCACTGAACTTGAGCTAAAACACAACATATCACTTGGTAGCATCCACTCATCATGGCATAAAAATAATAGCAGATTCTCAGACTTAGAAATATTTAGCATGTTGAAAACAACATTTTAATAGCCACTTTGGATCATGGTTCCCACTTATATGCAAGTTTATCATGACAAAAGTAAATACCATGGCATTCTAGTCATGAAATGCTACCACTTCCATGTTGACACAAAGATCATAGCAAGCATGGATTAATTCTAACTAAAATGACAAATTGGCACTATGGAACAAAATGACTTTTTTCCAAACTTGCTCAAATTACCAAACAAGTTGCACCAATAGATTCATTGGTAAATTCTACCCCAAAATCATATATCATACGCATATGTAAGATTTTGCAAAACTCACAAAATCATGCTCGGAAATTAACCTAACCTTGCCATAAGTCAAAACTTACTAAAATTGCTCATGTCCAAATATGCTCCTATCCAGATTTAGTAATATTACCAGAAAAGGAAATAATCAATTTTAACACTAATAAACACTAAATAAAACAAAAAACAAATAATACATTGGAGGGGGGCCCACCTGGCATAGACACCAGGGCCCCTCTATGGATGACAAGTGGGGCTAGGGCCTACTTGTCATACACAGCAAACACACACACACACATACTCAGCTCTGGATCTCCCTACCATAGGGGATCCCACCACACTCAAGCACACGCGGGTACACACACACTAACTGCATAGCCGCACCGGATCCTATGTGGTCACACTGGATCCACAACACCACACACACAAATAGCCAATCCAAAAACAAGAAAAAAGGGGGGGTTGAGCCGGGGATCAAACCCGCGACCGCGAGGTCGACGCTTGTGTCGATTGACAATTGTGCTATGAGCTTGCTACTGACCAAAGGGGAGGCCTTGCCCCTCCACTACCAACTACTCCATGGTATAACTGACGAAACTGACAAAAAATGACAGCGGCAACAGCACGGCGGCGATGATCTCCGGTGACTACAGGGGCTCTCCGGCGAGGCGGAAACCCAGCAGGGGAAGCGGGAAGCTTGAAGGACCCGTTCCCCTGCTCATCTTGCGACGAGGGGGACGGAGGCGACGGCCTCAAGGCCATGCCTTGCTCGGCCGGCGGCGACATCGAGCACTACGATGAACCTACGCACTACGCACGGCAACATGAAGGGGATGCGGCGATGCTAACCGAGGGGGGACGATTACGGCTCGACTCATACAGAAGAGGAGGAAGAAGGATGATGATGACGCGGGCGCTGTGGAGCTTGACGGAGCGGAGGAAGAAGAAGGTGCGGCGACGCCTAACGATGCGGAGGCTCCCTTTCCCTGCTAGCGCCGGGAATCAAACGCGGGCGGCTCCAGGGCACTCCTCGCCATCCTGGACACTGCAGATGACCACCGGAGACGCCGGAGAAGGCGGGCATGACAGAGCTCTCCCCTACTCTCTCACTGAACCCGAACACACACTGAATTCTCTCGTGCGGGGAGGAAGAAGTAGAGGGGAAAACAAGATGGCAGCAGCGCGAGGAGAAGCGGGGAACTCTAGGGAAGGGCACGCATGATGAGGCCTTTCAAAGGAGGGCCAGACGGCGCTCCTCGATGTTCGTGAACATGCGCGCTCGCTCACACTCTCTCAAGCTGACGTAGGAAGCGAACGGCGAGTAGGTGTCCATCAGGCGCGGGGAGCTGGGCCGCTACTACGCTAGTTGGGCCGGTGCGAGGGAAAAAAGGCCTAGCTGCTGCTCTCTCTCACAGGAGAAACAAAGAGGATGTTTTCCTTTTAATTAAAAGCACAGACAATATAAATCCTCAACAGAAAAAGAACGGGGGTTATCCCCAAAATAGAAAATACTTTTTTACTCACAAAAATGCAGGCTATTTAAATAAAATGGTTAGGGCATCTTTAGATCTAACAATTATTTACCTAATTTAAACCTAGACATGTTGCAAACTTATTTGAAAGGGGAAAACTCCAATCAAAACAGCAGGATTAATTTTTGAAATCCTATTAGACAATGTGGAAGATGATCAACAATTTTTAAGAAGGCAAATAACAAGCAATTATTTGACAAGTAGGAAATTTGAATAGAATAAGATAGAGAGGAAAAGCTTGGAAAGGGGAGTAACTAGAGTAACGTCCCAACAAGCACACATCCAATAACCACATCACACCTCACATCACAACACTTCACAAACACAACCAAGGCAACAATATTTGTGTAATTGACATGATGAGCATGATGGCATGATGCATGATGCATGAGATGGAAATGGCAATGAAGCAAATGGTAGAACATAATCATTCAAACACATGGCACATAGAGTTTCACAAGAGTTACATGACCATAAATGGCAAGGGTAGCACTTGAGCTGTTACAACTCTCCCACACTACAAGAGGATCTCAACCCGAGATCTAAGAACGAAAGAACTCTGGATATTCAGAACGGAGAAGATCCTCACGGTCCCAAGTAGCTTATTTATTGGAATGATGAGACCACTTTACCTTGAGAAACTTCATTGATTTGCTGCGAGTCTTATGCTCAGTTTCATCGAGAATAGCCACTAGATGATCATGATAAGAGAGGTCTTCTTGGAGATCAATGTCCTGGAGGTCAATGGTATGCTTGGGAGTCTTGAAGCACCTCCGGAGCTGAGAGACATGGAAGACATCATGCACATTTGCGAGGTTTGGAGGAAGCTCTAGGTTATAGGCAAGTTCACCTCTCTTGCCAACAACTCTGAAAGGACCCACAAAGCAAGGAGCTAGCTTCCCTTTAATTCCAAACCGCTGAGTGCCCTTCATGGGAGGGACTCTGAGATAGACTAGATCATCAACTTGAAAGGAGACATCTCGATGTTTGTTATCATAATAACTCTTTTGTCGGGATTGATCTGCTTTGAGGTTCTCATGAATGACATGGCACATCTCTTCTACTTTGGTGATCATGTCATTGCCCAAAATTTGACACTCAATGGTTTCAGACCAATTGAGAGGGGTACGACACTTCCTGCCATAGAGAATCTCGAAAGGGGCCTTGCCTGAGCTAGCCCGAAAGCTGTTATTGTATGAAAATTCAGCATATGAAAGGCAATCCTGCCATTTCATGCCGAACAAAATCACACAGGCTCTGAGCATGTATTCAAGGACTTGATTGACTCTCTCAACTTGACCACTTGTCTGCGGATGGAATGCAATGCTAAAATAGATCTGGGTACCCATAGCAGTCTGGAAGGACTACCAAAACATGGAAGTGAAGAGGCTTCCACGGTCAGATGATCTGAGCTGAGGAATACCATGCAAAGAAACTACCCTTGATGTATACAACTCCGCTAGCTGAGCTGCCGAGATAGATTCTTTGACATGAAGGAAATGAGCAAGTTTGGTCAGCTTGTCGATAACCACAAATATGGCATCGTTGCCCCTCTTGGACTTGGGAAAACCATTGACGAAATCCATCTCCACATGATCGAATTTCCACTCTGGAATAGGCAAGGGCTGGAGGAGACCTACCGGACGTTGATGTTCTACCTTCACTCTGCGACAAACATCACACTCATCCACTAACTGAGCAACTTCACGTTTCATGCGAATCCACCAGAAGGTTTGCTTGAGATCTTGATACATCTTGGAACTTCCTGGATGAATGGATAGAAGAGAATTGTGTGCTTTGTCCATGATAACCTTGCTGAGAGCACCTTTTGGAGCCACTAGGCGGTCCTCAAAGAACAAGGTATCTTTGTCATCAACATGAAAACACTTATACTTTGGAATGACCTTGGCCACACCTTTCTTCACTTTCTTCACCATTGCATCAAGAAGTTGAGCTTGGTGAACCTGAGCTTCCAGAGTCGGAGAGACTTGAAGATTGGCAAGAAATCCTTGCGGAATCATCTGAAGATTGAGCTTGCGGAAGGCTTCACAAAGCTCGAGTTGAAGAGGCTTCAGGATGAGATTGTTGCAGTACGCCTTTCGGCTGAGCGCGTCTGCAATGACATTTGCTTTTCCAGGAGTATACTCAATGCTTGGATTAAAGTCCTCAAGAATTTCCACCCAACAAGACTGTCGAAGATTGAGATTGGGTTGAGTGAAAATGTACTTCAAGCTCTTGTGATCAGTGTACACCTCAACTAGTCTACCCAACAACAAATGCCTCCAAGTCATCAGAGCATGCACAACTGCCGCCAACTTAAGATCATGAGGGGGGTAGTTCTTCTCGGTAGGCTTCAACTAACGCGAGGTATAAGCAACTATCTTCTTATCTTGCATGAGAACACCACCAAGGCCTTGGAGAGAAGCATCACAGAAAACTTGGGAAGGCTTTGATTGCTCGGGAGGAACAAGAACTGGAGCTGAAGTTAGTCTCTGCTTGAGCGTATTGAACGCCACATCACACTCAGGAGACCAAACATACTTGACATTCTTCTGGAGGAGATTAGAGAGAGGCTTAGCAATCCCGAGGAAGCTATGAAGCTGCTTCACATTCTTAGGAGGCTCCCACTTCAAGATTGCCTCAACTTCCTCATGGTGCACTTTAATGCCCTTGGTAGAGATCACATGCCGAAGGTACACCACTTCATTGAGACAAAACTCACACTTGGAAAACTTTGCATAGAATCGATGTTCTCTTAGCTTGTCAAGCACAAGCCGGAGATGCTCTGCATGCTCTTCTTCAGTCTCAGAGAACACGAGGATATCATCCAGATAGACCAAGATGAACTCATTCTTGAAAGGAGAGAATATGAAGTTCATCATTCTTGAGAAGGTTGGAGGAGCATTGGCAAGACCAAACAATGTGACCGTGTACTCATAAGAGCCAAAACTCATCCTGAATGCGGTCTTTGGAATATCTTCTTGACGAATGTGAGTCTGATGATAGCCCATGCAAAGATCAAGCTTTAAGAAAACCTTGGCACCTTTAAGTTGTTCAAACAACTCATTGATGTTGGGAAGTGGTAACTTGTTTCTAATTGTCTTCTTATTCAATGGACGGTAATCGTCACAAAGTAGGTCCGTGCCATCCTTCTTCTTGACAAAAAAAACACCACAACCCCAAGAACAAGAACTTGGTCTCATCAGACCCAGACGTTCTTGTTCATCTAGCTGCTTCTTCAACTCTTTCAACTCTTCGGGGCCAAGTTTATAAGGATGCTTGCAAACCGGTTCAGTTCCGGGCTCGAGGTCAATCACGAACTCGACTAGCCGGTGCAGAGGCATTCCTGGCAATTCTTCTGGAAAGACATCTTCATACTCACAAACCACCGGAATTTGAGAAATAGCTGAGATTTCACCATTCTCATTAAGAGCTAAGAGACGGATTGTGTCATCGCGAGCTGCGAAAATAATCACATCTTCTGAAGGATGAGTCAACTTGACTTCTTTGGCTTGACAATCAACATATGCCTTGTTCATAGCCAAAAAGTCAATGCCCAAAATGAGATCAATATTGGAATTACCGAGAACAATTGGAGAAGCCAGAAAAGAATAATTGCCCATCTTGATAGAGACATCCGGAACAATGCGATTGGAATTCAACATCTTACCGGGCGAAACAGCAGACAAGGACCTAGGCAAATCTTGATAATCGAACTCATGTTTGACAAAGAATGGACGAGACATGAAACAATGCGATGCACCAGTATCAAACAAAACTTTTGCAGGAATAGAATTAACTGAGATATTACCCATAATCACTTCATGAGATTGCTCTGCTTCAGCTGCATTCACCATGTTGAGCCTTGCTAACTTGGGATTATGCTTCACCATAGCATTGCCTGGAGGTCTGAATGGAGGAGGAGGCAGAAGACGCCGCTTGTTGCACTTGTTTCAGTAGTGACCCTTCTGACCACACTTGTGACAAGTAACCTCAGAGAGCGGACGAAATTTTCCTGGAGGAGGAATATTAGCTGACTTGGGTGCCTGGGGTCTCTGCTGATATCCTGGGTTGGGTGGGTGGGAAGAACCACGACCACTTAAGTGTCTCTGCTACTAAGGAGGACAAAACGGAGGAGGATTAGGAACACAATATTTCTGCTGCTTAGGGACCATTTGAGAGCTGGAAGAAGAAGAATAGGAATCCCTGGAATGCTTCCTTGAGTTCTCCAACTTGAGCTGCGTTGCCTCGACCTTCAAAGCCATGTTGTAGAACTGATCAAACTTATGAGGCTCTTGAAGGACCAGACCCGGCCGAAGCTCATCCTTGAGACCACCTCTGAACTGATAAATCATGGACTTGTCATCTGGAACATCTTGCTTAGCATAGCGAGCCAAATTCTAGAACTCGATGTTGTACTGATAGACAGACTTGCTTCCCTGCTTCAGGTGCCTGAACTTCTCACACATCTCCTTGAAAAAGCTTGTCAGAATGTAATGGGCCCTGATGTCACAAAATAAATCGTCCCAAGTGACAACACGATTGCCCTTGGAGTCCTTGTATTGCTTCCACCAATCTGCTGCCTGACCCTTGAGCTAAAACGACGTGAATCTGACAAAGTCCTGTGGTTTGACATTGCTGCACTCAAAATGCTTACTGGTGTCACGGAGCCAATCATCAGCATCAAAAGGCTGATCACAACAAGTGAATGACTTGGGCTGGTAGGCAAGGAACTGGTTGAGCGTCGCAAACTAAGGTTGATACTAAAAATTCCCTTGAAAGCCTTGCTGACCCTAATCTGTTTCTTGCAACAGCCTGAGCAACATCTGAGTATTCGCATTGGTTGCGGCCATGACAGCTTGCCAAGCTTCTGGACAAGGAGGCGGTGGCGGGGGTGGTGGAGGATCAGACTACTCCCCATCACGACCCTAACTCCCACGAGTTGTTGGATCCATCCTAAAGATGGACAAAAACATCAACACCTCATTGATAAAGATGATAGCAATTAGCTGAATCAAATGACTTGAAAAAAATTGAACTAATAACACAAACAGCCTTCCTACTGAAAAATTAGTAAGAACGCCTTCTTTGGGTTTGCGATAACATCATCAGATATTAGAAGCCACTTGCAGTAACAAGAAGTATTGAGCTAATGTTGCTCGGAACAAATGTATATGCCCTCTTACATCTAAAGAAGATGATCCTAGATAACTACATGAGTTCCCACCTAAGAACTGCTGAAAACTTTCTGGTTATGCAATCTGGTGTTGGAGATACAAGGAGGAAATATCTCACACAACTAACAAACCTACATCCCAACTGTATCCATCCTTCAACACATAACCAGAGGCTTTCGCAAGTCCATCTAACTCAAATCCTCGAAAGCACAACGATACTAACCATGGTGGTACCCCGGATGCCTCCCCAGTACTGGGTGACTCCGATGTTATCTCATCACGACAAGTATTGAAGCAATTCCAAACACCCTCCATCCTGAGATACTAAGGAAGCTGAATGATAACGATCTGCCAAGAATTCCCTGGAGCTCGACTTAGTGGAAGAAATCAAGTCAGATAGGAGGCACCAAGATAGAACTCCATCACATCGGTATCATATAGTCTCCAAAATACCCGTGTGATGCTAAAAAAATTTGAGTGAGAAGAGGAGTAGAATCAAAATTCCTAAGTAGAATAACTCACTAGATTATAGAACAGGAGTAAAAATAAACCTACTCTCCAATATAACTAGATCAAAATAGTTTTTACTAGACTCGACTCGTCCAAGTTCGATCAAGCAAAGGGCTCCTATGGCCGTATGGCTCTGATTCCAACTTGTAACACCCAAGATGCGCGCCTATCCATATTTAGGCACGAGGGCCTCGACAGGGATAGAGGCGCATGTAGTCGCTTCGCAAGTACAGTATCATCACATACATTTATGAAGAGAGGAGTATATGAGTTGGCTTACACTCGCCATATGCTAAATTACAATCCACACAATTTAGTCAAACATCAATCCAAAGACGGGGTCCGTCTACGGACGAGAACAAACGATAAAAGATGCAATGAAACTGTCTTGCTAGCCCCAAAGATCACGACCAAGGCCTCTCTACTCGTCTGGATAAGTGACATACATCCGATCACGCTCCTCGTCATACTCCCAATGGAGTTGCGTCACATCATCTAGCACGGTCTCATCTGCACTTGAACCTGTATTTTTTGTAGTAATCTGTGAGCCATAGGGACTCGCAATCTCGCAACCGGGTACCGAGACTATTCAAGCTTGTTGGGTTGGATGGCGGTAAGTGTTTAGTTTGCAGCAGCACTAAGCATTTTATGGTGGCTAACTTACGAGAACATAATATGTGGTCTACGTTAAACGATCGAGAACTAGCAAGATAACTAAGCGATCCTGAACACCTACTTACGTCAAACATAACCCCACCGTGTTCTCTCTCGGATCATTTTCGCGAGCAGAGACGATCAAGGTTACTCACACGGTTGGTGTATTTTATTGGATTTTACTTCAAGCTAACTATAACCAGGTGTTAAATAAATATCCAAGTTTCCACATAACCGCGGGCACGGCTTTCCGAAAGATTTAACCCTGTAGGGGTGCTCCAAGTAGTCCATCATAAATTAACCACACTCCGGAGGAATAACCTCGACCATGGATCTCGTGATCATCCTAGGCAACTCCAAAGGAATTCCGACACCTCGATATAGCCCGAAGAAAATCAGAGTTCCTCACGCAAGCCACTCGAGAAAGGTAAAACAAGTCCAGCAAGACCACCCCATGTGTCGACGAACCTGATAAGAGTCGCGTATCTCGTTCTCAGGACACGATCGGATGAGCGCAGCATACGGTGGCCTGATAGAAATCTCCCGAGTTGCCCCGGGTTGGCCCCACACATGACTCTAGTTTGGATCAACACTCATGAGGAGCACTGGCCCGGGTTGTTGATTAATTATCCACTAGGTTGCAAAGCCATATGCAATTTTATTATGTTGTTTAAGCAAATAGTACCAATGTTGGGTCTTGCCAGACAAGTTTTAATCTCAACCGAATAATCAAGGGGGTCCCCATAACAACCCCGAGCATGTTAGGAGCGCAAAGTATGGAAACATAACATCGGTAAAAATAAACAATGGCGGTAAAAGTGGAACAAAACACTGAGCAAGAGGCCAAGCCTTCCACCGTACCAAGATATATATGTACAGTAAATTAAATAGCAGTTAATATTATGATATTACATACATCCATGTTATCACATGGAAACAACATGCACCTGCAACTAAGAACGCTATAAGAGGGGTTGAGCAGCGGTAACTTAGCCAAACAAGGTTTGTTAGGATGTGGAGGGGTTAGAGGCTATCATGGGAATGTAGGAGGCTTGACATTCAAGTGGTAGGTAACGCACATGTAACAATAAAATTCATACATGTAGAAAAGCAAAAATAGTATCGGGATCCGGGTATGATCATCTTGCCTCTTGGTTCTTCAGCGGGACAAAGAGCGGGGTCCTTGTAGTGGTACTCTCCTGGATCCTCGTACTCAGGTTCAACACTCGCGTCTACCCAAGAGAAACATCAACAATAAACAACCAACCAAGTTGCAATGCACAAACAAGATAATGGATGATTCATTTGAAGTATTTAGCATGGCAATCCTAAAGTAGTCATGTTTCTCATGCAATAGTTAAGTTATTTACAATTCTGGACAGAACGTCATGTTAAGTTGTTTGAACATGCGTGATAATGGTAAATATGAATGCTTCATGCAAAAATGATGCAAATGCATATGTAGAACGTAGGAAACGGAGTGACGGATCTCACGGTACGCTCTCGGCAAGTTACGAAGGCAAGTTACAAGACAATGAAGGCCATGGGGTATTCCTTGGCATTCCAAGGTAGCCACTGGTTAGGTAATGAAAAATCCACCACATTAGATCCAAATATCAATCAAAACCATGGAGCATAGCTCCCACAAGTCACAAAACACTAAAAAAACACAATCTATCGCAAACAGCAACATAGCAAATTTCACAACAAATATCTAGAGCTACAGGAAGTTCCCAACCACAAACAAGGCATTCACATAAACTACATAACATTCTTATCAAATCATCCAACTCCACAAACTGGAAAGGATGCACATATCACTAAGCATGAAGCTCACAAGTTGGCATGATGAAACAGATTCTAGGGACTTAGTGAAAATCCCACTTTTCTGGAATCTGAGTTAAGCTGATAGCAAGTTGACATTAGAAACTAATGTTGATATATACCACCTCATTACATGAAAATTAACATCTAGTTCAAAACACTAGCACTGAGCTTGAGCTAAAACACAACATATCACTTGGTAGCATCCACTCATCATGGCATGAAAATAATAGCAGATTCTCAGACTTAGAAATATTTAGCACGTTGAAAACAACAACATTTTAATAGCCACATTGGAGCATGGTTCCCACTTATATGCAAGTTTATCATGAGAAAACTAAATACCATGTCATTCTACTCATGAAATGCTACCACTTCCGTGTTGACACAAAGATCATAGCAAGCATGGATTAATTCTAACTAAAATGACAAAATGGCACTTTGGAACAAAATGACATTTTTTCCAACTTGCTCAAATGACCAAACAAGTTGCACCAATGGATTCATTGGGAAATTCTACCCCAAAATCATATATCATACTCATATGTAAGCTTTTGCAAAACTCACAAAATCATGCTCGAAAATTAATCTAACCTTCCCATAAGTCAAAACTTACTAAAATTGCTCATGTCCAAATATGCTCCTATCCAGATTTAGTAATATTACCAGAAAAGGAAATAATCTATTTTAACACTAATAAATACAAAACAAAACAAAAACAAACAAACAATAGATAGGAGGGGGCCCACCTGGCATAGACACCAGGGCCCCTCTATGGATAACAAGTGGGGCCAGGGCCCACTTGTCATACACACACTCACACACATACACAACAAACACACACACACACCCACACACTCATCTCTAGATCTCCCTGCCATAGGGGATCCCACCACACTCAAGCACACGCGGGCACACACACACTAACTGCACAGCCGCACCGGATCCTATGTGGTCACACTGGATCCACAACACCACACACACTAATAGCCAATCCAAAAGCAAGTAAAAGGGGGGGTCGAGCCGGGGATCAAACCTGTGACCACGAGGTCGACGCCCGGGTCGGCTGACCACTGTGCTATGCGCTTTCTACTGACCAAAGGGGAGGCGTTGTCCCTCTACTACCAACTACTCCATGGGATAACTGACAAAACTGGCGAAAAATAACAGCGGCAACAACACGGCGACGACGATCTCTAGGGACTATAGGGGCTCTCGAGCGAGGCGGAAACCCGACGGGGGAATCAAGAAGCTTGGAGGACTCGTTCCCCTGCTCGTCTTGTGACAAGGGGGACGAAGGCGATGGCCTCAAGGCCATGCCTTGCTCAGCTGGCGGCGACATCGAGCACTACAGTGAACCTACGCACTACGCACGGCAAGAGGAAGGGGATGCGGTGATGCTCACCGAGGGGAGGGGGGACAATGACGACTCGGCTCATAGAGAAGAGGAGGAAGAAGGACGACGATGACGCGGGCGCTGCGGAGCTTGACGGAGCAGAAGAAGAAGAAGGCATGGCGACGCCCAATGATGCGGAGGTCCCTGGCCCTCCTAGCACCGGGAATCGAACGCGGGCAGCTCCAGGGCACTCCCCGCCATCCTGGACACCGCGGGTGACCACCGGAGACATCGGAGAAGGCGGGCATGACGGGGCTCTCCCCTGCTCTCTCACTGAACCCGAACGCACACTGAATTCTCTCATGCGAGGAGGAAGAAGGAGAGGGGAAAGCGAGATGGCAACAGCATGAGGAGAAGCGCAGAACACTAGGGAAGGGCACGCATGCCGAGGCCTTTTAAAGGAGGGCCATACGGCGCTCCTCGACGTCCGTGAACGCGCGTGCTCGCTCACTCTCTCTGAAGCTGACGGGGGAAGGGGACGACGAGCATATGTCCGTCAGGCGCGGGGAGCTGGGCCGCTCCTACACTAGCTGGGCCGGTGCGAGGGAAAAGAAGACCCAACTCCTGCTCTCTCTCATAGGAGAAACAAAGAGGATTTTTTTCTTTTAATTAAAATAAGAGACAAGATAAATCCTCAACAAAAAAAGAAGGGGGGTTATTCCCAAAATAGAAAAAAAAATTACTCACAAAAATGCAGGCTATTTAAATAAAATGGTTAGGGAATTTTTAGATCTAAGAATTATTTACCTAATTTAAAAATAGACATGTTGCAAAATTATTTGAAAGGGGAAAACTCCAATCAAAACAGTAGGATTAATTTTTTAAATCCTATTATAGAATTTGGAAGATGATCAACAATTTTTAAGAAGGCAAATAACAAGCAATTATTTGACAAGTAGGAAATTTGAATAGAATAAGACAGAGAAGAAAAGCTTGGAAAGGGGAGGAAGTAGAGCAACACCCCAACAAGCACACATCCAAACAACACATCACACCTCACATCACAACACTTCACAAACACAACCAAGGCAACAATATTTATGCAATTGCCATGATGAGCACGATGGCATCATGCATGAGATGTAAATGGCAATGAGGCAAATGGTAGAACATAATGATTCAAACACATGGCACATAGAGGTTCACAAGAGTTACATGAACATAAATGGAAAGGGTAGCACTTGGGCTGTTACACCCACAGTCCTTCAGGCAATCGACTTCACTATGGGCGACTCATCCAAACAGTTCATCATTGGGGCTCATATGGATCCCAAATAGGAAAGCGCGCGCATCGAATTCATCCGTGAGAATCGGGACATCTTTGCATGGAAACCTTCTGACATGCCGGGTGTTCCGTGAGAGTTCACTGAGCACAATTTAATGTGGATCCTAGGTTTAAACCGATCAAGCAATTTCTACGGCTGTTTAATGAGGAGAGGCGAAAGGCCATCGGGGAAGAGGTCGCCTGGCGCTTAGCAGCGGGTTTCATCGTTGAGGTTTTTCACCCGGAGTGGCTTGCCAACCTAGTGCTTATGCTTAAAAAGAATGGCACGTGTAGGATGTGTGTGGATTACACAGACCTCAATAAGGCTTGTCCGGCTGATCCTTTTGCTCTCCCGCGTATTGATCAGATCATCGATGCTACGGCGGGTTGCGAAAGCCTGTGCTTCCTGGATGCATATTCAGGATATCATCAGATCAAGATGGCAGTTAAGGACCAAGAGAAGATGACTTTCATTATGCCTTTTGGAGTCGTCTGTTATGTATCTATGCCTTTCGGGCTCAAGAGTGCCCAAGCAACTTATCAGCGTTGTGTGCAGAATTGTCTTCACAGTCAGATCGGGTGCAACGTTCATGCTTACGTGGATGATATTATGATCAAATCGAGGAAGAAGGAGACCCTTTTGGATGACTTAAGGGAAACTTTTGACAATCTCCGGGTCTATAAGATGATGCTTAACTCGGCCAAATGCGTCTTTGGTGTTCCGGCGAGCAAGCTCTTGGGATTTCTGGTTTCTGAGCGTGGCATTGAGGCTAACCCGGATAAAATCAAGGCTATCACCTCTCTTACAGAGCCGACCTGTGTTAATGATGTCCTACGCCTAGGGGGCGAATTGCTGTGTTAAGCCGGTTCATAAGCCGCCTCGGTGAGAAAGCAATCCCTCTGTATCAGATGATGAAAAAGACGGACAATTTTGTTTGGAGTACGGCGGCGGGTGAAGCATTGGAGACGCTCAAGAAACAGCTCACTGAGCTACTTGTGTTAGCCGCTCCAGCTGAGAAAGAACCTTTGCTCCTGTATGTGGCAGCTAACAACCGGGCAGTCAGCGCTGCAATTGTGGTCGAGCACAAGGAGGCCGGGAAGGAGTATCCAGTTCAAAGGCTGGTTTATTATATCAGTGAGGTCCTGACCGAATCCAAATAGAGATATCCACATTGGCAGAAGCTGGTGTATGGGGTGTTCATGACCAATCGCAAGTTAAAGAACTATTTCTTAGGGCACCCGATCACAGTGGTCAGCTCTGCTCCGTTGTGGGGCATAATTCAGAATAGGGAAGCCACCAGTAGGATCGCAAAGTGGGCATTGGAGCTGGGACCTCTTAATTCAACATACGCGCCTCGTACGGCCATCAAATCCCGGACCCTTCTGGATTTTATAAACGATTGGACAGAGTGTCAAGCTCCTAAGGAAAAGCCGGATAACACATACTGGACTATACATTTTGATGGATCCAAGCAGCTGGAAGGATCGGGAGCAGGAGTTGTTTTAACATCTCCCAAAGGTGACAAAATTTGTTATGTGCTCTCGCTGATGTTCCCTTGCACTAACAATGCGGCTGAATATGAGGCTCTGCTTCATGGTCTTAGAATAGCCAAGGAGATGAATTTAAGCCGGGTAAGTTGTTTGGGCGACTCAGATCTTGTGGCTCACCAAGTTTCAGGCACGTGGGATTCCAGGGACCCGTGGATGGCGGCTTCTCGACAGGCGATGGATGTCATTGCTAGTCACTTCAAAGGTTATCAGGTAGATCATATTGATCGTCGCAGGAATGAGGCGGCGGATGCCTTATCATGGTTAGGCTCTCAGCAAAAGCTGGTGCCGCCCAATATCGTTTTGGACGTGTTATGTCACCCGACTGTCAAGTTGCCTTTAGAGGAAGATTTGGCTGTCCCTGACCCAGAGGGGCAATTGGTGGCGGCTCTACATGCTATTCTAGATTGGACTGTGCCTTACTTGGCATATTTAACTCGGGGCGACTTACCTGATGATGAAAATCTAGCCAGGCAGATCACCCGGCGGTCTAAGTCAATGACAATAATTAATGGTGAGTTACACAAGTGCAGCGTGACCGGGGTTTTTCAACGTTGTGTCTCACCAGAGGAAGGTCAGGAAATTTTGAATGAAATTCACTTTGGCAATTGCGGACATCATGCCGGCTCAAAATATTTGGTAGCTAAGGCGTTCCGGCATGGTTTGTTCTGGTTGACGGCTCACAAGGACGCAGAGGATCTAGTCCGCAAGTGTGACGACTGTGAAAAGTTCGGCCGGCGTGCTCACATTCCAGCTCAAGAGTTGCACATGATACCAATTACTTGGCCGTTTGCAGTCTGGGGGCCTGATATGGTAGGACCTTTCAGGAAATCCAAGGATAAGAAAACACACCTCTTGGTGGCGGTTGATAAGTTCACCAAATGGGTAGAGGCTGAGCCGATCAGCAAGTGTGATGTGGCGATGGCGGTTCAGTTTGTTAAAAAATTGATCTACCATTTTGGTTACCACCATAGCATCATCACTAACAATGGATTTTTTCCAAGGGGGCTATGAAAAAATTCTGCGACAAAGAGCACATCCGGCTGGATGTTTCAGCAGTTGCTCATCCGCAGTCCAATGGTCAGGCGGAGCGTGCCAATCAAGAAATCTTGAGGGGTATCAAGCCACGTCTCATGGTTCCTTTACAACGAACACCCGATTGTTCGGTAGAAGAGCTGCCCTCCATCTGATGGGGTATCAGAACTACCCCCAACAGATCCATTGGGTATACACCTTTCTTCATGGTTTACGGTGCCGATGCCGTGTTGCCAAGCAACATCCGGCATGACTCGCCACGAGTGGCGGCTTATGTTGAGACGGACAATGAGATGGCACGTCAGGACGCATTGGATGCTTTCGAAGAGGAACGAGAACTGACGGCTGCCCATTGGGCGATTTATCAACAAGACCTGTGCCGCTATCATAGCCGCAGGGTTAAGACCCAGACGTTTCAAGAGGGCGACTTAGTTCTACGGCTGATTCAGGACCAGACAGATATGCATAAATTATCTCCTCCATGGGAAGGGCCTTTTTTGGTCAGCCGAAATCTCAACAATGGGTCGTATTACCTCATCGATATCCGGGACGACTCAGATACTTCGGGTCAGGAGACCCGTCGGCCGTGGAACATAGCGCATCTGCGACCATACTACACTTAAGGTTGTTGAGAGTCTTCACTGTAGATTATCATTGTACATATCATATTTATAAATCAAATAGCATCGCTGCAAGCCGGGGCCTGTGCCACATCGCACATCCTCATTGATGCAAATACATTGGTTGTCAAAGGGGGCTTCTTACCTTCGGGTATCGCTTATCTCACCCTAACAGCCTGCTTTATGCCATTTCCGGTTAACAAGTTAACCGCGGTTGTCGAAGGGGGCTTCTTACCTTCGGGTATCGCTTATCTCACCCTAACAACCGGCTTTATGCCATTCCAGTTGACATGTCAGCTGCGGCAATCAAAGGGGGCTTCTTTCCTTCGGGTATTGCTTATCTCACCCTAATAGCCGGCTTTATGCCATTTCCGGTTAACATGTTAACGGCGGTTGTCGAAGGGGGCTTCTTACCTTTGGGTATCGCTTATCTCACCCTAACAACCGGCTTTATGCCATTCCAGTTGACATGTCAGCTGTGGCTGTCGAAGGGGGCTTCTCACCGATGGGTGTTGCTTATCTCAGCCTAACAGCCGGCTTTATGCCATTTTCGGTTAACATGTTAACCGCAGTTTTCGAAGGGGGCTTCTTACCGAAGGGTTCTCTTATCTCACCCTAACAACCGGCTTTAGGCCATTCCAGTTGACATGTCAGCTGCAGCGGTCAAAGCAGGCTTCTTACCTTCGGGTATCACTTATCTCACCCTAACAGCCGGCTTTATGCCATTCCGGTTAACACGTTAACCATGGTTGTCGCAGGGGGCTTCCCACCTCCGGGTGTAGCTTATCTATCCCTAACAACTGGCGTTCATGCCAGAAATGTTGACAAGTCAACATAACCATACAGGGGGCTTCCTGCCCAACGGGTGAAGCTTATCAAACCTTCTCGGCCGGCTCTGAAGCCCAGCGAAGAATTCTATCAAACACTTTGGGAAGACACAACACCTTTAAGTTACGCTTTCAAGACGCCCTCCTAACGGTGTGAAGGTACATTTATACATGCAGAAAGCTAAGCTATGAAGAGTCGGTAAGGCATACAATAAGAAGGACAAGAAAAATGGCACATATCTATTTTAAAGCCGGACTTTCATATGTGCGCAATAGCACTAACTCAAGAACGACAAAAGTTGTTACTAGTCTATTACAGATACTATCTGTGGAGCCCAAAAATATCATCAGTCGGTGAAAGTTGCAAAAGTTCCTTCTTCAAAGAAGGGGGACGGTTCAAGATCAGAAGCAAAGAGAGTCTTACTATCGGCGGGTGTCAGATCCTAGGATTCAAAGAGCAGACCACGGATCCTCCTTTGATCAGCACAGTAAGCCGCCTGGTAAGTTGCCAAGGTGACCTCTTCTGCTAAGATGGAGGCTAGGACTTTGGAATCTTGTATGCACCTCGCATAGTCAGCATCAGTGAACTCAGAGCCGTCGTCCTTCTTGGAGGGAAACCCATCCATCATCTCAGCCGGCGTAAGCTCTGGAGTGAATGCCAATGCCCGACTTATGGCCGCAATTGCCCCCTGGTGGGCGACTAATTTCTTCAGTTCCATAATCTGCTTGGGCATCGTGGACAAGAGCTCCAGGACACCTTTGAGAGCCGAGGGAATAATTTCTTTATACTTCATGGCTTTGATTGTGCATACTGCACCATAGTAGAGTTGCTCTATCAATGTGTATATGGCCTTCAGAGGTAGCAGACTGTCGGAGGCAAGTTGGCCACTCCTAGGGCCTGCGTGAGATGGAGGCCTCGTTGTGAATTGCTAGCACAAGTTTAAAACCCGGATCAAGCCAAGCTATTAAAAACTTACCAAAGAGGGCAGTCGCCATCTTTGTGATGTGGCGCTTCAAAGATTGCAGCTCGTCAGATACGATCATGAGCCGCTCATCGGCATCATCTGTCCGTTTAGTCAATGTGTTTTTTTCCGCCTCGACAGATTCCTTGAGGGCGGTGAAGTCAGCTTTGGTCTTCTCTAGCTCTTCGACATTTTTCGTCAGCTTCACTCCGGGCGGCTTGCTGAGTAGCTAAGTTTGTCTTTAAGCCGGCCAATTCTGACCCGGCCTCGGTTAAGGCTTCATGTGATATATTAAAGTCTGGAGTACCTCAGCAAGTCTCAAACAGATGGCAAGCAATATGCATGACACTTGGGTGCTAATATTTATTTTCAAGACAGTTTCCGACTCAACTTTGGCATGATTGACCCGGAAGTTGGGGACTACACATTGGTTTTCTACGGAGGTTTAACATGAAATTCCCGGCTCAACTTTGGAAAAGATTGAGCTGGCCCTTGGGGGCTAACATTGGTATTAAACTATCTTCTACAAAGTCCCGACTCAACCTTGGAAAAGATTGAGACGACCCTTGGGGGCTAACTTTGGCTCTGTTGTTCTCTTTCACGAAGTTCATGCTCAAAATATTCAGTTATTGAGCCGGCCCTTGGGGGTTAGGGCAACAATTTGCGATCAAGATTAAGTAAATTCAGGCCTACATATTACATATGTCTACTTCTGCTAAGATGGAAGAGCCAGATTATTATCAGTCAATATTAACCCGTCCCTTGGGGGCAATGTAAGGATATAAGGAGGAAAAAGGAATACCTCATATTTTCTCTTCATTAAGTTAACTAGCTTGAGCTCCAGATCCCGGCTTGTGGACAGCTGGTTCATGTAGCCAGCATGAAGTTCGTCAGCCATCATCTTCTCCAAAGCAGGGATTTCAAACTCAAGCTTCATGGAAGCTTCAGCCGTCTCACTATGCTTGGTTAGCACGTGAGGTGAAGGAGAGTGCAAGCCGGCACCAGTAATCTCGACGTCCAGAGCGGCGGAATCATCAGCAGCCTTGGTGGGGCTCGGTGGCTTGGAAGGGTCCCTTTGCGGGCTCTCAAGAATAATGTCATCAGCTGTCAGCTCTGCAGAAGTCGCTGGGGGGTCCGGCTTAGCAAGCTCTAGTTCTTGAGCAGCAGGGCCAGGGGAGGACTTGTTGGTTTTCCTCCGCTTAGCTTCAGCCCTAGAAAAGACATGAAGGCCAGAATTTAAGGGTTACAACCGCCAAAAATCCGGGTGTAAAGGAATTTAAGGGTTACAACCGCCGAAGAGCCGGGTGTAAAGGCTACAAAATGCTTACAGCGGATTAATTTTTGGAGCTGGAAGAGCGGTGGCTGTAGAGTCGCCGGATGAAGGTTATCCTTGTGAGATAGTTCAGATGATATAAGGAAAATATTGAGATTATAAAGGAAAGCTAACAAAATCACACAGAGATACATACCTCTGCGGGGCGTTTCTTCTGAGCCGGGGAGTTAGGCAACCCAGACATAAGATCAGTAGAGCCGACGCTCCGGTGTGACGGCGGTTGACTTGCTGTTGCTTTTTCAAAAGAAATTGAGGATCCAAATGAGCAAGAGGATGAGAAAGGGGAACTTTTCGAACAAACCACTGTATCTTCTGGGGTACAAAACATTCTGAGTCGGATGAAATATAAGTTACCTCCGGAGCATTGGTGCGGCTCGTCTTTACCTCGTCCTGTGAATAAGTTGTTATTAGTAAGGTGAATAATCTGGTTACAGAAAATAGTCAAAACTATACCTCTGAGCCGGATGATTCCGGCAGGTCAAACCATTCCTCCTGAGGGGTGGTCTTCTTCGTCCTCTTGACCAGGGCCTTCTTCTTGCTTTTCTTCAGAGGAGGAACATACTTCTTCTTCCAGAAGTCAAAGTCAGCCTAAAAAGGGAAGCCACATAATAGAAATGAATTGACAAGTCATAGCTACACAAGAAGAAGAGACGATGAAGAGTCGTCTTACGTCTGGGGCCGGATTAACGGCACTGAAAGCTGCCAGTCCAATATCGCTGCAAGATCCTGATGTTTAATGAACAAGACTCCGGATGACAGTGGTAATATCGTCTTCAGTTAGAGTTGTCCGGCTCAAGTATAGGGAGCCATCATACTTGTCGGGGTATTCGCACATGAGGCGGACTCTCAGGCTCAAAGGGATAATTCTCCAGGAGATCCAGCAGCGGATCAAGTCCAAACCTGTCAATCCATTGGCCATGAGGGCTCTAATCTTGGCGTGAGCCAGCTCGTGCCTTGCACGTTCAGAAGTTGATAGCTGGCCAGGAAGCTCAGAATTTGTCTTGAGCCGGGCGGGGCGATAACTCGGCAGCGGATGCTCACCCTCCAGGGAAGTATCCTTGCAGTAGAACCAAGTCTTATTCCAATCCTTTGGGTGACTCGGCATTGGCACAGTCGGAAAGGTAATATCCCGGCGCCTCTAAATGGAAATTCCACCAAGTTCTAAGCTTGGGCCGGCCTTTAGTTCAGTCTGCCGGCTCGCATAAAAGAATTCTTGAAAGAGACCTACAGATAGCTAAGTTTGTAGATAGACCTCGTTGAGCACTTGGAAGTTCCAGATGTTTGAGACGGAGTTGGGGGCAAGGTCTTGGGGATGCAGCTTATAGTTGGGGGCAATGGGCCTCAGTTCATTGCCCAGAACCCGCCAGTGGATGATCTCTTTGGAAGGAAGGGTGCCCGCAAGTACAAAATCCATCAGAAACTCTTCGGTAATGCATGAACCGACCCAGTTGCTGGAATTAGACGCACAAGACATGGCGGCAGTTTTTAGCTGTACAAGATAACCATATACGGCGAGTCAAGAAAATGGCGAATAAATATGGGCAGATTAAAAAGCTTAAGACCTTAAGGATGAGATGCCAAGATCCGGCTGATGAGAGCCGGAACAGCATGGCGGATCAACATCACGAAAAGACAGAGTGAAATTTGGCTAAGTTCTGAAAACAAGTTTCGCAAAGTAGTATGACAAGTGCAGATCTATAAAACAAAAGAAATGTCTTTATTTCCAAACCTAGTGATGAACTGGTGAAAACAGAGAAAGTCTGAAAACAACGGACGGACCTATGGTGAACCTGTTGGGGAACGTTGCATGGGAAACAAAAAAATTCCTACGCACACGCAAGATCTATCCATGGTGATGAGCATCTACGAGAGGGAGAGTGGATCTACATACCCTTGTAGATCGCTAAGCGGGAAGCATTAAGAAACGCGGTTGGTGTAGCCGAACGTCTTCGCGATCCAAATCGTCGAGCGTCCCGCGATCTCATCACGATCCGTCCCGTGAACTCATCACAATCCGTCCCGCCAAATCATCACGATCTGTTTCATGATCTTGATCATGATCCGTCCCGCGAACTCATCATGATCCGTCCCGCGAACTCGTCACGAACCGTCTCACGATCTTGATCACGGTCCTTCCGATCTAGCGCCAAACGGACGGCACCTCCGCGTTCAGACACATGCAGCTTTATGACAATCTCCACCGTCTTGATCCAGCAACAGGAAGTGGAGAGGAAGAAGAGTTCACCGGCAGCATGACGGCGCTCCGGCGATGGTGGTGGAGCAATTTCGGCAGGGCTTCGCCTAAGCACTGCAGAAAACCGATCTAGAGGAGAAACTATGCACTAGAGGAACGGGTAGCACGTGGCTGAAAATTCTGTGCCAAAACCCTAAAATCCTCTAGTATATACAAGAGGAGAGGAGGAGGAGTCTTGTATGCCAAAAAACCAGCACTTGGGTCGACCAAAGTGGGGAGGAGAGGAGGACTCCTCCTCCAATCCTAGTAGGACTAGGATTCCTCCTTTTTTGGCCTTTTTCCACCTTTTTCCCTTTGGAGTTTTTCTCCCAGCAGCATGGGCCTTGTGTGGGACTTCCACCAGCCCACAAAAGGCTGGTATTTACTCTCCCACAGCCCATGAAGCCTCTTGTGTCGAAATACCCCTCCAGGTGGTCTCCCGGTACACTACCGGCACTCCCGGTACACTACCGATGAGCCCGAAACTTTTTCGGTGACCAAATTGGGACTTCCTATATTTTAATCTTTACCTCTGGACCATTCTGGAGCTCCTCGTGACGTCCGAGATCTCATCCAGGACTCCAAACAACCTTCAGTCACCACCATACATAACTCTATACTACCAAAACGTCACCAAATCTTAAGTGTGCAGACCCTGCGGGTTCGAAAACTATGTAGACATGATCGAGACACCTCTACGGTCAATAATCAATGGCGGGACCTGGATTTCCACATTCGTTCCTACATATTCTACAAATATCTTTATCGGTCGAACCTCTATGTCAAGGATTCAGTTAATCTCGTATGATGTTCCGTTTGTTCTTCGGTATGTTACTTGCCCGAGATTCGATCGTCGGTATCTCCATACCTAGTTCAAACTCGTTACAGGCAAGTCTGTTTACTCGTTCCGTAATACAAGATCCCGCAACTAACAATTAGTCACATTGCTTGCAAGGCTCATTGTGATGTTGTATTAACGAGTGGGCCCCAAGATACCTCTCCGTCACACGAAGTAACAAATCCCAGTCTTGATCCATGCCAACTCAACAGACACCCTCGGAGATACCTGTAGAGCACCTTTATAGTCACCCCGTTACGTTGCGACGTTTGATACACACAAGGCACTCCTCCGATGTCCGTGAGTTGCATGATCTCATGGTCATAGGAACATATACTTGACATTCAGAAAACAGTAGCAATAAACTGACACGATCATATGCTACATTTGTAGTTTGGGTCTTGTCCATCACATCATTCTCCTAATGATGTGATCCCCTTATCAAATGACATCTCATGTCCATGGCTAGGAAACCTTAACCGTCTTTGACCAACGAGCTAGTCCATTAGAGGCATACTAGGGACATGGTTTTGTCTATGTATCCACACATGCATCTAAGTCTCCAATCAATACAATTTATAGCATGGATAATAAACGATTATCATGAACAAGGAAATATGATAATAACTAATTTATTATTGCCTCTAGGGCATATTTCCAACAGTCTCCCACTTGCACTAGAGTCAATAATCTAGTTCACATCACCATGTGATTCGCATTGTTATGAATCTAACACCCAATGAGTTCTGGGGCTCGATCATGCTTTGCATGTGAGAGAGGTCTTATAGTCAATGGGTCTGCGACATTCAGATCCGTGTGTACTTTGCAAATTTCTATGTCAAACCATAAACACTGCTAACACACTTCACTTGGTACTATTCCAAATGGCTGCTCCATTATACGTATCCAGATTGCTACTACGAGTCATCCGGATTGGTGTTTAAAGCTTGCATCGACGTAACTCTTGACGACAAACTCTTTATCACCTCCATAATCGAGAAACATCTCCTTAGTCTTTTAGTTACTATGGACAATCTTGACCGCCGTCCAGTGCTCCATTCCAGGATCACTTTGAAACCTACTGGCCATACTTATGGCAAGGCTGACATCGGGTCTTGTGCACAGCATTGCATACATGATAGAGCCTATGGCTGAAGCATAGGTGATGACACTCATCTTTTCTCTATCTTCTGCAGTCACTGGGCATTGAGTTTTACTCAACTATATACCTTACAAATCAGGCGAAAACTCTTTCTCTGACTAATCCATTTTGAACTCTTTCAAAATCTTGTCAAGGTATGTACTCATTGAAAGTCTCATCAAGTATCTTGATCTATCTATATAGATCTTGATGCTCAACAATTAGGTAGCTTTATCCAGGTCTTCCTTTGAAAAACACTTTTCAAACAACCGTTTATGCCCTCCAGAAATTCTACATCATTTCCGATCAACAATATGTCAACCACATATGCTTACCAGAAACTCCATAGTGCTCCCACTCACTTTATTGTAAATACAAGTTTCTCATAAACTTTGTATAGAGTCAAAACTTTCATCACCTCATCAAAGTGTATATTCCAACTCCGAGATGCTTGCTTCAGTTCATAGAAGAATCACTGAAGCTCACACACCTTTTAGCATCCTTAGGACTGACAAAACCTTCTGGTTGCATCTCATACAACCTTTCCTTAAGGAAGGAAACAATGTTTTGACATCCATCTGCCAGATTTCATAATTGAAAAATGCAACAACTGCTAACATAATTCCAAAAACTTTAGCATCGCTACGAGTGAGAAAGTCTAATCACAGTCAACTCCTTGAACTTGTCGAAAACTACTTTGCAACAAGTCGAGCTTTACAAATGGTAACATTTACCATCAGCGTCTGTCTTCATTTTAAAGATCCATTTGTAATTAACAACCTGCCATCCAACGAGCAAGTCCACCAAAGTCTATACTTGGTTTTCATACATGGATCCTTTCTCGGATTTCATGGCCTCTAACCATTTGTTGGTTTCTGGGCCCGTCATCGCTTCTCCATAGTTTGTAGGCTCATCGTTGTCCAACAACATGACCTCCAAGACAGGGTTGTCATACCGCTCAGTAGCAGTATACATCCTTGTCGCCCTATGAGGTTTGATAGTAAATTGATTTGAAGCTTCATGATCATCATCATTAACTTCCTCTTCAACTAATGTAGGCTTCACAGAAACAACTTCATGAGCTGCACTACTCTCTGGTTGAAGTAAAGGTTCAATAACCTCATCAAGCTCTAATTTCCTCGTAGGTCGATAGTAACTTGATCTGAAGCTTTCATGATCATCATAATTAACTTCCTCTTCAACTGGCGTAGGCTTCACAGAAACATATTTCTATGTTGCGCTACTTTCTGGTTGAAGCAGAGGTTTCAACAACCTCATCAAGTTCTATCCTCCTCCCACTCAACTCTTTCAAGAGAAACCCTTTCTCGAGAAAGGACCCAGTTTTAGAAACAAACATTTTATGCTTGGATCTGAGATAGAAGGTTCACCCAACTGTTCTTAGGGTATTCTATGAAGATGCATTTGTCCGCTTTGGGTTTGAGCTCATTAGGTGAAAACTTTTTCCACACAAGCGTCACAGCCCCAAACATTAAGAAATGACAGCTTAGGTTTCTATCAAACCATAGTTCACACGGTGTCATCTCAACGGCTTTAGATGGTGCCCTATTTAAAGTGAATGTAGTTATCTCTAATGCACAACCCCAAAATTATAGTAGCAAAATGATAAGAGACATCATAACATGCACCATATCCAATAGAGCATGACTATGACGTTCGGACATACCATCACACTATGGTGTTATAGGTGGCGTGTGTTGTGAAACAACTTTCACATTGTCTAAAGTTGTATGCCAAACTCGTAACTCAGATATTCACCTCCACGATCATATCGCATATACTTTTATCTTCTTGTCACGATGATCTTAAACTTCACTCTGAATTTTCTTGAACTTTTCAAACGATTCAGACTTGTTTTCATTAATTAAATATACACTATATCTACTTAAATCATGAGTGAAGATAAGAAAATAATGATATCCACTGCATGCTACAAGACTCACTAGATTGCATACATCAACATGTATCATTTCCACTGAATCACTTGCCCGCTCCATCCAACGGGTTTTTTTAGTCATCTTGCCCAGGAGGCATGGTTCGCATGTCTCAACCGATTCGAAATCGAATGAGTCCAAAGATCCATCAGCATGGAGTTTCTTCATGCGCTTTATTCCAATATGACATTTAGCGGCAGTTCTACATGTATGTGGTACTATCATTATTAACTTTGTATCTTTTGACATGAATGTTATGAACATGTGTATTACTACGATCAAGATTTCAACAAACCATTCTCACTGGGTGCATGACCATTGAAGGTATTATTCAGGTAAACAGAATAACCATTATTCTCTAACTTAAATTAATAACCGTATTGCAATAAACATGATCTAATCATGTTCATGCTCAACACAAAACACCAAATAACATTTATTTAGGTTCGTCACTAGTCCTGAAGCTAGAAAGAGCATGCGATGTTGATCTCATCAACCTTGGAAACATTTCCAACACACATTGTCACCTCACCCTTAGCTTAGTGCTCCGTTTATTCCGTAGCTTTTATTTTGAGTTACTAAGATTTAGCAGCCGAACCGGTATCCAATACCCAGGTGCTACTTGGAGTACTAGCAAGGTACACATAAATAACACATATATCAAATATACTTCTTTCGACGTTGCCAGACTTCTTATCTACCAAGTATTTAGGGTTGTTCCGCTTCAGCGAACTTTCTCCTCATAATTGAAGCACATAGTCTCGGGTTTGGGTTCAACTTTGGGTTGCTTCACTGGAGCAGCAACTGACTTGCCATCCATGAAGTTTCCCTCCTTGCCCTTTCCCTTCTCGAAACTAGTGGTTATACTAACCATCAACACTTGATGCTCCTTCTTTATTTCTACCTTCGCGTTGTCAAACATCGCGAACAGCTCAGGGATCATTAATTCTATCCCTAGCATTCAATAGTTCATCACCAAGTTCTAGTAGCTTAGTGAAAGTGACTTGGAGAACTATATCAATCACTATCTTATCTGGAAGATGAACTCCCACTCGATTTAAGTGATTGTAGCACCCAGACAATCTGAGCACATGCTCAACGATTGAGCTATTCTCATTCATCTTGCAAGCAAAGAATCTTGTTGGAGATCTCATATCTCGCAACACGGGCACGAGCCTGAGATCCTAATTTCAGCTCTTAGAACATCTCATATGTTCCGTGATGTTCAAGATGTTTCGAAGCCTCAATTCTAAGTCGTAATGCATGACGCACTAAACTATCAAGTAGTCATCAGCACGTACCTGTCAGATGTTCACAACATCTACAAACGACGCTAGAGGGGTTGGCGCACCGAGCGGTGCATTAAGGACATAAGCCTTCTGTGCAGCAACGAGGACAATCCTCAGATCATGGATCCAATCCGCAATATTGCTACCATCATCTTTCAACTCTATTTCTCTAGGAACATATAAAAATTCAAGGGAGCTACAGCGCAAGCAAGTAATCTACAACATAATTTGCAAAGACACTGCTGACTATGTTCATGATAATGAGTTCTATTAATCATATTACTTAAGAACTCCCACTCAAATTGACATCGCTCCAGTCATTCGAGTGATACATGATCCAAATTCACCAACTCAAGTCGAATCATCACGTGAGTTGAGGTGGTTAAAATGGTGAACATCATTATGTTGATCATATCTACTATATGACTCATGTTCGACCTTTTGGTCTCTTGTGTTCCGAGGCCATGTATGTACATGCTAGGCTCGTCAAGTTTGACCCGAGTGTTCTGCATGTGCAACACTGGCTTGCACCCGTTGTATGTGAACGTAGAGTCTATCACACCCGATCATCACGTGGTGTCTCAACATGACGAACTTTCGCAACGGTGCACACTCGAGGAGAACACAATTCATCTTGAAATTTAAGTCAGGGATCACCTTATAATCCTACCATCGTCCTAAGCAAAACAAGGTGCATAAAAGGATTAACATCACATGCAAATCACAAGTGACATGATATGGCCATGAACTTGTGCTTTTGATCTCCATCTTGAAAGCACCGGCATGATCTCCATCGTCACCGGCAAGACACCATGATCTCCATCATCTTGATCTCCATCAACGTGTCGCCATCGGGGTTGTCACGCCCACCATGCTTCTACTACTATTGCTACCGTTTAGCGATAAAGTAAAGCATTACATAGCGCTTAATGATTGACACGCAGGTCATACAATAATTAAAGATAACCCTATGGCTCCTGTCGGTTGCTGTACTCATCGACATGGAAGTCATGATAATCTATACATCACATGATCATCTCATACATCACATATATCACATCATGTAATTGGCCATATCACATCACAACATACCCTGCAAAAACAAGTTAGACGTCCTCTAATTGTTGTTGCATGTTTTACGTGGATGCTACGGGTTTCTAGCAAGAACGGTTCTCACCTATGCATAAACCACAACGGTGATACATAATTTGCTTTTCAACCTTCTCAAGGACCGCCTTTGTCGAATCCAATCCAACTAAAGTGAGAGAAACTGGCACCCGCAAGCCATCTATGCAACAAGTTGCGGTCGAGGGAACCGGTCTCTCGTAAGCGTACGAGTAATGTTGGTCCGGGCCGCTTCATCTCACAATACCACTGAACCAAAATCCGACCAAGGGAGGAAGCAATCTAAGCATCAACGCCCACAAACTCTTTGTGTTCTACTCGAGATCTCATCTACACATAGACCTAGCTCATGATGCCACTGTTGGGGAACGTTGCATGGGAAACAAAAAATTTCCTGCGCACACGCAAGATCTATCCATGGCGGGACCTGGATGTCCCCATTGGTTCCTACATATTCTACGAAGATCTTTATCAGTCGAACCTCTATGTCAAGGATTCAGTTAATCCCGTATGATGTTCCCTTTGTTCTTCGGTATGTTACTTGCCCTAGATTCGATCGTCCATATCTCCATACCTAGTTCAACCTCGTTACCGGCAAGTCTCTTTACTCGTTCCGTAATACAATATCCCGCAACTAACAATTAGTCACATTGCTTCCAAGGCTCATTGTGATGTTGTATTACCGAGTGGGCCCCGAGATACCTCTCCGTCACACGGAGTAACAAATCCCAGTCTTGATCCATCCCAACTCAACAAACACCCTCGGAGATACCTGTAGAGCACCTTTATAGTCACCCAGTTACGTTGCGACGTTTGATACACACAAGGCACTCCTCCAATGTCCGTGAGTTGCATGATCTCATAGTCATAGGAACATATACTTGACATGCAGAAAACAGTAGCAATAAACTGACACGATCATATGCTACGTTTGTAGTTTGGGTATTGTCCATCACATCATTCTCCTAATGATGTGATCCCGTTATCAAATGACATCTCATGTCCATGGCTAGGAAACCTTAACCGTCTTTGATCAACGAGCTAGTCCATTAGAGGCATACTAGGGACATGGTTTTGTCTATGTATCCACACATGCATCTAAGTCTCCGATCAATACAATTTATAGCATGGATAATAAACGATTATCATGAACAAGGAAATATGATAATAACTAATTTATTATTGCCTCTAGGGCATATTTCCAAAAGAACCTAAACAACGTCAATGTTGATCTTCTACCTAGAGACGCCATGGAGGCGGGTTATGAGGAGGACTAATGGAATAAAACATGGCTAGCATTGATGGAACTTGAGTTCTAATAAAAGTGGTGGCGAAGCTCCATGGAAACCCTACCGAAACAAGTTGCGGATCTAAGGGGATAACGACTCACCGACGATTGCGCGATGAAAGCGGAGGATGCTCTGGATCGCGTCAGGTTGATGCAGCGGCCCTGATAATGGCGAGCAGGAGACGACGCGAGAGCAGGAGGCACTTGAAGCGGCAGCATCTGAAGGAAGGAGATGACAGAGCGATCGGGAGAAGGCAAATGCCGTCCTAGGCGGTCCTATTTAATAGGGAAAAGGGCGGAATGGGTGTGAAAATCGAGGCATCGGATGTCATTTGACCGAGGTAGACACCTCAATCTTCGGGATAATCATTCAATAAGAAGATTTGTTGTGTGTGTTAGAGGATATTTTGTGGAGATTTGCCATGACATCACGATGGGTCATTTCCGGGCGACTCGCCGAGGAGTAAGAAGAAAGGCTGAAGTGAGCAAGCTCAAATCAACCTGGGGCCTAATGTTGGGGATATAACCCCATGGTGAGACCCACCCTGAGGGCTCCGGATCATACCTGGCGGCTCGTACACCAGCCCAAGAGTGAGCCAGGGAGACTTAAGGCCTAAGGTGCTTGGCGGCTTGACATGATGGGCCGGCAGGTGGTCCGGATGAAGAAGACCCGGGCGTGTAAGACGCCCGTGGACGACCTGTTTAGGAAAGGCAAGAGAAGATAGAGATAGACTTGGACATGTAATGAGAGACGGTTACAACTTGTGTGATCCATGGTCTTGACCTCCTATATAAAGGCAAGACCCGGGGCAACTTAGAGATCAGGTTATCATGAACTAGGTCAAGCAATAGCTCCCTTGTAATTGATACATCAAGCAATACAAGCACAAAGCATGATGTAGGCTATTACCTCAACTTGAGGGGCTGAACCTGGGTAAACCCATGTCCTTCGTCCCAATCAACCCCTTTGAGTCCATCACGTTAGTAATGGCCTCGAAACTAAGTCCGTTAAACCGGACATCTGCCATGATAAAACCACGAGAACCTCCGAAGCAACCTCTGAAGAAAAGAGGCATTCTCTTTCTTAGTCCTGAAGATATGCAAGAGCCAAAGAAATCTATGAAAGAAACAGTTATTAAAGCTAAAGATGTCAAGAATCTACCACCTATTGAAAAAATACATGGTCTTGATAGCCCGACACACGTAGTAGAGGTAAATTCTCTTTGTAGATTTGATGAAAGCAATATTCCTTATAATAAGTCTGCTAGCTAATGCGTGGATGAATTTGATAATTTTGTTGTTAGGGAAGAAATTGTAATGCTTATGTTAGTAGACGATTGAAACATAATGCTTTCATGCTTGATCGCTTAGGTGAATATATGAGTAGAACTATCAATGATCTTAAAATGATTAGTAAACAATCTTCCATGGTAACTACTCACGTAGAACAAGTACTTAAGGCATAGAATGATTTTCTTAATGAGATTAATAGTAAGAACAATGATCATTCCGTTAAAGTTGCGACTAGAGGTGGTAGAATGACCCAGGAACCTTTGTATCCTGAGGGCCATCCTAAGAGAATTGAGCAAGATTCTCAAAGGGGCAATATTGATGCACCTATTCGTTCCAATAATAGGAGAAATAAGGATGATGATAGAACTTTGCATGCTTCTAGTGAACCTGTTATTGATACACCTGAAAACCCAAATGATATTTCTGTTTCCGATACTGAGACACAATCTGGTGATGAACATGAGCCTAGTGATAATATTAATGATGATTTTCTTGTTGATGCGCAACCTAGTAATGATGATGTTGTGGAAATTGAACCTGCTATTGATCTTGATAACCCACATCCTAAGAATAAAAGATAAGATAAAAGAGATTTTATTGCTAGGAAGCATGGTAAAGAAAGAGAACCATGGGTTCATACACCCATGACCTTTCCTCCTATACCATCCAAGAAAAAGGATTTTGAGGATTTTGAGCGCTTTGTTGAAATGCTTAGACCTGTCTTTTTGCGTATGCGCTTGACTGATATTCCGAAAATGTCTCCTTATGCTAAGTATAAGAAAGATATTGTGAGTAATAAAAGGAAGATACCGGATGCTGAAACTTGCACCATGCTTGCTAATTATACTTTTAAGGGTGGAGTACCAAAGAAATTAGGAGATCCAGGAATACCAACTATACCATGCTCTATAAACGGGAATTATGTTAAAACTGATGTATGTGATTTGGGAGTTGGTGTTAGTGTTATGCCTTTTCTTTATACCTTAGAGTTTCTTTGAATAAGTTGACACCTACTGAAATCTCTTTGCAAATGGCTGATAAATCAACTGCTCTACCTATCGGTATTTGTGAGGATATACCTGTCGTAGTTGCAAATGCTACTATCTTAACGGACTTTGTTATTCTGGATATTCCCGAGGACGACACTATGTCGATCATCCTTGGTAGAGCCTTTTTGAATACTGCAAGGGCTGTTATTGATTCCAAAAAGGGCAATGTCACTTTTCATATTAATGGTAATGAGCATACGGTACACTTTCCGTAGAAACAACCTCAAGTTCACAATATCAACTCTATTGAAAAAATTCCAACGATTGTTATTGGAGACTTTGAATTCCCTCTTCCTACCATCGAGAAGAAATTTGATATACTTATTGTTGGAGATATACATATTCCCATTAAGGTAGCTTAGTGTTATTCGAACATTCTTCGGTTTCATGTTATTTGAAAGAATTTTGTTAATAAGACTTGATCAACCTTATTGATGGATTCCTTTTGATGAACATGAAATGAATCCATTTAGAAAGAACAACTTTTTGTACCCAACTTTTACTTTTTGTTAGCTAGTTTAAACTAAGTAGAAATGCTATTTTTCTGTTTTCTGAGTTTCCCGTGCAATAATAAAGTGACCTAAAAATAAAAGTTTTCAAATGCCCCAAAAATGGAGTATGATTTTTTGGAATATTTTAAAATATTTGACACTGAGCACACTACAGTGGGATGCACTAGTGGGCCACAAGCCCACAAAGCGCGGCCACCCCCCTGGGTCCCACGTGGGTTGTGGGTCCCACGTGGCCCCCTCCACTTATTCCAGCACCCATCCACTTCATCTTCCTCCACTTCATCCCACCATTGCTCAAACGCGTGTTCTAGCCCATTTTGCTGCCATTATTGATCTCCTTGCTCAAAGCTTCATTCACAAAACTGTTTTGGGAGATTGTTCCTCGGTATGTGACTTCTCCAATGGTCCAATTAGTTTTTGTTCTAGTGTTGTATATATTGCAAATTTTTGTTGCTATGGTGACCTTGTTATTGAGATTGCATGTTAAATTTGTATGGTCCCAAGTAGTTTTGATGCATGATATAGCCTCTAGGCACTTGAGTGAGTAGTTGCTATGAGTTTTGTTGAGTTTTGTGCACCTTTATTTTGAGTCACTAAAAATTTCAGAATTTTTCAGAAAAAGAAAAAATGTTGAGGAAGGTGTTTCAAAGGGGTTCATCGAGCAAGAAGGCCTCGAGACTCATGATACGTGAGCCCAACCTTGAACCACCGAGGGAAGCACAAGTACGACCTTACGAATGGCCATCGGATGAATTCATGAGTGATGCTGGTTTCAAGGAAGAATTCTACGCATACACAAGAAATGCTGGCCTTGAGGAATTCGTGTCGGACAAATGCAAGCAATACTATCAACTCATGGATTCTGTCGTGCGGAGGTTTGAATTTTTACTCAATCGTAATAAACCTTCCATTCTATTTGACCTTTATGATAAATCATATACTATGGACACAGAGGATTTTAATCATGCATGAAAAATTCCACAATGGGGTAGTTATAGTGATCCTCGCAAAACTGAATATGATGATTTTCTTGCTAGCATCACTATAGGAGAAACTAGAAATATTACACATGCTATGTCGGGACCCCAATCCTAAGTCATATGAATCCAGACTGTAACATATCACATCACTTTTTGGCCTCACGCACGGTAAGCTCCACGGCTGCAACCTTACCTTAGCCGGGACCGTTTGCGTCTTTTGGCTCACATATGTGAACATGTCGCTGGCAATCAAATGATAGAGAACCCGGGCCGACATGACTTGTCATAGAACCCAAGTGGCACATCCGTACGAAAATAGGCATACGTAACCAGCAATGCAGGTGTCGGTCTCCAGCGTGTGTAGATGAGTCATAGCAAGCTACAAGGACTCCATTACGCCGTGGGACATAAATGTCATCACTGCATGTAGACGAGTTGTATCAAGCTATAGGGACTCCATTACACTACGAGACATTTCCCCGAAGGGACAGGCACAGCAGCAAGAAGGATACATGCCGGTCAATCAATGTGTCCGAAGCAGTAGCAAGCTATCAAGGCTCAGTGGAAGCAGAAAGAGGCAATTTCCCGTAAAGAGTACTACTAAAGGCACATAACTAGGTGTCGGATCCCATACATACCGTTGCACGTCACACGTACGCACGACATGCCCGATATGCATAGATACAACTGTGTCATCACAACATAACCATACAACAACACAACTTTTATTTAAGAGGCTCAGATGAGCCTTCCATAATATGTTCTTACAGGTAGGGGTCACATGACCCGACACTCAAGTCATACAAACAAGTTCACATAAACCAAGCGGAAGCATAAAGCTGTCTTAGTACAGACAGATGAAAGGGTAAAAAGGCACATGGCCTGACTATCTATAGCCCAACACAGGGCATAAGGTCTTAGCTGGGACACCAACTATCAGCATCGTCGACATCTAGAAAGAACCCACCTGATGGATCCTGAGTCTCATCTGCAACAGTTATTAAGCAACGTGAGTACAAACGTACTCAACAAGTCTTTAAGGCAGACCTAGATTATTCATGGTCATGTATCAACACGGGGAGTGGTGGAGTTTATGAAGCAATGCCAGCTTTGACTCATGGCTAACCTACACTATAAATTTTCAACTTTTTGTTTAGATTTTACTTATCGCACACGAGTCCACTAACTCCATAACAATACACCACCATGGATACACTTCCCTCTCCTAGGATAGTGCCATCCACGGAACTCACACTTGTCTTGATAGTCTTATGAGTATCCATTTAATTATCTATGAACAGCATACGCTTTCCATGTAGTCCATATCCGAGGACGCGGCTATTCGAATAGTTTCATACCCTGCAGGGGTGTACTTCTTCACACACGCTCTCGCCACTTATCGTTATGTACTCATAAAACCATGCACCTCGGCAACCTTCGAGCGGAAGCCCAATGAGGGAGTCGGCCATGACCGTCAATCACATACGACCTCTAGTCCAGGCTATCGCCTATTTGAGACTGAACCCGCACGGAAGTCCGGCCGAAGTTTCCGCTACGGCCCCAAACTATGTGCGCAGGGTTCCCAAACCCACCATTCGGGTAACCCTTGGTACATCGTGCCACTGCCTATCGCGTCGTAACCCACGCCTAGGGTCAACAGTACGCACGGCCTCCAACATGCTATAAACACCAGAAACTACTTGCAACTCCTGGACTAAGGACTAAGCGATTGATAAGTCGAGAGGGTCAATTAAGTATCCCAACGTGTGGTAGTAAGTAGTCTTGGATCGCAAACATGGAAATCAGTTCCTAAGGTCGGTCCCAATGAGACAACCTGCTATGTACTCCTACATAGCCTCTCATTGCTACCTTTACCAAATCGGGTTTTCGGGTTCATCATAAGCTTATCACATCAGACCAACATTGTTTCACTCGAGTTCATCACCCAGATGAATCAGACCTGGCACAACTCTAAGTATAGCAAGCATAGCAGGCAAAGTAAGCAAAGCACATCATGGCACAAGCATCTACCAGGTATGCCAGGTTGCAAGGTTTAGCTATTTACTATGACAATGACAGGTCATGCAAAAGAATAGGTTCATCTACCGTGTTTGACAGACAAGTGAACGTTTGTCCTAATGCAATAAACAAGAGCAGGAGGTAGAGAGTGGGATGTTATCGGAATGATCAAAGGGGTTGCTTGCCTTGCTGGGTAGCGGAAAGGTTTTCTCCTTCGTTGGAATACTCGGAGGTATCCTCAGAAGTAGGGCCTACCGCAATGCAGATAAATAGCAATCAATACACGCAAGTGCAACAATATGATGCATGATCATGACATGGCAGCATGTTTGGATAAGCTAATGCAACTATTGTCCACGTTAATTTGAAGTGAGTTTGAATATAGGTTCAAAATCATTCTCCATTTCATATTTCATAAGTTAACCTATTAGTAAATGTTAATGTTCATGTACATCAGTTGCTCTAACATGCATGATAATGGCACCATTCGATTCATTGGATTTTTCTGATAAATTCTCAAATATAAATTATTGTCATCTGATTTACAGATTAATTTATATGAATTTTAGAAGTTTTAAACATTTTCTGGAATTTCCTGATTTGTTTTAATACTAGAAATGGAATTAATACGTCAGCCTGATGTCACTGTGATGTCAGCAGTCAACAGACCCAGCAAGGTCAAACCTGACAGGGTGGGGCCCTCATGTCAGCGTCAGGGACTAATTCCCCACGCTGACCAGAGGTTTGACCCTCTACGAGGCCTGCTGTCAGCGGCTAATGGCTTGATTAGCCGGGTTGATTAGCACTAATCAGCCGGCCACGTCGGCGCCCACTGGAGTGAGGCCGGCGGCGACCAGACCCGCGGCGGAGGTCTGCTGGAGTTGGTTGGAAACGTGCCCCAGGGCATGGATTCGCGTGCCGAAGGTGCTGGGAGGGCGCCCGTGCTCGACCGCGTCGAGTGGGGCTGGTCTGGGGGCTCGGGGTCGCCGGAGATGACGGCCATGATGAGCTCGGCGGCGGAGGTGGCTCGGAAAGGTCTGGCTACGGTGCTAGAGGTCACGAGAAGACCAGGGGGAAGAAAGGGGAGCAACAGGGGCTCACAAGGGGCAACAGGGGAGACTCAGCGGGCTCGGGGACGACCGGCAGCCGGCGGATCGACGACGGGGAGAGGCGGACGGAGGTGGGGAAGAACGGAAATGGTGCGGCATAGAGGGCTCTCGGTGTCTTCTAGCTTCACGGGGAGGATGAGGGGGTGGCGGCGGAGATCAGGGGCTATTCTACGAGGCAGGGAGCGGCTGGAGGGGCAGCGCTACGGCGACGATGGGTTCGGCCATGGCTGCAGAGGGGGAGAAAGCGAGAGAGAGAGCGCGGCAGGGGAGAGAGGGAGAGGAGAAGAGAGCCACGTTGAGGGGGACCTTGCTCTGGCACTTCCGGAGGCCTCCAGGGCAGCAGACAGGCAAGAGGTGGCCGGGCACGTGCCCACGCGCGGGGAGCGCATGCCCTCGTCCTCCTGGCGAGAGGACAGGGATGACTGGCATGGGCCAGTTGGGCCGGCTCCTCCAGGGCCTCCTTCCCCCTTTTTTGATTTCTTTTACTTTCTGTTTTCTAATTCTAACATTTGGTTTATTTGTTTTTCTGGTACAAATACTAATATTAAAAACCCCAAATATATTTTTAGAATTAATTTTGAATATTTCAAACTCCTATAAAAAGTTTCAAAATATTTTGAAAACTGAAATATTTTTAATGCTTTATTTGGCATTTTCAGCAGCTTTAATATTTATTTTGGAAATGCTATAAATATTCAACTATTTAGAATGACCCCTCATATATTCATGTCCACATTTATCAGACATAGGGGACATTTTTTATGTGCATTTTGGATCTATTGGATTTTCACAATCTTTAAGTTGGTTTGATTCAAATGAGGGTTTGGGGTTTTCTGACAATCCCCATTTCAAATTGATGCAAAAAGTGAATTATGATGCACACACATGTTGTCCTAAGAAAGCTAGCTAGGGATGTGACAACTCACCCCCACTCAAAAGAATCTTGTCCTGAGATTTGGAAGTCGTCGGGAAGAGCGCGGGGTAGTCTAGTCGAAGACGATCCTCTCTTTCACATGTGGCCTCCTTCTCAGAATGGTGTGACCGCTCAACCTTGAGAAACTTGATGTTCTGATGGTGAGTGGTACGCTTAGCTTGATCAAGAATACGAACAGGGTATTCTTGATATGTAAGTTTATCTTGGAGATCAAGCGCTTCGTGGTCTACTTCACGGACACGGTCCGAGAAGCAACGCCTGAGTTGCGAGATGTGGAAGACATCATGAACCTTTGAAAGATGCGGTGGAAGTTCCAGTTGGTAGGCAACCTCTCCTTGTTTAGCAAGAATGCGAAAAGGTCCAATGTAACGAGGATCCAACTTGCCCTTGATACCGAATATATGGGTACCCTTCAGAGGTGTAACCCGAAGATAAGCCTTCTCATCAACTTCATAGGTCACAGCCTTATGATGACGATCATATTGGCTCTTTTGACGAGATTGGGCTGTTTTCAACTTTTCACGAATAATGCGAACTTGCTCCTATGCATCCTGGATCATATCGGGGCCAAAGAGTTGCCTCTCGCCGGTTTCTGACCAGTTAAGAGGTGTTCGGCACCTTCATCCATAGAGAACTTCAAAAGGGGCTTTGCCCAAGCTTGATTGATAACTATTGTAATAAGCAAATTCGGCAAATGGAAGACATTTCTCCCAATTCATACTGAAGGATATAACATAAGCTCGAGGCATGTCTTCCAGGATTTGATTGACTCGCTCAACTTGACCACTTGATTGCGGGTGGAAAGCAGTGCTAAAGGATAGATGCATCCCCATAGCGATTTGGAAACTTTCCCAAAATCGGGAATTAAACATACTTCCGCGATCTGAGTTAATCTCCAATGGAACACCATGAAGAGAAACTATTCGAGAAACGTATAACTCCGCTAGCTGGCTAGCAGTTATACTCTCCCGAACAGGAAGAAAATGAGCCACTTTGGAAAGGCGGTCAATGACCACAAATATAGCATTATTCCCTCTCTTGGTCCTGGGAAATTCAGTAATGAAATCCATACCCACTTTATCCCATTTCCATTCAGGAATAGCTAAAGGTTGAAGGGTGCCAGCAGGCCTTTGATGTTCTTCCTTAACACAACCACAAACGTCGTAGTTAGCGACGAACTGAGAAATTTCTGTCTTCATCCTAGTCCACCAGAACCTCTGGCGTAGGTCCTGATACATCTTGGTACTACCCAGATGAATTGTGAGAGGAGAATCATGAGCCTGCTTAAGGATCAGTTGTCTTAAGCGTGTGCTCTTGGGAACCACCAACCAGTTCTGGAAGAACACAACACCCTCATCGTCCTTGGAGAAATATTTAGCGTTTCTGCTAGCAATATTCTCCTTGATCCGAGATATACCCTTATCATACCTCTGAATAGCTACTATTTGATCCTTAAGAGTAGGTTTCGCCACCAGGTTGGAAAGGAATCCTTGAGGAACAATATGGAGGTTCAACTTCCGAAATTCCTCATGGAGAAGTGGTTGACCTTGTTGTAACATCAGGTTGTTACAATAAGACTTACGACTTAGTGCATCGACCATGACATTGGCTTTCCCCGGGGTGTAAGTTATTGCTAGGTCGTAATCTATAATCAACTCAACCACCGTCTTTGCCTGAGATTCAAATCCAGCTGGGTGAAAATATATTTTAGACTTTGGTGATCAGTGTAAATTTTGCAATGATTACCCAGGAGGTAATGTCGCCACGTTTTTAGTGCATGGACCACAGCTGCAAGCTCAAGATCATGTGTTGGATAATTATCCTCATGTGGATGCAACTATCGAGATGCGTATGCAATCACATGACGATCTTGCATGATAATGCAACCTAATCCTTGTTGCGAGGCGTCGCAATCGATAACAAAGTCCTTAGAGAAATCTGGTGGCACCAGAACGGGAGCAGAAGTCAGTCGTCTTTTCAACTCCTGAAAACTGTGCTCGTATTGTGGGGTCCACTCGAACTTCTTATCTTTCTTGAGGAGTTCAGTCAGAGGTTTTGCAACCTTGGAGAAATTATCGACAAAGCGGCGATAATAGCTCGCTAAGCCGAGGAAACTCCGAACTTGCTTAACCGATTCAGGTTGAGTCCAATCAAGGACGGCCTGAACTCTCTCGGGATTGATAGCAATGCTTTTACCAGAGATCACGTGGCCCAGGTAGGTCACTTCTGGCAACCAAAATTCACACTTGGAGAATTTGGCATACAGACGGTGCTCTCGAAGTTTCATCAATACCAGCCTTAGATGCTCGGCATGTTCCTGTTCATTCTTCGAGTAGATGAGTATATCGTTGAGGTAAACCATGACAAATTTATCCAAATACTCCATGAAGATTGAATTCATCAAGAGAGAGAAGGTGGCTGGGGCATTGGTTAAACCGAAGGACATGACGATGTACTCGTACTGGCCATAACAAGTAACAAAAGCCATTTTTGGAATGTCCCCGTTTCTAATTCTGATTTGATGGTATCCCAACCTCACATCCATTTTGGAGAAGACAGAGGATCCAGCGAGTTGATCATACAAATCGTTGATCCTGGGGAGCGGATACTTGTTCTTTATGGTGACCAGATTCACTCGCCGATAATCCACGACCATCCGATCCGATCCATCCTTCTTCTTGACGAAGAGGACGGGGCAAGCCCAAGGAGAAGAACTAGGACGGATGAAACCTTGCTTCAAAGCCTCATCGAGTTGAATCTTAAGTTCGAATAGTTCTAAGGGTGCCATCATATAGGGTCTTTTGGCTATTAGGACAGTCCCTGGGATGAGCTCTATCACAAACTCAACATCTCTGACAGGTGGAATTCCTGGTAGTTCTTCTGGAAAGACATCCGAGAAGTCTCGGACTACCGAAATATCTTCTAATTCTGGAAGAGGGCTATTATTGGGGGAATAGAGTTGGCGCTTGGCTGCTCGAGTGGAGACATTAACTATCTCACTCGAGGGATGTGTAAGTTGAACATTCCTAGAATGAGTATCGATCTTAGCATAGTGGGCTTTCTTCCAGTCCATGCCTAAGATGATATTGATGTCTGAAGACTTGAGGGCTATCAATGATGCTAGAAAGACTAGCCTATCCACAAGAATCTCATTGCCATCGCTCACTATAGAAGTTTGACATTTTGAACCAGGAGTCTGAACTACTAAAGGAGTAGGCATATCACAAAAAGACATGTTATGCAACTATGCATAACTTTCTGAGATGAATGAATGAGATGCCCAGTACCAAAAAGAACAGATGCTGGATGGCTATTGATAAGGAGCGTACCTAGGATAACATCAGGATCCTCAAGGGCTTCGTCAGTAGAAACATAGCTCACTCGTCCACAAGCAGGAGCTGGCTTCACATAGAAGGCTTTTCCTGGCTTCCCACGTCCAGCTGGCTTAGCATTGTTCTGAGGACACTCATGGGAGTAGTGTCCTGGTTCCCCACATTTGTAGCATACAACGGTGGCACAGGGAGCAACATTGGTAGGAGGACCTCCAAATGGCCTGGCTGGAAGGTTGGGCTGAGCTGGGCTAGGCGCCTGGAAGGATGGCCTCGCGGTGTACCTTGGCGGCAGAGCTGCGTTGGGCACCCACACCCGGCGTTTGTTGGAGCTCGAGCCAGATGCGGGGCTGAAGTCACGGTTGTGCTTCCTGGTTGCCTTGTAGTAAATCCGCCTAGTCTCGGCATTGATAGCCTTGTTGACGAGAGCTTGGAAGGTTGTGCACTCATGGAGGTGCCGATCTCGATGGAGCTCAGGACTAAGTCCCTTGCGGAACCTAGCCTGTTTCTTGGCATCAGTTGAAACTTCCTCTAGATCATAGCGAGCAAGATTGCCAAACTCACGGGTATAGGCATCCACTATCAGTCTGCCCTGGGTGAAAGCACAGAACTCCTCTGTCTTGCGATCCGTCAGCCCTTCCAGGATGTGATGGGTACGGAATGCCGCGCTGAATTCCGCCCAAGTTGGTGCGGGGCCTGCGGAACGCATGGCTTCATAATTTTCCCACCACAGATTGGCAGGTCCTTCCAGAAAGTAAGTAGCAAAGGTCACCTTGTTTGCCTCGAATACATTGGCAGCCCGGATTTTGCGGAACATGTTGGTCAGCCAGTCATCCGCGTCGAGCGGGTCGATTGAATGATGATAGTTAGGTAGGCATAGCTTGACGAAATCACCGAGAGACACGCAATCATTGTGATCATTGCGGGGAGCACGCACTGTGTTCTACTCAATTCATTCCAACTGCCTGTTGGTCTCCCTTTTTCCGTTCAGCTTCAAGCATCACTTCTGCCAAAGAGGGCGCGTGTGGCAGGTTCTCTTGCCTTGGCTGGCTTCCCTCGCCCAGCTCAGGGGCAGGCACGGGGTTATTCCTAGTTGCCACCATCCTGGGAAAACAAATCCACACCTTAGACATGGAAAACACCAACTCTAAGGAATGAGATAAGGAATGTACTGGACAACATGGCATGGAGGGTAAACACCCAATCAACATGGTAATAACAGCTGCCATATGAACACCATGATTCATACCCACCACGGCATAGTTCAGTACAAGCCCAAGCTGAAATACAAACTACGGAGAGATGACACAACTCATCGGAGGCATTACAAGCTTCCTATACATTATCTATCTACACCTCCGGAACTCAACTCTCAACCTCGGTCATCTCCCACAAGACACGCAGGACTCTGGCGATACGACTACTACCATACTAGTACTAACATCCACGTACTGAAGCATCACCGTAGAATGCCTCATATAGGTTACCCCTATGGCTCGGGAGCTGAACCTGAGGATCTGGAAACACTCTAGCTTGTGATCCCTGGAAACCGTAAGGACACGGATGTGGCCTTGGTCCCCTTGTTGGTGGCAACAACGGTCCTCGAAGAGGGGTGATGCCTCCAACATCGGGTCAGTCTACGTGTGCTGGCTGATGAGTCCGTGATGGGTTCAGCATCTCCAAATCTCCATAGCCTGTCTGCACGACAGGTGCCAACTGCGTCAGGGCTGTCCAAAGACAAGCACGGGTAGCATAAAGCTCCATGCATAGGGCACGTGCATCATGATCCCTGTTCTCCAACATCTGAGCGGTCACCTGCAGCCTAGGGTCCTCATGAGAATAATCATAGTGGGCTGCGCTAAGATAGCTATCCTATCCTCCTAAAGAAGCAGGAACATAACAGAACTCTGTGTTCTGAAGCAGACCATGGTGAAACCTCATGATAGTCAGCATGGTGTAGGCGGCCTCCTGAACGGCCATGTCTATGGTGACACCTAGTCCATAAGTCCAGTGAAGCGGCTCTACAGCTCAAGGATATGAAGGATATATCTTAACAGTACACATATATTGACTCTGGATGAAATCTCGATACTGTTCCTCCATTGAGTACTCTAGGTACCAACGGTAACCAGCCTCCGTCATAACTCTAGACAACATGGCCGTGTGACCCGGTACATCGATGCACCTGGTTAGACGGACCACCTGACGGGAGGGACAAGGGGGCATCTGAAACAGAGAATGATGCAAAGACATTAGAGACTCTAGCAGAAATTGGACAGCATAACGGATGTAATTGCTCAAAAAGGATTTTGAGACAACTACAAAAGATTGGAAAAGCATAACCACTCGACTATCTAGACTCAAATCTCTTCTCCATCTGTTTGTCACACCAACAATACTCAAATACCGACACTCACTTGCATACAAGCTAGCTAATAGTCCATGGTTAGTAACTCGTCATCCTAAGCAATAGATGAGAAGCCTAGTTCTTATCCCCGTAGAAAAGATGGGAATGACTTAGAATAGAATAACTGGGGAACAGGAGTAAAAAGAGCCTTATGTTCTCTTCCACAATTAATTCCCCTACTTTTCTATAGTGTTTCTAGACTCAACTTCAACCGGTTTGGCTTGGTAGTCCTACAGTCAGTTAGGCTCCGATACCAACGCTGTCGGGACACCGATCCTAAGTCATATGAATCCATACTGTAACATATCACATCACTTTGCGGCCTCACGCACGGTAAGCTCCACGGCTCCAGCCTTACCTTAGCCGGGACCGTTTGCGTCTTTTGGCTCACGTATGTGAACATGTCGCTGGCAATCAAATGATAGAGAACCCGGGCCGACATGACTAGTCATAGAACCCAAGTGGCACATCCGTACGGAAACAGGCATATGTAAACCAGCAATGCAGGTGTCGGTCTCAAGCGTGTGTAGACGAGTCATAGAAAGCTACAAGACTCCATTACGCCGTGGGACATAAATGTCATCACTACACGTAGACGAGTCGCAGCAGGCTATAGGGACTCCATTACACTGCGAGACATTTCCCCAAGGGACAGACACAGCAGCAAGAAGGATACATGCGGCTAAATAATGTGTCCGGAGCAGTAGCAAGCTACCAAGGCTCGGTGGAAGCAGAAAGAGGCAGTTCTCCGTAAAGAGTACTACTAAAGGCACATAACTAGGTGTCGGATCCCATACATACCATTGCATGTCACACGTATGCATGACACGCCCGATATGCATAGATACAACTATGTCATCACAACATAACCATAAAACAACAAAACTTTTATTTAAGAGGCTCAGACGAGCCTTGCTTAACATGTTCTTACAGGTAGGGGTCACATGACCCGACACTCAAGTCATACAAACAAGTTCACATAATCCAAGGGGAAGCATAAAGCTGTCTGAGTACAGACAGATGAAAGGGTAAAAAGGCACATGACCTGACTATCTACAGCACGCTATAGGGCATAAGGTCGTAGCTAGGACACCAGCTATTCGGCATCGTCGACATCTAGAAAGAACCCACCTGATGGGTCCTGAGTCTCATCTGCAACAATTATTAAGCAAACGTGAGTACAAACGTACTCAGCAAGTCTTTAAGGCAGACCTAGACTATTCATGCCCATGTATCAACAAGGGGAGTGGTGGAGTTTATGCAGCAATGCCAGCTTTGACTCATGGCTAACCTACACTATAAAATTTTAACTCTTTGTTTAGATTTTAGTTATCTCACACGAGTCCACTAACTCCATAACAATACACCACCATGGATTCACTTCCCTCTCCTAGGAGAGTGCCATCCATGAAACTCACACTTGTCTTGATATTTTTATGAGTATCCATTTAATTATCTATGAACAGCATAAGCTTTCCAAGTAGTCCATATCCGAGGACGCGGATATTCGAATAGTTTCATACCCTCCAGGGGTGTACTTCTTCACATACGCTCTCGCCACTTATCGCTGTGTACTCATAAAACCATGCACCTCGGCAACCTTCAAGCGGAAGCCCAGCAAGGGAGTCGGCCACGACCATCAATCACATAAGACCTCTAGTCCAGGCTATCGCCTATTTGAGACTGAACCCCCACGGAAGTCCGGCAGAAGTTTCCGCTATGGCCCCAAACAATGTGTGCAGGGTTCCCAAGCCCACCATTCGGGTGACCCTTGGTACACCGTGCCACTGCCTACCGCTTTGTAACCCACCCCTAGGGTCAGCGCTATGCACGGCCTCCAGCATGCGATAAACACCAGAAACTACTTGCAACTCCTAGACTAAGGACTAAGCGATTGATAAGTCAAGGGGGTCAATTAAGTATCCCAACGTGTGGTAGTAACTAGTCTTGGATCACAAACACGGAACTCAGTTCCTAAGAATGGTCCCAATGAGACAACCCGCTATGTACTCCTACATAGGCTCTCATCGCTACCTTTACCAAATCGGGTTCATCATAAGCTTATCACATTAGAACAACATTGTTTCACTCCAGTTCATCACCAGATGAATCAGACCTGACACAACTCTAAGCATAGCAAGCATATCAGGCAAAGTAAGCAAAGCACATCATGGCACATGCATCTACCAGGTATCCTAGGTTGCAAGGTTTAGCTATTTACTATGACAATGACAGGTCATGCAAAAGAATAGGTTCATCCACCGTGTTTGACAGACAAGTGAACGTTTGTCCTAATGCAATAAAAAAGAGTAGGAGTGAGAGAGAGTGGGATGTTATTGGAATGATCAAAGGGGTTGCTTGCCTTGCTGGGTAGCGGAAAGGTTTTCTCCTTCGTTGGAATACTCGAAGGTATCCTCAGAAGCGGGGCCTACCGCAATGTAGATAAATAGCAATCAATACACACAAGTGCAACAATATGATGCATGATCATGACATGGCAGCATGTATGGATGAGCTAATGCAACTATTGTCCAAGTTAATTTGAAGTGAGTTTGAATATAGGTTCAAAATCATTCTCCATTTCATATTTCATAAGTTAACCTATTTGTAAATTTCAATGTTCATCTACATAGGTTTCTCTAACATGCATGATAATGGCACCATTGGATTCATTGGATTTTTCTGATAAATTTTCATATATAAATTATTTTCATCTGATTTACAGATTAATTTATATGAATTTTAGAAGTTTTAAACATTTTCTGGAATTCCCTAATTTGTTTTAATACTAGAAATTGAATTAATGTGTCAGCCTGACGTCACTGTGATGTCAGCAGTCAACAGACCTGGCCAGGTCAAACCTCGCAGGGTGGGGCCCTCATGTCAGCGTCAACGACTAATTCCCCGCGCTGACCAGAGGTTTGACCCTCTGCGGGGCCGCTGTCAGTGACTAATGACTTGATTAGCCGGACTGATTAGCACTAATCAGCCGGCCACATCGGCGCCCACCGGAGCGGGGCTGGCGGCGACCAAACCCGCGGTGAAGGTCCGCCAAAGTTGGCCGGAAACATGCCACAGGTCACGGATGCGCGCGCAGAATGCGCTGGGAGGGAGCCTGTGCTCGACCGCGTCGAGTGGGGCTGGTCTGGGGGCTCGAGGTCGCTGGTGGTGACAGCCACGACGAGCTTGGCAGCGGCAGCGGCTCGGAAAGGTCCAGCTACGGCGCTAGAGGGCACGTGAAGGCCGGGGGAAGAAGGGAGAGAAACAGGGCTCACAGGGGGCAGTAGGGGAGGCTCAGTGGGCTCGGGGATGACCGGTAGCCGGCGGATCGATGACGGGGAGAGGCGGCCGGCGGCGGGGAAGAACGGAGATGGCGCGTTGTAGAGGGCTCTTGGCATCTTCTTGCTTCACGGGGTAGATGAGGAGGTCGCGGCGGAGCTCGGGGGCTATTCTACGAGGCAGGGGAGCGGCTGGAGCGGAATCGCTACGGTGGCGATGGGTTCGGCCATGGCGGCAAAGGGGGGAGAAAGCGAGCGAGAGAGAGAGCACAACAGGGGAGAGAGGGAGAGGAGAAGAGAGCCACGGTGAGGGGGCCTTGATCTCGTGCTTCCGGAGGCCTCCAGGGCAGCAGCCAGGCGCGAGGTGACCGGGCGCATGCCCGCGCGCGGCGAGCACGTGCCCCTGTCCTCCTGGCGAGAGGACAGGGATGACTGGCATGAGCCAGTTGGGCCAGCTCCTCCAGGGCCTCTCCCCCCCTTTTTATTTCTTTTACTTTCTCTTTTCTAATTCTGACATTTGTTTTATTTGTTTTTCAGGTACAAATGCTAATATTAAATATCCCAAATATTTTTTTAGAATTAAGTTTGAATATTTCAAACTCCTATAAAAAGTTTTAGAATATTTTTAAAACTGAAATATTTTTAATGCTTTATTTGGCATTTTCAGCAGCTTTAATATTTATTGTTGAAATGCTATAAATATTCAAATATTTAGAATGACCCCTGACATATTCATGTCGACATTTATCAGACATAAGGGATATTTTTGATGGGCATTTTGGATCTGTTGGATTTTCACAATCTTTAAATTGGTTTGATTCAAATGATGGTTTGGAGTTTTCTGATAATCCCCATTTCAAATTGATGCAAAAAGTGAAATATGATGTGCACATATGTTGTCCTAAGAAAGCTAGGTAGGGATGTGGCATGCTACCATGGGGAGCATTCACTTTCCTGCCATAAATTATTTTGCTCTCTTCATTGGTAGATGTATTAATGGTAAAACTGAGCATAGCCACCTTTGTGCACCTAATCTTAGTATTCTTAAGAGTGCGGTAATAGGTGATAGACGATATAACTTAGGAGCCATTATTGCTAGGAGGTTGAATGATAATGCTAAGGATGGAGATTTCTTTGGTATGATTTATGCCACTCGCTTAGTTAATTATCTTGGGTTACCCATGCGGGGAAATGATATTGCCTTACCACGTGCTTTCCTTTTTTATGAGGCTTTGGTACGTTTTCAGTTTCTCGAAAGGAACGAACAATCTCTCCAGTACTGACTATTTTTTGACAGACAGCGTGTTGTCCATGTTACCCTTCCTACTCCTGTCTTCTTTAACTTTCAGGAAAAACAGAGATACATTATAACCAGAGAGGAGGTAGACAAGTACGAGTGAAATGCGGAAACCGCTCGCCTTCACGCTACAGTCGTTCAGGCAGTAGCCGTCGCATCCCAGTACAACCCGAACTATGACTTCGGGTATTATCCGGGCCAGCCATGGCCATAGACCAACTTAGGCCAAAAGCCTAAGCTTGGCTGAGTACATATTTCTCCCCGACTTTACATTCATGATCACACACTCATCTCAGTAGTTGGTGTTCATACTTTTTCATTGTACCATCCATGGTAGTTTACTTTCTTTTTTCACTTTCTTGTGTGTTTATTTAACTTTGAGAAAAATAAAAAATAAATAGTTCTAGCTTTATTTCTAGTTGCTTAGTTGTAGCATTAAAAAGAAAACCCAAAAAGATTTGTCGTTCTTCTTTTACTTGTTGGGAGCTTTCCCGTGTAAATAGTATTCTCGTTCTTGTTTTGATTTTTCTTTCTTTGGGTCGTAAGGAGAAGACCACAATGAAAATGTCGAGTTATTGTTTGCAGATTCCAGCTTAGTCCAATGCACGTGCACTCTTATTATTATCCACACCGTTCGGTTGTGCAAGTGAAAGGCAATAATGACGATATTTGATGAAAAGATTGAGATGGAGAAAAGCCGGTATGAACTCGACCTATCTTGCTTTTGTAAATATGATTAGCTCATCATTTCGAATTCAGTTCATCATGGGTGAAACATATTTGCAATGAAAATAAGAGATTATAGTTATTCATGCCATGCTTAATTAGCTAAGAGTGGATAATGGTTTGTTTTGGGTGCCAACATGCATATTAAAATGGTTGTGATGTGGTATGATGAGATGGTATACTCCTATGAACGATTCGAGTGACTCGACTTGGCACATGTTCATGCATGTAGTTGAAACAAAACCAACATAGGCTCCACGATATTTATGTTCATAGTGATTTATATCCTTCTCATGCTTGCATTCAATGTTGGTTAATCTCAAAGCATGTTGATGAGTGTGTTGCTCTCTAGTTGGTCGCTCCCCAATCTTTTTCTAGCCTTCACTTGCGGGAATACTGCTTGGGCATCCAATCCCTCAAACCCAAGTTGCTTCATATGAGTCCACCATACCTACCTATATGCGGTATTTACCTGACGTTCCAAGTTAATTTGCATGTGCCAAACTCTAAACGTTCAAATAAACATTCTGTTTTGTATGCCCAAATCGCTCATGTGGCGACTGGGGGCCATCAGTATCTTCCATGCTAGGTGGGTTATTCTCACGATATGTGTTGATTCACTATCATTAACGAGAAAGTGGCTGGTAATCGGGATGCCTAGTTCCATGCTCAAAAATAAAAGAAAAATATAATTAAACAAAACTCCCCCAGGACTGTGTTTGTATGGACGGTACCCATGGATTTCGCTCGCTGTGGAGTGTGACTGATTTGGTGGAGGGGGAGTAAAAACTTTACCATTCTTTTTTGGAACAGCCTATAATGTATCCAGCATGGAAGATATTGAAACCTCTTGGTCGTTATGTGAGGAATGAAAGCATACCACTCAAAATCATTACTTAACTCTTTTTTTAAAACTCGAGCTCTAGCACCTCTGCAAATCAATGCTTCCCTCTACAAAGGGTCTTTCCATTTACTGTATTCTTGAGTCATCATCTTCTTACAAAGGCACTAACTAGAGAGCGCCACTGTCATTTGTATGCTTCCTGTTAATTGATATTGACTATGAGCATGACTGGATCTCTTTCACCGTGAATTACAATGTCTAGTTAGTCCTTGTTCTTTAGAGGTGCTCTGCATTTATGTTTTGCGGTCTCATAAAGGGCTAGTGAGATACCATTTTTTCATATTATATCACGATTGTTTTGAAAAAGTGTTGTCATCCGAGAGTTGTTATTATTGCTTGCTAGTTGATTATGTCATTGATATGAGTAAATGTGAGACCTAAATGTTATAGTGAACGTGGTTAGTCCATGATCTTTGCTGAAAACCTGAACATGAGTTAGACGTATTTACAACAACAAGATCAAACAGAGTTTGTAAAAGTTTTTCTTTATCACTTTCAGTTTATCAACAGATTGCTTAAGGACAAGCAATGGGTTAAGCTTGGGGGAGTTGATACATCTCCGTCGTATCCACTTTTCCGAACCCTTTTGCCCTTGTTTGGACTCTAATTTGCATGATTTGAATGGAAATAACCTGCACTGGTGTTGTTTTCAGTAGAATTGCCTTGATGTTATTTTTGTGAAGAAATAAAAGTTCTCGGATCATCCTGAAAATTTATGGAGAATATTTTTGGAATTAATAAAAAATACTGGCGCAAGAATTAACTAGAGGGGGGCCACCTGTAGGCCACAAGCCTACTAGGCGCGGCCACCCCCTAGCCTAGAGGGCTTGTGGGGCCCTTGTGGCTCCTACAACATCCTCTCCATCTCCATATAACCCTATTCGCGGAGAAAAAAGCCAGAGAGAAGAGTTCGTCGTGTTTCACAATATGGAGCCGTCACCACCTCCTGTTCTTCCTCGGGAGACCAGATCTGGAGTCCGTTTTGGGCTCCGGAGAGGGGAAATCGACGCCATCGTCATCACCAACCATCCTTCATCACCAATTCCATGATGCTCTCCGGCGTTCGTGACTAATTCCATCGTAGGCTTGATAGACGATGATGGGTTGGATGAGATTTATCATGTAATCGAGTTAATTTTGTTAGGGTTTGATCCCTAGTATCCACTATGTTTTGAGATTGATGTTGCTATGACTTTGTTATGCTTAATGCTTCTCATAGGGCTGGAGTGCCATGATTTCAGATCTGAACCTATGATGTTTTCATAAATATATATGTGTTTTTGATCCTATCTTGCAAGTTGTAGACACCTATGACGAGTTATGATGCGCATCCCCCAGGGTGACAATAACTGGGATTCTTTCCGGTGATTACCGTAGTTTGACGAGTTCATGTATTCACTAAGTGCTAATGCTTTGGTCCGGTTCTCTATTAAAAGGAGGCCTTAATATCCCTTAGTTTCCAATAGGACCCCGCTGCCACCGGAGGGTAGGACAAAAGATGCCATGCAAGTTCTTTTCCATAAGCATGTATGACTATATATGGAATACATGCCTAGATTACATTGATGAATTGGAGCTAGTTCTGTGTCACCCTATGTTATAACTATTGCATGATGAATTGCATCTAGCATAATTATCCATCACCGATCCATGGCCTACGAGCTTACCACATATTGATCCTTGCTAAGTTACTTCCCCGTTGTTACTGTTACAATCACTACAAACTTCTATTGTTACTTTTGCTACCGTTACCATTGCTTCCATACTTCTTTGCTACCGAATACTTTGCTGTAGATATTAAGTCTTTCAAGTCTGGTTGAATTGACAACTCAGCTACAAATACTCTAGAATATTTTTTGGCTCCCCTTGTGTTGAATCAGTAAATTTGAGTTGAATAATCTACCCTCGGAAACTTTTGCGATCCCCTATACTTGTGGGTTATCAGGGATCCTGTCGGTGTACTAAGGAAAGGGTCCTTACTACCCTGACTTGTGCATGATATGATAGTGGACTCTCGACCGACAAGCCTTGTCGGGAGTGTACTATGCTCAAGACAGCATCAAGCGAATATGAATGTGCTAGAAAGCCACCTTGCAGGCAAGAGAAGACCTGACAGCTTCGTCCCCGACAGGATCTCACTATCGAGCCATCGCTCCATCTCATTAGGTTGTTTGTTCCCCATCAATGAGGTGTCAAGGAGGCATGCTATTACGTAGTGGCTATCGGGGCACGTGGCGGCTCCAGAGAACTATCCCAGCTTTAATGACACCCGTCCTAATGGTGTGGTGGAGGAATAACTAGTAGCTACGATGATGGCATAGAAGGAGAGGCCGAGCTTGCCGGGAGACGGCACCGGCGTGACACCTCATGGTGCATTTAATGTGCCCATCCTAATCCGGCAGGGTTAGGTGTTTGCCACTCTAGCCCCTGTCAATAATTTGACCACTTTTTACTCCACTGCTTACCTCGTGTAATTACCATTTAGCCATTGTGGTGACCCCTTGATCTATAAAAGTAGGCCCATGGCGATGTGCACAAGATTCTAAACCTTGCTCAATTGAATGTGTAGCAGCACTCCTGACCACCTCGCCAGGTTGTTGCACTCTTTGTAACTTGAGCACTCTCGTAATCCACAAACACACATGGCATAGGGTATTACACCTCCGGGTGGCGTGAACCTGTATAAACCCCTCTACGTGTTGCTAGGAGGTTGTCACACCCTGTGTTTGTATCACCTTGTTATGTTTGGATTTATAAATTTTGGAACAAACTAAAACTTCTTCAGTGCTTGTGGTTGCTTGAATTGTTGCTTGCTTGCTTGTTGATTGTTGTGTATGGCACTCTTGGATTCTATCCCTCTTCATACTCATCTTCCTTGACCAAAACTTCTTGCCCAATGGTCATGCCATGTGAATAGTGCCCAAAACTATTTTTATCCAATTTTGTTTTGACCAAAAAGGATTTATTCAAAGTAGGTTTTTAGAAACCCCCGAGTTGAGGTTTGCACTACAAGTCCTCAAATTAGGTGGATCCTTCTTTCCCAAAGGATGTATTTCAAACCTAATGTATTTATGACGTCCCAAAACCACCAAATATTAATTTTAAAGATTATTTTTATATTTTATTTAAAGGCTTTTTCTTTAAAAAGAAATGGTTTTTCATAGGGAAAAATTACTTCAATACTTTCAAAATATTTGAGAAAATTTAGGGGGACTCCAGTGGACATATATTTTCCATATATATGACTTTCAACACATGGTCATGTTAAAATCATGGGCAAACCCCCTCTAAACCCTTTCTGTCCAAATCAAGCGTTTGAAATATTTCTATAAGAAATATTCCCAATAAATTCCATGAAAATTCCAAAAAGCCAACACTGTCATAGGTGATGATCTTGCAAAGTTTCATCTCAATCCAAGTTGATTTGGTTCATCAAACCATCCCAAAACCCTCCCTGTCCAGATTCAAATTGAAACAACTTTACATAGTGAAGTTTCTCCTCTTCACCCCAAACTTTGTGGATATGCTCTAATCACCAATTAATGATGCTAGACTAAGCGGTGCATCAAGGGTAATAGATTAGCATGACTAGATCTACAGAAACCAGATTCTGTTGATTTCTAGGGTTCCACAAAGTTACATTGTGAACTTTCCTCAAACCATCTCAAACTTGGTGATCCGGCCTATTTTCAACCAACATTTGATCCTATAAAATCTCATGGCAAGCAAAGTACATTTGCTTGCCCTAATATCCATCAAACACCTTCCGATCAATTTTAGAAACTATTATTTTCACCACGTCTACTCTTTCCCTTGGCTCCAAATTTTTAGCACAGCTATTTAGTAATGCATTTCACCTCCAGTAAATATTGTGTGGCCTCAGCTCAAGAGTGGGTGGGGTTAAAACCCCAATTACCCCTCAATTTCACCATGGCAACATCTTTTCTACCTCTCCCCTACCCCATTTCTTTATCTCCTAGCCTCCCCTAGCTCGTAAATTATCCCCAAAACATCCAAAAGCCTAGGGACATGCAGGGGCACGTCCAGAGCACGCAGGCATGCCACAGCATGCCAAAGGCATACTCTAGAGCACGCTACAGTTCATGCCCGCACTATAGCTGCACCCATCCTGAGCCACCTGAGAGCCTGGGGATATGGGAGCATGTCCCCTGGCCGCCCCTCGACGTCCGCAAGACGCTAGGTGGTCGGGCCACTCCTCCCTTCTCCTCTGCTATCCCCCGTGGCTCGTGCACGGCACCGCTGAGCGCCCCAATAACCGAGCTCGCACGCGGGCGCCTATGGACCCCCTAGCCGCCCTTCTCTTGTCCGCGAGCGCGGACCAAGTCCACGACCACCCAGGACATGGCCTGGAGCACCCCTTTGGCCCGTGGCGACGGCCCTGTCCCCACCGGCGCACCACGCCCACGGTGCATCGGCGCCCGGGCTATAAAATGCCTCCCCCAAGCACCCGCTGGTCTCCTCTCGCCCCTCCTTCCCTCAACTCCTCTCTTCTTCCCAGCCGCCTCGTCCCCGTGCTCGGCAAATCAAGCCCGAGCCAAAGCCTCGCCGGCGATTGGGGCCCAAGCTCTCTTCTCCCTCGCCAGCGATTCCCTTAGCCCCGGCGGCCACCTCGACCAACCTCCAACGCGCTGGAAGCCCCTGTGCGCATCAGTGCCTTTCGGTTGAGCCGCTGCGGCCGGATTCCCCGTTGGTGAGCTCCTCTCCCTCCCTTTCGCGAGGACAGGGATGACAGGTGGGGCCCACCTGTCATACCCTCACCCCCTCCTTTCTCGCTACCAAGTTGGACCCACGAGCAGGTTTAAAAATAAACCTATCACGCGCGGTGTCTCGCCTTGGGCCGGCTCGGCTGTGTGCTTTTGGCCCGAGAGGGACAGTGCCTTTTTCCTTTTTCTATTTCCCTCTGTTTTCCAAAAGTTCCACAGATCGGAAATTAATTCCAATGACAATATTTTTCCACCTAAATTCCTAGGATATTCCATTGAATTTAGTAGTGCCTTTTGTAAAAATGTTGAAAATATTTTTTGTACTGTTTCATTTTAAAACCTAATTTAGGCACCTTCTTGCCTCTGTTTAATAATTTCCAAAATATTTTTCACAACAAAACCTCAGGCAAATTTTTTTATTATAGTTTTCAGTATTTATCAGAGTAGGGTAGAATTTTTAATATTAGCTTGTGTGCTCTATTTTTGTGTGATGCTTATTTTTATCGTTATTTATCGCGACGATAGATTGCGCTATTGATGTGGGAGTTGGACCCGAAGACTATGAAGACCCCGAAGACTTTGTTGAGCTAGGCAAGCAGCCCTTTGACCATGTTAAGAAACTGTTTCATGCATGGCATATAGCACTTGTTGTTTCGATGATTAATCATGATGGGGTGCTCCCCCTTCGGTAAGTTGCCTCCGATACTTTTACCGTTGATACTTGAATCATGCATGACCCTAACACCTTATGAGGGTTATGCGGGTGGGTGTAGATAGGATGCTAATAGATGCTACGCAAGTGGGTTGGGATTTATGCATAGTGACGGAAAGGAAGAAATGATTTCAAAGACCTTTCGAAAACCCCATCGGGTGCCACTAATGCCCGAGGGAGAAGATGATGAGTTGGGTAACCACTTGAGAAAGAAGTGGTGTACCAGATCAAGTGAATGCGTGTGTTCGAAAACAGAGATCTTTAAGGTCTGCTAACCGTCCCAACCTTACATGCGCAACCACGATACCCCTTATGGGACAGGGCTTTGTTAATGACTATGGTGGGAACTGGCATGGAGCCCGCATTACTAGTGGCGGGAGTGGCGTGGTCACTCTCGATACGGGGTCATCCCGGAAGTGGAAGGCCATGCGCTGTCTTTACAGGCAGCAAGCACACCGTTGCGTGCCCTCACGGATGATACGTGTGATGTATATCATGAGGGATGGCACCAATGAGTGGACTCTTTGTTTAGTATCACCATGGGAAAGGAAATGTTCGGGTGCTTACCTCGGGTATGTTATATACCGCGAGTCATGGATGACATGGAAGTTCCCCGAGTCTTGTGGGTAAAGTCTGCAACCTCTGTAGAGTGTTAAACTATTCGAATAGGCGCGTACAAGGTCATGGACAGTTGGAGGTCCTTCTTAAACTACGTCTGGATGTTTTCGCAAACTTGGTGTGTGAGTGTGTGTGTGTATGTGACAAAGAGGTTACTTGAGCTAAGTCCGATGACTTAACTTGACGATTGACTAAGTCCGATGACTTAGCATAATAAATGAACATGAGATGTTCAACCCCTACTTATGATGATAACTGTAACGAACAGATGATGTATGCTTACCTAGTTACTTGATCATTTCTTTGCATTCAAAATTAGCTTTCCGCAAAATACCTATTAGTTCTATGTCATGCATTGTTATTACCTTGATCCAAACCTGGGTTGCTTGCGAGTACATTAAAAGTACTCATTGGCTTGCCACTGGTTATTTAGTTGGCCAGACATGGAAGAACATGAATATGTTGAAGAGTTCGTTGGTGACGAACATGCGAACTAGGACGCTTCCCAATCAGAATGCCTGTAGGTTTAGGGCAGATGGTATGGGTTCACGCTTTCAATCAAGATTTCTACTGCTTGTTCTATTTAAGTGTTTGGCCCTTGTGGCCCTATCTATGTAAGACTAGACCTTCATGGTCTTTATTTTTGTAAGACGCTTAAATGTGGATGTAAGACTCTTGATATTCAGCTTATGTGTGTTCAGTGAGCATTGATCTCTGGGATCACTGTACACGTGCATTCGGTGATCACGACTTATGACTCGGGGTCCCCACAGAGCTGGTATCAGAGCCATCCTGACTGTAGGAAGCCCTTAGTTAGCATGGACGTTACTTAGAATAAAACCGTTTTTCAAAAACTACACCTAGCACCTATACTTAGGAATTATGTACTATTTACCTCTTCTATTCTTCACACAACACTTTGCTGACTCTCCTCCCTTCAAAGCCTTGTAGATGGTCGTCGTACCCGAATCCTTCCTGACATCCGGCTTTCCCTTACTCCTTGGGGATAGCTTGGAGAAGTGCCAGTTCTGCCAACCACACGTTTTCCTCTACCATGAGCACTGGGTCGATGCCGTCACGAGGGAGTACCACGTGGATGTGGTCATGAAGGCAAACGACTCCCCGGCCAGTTGCTTCTTCGAAGGACCATGGGTGGAGACCATGATACTTGCAGTAGAGGCAGCTACACGCAAGGCACTTCTGCACCTTCGAGACATCATTCCAGAGAAGGCTGATGAGCCGGCTACTCGCTAACTTCCCTTCAGGAAGGATGATCTTGGCTAGAGTTGGACGTTGATTCCATCCAAGGAAGATGGCACACCACTCAGGTTCCAGACCTACTTCAGCCTCTCCGTCGATAGTTTGGTTCACCACTTGATTAAGGAGTCCATGAAGCTCCGCGAGGAACTTCACCACACCCGAGAGCTACTTCTGCAAGCCAAGATGAAGCCAGACAAGATCAAGAAGGATGGAGCCCCTAAGGGATGACCAACAGTCGCTTATAGGGGAGGAGTACTCCCAGCTAGAGATGCTCCCACACGTCGTCATCGGATGAGTGCAAAGGAGTACCGTGAGCTCTTCACCGACCCGCAGCAAAGCGTCGTCGGGATGGGCCTCCTCGTTCCCCAACCCCTTCGATCGGGAATGATGCCCGTTCAGATGATGAACAGGAGGAAGACCTAGAGGAGCATGACTATGAGACCGAGCACTCCACCACCTGAGTCCGAGAACCCCTAGGGTAGGATCAGTCGTGTGCCCCTCATGCGAAGTCGAGTCCGTGTAATGGTTCATATGAAACCATGTGTGCTTGTTGATTGTTTTGTTGTTTGTGTTCCGATGCAAGTCGCGCTTTTGCCTTAGGAAACATGTAAGAAACTCCATCATCTATCTTAAAATATGTTGGTCTTTCGACCTTTGTTTTACCACACTTGCACTTGACCAACCTCCTTAGGCGCGTTTTTCCATTGTTGATTTTTCTCTCGTCTGTCCCAGTTGTTTGACTTGGCTGCTCCAAACAGGATAGTGACTGCTACCCGCAATAGCTCCTTCGCCAACCCTAAAGCTGGCAACTCAAGCCAGCAATAGGGGACTGGTGGGGTTGCTCACACTGGAGGACACCAGGAGCAGCCACAAGGCGACATTACCCCGCCACCACCTCCATCGGAGAACATGACCATATCTCAGTTTCTCCAAGTTCTCCGGGAGAAACGCCAAGCCAACAATGCTGCTATCCAGCATATGCTTAGGCTCTTGTGAACAACCAGCAGCAAGGCAGGAACGGCAATGGCCGGTCCACACTGTCTGAGTTCATGAGGAATTCGCCCCCAACCTTCACCGAGACTGCTGAACCTCTGGATGCTGACGACTGGATCCGCACCATCGAGAACCTCCTTGCACTGGTCAATTGCAATGAGGACCATGAGAAGGTGCTTTATGCCTCTCACTGCCTTGGAGGTACCGCCCGAGCTTGGTGTGATCACTTGGAATGACTTCAAGGAAGGATTCCACATCGCCTACATTCTTTCTGGGATCATGGCTATAAAGAAGAGAGATTTCCGAGGGCTGAAGCAAGGGAGTGGCTCTGTCAAGGAGACCTTCAGAAGTTCAACCTGCTGTCAAGGTATGCACCTGAAGATGTCAACACAGAGGCTGCCAAGAAGGAACGCTTCATGGAAGGACTTCAACAGACCCTGCAGTATCAGCTCATCGTCTGTGACTCTCGTACCTTCTTCGACCTGGTGAACAAGGCCCTCATGCTGGAAGACAAGCGTCGTGACACAGACGACACTCGCAAGCGCAAGATGATCAGCAAGGGTAGCCCCAGGAACTAGAAGCCTTGCCCCGGGTAGCCAGCCCCAGCCAAGCCGACCTATTAGCCACAGCAGGATAGACCTCCTGCGCCACGTCCGAGCTACCAGCCTCAGCAGTATGCCAGTCCCAGGACAGCTTACAACAACCCCAATAACAACAACGGTGGCAGAAACTACAACAACAACCCTGGGCAAGTCACTTGCTTCGAGAGCACCAGCTATATGCCAAGTTTAGCAAGTGTGAATTTTGGCTGCATGAAGTTGGATTCTTGGGTCATGTGCTGACTGCAGAAGGATTATTAGTGGATCTTGCCAAGATTGAAGCCGTGACTGAATGGCAAACCCCTACCATAGTGAAGGAAGTCAGAAGCTTCCTCGAACTCGCAGGATATTAGTACAAGTTCGTGGAAGGATTCTCGACTATTGCCTGACCCATGACCCAGCTTTTGAAGAAGGACAAGAAGTTTGAATGGACCGCTAAGTGCGAGGAAGGCTTCCAAGAGCTCAAGAAGAGATTGACCACAACCCCTGTTTTGGCCACCCCCGATATTCACAAGGAGTTTGTGAGATATTGTGATGCATCGATGACACCGGGCTTGGAGGTGTTCTGATGCAAGAAGGCAGAGTTGTAGCATATCTATCCAGATAGCTACGACCTTGTGAAGAGAACGACCCAACTCATGATCTCGAGTTGGCAGACGCCTTGAAGACATGGTGACACTACCTACTGGGGAAGCGATGTGAGATATACACAGACCACAAGCGTTTGAAGTATATTTTCATGCAGAGGGAATTGAACATGAGGCAGCGTAGCATATCTATCCAGATAGCTACGACCTCATGAAGAGAACTATGCAACTCGTGATCTCGAGTTGGCAGCCGTGGTTCATGCTTGAATACATGGCAACACTACCTTCTGGGAAGCGATGTGAGATATACATAGACCACAAGAGTTTGAAGTATATTTTCACGCAGAGGGAATTGAACATGAGGCAGCAAAGATGGTTAGAGTTGATCAAGGATTACGACCTCAGTGTTCAATACCACCCCGAAAAGGCTAACGTGGTAGCAGACGCCTTAAGCAGAAAGGCTTGTTCCTTGAACGTCATGATTAAGGAAAGGCTACCCGCCTTGTATGAAGAGCTTGAAAGCCTTGGCTTGGAACTGGTTGTATTCGGGTTCCTCACCAACCTCGAAGCAAAGCCTACCTTGATGGATGATATTAAGGAAGCCTAGAAGGGACATGAGAGCATTGAAGGCATCAAGAGGAAGATCAAGGTAGGCCAAGCCCCGGGATTCCCAGTGGATGAACAAGGAGTTGTATGGTTGGAGGATCGCATCTGCATACCCAACAAAGAGGAGATCAAGAACTTGATCTTGCAAGAAGCTCATGACACTCCATATTCCATCCATCCTGGAGGAACCAAGATGTATCAAAATCTCAATGCAAGATTCTGGTGGCATGGCATGAAACGGGAGATAGGCACCTTTGTTGCCAAGTGTGACATATGCCAGAGAGTCAAGGCTAAGCACCAGCGACCCGCTGGGCTATTGCAACCTCTCAAAGTACCTGAATGGAAGTGGGACAAAGTCGGGATGGATCTCATCACCAGTTTACCAAGGTCAAGCAAGGGACATGACTCTATTTGGGTCATTGTCGACCACCTGACCAAAGTAGCCCATTTCATTCCCGTCAAGACCACCTATGACGGTAACAAGCTAGCCAGCCTCTACATCGAGCGTATCGTGAGCCTTCACGGAGTTCCTGAGGAGATTGTGTCAGATCGAGGAACCCAATTCACCTCGAGGTTCTAGAAGATGTTTCAAGGAGCCATAGGCACCAAGCTCTCCTTCAGCACTGCTTTTCACCCCCAGACCCGTGGGCAAACAGAACGAGTAAATCAGATACTCGAAGACATGCTCCGTGCTCGCGTTTTTCCGTACGGAGCCAATTGGGAAGATTGCTTACCGTTTGTCGGGTTCTCCTACAACAACAGCTATTAGTCAAGTCTCCTGATGGCACCATTTGAGGTGTTGTATGGGCGCAAGTGCCGCACTCCCCTCAACTGGTCAGAAACTGGGCAGGATTAATTTTTGGACCAGACATCCTCCGCGAAGCAGAAGAGCAAGTTCAACTTGTCCGAGAATGCCTTGAGACTGCCAAGTCAAGACAGAAGAGCTGTAGCGACTCCCACCGCTGAGAAGTGAGCTTCTGTGTCGATGACCATGTCTACCTCTGAGTCACGCCTCTCAAGGGAACCAAGAGATTCCATGTCAAAGGAAAGCTTGCACCAAGATACATCGGCCCCTTCAAAATCACTGCTACGCATGGAGAAGTTGCCTATCAGCTAGAGCTACCGCTCGAGCTATGTGCACAACGTATTTCATGTGTCACAACTCTGGAAGTGTTTGCAAGTTCCCAAACGCCCCAACCTCTACAAGGACATCGACCATCAAACCATCGATCTTTAGCCAGAGCTCACTTGTCGTGAGAGGCCAGTTCGCATTCTGGATAAAGCCGAGCATTGCACCCAAATCCGCACCATCAAGTACTTCAAGGTCCAATGGAGCAACCACACTGAAGCTGAAGCAAGTTGGGAGCGTGAAGACTATCTTAGATTGGAGTTCCCTTATCTTTTTAGCGCTTAGCCTAGTAATCTCGGGGACGAGATTCTTGTAAGGGGGTAGGTCTATCACACCATGTGTTTGTCTCACCTGTATGGTTGGATTTATAAAATTTGGAACCAATTAAAACTTTTTCAGTGCTTGTGCTTGTTTGAATTGTTGCTTGCTTGCTTGTTGATTGTTGTGTATGGCACTCTTGGATTCTATCCCTCTTCATACTCATCTTCCTTGAGCCAAACTTCTTGCCTAATGGTCATGCCACGTGAACAGTACCCAAAACTCTTTTTATCCAATTTTGTTTTGACCAAAAAGCATTTATTCAAATTAGGTTTTCAGAAACCCCTGAGTTGAGGTTTGCACTGCAAGTCCTCAAATTGGGTGGATCCTTCTTCCCCAAAGGCTTTATTTCAAACCTACTATATTTATGACTTCCCAAAACCACCAAATATTAAGTTTAAAGATTATTTTTCTATTTTATTTAAAGGCTTTTTTAAAACGAGAAATGGTTTTTCATAGGGAAAAATTATTTAAATACTTTCAAAATATTTGAGAAAATTTAGGGGGACTCACTCAACATATATTTTCCATATATATGAGTTTCAACACATGGTCATGTTGAAATCATGGGGAAAACCCTCTAAAGCCTTTCTGTCCAAATGAAGCTTTTGAAATATTTCTATAAGAAATATTCCTAATAAATTCCAGGAAAATTCCAGCAAGCCAACACTGTCATAGGTGATGATCTTGCAAAGTTTCATCTCAATCCAAGTTGATTTGATTCATCAAACCATCCCAAAACACTCCTTGTCCAGATTCAAATTGAAACAACTTTACGTAGTGAAGTTTCTCCTCTTGACCCCAAACTTTGTGGACATGCTCTAATCACCAAATAATGATGCTACACTAAGTGGTGCATCAAGGGTGATAGCTTAGCATGACTATATCTGCAGAAACCAAATTCTGTTGATTTCTAGGGTTCCATAAAGTTATATTATGAACTTTCCTCAAACCATCTCAAACTTGGTGATCAGGCCTATTTTCAACCAACATTTGATCCTGTCAAATCTCATGGCAAGCAAAGTCCATTCCATTTCCCTAATATCCATCAAACACCTTCTGGCCAATTCTAGAAACTATTATTTTCACCACCTCTACTATTTCCCTTGCCTCCAAATTTTTACCACAGCTATCTAGTAATGCATTTCACCTCCAGTAAATCTTGTGTGGCCTAAGCTCAAGAGTGGGTGGGGTAAAAAACCAATTACCCCTCAATTTCACCATGGAAGCATCTTTTCTACCTCTCCCCCACCCCACTTATTTTTCTCCTAGCCTCCCCTAGCTCCTAGAGCATCCCCAGAACATCCAAATGCTTATGGACATCCAGGGGCGCGTTTAGAACACGCAGGCATGCCACGACATGCCAAAGGCATGCTCTGGAGCACGCTATAGTGCATGCCGCACTGTAGCTGCACCCATACCGAGCCACCCGACAGCCTGGGGATGCGGGAACATGTCCCTTGGTCGCCCCTCGACGTCTACAAGACGCTAGGTGGTCGGGCCCCGCCTCCCTTCTCCTCTGCTGTCCCCCATGGCTCGCGCACGGCACCAGCCGAGTTCGAGCTTGCACACACGCGCCTATGGACCCACCTACCCGCCTTCTCCTATCTGCGGGTGCGGACCAAGTCCACGACCACCCAGGACACGGCCTGGAGCACCCATGTTGCCTGTGGCGATGGCCCCGTCCTCACCGGTGCAACATGCCCACGGTGCACCGGCGCCCGGGCTATAAAAGCCCTCCCCCGAGCACTCGCTGCTCTCCTCTCGCCCCCTCCTTCCCTTAGCTGCTCTCCTGTGCCCAGCCCCCTCGTCCTCGTGCTCGGGAGCTCAAGCCTAAGCCAAACCCTCGCCGCCGTGCAGGTTTCTCCCTCGCCGGCGATTCGCTCAGCCCCAACGGCCGCCTCGACCACCCACCGACGCGCGGGAAGCTCCTAAGCACGCCAGTGCCTTCGGCTTGAGCCACCATGGCCAGAGTCCCTGCCGGTGAGCTCCTCTCCGTCCCTGTCACGAGGAGAGGGATGACAGGTGGGACCCACCTGTCATACCCTCACCCCTCCTCTCTCGCTGCCAAGTTGGGCCTGCAGGCAGGTTTAGAAATAAACCTGCCGCGCGCTGCGTCTCGCTCGAGGGCGGTTGCTCTTTTGGGTCGGCTCGGCTGTGTGCTTTTGGCCCGAGAGGCACATTGCCTTTTTACTTTTTCCTTTTCCCTCTGTTTTCCAAAAATTCCACAGGTCAGAAATTAATTCCAATGAAAATATTTTTTCCAGCTAAATTCCTAGAATATTCCATAGAATTTAATAGTGCCTTTTGTAAAAATGTTGAAAATATTTTTTCTGCTTTTTCATTTTAAAACCTAATTTAGGCACCTCCTTGCCTCTGTTGAATAATTTCCAAAATATTTTTCACAACAAAACCTTAGGGAAATATTTTTATTATAGTTTTCAGTATTTATCAGAGTAGGGTAGCATTTTTAATTAGCTTGTGTGCTCTTCTTTTTGTGTGATGCTTATTCTTATCGTTATTTATCGCGATGATAGATTGCGCTATTGGCGAGGGAGTTGGACCTGAAGACTTTGAAGACCCCAAAGACTTTGTTGAGCCAGGCAAGCAGCCCTTTGACAATGTTAATAAAAAAATTCATGCATGACATATAACACTTGTTGTTTTGATGATTGATCATGATGGGGTGCTCCCCCTTCGGTGGGTTGCCTCCGATACTTTTACCATTGACACTTGCATCATGCATGACCCTACCACCTTATGAGGGTTATGCGGGTGGGTTTAGATAGGATGCTAATAGATGCTACGCAAGTGGGTTGGGATTTATGCATAGTGACCAAAAGGAAGAAATGATTTCAAAGACTTTTCGAAAACCCCGTCGGGTGCCACTAATGCCCGAGGGAGAAGATGATGAGTTGGGTAACCACTTGGGAAAGAAATGGTGTACCGGAACAAGTCAATGTGTGTTTTTGAAAATGGAGAGTCTTAAGGTCTGCTGACCGTCCCAACTTTACATGCGCAACCATGATACCCCTTATGGGATGGGGATTTGTTGATTACTATGGTGGGTACTAGCAAGGCGCCCACATTACTAGTGGCAGGAGTGGCGTGTTCACTCTCGATACGGGGTCGTCCCAGAAGTGGAAGGCCATGCGCTATATTTACAGGAACCGGGCACACCGTTGCGTGCCCTCATGGATGATATGTGTGATGCATATCATGAGGGATGGCACCAATGAGTGGACTCTTTGTTTAGTATCACCATGGGAAAGGCAATGTTCGGGTGCTTACCTCGGGTATGTTATATACCGCAAGTCGTGGATGACACGGAAGTTCCTCGAGTCTTGTGGGTAAAGTGTGCAACCTGTACAGAGTGTAAAACTATTCGAATAGCCGTGTCCGCGGTCATGGACGGTTGGACGTCCTTCTTAAACTACATCCGGATGTTTTCGCAGACTTGGTGTGAGTGTGTGTGTGTGTGTGTTGGTGACAAAGAGGTTACTTGAGCTAAGTCCGATGACTTAACTTGACGATTGACTAAGTCTGATGACTTAACATAATAAATGAACATGAGATGTTCAACCCGTGCTTATGATGATGACTGTAACTTGTTCATATGGATATCTGCCAACTGATGATGCATGCTTACCTAGTTACTTGATCATGTCTTCGCATTCAAAATTAGCTTTCTGCAAAATACCTATTAGTGCTATGTCATGCATTGTTATTACCTTGATCCAAACCTGGGTTTCTTGCGAGTACATCCAAAGTACTCATTGGCTTGCCACTGGTTATTTAATTGGCCAGGCATGGAAGAAAAAGAATATGTTGAAGAGTTCGTTCGTGATGAACATGCGAACTAGGACGCTTCCTAGTCAGAATGCCTATAGGTTTAAGGCAGATGGCATTGGTTCATGCTTTCGATCAAGATTTCCGCTGTTTGTTCTATTTAAGTGTTTGGACCTTGTGGCCCTATCTATGTAAGACTAGACCTTCATGGTCTTTATTTTAGTAAGACACTAAATGTGGATGTAAGACTCTTGTTATTCAGCTTTTGTGTGTTTAGTGAGCATTGATCTCTGGGATCACTGTACACGTGCATTTGGTGATCATGACTTATGAGTCGGGGTCCCCACACAAGGGTTGCTCTTTGTGCATGTTGATCCCAGTAGTGAACCTCAAGGGGCCTCACTAGTCCCATAGATTGTCGTATCTCGACACGTGGAGATGCTTCGCCAAGTTACAGTAATGCCTCTATACCTTTTACATTCAAATTCCAATTTATATGGAATAGGTCATGCCTCACATCTTGCCACAATATGCACTATTCAATCCTCTCAAAAATCCAATTAGAATAGGTTGAACGAGAAGTTTAGGGTTAGGCTTTCGCAATAAACTAACTCGGACCCTCCAAGTGGAAACATCTCAGAGTCACCAATGTGGTTTCAGCCACGGCACAAAGGAATTTTTGAGGAAACCTAAAAGATCCGATAGGTGGCACTGAAGTGGGATTAAGGAGCTCCGTGTGCAACTTAGGAGGGACCAAAGAGCATCTGGGTGAAGCTGAAAACGGTGTGCCAGGTTTCTGTGTTGCCTCGGAGTCTCCAAAATCTAAGACTCGGTTGTTCTGATTTGCATATTGTGAAAACCTGAAACTAAAACTTTGGGTTCAAACCTTTGCAAAAATCTCTGGTTTTGTGATGCTCATTTATTCCACTCTGCTATATCTAATTCATAGGGTCAGTGGTCAGTATGTGAGGGTATGATGACATCCCGAATAGGTTAGAGGACCATCATGATATGAGCAGTGGCACTAGTCTAGTGGAGATTTGGCATGAGGGAGATAGGATCTCTCCAAGTCTTCCCAAGGTTGTCACTAGAGCCGGGAAGAGGGAAAATTCGGATCATGATGTGGAGGACTTTGAATTGCAGAAGTTAGTTCCAAAAGGAACACGGTGAGAAAGGAATATGGAGGAGTTCAGAAAGACAGAGGTGTGATTAGGAAGGTTCCTGAGTCTGTTGCTGCAAAGAGGGGCATGCCTCTCACTCTTGATTCCCTAGACTAATCCAAGAAGCCCAAGTCATTGGCTAAGAAGCCAGGAAAGAAAGTCAGTGAAAGAAACAGGTTTGTTCATGTTGTTGTACATTCTTATACTCATGAGTATCCAGATTAAGAGGAAGAGGAGGAGGAAGAACATGCTACCAACCCACCTCCTCCTAAGCAAAGGAAAATGATGGCTGATGCTATGCCAAGTGTAGCGACCCGACTCAAAACGATCCAAGCCTCTATATGTCTATGCCATCCCTGGATCAGTATGTCGGCACATGCAGTAAATCGATGTATATATCAAAGCGCAAGCACATGTAAATAACATAACTGATATATACCTCATGAGTCTCAACGGAAAAATTCAAATGAGAGTGGAGTCCCATCAACACCAATGTCAGGTTGAGTGTAGACCGTAACCCTAAATCGTACTCTTACTCATCGCAGAAATATACCTACAACATGATACGTTGTAGCCGTGTAGGTCGGTACATTGAATGTATCGGCAAGATTACAATAAGGGAAAGTAGATGATAAGACTATTCTATATGTAATAGGGATTTATGGATCTGTGTCTGAATTTTTTGCATAAAAGTTGGTTTTATTTTCTTTTTCCTACAACAAAGGAATATCAGCAGTCTTCACTACGGATTTATCAAAGACATGGTTCCGCCAACTGATGTCTGATAGCCCACAAATATCATAAGTTGCCCACAATTATTTTTCAGTCTGATGTTGAGAGTTTAGAGATAGATCCAAGACCAAAGTCTCAAATTGTCCGTAATGGGGACACGACTAATCTATTAGGTTTAACTCTACAGAGTGTTGTGCACTTTACCCACAGGAATCGTTCCCTCCTTGTAAGTCCTCACACTGTCGTGTGTTTGAGAACAATACACATGAAACATGCTCTTTCAAAGAGCTTCCCTAACTACTGTCAGTGCCCACCCATCCTACCGTAGTTACTGGTCCAGTCACAGTCACTACAATGATCAAGCAAGCCAGAGCCCATAATGACTTGTGGTTGTACACGTAAGCTTCCGGGCATGAACTATTCTCATGTATCTTTGAAGTTGGGTAGAGCTTTCCTCCAGAGTATTGGCCTACTCCATCTCACTAGGCATATCCATTGGGTACTCTAGGGTGCCTTACAACCATTCCACCCAGCAGTGTGTATCGAAACTTGTCCTGAGTCTTAAAGTCATGAGGTCTTGAATATGTAGGCCTTCAAGATGCCATCCTGAAGTTCTTGTCTTCGTCGAGGAGTCCTCCTTCTCACATCACTCATGAACGCTCATACCAAACCCTGTCTACTTTAGTGTAGCATTAAATAAATAACGTTCTCGGGGCTTTAGTAATAAGGGGTGGGTTCCTACCACATGCATTCTACTCAACTACAAGAATTCAATAACACTACTAGATGGATTTGTTGGTTGATGTCGCTAAATGCAGTAAAACCTAGGTATGGAATAAATGGTTAAAGTGAATTTTCATGGTAAGTTGATGAAGCTAAAATCACTCTGAGAAAAATAACTTCGTAGAACTATTCATCACTCTCCGATGAAATTCTATATAGTCAAACATTGCACTCATATAAGCAAAAAATTCTATCAATCAATACTATCAATCAAAAAGCAAAACAATTACTAAAGACAATAGTGTTGTGATGAAGGAAATACTTAATACGAAAGTTAAAAAAAACAAAACTTCATCAAAGCAACCAAGAATATATTTTTTCTATAAATAACATATTATCAACAGCAACAAAACAACAATAAAAGATAAAACTTTAACAAAAGTATTTTAGTAAATCTTTTACTAGCAAACAGAATTACTTCTCAAGAACAACTAAGAAACTATAAAGAACAACACATTAAACAACATAAGTTTTTTTCCAAACAAACTTAACAACAAGAAAACACTAAAATAATAAAATAACAGAAAAAAATATAAAACAACTAAATTAACATAAAGTATTTCTCATAAAACTTTGTTAGCAAAAAGAATGAATTGAAAAGCTTTTATCAAACACTACTTATAACCTAAACAAGGTTAACCTTGAATTAAACCAAAACAATTTCAACTTTAATAACAAATTGTTTCTGATCTACATTAAAGTTAACAGAAGATAAAACTTATAAAAACAAGTTATTTAAAATAATTTCCAAAGAAATTTAATTTGCTTTGAAATCAATTTCATGTTATTTATTGAACTAGAACTGATTGCATGCAAAATCAAGCATAAAATAATACAATCTAGAATAAAAAATAATTTTGTTGAAAAGCAAAATTTACTAACAAAAATTTAAAACAACTATTTAAAACAAATAAATTAAAGGCTAAGACAAGCATAACTAAATAGTACTGTTTTTTTGTAAAATCCTAATTTAAAATATTATAAAATTTCTCAAACTAAACCTACTGATAAATAAACTCACAAGTGACCACTAGAAAAAAGAATCACCTCAAAACCTATTTTTAAACTCAAGGTATTCACAAAACAAGATTTGAAGCAAATTTGTTTGAATTCAAATTTAAAATTTTCAAATATGGTCAAACTTATTATTTACAGAAAGTAAATAAAACTTTTGGCACAATACACAAAGAATCAACTAAAAACTCTAAATATTCTAAAAGATATAAGCATTCTAAAATCAGAACTCTCTCTGTTTTCAAAAACTAAAGCAGAAAATAGAAAAAAAATCTAACGAATGGACAGGGCTAGATGGCAAGTTCCTATTTGCTGGCAAGGGTGTACATTTTAACTAAACGAGCAAACGTCCAACAACTAGAGAAAAACGTTTCGGCATATAACTTAAAACCAGGGATCTAATCTTAGCCGTGTATTCTAGATCCGAGGGCAGAGAGGGGGCGGCACCTCACA